>CM064861.1:31879122-32504365 GCA_032719365.1 Prinsepia uniflora | reverse complement strand
TTTTCGTGAGACTAGGGTTATGACAACTCAGATGTCGAGGGAAAACTCCTTTTCTTGAGTAGGTCTTCATTCAGACGTCGAGGTAAAGCTCATTTTTCCGAGTGAGTAGCCTACTGGTAGTGGAGACATGATATGACGATTAGGCATTCAAGCATCGAGGATGGTTGATTGTGTCTGATTGCTGTGATGATTTGATATCTTTTCATAAATTGTTTGATTTACTAATATTGTTGATTTATTGATATTGTTTGATTTATGGACATTTTCACGTATTTTGAGGTCATAAATGATGCTTTGTTTTGCTTGAGGTCTTGATGATTTTATACACATGCATAGTTTTCTTAACGGAGGGTACATGATTTTTGTTTTTAAACGTATATTTCTTTTAGTCCACTCACAAGTTTTATTGGTTTTCTTTACCCTCCTGGGCAGGACAAGAGTGCGGAGATCTACCTTGAAATTGGAGGCATCAACTAGGATTTGCGCACTCTTCAGAAGTATAGGGTAAGATTAGACGTTTAAGCTATATTTGTATCCAGCACTTATGCACTTAAACAGTAATGACAGGTATCCCTTGTCTGACAGTTGCTGGACTTGTGGTTAGTGTTAATATTACTTAGAATCATTTTGGTTACTGGTATTAACTTTAAATGTCAGACAAGAGAATGATCTTTTTGGTCAATGGGAGGGGTCCTGTCAACTTGGTATTAGAGCATAGGTTTATTTTTGTTTACTGCACTCGCGAGTGTAGGGTGTGAACTAAGGTGTATTTGTTACAGGCGGAATAGGTAGTGACCATGCCTCCAAGAAGAGATCCCCATGAACGGCTGGAAGACGAGGTAGACTGGGTGAGAGAGCATTTGAATATAGAGAGAGAGCCCAGCGTTTAGGGGCTGCTACCTACACATGTAAGGTGAGCCTAGAGCAGGCGGAAGAGTGGATTGCCCGTATGGAGAGGATTTTTTGAGGTTATTCGATGCCCGCAAGAGGATAGAGTGTTGATAGCTACTTTTCAGATGAGTGACTATGCTTATCAGTGGTGGCGGGTGCTACAGATGATGGGTTGGGATGCCTAGAATGTGACTTCGGAAACTTTTAAAGACAAATTTTGCATATGTTCTACCCCCGATCATATTGAGATGTTAGAGAAATGGAATGTTTGTAGTTGCAGTAAGGGAACTTGACAGTGGCTCAATATGAACAAAAGTTCCTGAGTTTGTCCCGATACACACCAGCAGTTGTGGAAATCTAGGCAGGAAAATGCCATCGGTTTGAGATGGGGTTACGCGATGAGGTTCGAGTTGCCCTAACAGTGGGTTCCTTTTCTACGTTGAGAAAGTTGTCTGATGCTGCTAATCGAGTGGAGTCTAGTTTGTTAGCTCAATGACAGAGTGCCAACCAGAGGCAAGATTGCCCATATACTGGAATCTTTGGTCAGAGAGCCTCGAGGAGGGGTAGTGCTAGTTTTGGATCCTTGGGTAGCTATCTTTCAGGTTCTTGTGGTAAAGGAGCTGGACCGAGTGGTGCCCAGTGTTTTGGGCCGAGATCCCATATGTCTGCTCAGTCTAGAGGGGCTTCAGTATAGTCTACCGGTCGACAGGAGATAAGACCTTCACTAACAGGACTCCTTCTGATACCACTAGACAATTATGAGGGATCATTCTCCCGTCTGACAATTACTACTCAAAAACATTAAGACCAGTCTCAAAAGATTATGTAACAACCACCAAAATATCTAACTGTCAGACAAAGGATATCCTTACATTTGTACGACTTGCTATACACATAACACAAATTCATAATACAACTTGAATACACAGGACTTTTACCCTAGATATACCAAAATCACTCTTATACCTCCGCTCCTAAACGGTCTCCGTCATCGTGCCACGACCTGGAAGGTAAGTATAAACCATTAAAATGTGAGTGGATGAAAATGAGAAAACGCGATTTAGAAAACATATGTTTACATCCTCCATTTTAGAAAGCTATGCATGCATATAAATCATTAAAACTCAGTAGGAGCATAATATAGTTTATGACCTCGAAAATCTTGAAAAGGTACATAAAATAATTAACCAAAAACCAACCATTATTTGTAAATATGAAATACCAACACAACAATGTAACACAGTCAATCACACGAAACCATCACATCAATAACATACAATACCTATCCTTGATGCACAATCTCAGTCGCCACATCAACTGCACTACTAGTAGGAAAGCCACTCGGATACAGACTTACGATACAGAGCCCATCAATTGCACAATCTCACACGAATGGAAACTGACTTACAATACATAGCCCATCACGACGTTTTAGTCGCCATCACAATACTAGTCTTAAGATATAGAGCGCTACTCGACGTTTGAGACTAACCAATCAACCAACACGTATCCCGAGGAAGATTTCCATTAAATACCTCACAATCATCACAGCACACGAATACCAAGGAATCATATAATTTTATCACATAGCAATTCCATAGTCAAATCCACGTTTTGGAAACCCGAGCTAATGCCCAAAACATACTTTATAACAAAACTCGTAAAATGTGCATAAACAACATTGTCCATGAAAATCAACCTATTCTCATAACAATCCCACAACACAACATCAAGGAACACATTGAAACCATACTTTACCAAATTGCACAACATAAGAAAAATTCGAAAACATAAACCAATGGAAATCTCGTAAAACGTGCAATAAGACAATTTTCATAAAATTATCAAAAATCTTATAAAATCCCATTCAATCACATATCACCAAAATAACATAGGAAATAATTTTAAATATATAAATATGCATACATAATATTTTAATAAAAATAAAACGTCCCCTCACAGTGCGAATTTACCGATTATTCGCGTTCTGAACCTTCCTCGTCCGCTTTGGGGATTAGATTTCCTATCAAAAATATAATTCTAGGTTATTCACGTCCCACAAACCCTTAGGTAACCTCATGATACAAATCCTAACTCTCAGAAATTTAATATTATTTTTTAATATTAACTACGGGCTTCAGACACCCAAAACTACCCTAAGATAGTGTATGATTGCCTCAAAACCTACGCCAAAATGTTCGTAACATCGAAAGGATTAAAAAAAACATGTTGATCATAGCTCGAGATTCACTTTCACACACCCCCACGTGCTGCCAAAAGTGGCTATGTGTGAAGCCTACGCTTCCAGCTACAGTGTCATGCATATCACCCGACTTCTCTAGTTCTTCAGGTTGCCCGACTTGACGCCCAGATCCAGTTCTAACTCACTCAAAATTCGATCGTTTCCACCCCCTTTTCGTCCATTCTTCTCTACTACAACTTAAGAAAATATCTGCATAATCAAAACCAAGTAACTTACCCATAAAACTTGTCCAATGTCCTCTCCTCTCCTTCTCGACCGGTTACCACTTTTGCTATTTGGGAGATCACAACGTCCAACCTTACAAACCAGCAGCTGGTTAGTGTCCTAGGAACTTAGAAAGGACGTTTATGGTCTTATTTCTAAGATTTCCAGTCAAAATGTCACTCAAACAACTCATACCTAGATTTTTTCTTCTTTGGGTTCTTCCTCTCTTTCTCGGGTATGAACCCTCACCCTCCTTTTCTTCTCTTCTATTTTTTTCTTCTTCCCTCTCTCCTCTGGTTTCTCTCTTTCTTTATCTCTCATGCTTCTCTCCCTCTTCGGTTCCTTTCTTTTCCTTTTTCTTCCTCTTGGTCGAGCAACACAATACACACACACACACACACACACACACACACACACACACACACACACACACACACACACACACACACACACACACATATGAGCTTTGGAAGTGCACACATCCCTAAGGGATAGAGGGACACTTGTCACCTTCCTAAACAATCCATATAAAAATCTCCCAATGGAAATTACTAAAATACCCCTAGCCAAATTACCAAAATTCCCCTACATAATTTAGACCTAGAATTAAACCGTCTAAACTCCATTTTCGGCATGACGCTTGCCGACGTACTCGGAAGGCCGAGACCTTTACAACAGCCTTTACGAAAAAAATCAAAAATTCATCCCAGTCAAAAAGTCAACACTTTGAATTTTGGTCAAAAGTCAACTTTTTGACTTTCAGGGGTAAAATGGCCATTTCCTACCCTTTATGAAAGTTTGAGCCATTACATTCACAGCCCAATACAATTCATTGTTTTACTTGTGGAGAGCTGGGGCATTATCGTAGCTAATGTCCAAATCACCCTTGTGGTGGTGTGATGGGTCAAAACATGGGAGATCAAGGTCATACTTCTGGTATGCTTGGAGGGGGTAACAGACCTTCGGGACCACATGCCAGAGTATTTACTGTCACCCGACATGAAGCCTAGGAGGCACTGGGCGTAGTTATAGGTACGTTTTCTATTTGCGGTCATGATGCACATATTTTGATAGATCACAGGGTTACACATTCATTTATTTCCCAGAGCTTTGCATTATTAGTAAATAGAGAGGTGTCACATGTTGGTTTTGATTTGGAGTTAGTACACCCACGGGGTATGTAACGACCCGTCCCGAATTCCATGATTTGATTAGTGACTAATCATGATTAGTGAGGCTAATCTGTGATTAGTTAGGCGAAATCGGACGAACGATGCAAAATGACCGTTTTGCCCCTAGCGTGAGTAAAACGTTGACTTTTCGTTCAGGCGGTCAGATGGACTTTGACCGATGACAGTGATGTAGTTCGTGACGTCATGAGTTCATAGACAGTTGACACGTTCAATTCTGACGTTCGAGGAAGAAGTTATGATGTTCGGAAGTTTAGGGGCATTTTGGTAATTTTAGTTAAAAGGGCCAAATGTTGACTTTGTGACCGAGAGGTCCAATGGCTGAGGGCCGAGGACCATTACATAGATTGGGACGATACGAATCCATAGGCAGGCGGTACGTCGAATTCGGACGTTCGACGGCGAAGTTACGGTTCACGGAAGTTCAAGTGAACTAGTGCACGAATTACGAAACGGTTGTATTTTGGAATTTAGTGGGGCCTAGATATTTTATGGAGGCCCTGTGGATGAGTGAGACTTGTCACCCATCCACAGGCCACCCAAATTGTATTCATGCACCTTCACCGTGCATTTTCATTTTCTTCATTCAAACACAAAACGTTTTCCCCGATCTCATTTCTCTCATCTGTGCAACCCAAACCCATCCAACCTTCAACCCATGACCAGCTGGGAGGTCCAGAGAGACTGAGGGAGCTGAGGTGGCCAGCCTGGACGGCCAGAACCGCCGTGGACGGTGGCAGGGAGGAGAAACCTGAGAGGGTGCTCGGTAAGGCCCGAACTCCATTTCTTTTCATTATATGCATTATGGATGGTTTTTGATGGTTCCAATGACTTAAATGAGTCATTAGGATTGTGTTAGGAAAATTTTAGGAAGCTTAGGACGGCTGTGAAGCCGTGGGTACATTTTAGGAAGTTTGTACCGTTTGGTTCAAAATCAAACCATAGGATTTAGGTGTTTTTAGGTTGTTTTAATGATTGGAAATGATAGGGAATGAAGAAATAGGAATTATAGGATTGATTAGGGTTGAAATCGGAGCAAAATAGAGGGAGGAAAACACTGAACCGACGTGACCGGTTCAGCACAGTGCTGGTGAACAGTGAACCGGTTCAGTTGGAGGTTCGTGATGATAAATAGTGTTCTGAGCCTTCTTGGGGCGCGTGAGGGTGCGTGAACAGTATTTTGGGGAAGTGTTCAACATACGAAATCATCTATTTGATGTAACAAACATTTTGGGACTGGTTTCGTGTCAATCGGACATCGTTTCGATAGGTTTCGGGGTGTCTGAAGTTTTAGGTTTGGTTTTAAAAATAGTTAAAAATATCGGAAAATTGCGGGGATTTGGTAGTAGGTTAATTAAGTAGTTAGTAACCTTATATTACAATTTGGACAGGTTTGGAAGTCCCGGTGAAGGTAATTGACCTTGGAGACGATTATAGCACGCGTATCGAGGCGCGGCTTCGGACTGTCTGTGAGTGGACCTTGATTTCTAAACTGTGATGCATGCATAAATGTTTTATATGGATTATGAATGTGATTTGATGATGTTGATTTTGATATTTATGAATTATATGGTTTCACGTATTTCTAGGTGATTTACGTGCTTACACGTAAATCGAGGTTTTCCGATTTTACTCTGATTTTCCATTCTTGTGGTTTTGGATATGATTTCATGAAATGGTTTTGGATTTGAAAAGGTAAACTCGGGTTGGAGACCCATTTGATTTACGGAATTGGGCCAGAGGACCAGTTGGTTTACTATTCGGACTAGAGGTCCAGTTTCTATGTGGATTCGGGCCTAGGGCCCAGCTATGTGTTATAAAATGGTTTTTATGGGTCATGATGGTTTATGGGAACCAGCATGAACCCCTGAAATGGATTTACGGGTCATGACGGTTTATGGTAACCGGCATGAACCCTTGAAAGGATTTTATGGTTCATGACGGCTTATGAGGGGCCGGGCATGAATCCCAGAAAGGTTTAAAGAATGACTTCAAAAGGTTTTTCATATGCCATCCTTTATATATGATTTTCTCCTCCGGGGAGGGTCGTTGGCCTGGGTGGACCCCGGAGTAGTCACGGAGCACTGACTGAGTGGAGTCGCCCCCCAGTTGGGTTCCTTACTCTCAGGATGGGCATGGTTCGTTACCTACAGGGAGGGTCATTGATCGACGGACATTGACCTGGGTGGACACTAGAGAGACTTGGGTTTGAAACCCCGGTTAGCACGCGCGTAGCTTTATTTTACAGTGACAGGTTCTTGTATATGAAATATAATGGATAAACATGATTTCAATTGGTTTGGGAAATTATGTTTTATGATGATAAATGGATTTGGGCTGAGATCCCACATATGTTTATGATGTTATGGTTTTCTGTAAATTGTTTAACTATGCATGCATGCTTTTTAGTGAAGGGTATAAAGGTCTTTTATGAAATATGTTTTTATAAACTCTTTATTTTTGTCCACTCACAGTCTTTCCGTTTTTAATACCCTTCAGGTTGGATACGGTGTGGACTGTAGCAGAGACCAAGATATCACATACCTCCTCCGGATCCTGGCGTACTCTGATAGCCCGGGAGGGCAAAGGTCGGAAGTTTCCCTTGTCTGACACTCCGTGTCAGACGGGAGCAGGGTCATCCCGCATTAATCCCGGGGGGATTGGGATGGGTCCTGTCAGGGTATGTGATGGTAGTGAATCAAGTGCTTCGAGGTGTTCTAATGGTAGTTGAGGGTGGTTACCTCGAAGGGGATTTGCTTCTCGTAGACCGCCATGATCTCGATGTGATACTGGATGATAGGACCTGTCTCTAATTTCCTTGATATTCAAACTAGTCCGGCTCCCGTCTAATCAATCTTGTCAGACAAGTGATACCACCAATTTCAATCATAACCATATTTTATTAGATTAACCAAAATACGTCCACTACTGCAGGGTTACCACCCGCATCCATCCCACTAACCCCAGTAAGTAGTGGAAAATTACTAACTTATCCTTATTCGGGTATTACTTCAATTACTAATATTCATCACATTTTTCCATCTCGTTTAATACATAAAAATAATCATAGGTTTAATGTAACGACCAGTCCTAAATATCGGGATTCAATATTAATTAATTATGAATATAGAATGACTAATCAGAGATTAGTTGAGCGAAATTGGACGAACGGTGTAAAATGACCGTTTTGCCCCTAGTATTGGGCAAAAGGTTGACTTTTGACTCGGGCGGTCAAACAAACTTTGGCCAATGACTGTGACGTAGTTCGGGACATCACGAGCACGTAGAAATAGGACGTTTGACGGGAAAGTTATGGTCATGGAATCGAAATCGGGAATTTAAAGTCTCGGGATTCGGATATAATATTAATTTAATTGGATTGGCAGATATTTGTAGGTGGGGCCCTTGGATGAGTGACAAGTGTCACTTATCCCGTTGGGGGCTTTCCTTAAAAAGGGGATCTTGGTCTGATTGGGTTGTTTAATTAATTAACTAATTAATCTCACACACTCATCTCTCTCTCCCTCCAGCGTAGCATCTTCTTCATTTCTCTCTAACAAACACACGACACAACTACACAAACGACCCTCAATCCTTACATGTTGTTGTTGGGCCTTGAACTAAGATGAGAGAGAGAGGACTGAGATGAGCTCAATGGACTTGAATTCGAGGCCTCAGATGGACGGTAAGGTGAGATTTCCCGTGAAAATCGATTTTACAGTCAAACATGGTGAAGCTTGATTTATTGGTTTAAGGTAGAATTGATTAATTGGGTGAGTCTCTGAAGGTGACCAGGAGTCGAAGGAGCTTGGAAGGAAGGCCTGAGGTGGCCTGTGATGGCTAGAACCAGAGAAGGAATGTTGGCCGGTTGTTCATCGAAGTGGAAGGTATAATTCAGGCCCTAATTTCATGTTTACTTAGCTAGATCGATCATACATGTTGGGACGAAGCTAATGGTAGAAATAGGATAAAAAAATGGACTAAAAATGGCTGAAAACCAGGAACCCCGGTTTGAGCTGAATCGGGCCGGTCTGAACTGGGTTTGCCTGAGGTAGACGATGATGAACAGTGCCGCACATGGCTTTCACGGGCAGGGCATTTGGGCAGCGCGTGAGGGCGCGTGGGCCCTCTTTTCAAGGCACGTTCAACATGCTATTTAATGTACTCGATGTACCGAATATTTTGGGACTGGTTTCGAGTTGATCTGACATTGTTTCGATATAGTTCGAGATGTTCGAAGGTTTAAGGGCTAGTTTAAAAATAGTTAAAAATTCGAGAAAATTACGGGAATTTAGTAGAAGCATTATGAAGTAGTTAGTGACCTTAGTATGTGATATGGACAAGTTCGGAAAGTTTGGTGTAGTGGATAAGCCGAGAAAGGCTTATTGCACGCGTATCGAGGCGACACCGAGGACGGTCTGTGAGTGGTCAATGTTTTCTAAACTGTGATGCATGCATAACTATTTTATGTGTTTTATATATGTGATTTCTACAGTGTTGATTATGGCATGGGTGATTTACATGGTTGCACGTATTTCGAGGTAATCCCGTACTTGCACGTATTTTGATGTTTACGATTTTATAAAGTGGTTTTACGTGCTTATGGTTTTGGTGATGTTTTAATGAAATGGTTTTGGTTTTCAAAATATGAACTCGGGCATGAGACCCATTTCAATTATGTGATTGGGCCAGGGGCCCAGTTGGTTTATGAAATCGGGATGAGATCCATTTGAGTTATGTGAAAGGGTCGGGGGCGCAGTTGGTTTATGAAATCAGGCATGAGGCCCATTTGCGATTTATAAATGTGATTTCGGTTTTGGGACTCAATGTTTCATAAACGTCATTTCGGGTTGGGGACCCTAAATGGATTTGTGATGTTTTATGGAAATTTCGGGCAGGGCCCCTTGAAATGTTTTGAAATGGCTTTATAAAATTGTTTTCCATATACTATCTTGATACGAGGATTTGTGAATGGTCTCTTCCAGGTATTTGGGACACTGGGGAAGTCACGGTGCATTGCCTGCAAGGGGTCATTATACGGAGCGATCGGACCGTATAGTGACTCAGGAGCAAGATTGCTATGATTAGATGTCTGGGACGTCAGACATCTGGAATGTTAGAGATATGGACCCAGAGAGACCTCGGGTAACACGCGTTGCTTATACCGTGAGATATGACGTCTGGGACGTCAAGCGTCTGGGACGCTAGGCATCTGGGATACCGAGGATGGTTATGTGGTAAATATGTATTATTAGATTTATGAAATGGTATTTCGGTGTTTATAGATTTTTGTTTTGGATTTGGGCAATGGCCCACTTGGTTCTGGATTTACGGATTTTGGTATTCTACGGTTTTGGGCTGAGTTCCCACACATGTTGGTTTTACGGTTTTTGGGCTAAGTCCCTAATGGTTTATTTAAGTGAATGATTTGATTACTGGTTTTCGATGCATGCATACTTTTAGTAAAGGGCATAAATGTATCTTAATGAAATGTGTTTTGTGAACTTATTGATTTTCGTCCACTCACAGTTTTAATGGTTTTAATTCACTTCAGGTTGATGACGGATGAGGGATGTAGCAGGGTTCGAGATATCGCACTCCTCCACCGATCCTGGTGGGCTCTGGGAGCATCGTATGGGCCGAGGTATGAATTATCCCTTGTCTGACGCTTCGTGTCAAACGGGAGCATGGCACATCTCGCGTTAATCCCAGGGGGATTGGGATGGGTCGTGTCAAGTGGTATCAGAGCGAGGTTGTCGCTATTCGAGTAAACCTTGTAGTTCTTGTGGTATGCGCAGGTCAAGGATGTGATGTCTCTACGTGGTCAGTTCGTTATCAACCTAATAGTAGGATGCCAATTTGATAGTTTTTGGGATTGAATAGTGGATAGAGTGTGATTCGACCCAAGTGGGATTATATGTGACGAACTGGTAATGTGGGATCATCGGTTCGGTCATGTGATGTTAGGTTGTTATGCTGCTAGGAGTAGCTAGGTTCGGGGAACCCCATTGAGTTGATGGTAGGATGGATTGACGTCTATATGATGTCAGGACCGCGGGGTCGGTCAGATTGTGGGTGATGCCGCAGAGGGCATTTAGGTTCAGAGGAACCCTGGGGTGTGATTGTGGAACCCGAATTCGTGATGGATGGTCCGGAGGGGCTAACCTTAGTTGTGATTGATGAATTGGAATTGTGAGGCTGTAGTTGTTGTGGATTGGATGACTTTCCGAGGTCGAGGTGGTCTGTCGAGTCGAACCCCAGATAGTGATTGATGGATTGAAAATTTGTGCTGCAGAGAACAGCTGAGGTCATGGATGACCAAGTGGACGACTCTAGTGAGTCTTGTCGAAACTATAGAGATTGGTTGGCCCGACACGAAGTGAACGATGGGATTCGATCCACGAGTACGATTATGAGATAATATATGGAATCCCGAGTTGGACCGAATAATAGTGTGATGTATGGATGCAAATCTCTATAACGATAACTGTTAGTCGACAGCCGTGTGGAGATGGCTGGCTATCGAGGGTGATCAATGTAGTTACAGTTGTTGAAAAATTGGGGGGACGTTCAGGGAACGTTCATTATCTTGATGTGGGTTGTCAGAGTGGTGGTACCCATAGTTGTGGGGTACGAGAGAGACAGAGTTCCTTTAACTTGAGCGGAAGTACGGGGGTTGTTGCTCGGTATGTGTAATGACTTAGGGTTGTCTGATTCGTACACTGTGTGCCAGTGATTGTGATGATGATGAGCCACAAGTTGGGATGTGACTCCGTTGTGATGGGCATACGTTCGGTATCTGAGAATCGGCAGTGGATGAGTGTTGGACTGGATGGGATCCAGCAGGGATTGTGATGTGTTGGGTTAAGTCCCAACAGGTATGAGATGACTAAGTGATGAATGGACGAAAGGTACGATTGAGACACGAGGAGTGTTGGATGGCGCAAAGGACGTCATAGAAATTAGTGGATTCGGGGAGTTGTCGTCAACTCCTAAACTTGAGTGGTTGTGTATTTTTAGTATCACGAGGAAGTGCAAAGAATTTATTGAAATTGGAAGAAGCCAAAAAGAATCAAAGGTAGTGTTGATGTGAGATTGTGTGATTGTGAATAACATGGAAACCCGAGTGTTGAGCCTGTAAATATTGAGATGTGAGAATAAGATAATTACGAATTACATCCTTTTGGATGTGCATAAACGGTTATAAACGGACATGCGGTCTGGGTGATAGAATGGTTGCGGACACATGGTTATCCGAGTGAGTTGAGGATTTGGGAAGTCCAGTGGTTGGACTTGATATCTCGTTGGAAGCATATCTATTTCCAACATGGTTGGAACTTTGGAATCAAGAGGAGTAGTGATTGAGGCGATGAGAGGAGTGTTTGATTCATCATTGGTGATAGGTATTCTGAAGTCATTGGGGGTGACTTCTTATTTTTTACCAATGGCAGAGGATGGTTGTTGTCACCAGTACGTTGATCGTGTATTGGTTGGTGGACTCGTGATTTGTTTTGGGTCATTAGGGGGAGTTGGGTATTTCGAAGTTTGGTGAACATGATTTCTCCTTTTCTGCTTGGTGGCAGACGAGGTTGGGTTACATGGTGTAGTGAGTGCAGTGAGTTTGTGTTTGCACTCACATAGGATGAGTTTTGATGTCATCGTCTTGGGTCATCCTTGATTTTCCCTAGGTGGGATGATAAGGATCGATATGAGGTAATTGGAGAAGACCCACAGTCTAGATGTGTTATGTCGTTAACTAATCAGTTTAGATGTGAAAATGGTTGAGAAGTGATTCGGTAGGATGCAGATTCAAAGAGGGTGTAAGACCCTATGACTTGAAATCTGGTCAGTAGCGGAGTATGCATGTGTGGATCCGGATCGTGATGTTAAGGATATAGGATATTGTGACGATCGAGGATCATGATGTTAATGGTCGGGTGATGTGGTGATGGATCTGGATCATGATCTTGATGATCAGGTCATGTGGTGGATCAGGATGTCGTTGATTGTGATGTTGTGTCGTGCTGGCAGATTTTGCCTTGATTATTATGTTAAGCTAGGAGCAGAGGGGAATCGTTTTACGAGACAGTTGAAGAATCTTTTGGAATAGTTGGTGAGATGACAAGACAGAGGTTGGATATGGGAATGTTAGGTCGACCTCTTTTCGAGGTTAGTCCTGTATGATGTATTAATAGAACGAGTGAGTGTTTGACGGGGTCAGATTGGTCAGTCTTGGATATGTGAATGATGGGATTGAATTCCTTTCGAATTCAATCGAATATGGTATGGTAATTGTTTGAGCAGGTAATTGATAGGTTCGGAGTTGGTGCATCTCGGTAGACATGGGTGAGATTGGATGCTCATTTGGCATGAATGGATATGCCTTGGTGGGCGTGTGTCGGATTGGTAATTGATGGATTATGTGATTAGGAGTAGACGTTGTGATGCTGGTCGGGTGACCATGGGACTCGGAATGGATGATGAGTTGGAGTAGTTGATCTGTCTAGTACTATACTGGACAAATGGACTCCAGAATTGAAGCGTGATTCATTACGAGCTGTGTAGTAGGCTGGTTGGTGGATAGATGTACATACTGGGTACGTGGTGCGAGGATCGATACTGAACAGGCCTGAATGGTGCTTGGTGACGATATGCAGGATGTACCAGTGGTGTGTGATCGAGCGTGTTGGTAGTCGGCGTAGGTTCGATATCATTGGATTGGTTGAGAATGTGAACTAGACATTGAACACATGCGATGGGCAGAGTGATTTTGGATGAGTTCATTGATTGTATGAGTAGGTGCTCAAAGCTGTGGATGGCTAGTGGAACCCTAGTGTTGGGATATGTTATCACTGTTGGGCAGGTATTCGATAGGGTCCAGTTACACACAGGTGGAGTGAGATGTGGGGATACGTATACTCAAGGTGAGTGAGTTGTTGGTTAATGTAACCACGGGTTGCTTTACGTGGGGAGGCTACTCTATGACGTTCACTAATGGCAGCATGGATTTATGAGGAAATTTTGGTACGAGATACCTTGGTGCGACTCTAGAGTGAGTTAGGGTGTGTCGGTGATTCGAATTATTACCATGGGGCCGTGAGTGCTAGCTAAGTGCGAAATTTTGGGACGTGTGATGTTGACATGGTAAAATTCAAGAAATGAGGGAAATTGTGGGATTTGATAACTCTCGGTGTGGGAGAGATGTCAGATTGTTTTGTGACTGGCAAAGTGGTGACAATTCGGCTGGATGTGTCAGCGTGTATTGATGAGGGAGATTTGGTGACTCCCAGTGGGAGAAAACGTCGAGCAGTATCAACTCGAAACATGTGATCATTGTCACTCGATGGTCGGGTGTAGTCGGTAGGACGTGGGTTCGTGATGGGTCTGGGTGTAGAAAAGTAATGTGCTGGTTAGTGGGTGTACATGCGTAAACATGATGTGAGATCAAATAGTTTTCCACGAAGTGGATGTGGAATCAGGATAGTTGGAATTTCAAGGACGAAATTATTGAAGGGGGGAAGGTTGTAACGACCCGTCCTAAATATCAGGATTAAATATTAATTAATTATGGATTTAGAATGACTAATCGAAAATTAGTTGAGCGAAATCGGACGGACAGTACAAAATGACCGTTTTACCCCTAATATTAGGTAAAAGGTTGACTTTTCACTCGAGTGGTCAAACGGACTTTGGACAATGACTGTGACATAGTTTGGGACGTCACAGGTCCGTAGATAGGCGGCACGTCGAAATCGGACGTTCGACGAGAAAGTTATGGTCACAGAATCGAAATTGGGAATTTAACGCCTCGAAATTCAGATATAATATTAATTTAATTGGATTGACAGATATTTGTAAGTGGGGCCCTTGGATGAGTGCTAGACAAGTGTCACTCATCCCATTGGTGGCTTTCCCTAAAAAGGGGATTTTGGTCTAATTGGGCCATTTAATTAATTAACTAATTAATGTCACACATTCATCTCTCTCTCCCTCCCGCATAACATCTTCTTCATTTCTCTCTAACAAACACACGACACAACTACACGAACGACCCTCAATCCTTACCCTTTGTTGTTGGGTCTTGAACGAAGATGAGAGAGGGGACTAAGACGAGCTCAATGGACTCGAATTCGAGGCCTGAGATGGACGGTAAGGAGAAATTACCCGTGAAACTCGAGTTTACAGTCAAACATGGTGAAGCTTAATTTTTTGGTTTAAGGTCGAATTGATTAATTGGGTGAGTCTCTGAAGATGACAAGGAGTCTAATGAGCTTGGAAGGAAGGCCTGAGGTCGCCTGTGGTGGCCAGAACCAGAGAAGGAACGTTGGCCGGTTGTTCATCGAAGTGGAAGGTATAATTCAGGCCCTAATTTCATGTTTACTTAGCTAGATCGATCATACATGTTGGGACGAAGCTAATGGTAGAAATAGGATAAAAAATGGACTGAAATGGCTGAAAACCAGGAACGCCAGTTCGAGCTGAACCGGGTCGGTCTGAACTGATCTGAACCGAGTTTGCCTGAGGAAGACGACGATGAACAGTGTCGCGTGTGGCTTTCATGCGCAAAGCGTTTGGGCAGCGAGTAAGGGCGCATGGGCCCTCTTTTTGAAGCACGTTCAACATGTGATTTAATGTATTTGATGTAACGAACATTTTGGGACTAGTTTCGATTGATCGGACATCGTTTCGATATAGTTCGGGATGTCCGAAGGTTTATAGTTAAAAATTCGGGAAAATTACGCGGATTTAGTAGAAGCATTATGAAGTAGTTAGTGACCTTAGTATGTGATATGGACAGGTTCGGGAAGTCCAGTGATAGTGGATTAGCCGGGAAAGACTTATTGCACGCGTATCGAGGCTACATCGAGGACAGTCTGTGAGTGGACAATGTTTTCTAAACTATGATGCATGCATAATTGTTTTATATGTTTTATATATGTGATTTCTATAGTGTTGATTGTGGTATGGGTGATTTACATGGTTGTACATATTTCGAGGTAATCCCGTACTTGCATGTATTTCGATGTTTACAATTTTATAATATGGTTTTACGTGCTTGTGGTTTCGATGATGGTTTGATGAAATGGTTTTGGTTTTGTAAAGATGAACTCAGGAATGAGACCCATTTGAATTATGTGATTGGGCCAGGGGCCCAATTGGTTTACGAAATCGGGCTGAGACCCATTTGAGTTATGTGATCAGGCCGATGGCCCAGTTGGTTTATGAAATTGAGCATGATGTCCATTTGTGATTTATAAATGTGATTTAGGGTCTGGGACCCAATGTTTCGTAAACGTCATTTCGGGTCGGGGACCCTAAATGGATTTGTGATGTTTTATGGAAATTTTGGGCAGGGCCCTTTAAGATGTTTTGAAATGGATTTATAAAACTGTTTTCCATATACCATCTTGATACGAAGATCTGTGGATAGTCTCCTCCAGGTGTCTGGGACACTAGGGAAGTCATGGTGCATTGCCTGTGAGGGGTTATTATACGGAGCGACCGGACCTTATAGTGAATCAGGAGCAGGATTTCTATGATTAGACGTCTGGGACGTCAGACATCTGGGATGTCAGAGATATGGACCCGGAGAGACCCCGGGCAGCACGCGTTGCTTATACCGTGAGATATGACATCTGGGATGTCAAGCATCTGGGATGCCGAGGATGGTTATATGGTAAATATGGATTATTGGATTTATGAAATGGTATTTCGGTGTTTATGGATTTGTGTTATGGATTTTGGTAGTGGTCCACTTGGTTCTGGATTTACGGATTTTGGTATTCTACAGTTTTGGGCTGAGTTCCCACACATGTTTGGTTTTAAGGTTTTTGGACTAAGGCCCTAAAGGTTTATTTAAGTGAATGATTTGATTACTGGTTTTCGATGCATGCATACTTTTAGTGAAGGGCATAAATGTATCTTGATGAAATGTGTTTTATGAACTTATTGATTTTCGTCCACTCACAGTTTTTAATGTTTTTAATGCCCTTCAGGTTGATCATGGATGCGGGATGTAGTAGGGACCGAGACATCGCAGTCCTCCACCGATTCTGGAGCGCTCTTGGAGCCCCGTATGGGCCGAGGTATGAATTATCCCTTGTCTGACACTTTGTGTCAGACGGAAGCATGACACATCTCGCGTTAATCCCAGGGGGATTGGGATGGGTCGTGTCATTTAAAATACATAACTGTTAACA
The DNA here is from genome assembly GCA_032719365.1 of Prinsepia uniflora. Taxonomy (NCBI): domain Eukaryota; kingdom Viridiplantae; phylum Streptophyta; class Magnoliopsida; order Rosales; family Rosaceae; genus Prinsepia; species Prinsepia uniflora. Next base: position 32,487,617 of record CM064861.1, on the reverse strand, counting down.
TATGACCACAAAACAATTATAATACATTAGGTCATTGTCTTTTTTTTTTTAAGAAAACTTCTTTTACACATATACCATATTCTTAAACAACCTTCTCTTATTACATTCATAATATTCCCATTTTTCATTATGATTACTATAGATTTGTCAAGATACAAGTACAACAATATGACCACGCACTTCCATTAACCATAGAAGTAAAATACAAAGCTATTCACTTATTCGTAGATTCCATCTATTATCTAATTTCACCTTGCAAAGCATAAGGTATAACCATTTATACAAGAAGTGGCTTCCTAATCTTCAATATATATATATATATATATATATAACCTCATGTTGTCATATCATCGTTTAAATGTTATCATCAATATAAGCATCATCACCAAACATCATAGATTTATCAAAACACTATCAATATAATCATCAAAAGTAATCATAAATTGCTCATTTCCTATTAAGGTTAAAATCAAACCCTTTAACCTTAATCTCAATTATTTATCTTTTTCACACACAATTTATACATACACAAATTCTCCTTAAAACGCAATTATAAATATAGTCAAGATCTTTCCCAAATCAAGTAATTAATACCACAACGTACACATTGATCTTACTTCATATCTACTTAATTCATAATTAAGGATCACTGTTAATTAATGTTAGGGCTTAACCTAAAGCATACTTATAATATTCAAATTCAAAAATGAACATATTACTTCATAAATTCAGAATTATATCTAAATGGTGTCCAAATTTCTCAAACCTTATGCCATTAGATTTAGAATTAAATAAGGAGAAACTTTTGTGTTGATCATGATCCCAAACACCACCGTCGGGTCGACCCATGGGCATGCGCGTAGGGTCAGTGAATGGACCCAACCCTAGAAATATGACATAAACCATATCTGTGCCCTGCTCCCATTTGACAGGTGACTCAAAGGTCCAAATGTACCCTTGAAACCCTATCAGACAAGGGACACCTGTTTAACTAGTGAACTCATGTCTCTGTTTCGTAAGCAGCCTCAACTCCCGTGCACAACCCTGGAGGGTTTCAAACATGAAAACCGTGTGAGTGGACAAAACAAAGGTTTAAAAACATAGTTAAAAAATATACTAATTACCCTCCATTTATAAAACTATGCATGCATCGAGTTTACCAATAAGAAAACAATTTTGCAATACGTGTAGTAACAAGAAAACCCAGTAATTTCAGAACCCTGACTAATATAAACTGGTATCAAGTTATCAATGCAAACATGATCAGGCCAAAGCACTGACTCAAAAGTAACATACCAACAAAAACAGATGAGACACACTGAACCAATCATATGGAATCCAATCAGCATACTAAACCAAGCAACCGTATCGACTAACCCATCCTAGATATCTGAAAATTGAATCATCATATCAAATGTGCACTACCGATAAGCCAATATTACTGGGAAAACAGAGACCTGCTCTGGACATCCGAGTGCTTGGGAAAATAGGGCCCCGCTTTGGACGTCCGAGTATCACCTAGGGAAACAAAGCCCCACTATGGGCGTCTAGGTGTAGACCGATCCCGGGAAAATAGAACCTGATTCTGGACGTCTGGGTACTAGTCTAAGTCTCAGGGAAATAGAGTCCGGCTCTGGACGTCTGAAACACAATAAATCCCCAACATGAGGAGGGTCATCTCATCACATCACCAGTCACACATATCCAAAATCCATAACCATACCTCATACTAGTCTCAAGATCTGGAGTCCTCGGCTCGACTTCTGAGACTACTAACTAACAGACACCATCAAAAATATACTCAGTAGTCACAAGAATATATCACACACTCATTCTATATGCATAACCAAGTTCAGAAATCAAAGTGAGACTCAAAACTCGGTCCTAAGCCCCATATCACAAGTACGTCCCAAAAACCTCGTAAATGAGCCCTTAAAATATTCTCAAAAACATTTGAAATTTCAAACCATCGAACACTACCAAAATCACATAGAAATCTCATATTGAATCTAAAACCACTTTTCCAAAACTTGGTAATTAACCACGGCATAACATACCAAATTTCCTCGCAAAATGTGCAAAGTTGACATTTCCGTAATATCATAAAAAATCCTTGAAATCCGTATAAATTCCAATTAATCTAATACCACAAAAATCACATGAGAAAGTAATTTTGGGTATAAAACCATTTCTCACAATTCATTATCAAGATATAGTGAATTCCTCATAAAACATGCAATAAGTAATTACCGTAAAATCACCAAAACTCATGTAAAATCATGTAAACCCACATTCAAAATACCATCAAAAAACTCACATTTTAACTCATAAAATCATATAAATATGCATGCATAGGGTTTGAAAATGAAAGTTCGCTCACACGTACCTTTTTACTCGATCGAACTGAACTACACATTCTTTTATAAAACTCAAGAATTTTAATTCCTGTCAAAAATCAACCAGAAGGGTCACTAACAACCCTAATTAACTCATACGTAAATCCCATAATTGTTTGGGATTTTTAAACTAATTAAAACGAACCCTAAACCTTTGGACAATCAAAACTGCCCCCAGAAGATATCTGATCGCCTCGAAAATTGTACCGTTGGGTTCGTAACATCGAATACATTAAAAAGTATGTTGACATCACATCGAAATTCCCTCTCACATGCCCCCATGCACCGCCCAAAGTGGTTGTGCATGGGATCCATACGCTGCTACAGTGGATGCTACAATGTTTCTTCCTCACCCGATTTCCCTGCAAGCTGGGTGATATGACCCGCGACTTAACCCGGTTCTATCTCATTGGTTTTTCACTTTTTTCATTTCTGTTTTGACCAATATCATATCATCTAATCCATCTCTAGATTGTTTCTGTGATCTCAAAACAATGAAAACCTAATGAAAAGATCGATTTATCTTACTTTCATTCTCGGCTAAACATTGACCTTCATCCCAGAGGGTTTTTCAGTGTCCAGCTCCCATATTTTCTGGTCCAGTTCGAACCCAGGACTTCCTAGAAGAACGTTGGGATACTGGTTAATAGCTACTAGACCTCAACTTGAGGTTCCCGATCATGAACCCGTCGAAGCAATTTCAGGGGCACGGGTTCTAGGCATTTCCAACCTCAAAACCCCACCATGCCATTCGTCTCTCCCTCAAAATCTTCTCCCCTCACTCGCTCCTTCATTTTTTTGCTCTTGTCCCCTCCCTTCCGTACACCACACTCTCGGTCCCTCACCAATCATGGCTTCCGCCATGATCCACCGAAAAAACATGACTAGCACAACACACACATTTATAGGCAAAGAGGGAGGTCGATGGAAAAGCCAAACCCCTCTAGAAAGTGACATGTGGCAGCACCCCATTGGTTATTATTGTAAAATGACCAAAATGCCCTTGGTGGTAAAATGACCAAAATACCTTAAGAGTTCTTAACATGATATAACCTCAAATGAAATCCAATTTTTACGTGTCGCCTATCTTCTTTTCCCTTCAATTTGGCAACCTTCTAATGAGGTGCTCTTCTCACCAAACCCACAATGATTTATTAACAAAAGTCAGTGGATGAGATAGATAGGGGAGAGAACTAGAATGTTCTAGACAACCTTAAAGTGTTTTTGTAAAATTACAAAAATTCCCTTCTATTCAAAATGAACAAAATACCCCTTCTCAATTTTTTCCCCAAATCGAAACTTTCTAGTCTCCGATTCATTCATACTGCCTGACCATAAACTCAAGAGTTTAAGACCTTCGTAACGGTCTTCTCGAAGCATCCAACCAGTATCCAGGTCGAAAGTAAACTTTTTTACCTTCATGGGCAAAATGGTTATTTTCTATTTTCTTGAATTTCCAGGTCGTTACACTGGGAATGGACTGGTTAACTATGTATCAGGCTTATATTGAGTGTTTTGATAAAGAGTGATACTTCAGGCTCTAGGGATGCTAGAAGTAGTATTTCAGGGAAGGCGAGAAACATTGCCCACTAGAGTAATATCGGCTTTAACTACAGAAAAACTATTAAGAAAAGGTTTCCAAGGTTATTTGGCTTACGTTGTTGATACTCAGGTGAAACTTGGGAGTATACAAGAAATACCAGTGGTACTAGAATTTCGTAATGTGCTTCCTGAGGAGCTATCTGGATTACCACCTCATAGGGAGGTCAACTTTATGATTGAGTTGCTTCCAGTACCCGCCTGATATCCCAGATGCCATACAGAATGGCTCCAGTAGAGTTGAGGTAGCTAAAGATAAAGTTACAGGAGGTGATGAACATGGGATTTATTATACCGAGCACTTTGCCATGGAAAGCCCCAGTGTTATTTGTGAAAAAGAAGGATGGCAGTTTGCGACTATGCATTGATTACAGGCAACTTAAGGTAATAGTGCGAAATAAATATTCAATACCTCGGATTGATGACCTATTTGATCAGTTGAGGGGGATTAAGCATTTTTCGAAGATAGATTTATATTCTGGTTATCATCAATTAAGGATAAAAGAGGAAGATATTCCGAAGATGGTTTTCCGAACAAGGTATGGTCATTATAAGTTCTCGGTGATTCCGTTTGGTTTAACTAATGCCTCGACAACATTAATGGATCTAATGAATATGGCGTTTCAACCATTCTTAGACCAATTTGTGATTGTGTTTATTGATGAAATCTTGGTGTATTCAAAAGGTAAGGAGGCTTATGAAGAACATTTGAGGATAATATTGAGAACACTCATAGATAATCAGCTATATGCAAAGTTCAGTAGGTGCCAGTCTTGGTTGACTAGTGTTAATTTTCGGGGACACGTGATGTCTGTGGATGGAATTCGTGTGGATTCCCATAAGACAAAATCAGTGGCCAATTGGACTCAACCTAGAACAGTATCAGAAATAAGGAGTTTTTGGAGATTAGCTGGCTATTATAGAAGGTTTTTTGAGGGGTTTTCCACGATTATAGCCCCGTTCGCTCGTTTGACTAAGAAATGAGTAAGATTTGTTTGGGATGAGGATTGTGAGCAGAGTTTCAAGGAGTTAAAAAGACGTTTGACGTCTACTCTAATATTGACCCTTCCCTACGTCAGTGGAGAGTTCGAGGTGTATAGTGATGCTTTTTTGCAAGGTTTGGGATGTGTGTTAATGCAACATGTGAGAGTCATTGCATATGCATCCACACAATTGAAATCACACGAGCTGAACTACCCGGCACATGATTTGGAGTTGGCAGCTGTAGTACATACCCTAAAGATCTGGAGGCACTATCTTTATGGTGAAAGGTGCAAAATTTATGCGGATCACAAGAGTTTGAAGTATTTCTTTATATAGAAAGACCTAAATCTGAGGTAATGAAGATCGTTAGAGTTGATCAAAGATTATGACTGTACTATCAACTACCATCTGGGAAAAGTTAATGTAGTAGCTAAGGCACTGAGCATGAAATCTATTGGTACTATTACTCATATACAAACGGTATATTTACCATTTCTAATAGAGCTCTGGAAGATGGGAGTTAAGTTTGGAATTGGTGATCATGGAGTACTTTTAGCCAACTTCCATGTGAGGCTAGTCCTTATGATTGGATTATCGAGGCAGAGTTTCAGGATCCTATTTTGTGCATTATTAGGATGGATGTCATACAAGATTATACACTTACAAATGATGGAGCCTTACAGAAAGAGGGTTGGTTATGTGTACCAAAGAATAACGAGCTGGAGAAGGAAATTTTGGAAGAGGCCCATAGTCCAACTTACATGATGCATCCTAAAGGGACCAAGATGTATTGTACCCATCGAGAACACTAATGGTGGACCTATATGAAAGGAGAAATAGTAAAGTACGTGAGTAAATTCTTGGTTTTCCAGCAAGTAAAGGTCGAAAGGCAAAAGCCATATGAAGCCTTACAGTCACTTCCGATTCATAAATGGAAGTGGGATCATTTGATGAAGGATTTTGTATTTAAACTTCCAAGGACTCAAATGGGGTTTGATGGAGTCTAGGTGAGTGTGGATAGATTAACCAACTCTACTCATTTCCTTCCAATACAAGAAAACTATCGTATGGAGCAGTTTTCTAAATTATTTATGGATGATACTATAAGGTTTTAGGAAACTGCAAAATAAATTTTGTCGGATCAAGATCCGAGGTTTACATACCGATTTTGGAAAAGTTTACATAAGGAATTCGGAATAAAGCTGCATTTTAGTACTGCTTTCCATCTCCAAACGGATGATCAGTCTGAGTGGACCATTCAGATTTTGGAAGGCATGATGAGAGCATGCGTTCTACAGTTTCATGGATGTTGGCATACTTATCTACCATTGATGGAATTTTCTTATAATAATAGTTATCAGTCTAGCATCGGGATGGCTTCGTATGAAGCACTGAAGGACGACAATGCAGAACACCCCTCTATTTGACTAAAGTGGGTGAAAAGAAATTGTTAACACTTGAGGTTGTGGATGAGTAAGAAGAAAAATTCAAGATGTCTGGGAACGATTAAAAGAGGGGGATCGGGTTTTCTTAAAACTATCACCTTGGAAAAGGATTGTACGGTTTGACAGGCGTGGAAAATTGAGTCCCCGTTATATTGGACCATACGAGATCACTGAAAGAGTGAGCCCAATAGCATATCCTTTTGCATTATCCCAAGAACTTTCTCGAGTTCATGATGTGTTTCATGTCTTGATGCTCAGGAAGTATGTGCCAGATGCATCTCATGTGTTGGGACAGCACCCTGTTGAGCTTAGTGAGGACTTGAGTTTTGAAGAACAGCGTGTGGAGATTCTGGACCGGAAAGATAAGGTGCTTTTTCATAAAATTATCCCTCTGGTAAAATTACTGTGGAGAAATTAGAATTTGGAAGGAGGGGTAGAATGTAACGATCTGAATTCTTAATGGGATGCCCACATTGTAATTCTGAAACCGTAGATGGGTAACACGAGACAATCAGGGTTTGTTTAATCATACTACGACCTTAGGCATAGTAAGGGTATTTTGGTCTTTTTTTCATTTAAGGGTAATTTGATAAATGTGTGTGTGAGAGAATTTTTTCTAAGGGTGATACTTATCAAATAATTTTTTTGATCTCCTTAGGCATAGTGCACCGACCTAGAGGTGAAGGAGGGGTTTATAGGCTTATATATATGTTGAGTTTTGGTGTGTGAGTTGTTAGGAGTCCTTTTGAATCATGCAACCAAGACATATACTGGAAATGTCTAGAGAGAAAAACAGCAGTGGTAGAGTGAGGAACACAATGAAAAAAAAAAGGAAACCATGAGGGGAGGAAATGAAAAGCTCAAGAAGGAATAAAATTAGGCTGAGGGTGTTTTGGACGTTGAAGCTTGAAGCAAAGTTCAGGAACATCTGATATAGTCTCTAAGGAGCATTTTGAGAAAAAAGGAAGGAGGTTGAACACTGGAAACGTTTGGATAGCAAGGGTGACAAACGACCAAAATTTCGGGAAGTTTGTGCGAGTTTTGGAGGTAATATTCCAATTTTGATTTTTGAGATTCATTCCTATGTTAGTTTAGAGAGATTTGGTTGAAGAAAGGAGGAAAAAAAATGGAAATCAAGAAATTTAGGACCAGGTCGACCCATTTGGTCGAAAAACTCGAAACCAGATATTCGGGTCGACTAGCCACTAGGTTGAAAGAGGTGCTTATATGGCGTGTTAAAGTGGCAGACATGGACTAACAATATGCTGACATGGTGATGATGTGGCACTGATGAGGCAGCCACATGTCAGACTCGTGGCATCCATGTCAGCAGCTGTCCAGCCACATGGTGACACGTGGACACTAACTGGATGGTGATTGTGTTGCTCCTGTACACGCGTGGAGGCAAGTGTGAGCATGTGGCGGCGTGTGGGAAGGTCGCTAGCCTACCATTGGCGTGTGGCGGTGCATGGGCGTGAATTTCAAGCCACGACAACTTGTTTTTGACAATTTTGACATTCTGAATCCAATGGTGGTGGCTTCGAGGCATCCAAACATCGTCTCAGGGTAGTTTTAAAGGTTTAAAGTGTATGTTCACGTTTAAAAATTCTTATTTAAATCCCAGGACTTAGGACTTGTATTAGGAAACTATCTAGGACTTTTATGATCCGAAACTTATGGTTTTGACATGTGACATGACCTCTGGAGCTAGTGAGGAACGCGCAAATCGAGAATATCTGTGCAATAATCACTATGAGTGGACTTTTAGTTTTCTTAAAATTATTATGCATGCATATTTACTTAATTTAAATTTTTTTCTATGTTATTATGATGGTGTTTGATTTATTACAATTTTGTGGGATTTTTGGTGATTTTATGGAAGTTGTTTAATGCGCGTTTTACGAAGAATTTACATATTTCATTTCTGGATTTATAATGGATTTTGTGACACGACCCATCCCAATCCCCCTGGGATTACCGTGGGATGTGTCATGCTCCCGTCTGACACGAAGTGTCAGACGAGGGATAACCGAAAGCCACTGCCCCGACGGGCATCCAGAGTGCGGAAGGATCGATGGGGGAGGAATGCAATGTCCTAGTCTCTGCTGCAGTCGCATCCGTGATCAACCTGAAGGGCATTAAAAACAATAAAGGCTGTGAGTGGACGAAAATAAACAAGTTCATAAAACACATTTCACAAAGATATTTATGCCCTTCATTAAAACGTATGCATGCATCGAAAACCAGTAAGTAAACTATTTACTAAAACAACCATTAGGGCCTTAGCCCAGAAACCGTAAAACCAAATCATATGGGTCTCTACCCAAAACCATGAATACCGAAAACCAACATATATTATTTAAATCCAACATCCAGAATAACAATTTCAAATTCCAAGTGGGCCATCGTCCAAAACAATAACCATGAATACCATTTCCAGGAAAACATGTTTAAACCATCCTGGGCATCCCAGATGCCTAGCGTCCCAGACGCGCGACGTCCTAGACGTCATATCTCACGGTATAATAATAAGCAACGCGTGCTGCCCAGGATCTCTACGGGTCAATATCTCTGACATCCCAGATGTCTGACGTCCCAGACGTTTACTCATAGCAATCTTGCTCCTGAGTCACTATACCGTCCAGTAGCTCCGTACAATGACCCCTCGCAGGCAATGCACCGTGACTTCCCCAGTGTCCCAGACACCTGGAGGAGACCATCACATATCCTCGTATCAAGATGGTTTATGGAAAATAGTTTATCAAAACATTTCGAACATCTCAAGGGCCCTGCCTAGAATTCCATAAAACCATCACAAGTCCAAACATCTGATTTATCAAATCCAAAACCGTTTATTTAAATCCATTTGGGTCCATGACCCTAAATCACATTTATAAATAACTGGGCCCCTGGCCCGATTTCATAAAGCAATTGGGCCCCCGGCCCGATTACGTAACTCAATTGGACTCCAAGTTCGAGTTTTCCAAAAAAATTGGGCCTCATGCCCGAGTTTATCTTTCCAATTTCAAAACCATTTCATGAAATCATATCCAAAACCATAAGTATGGAAAATCAGTGCGTGAAACCATATAATTCACCAATATCCAAATCAACATCATATAATCACAATCATAATCCATATAAAATAGTTATGCATGCATAAATTTTATAAAACCAAAGTCCACTCACAGACCGTCCATAATTGCCCGTTTTCGCGCTGCGCACATTCCCGTAATTTCTGTCATTTTCCAGAAATCTCGAATCCTGTCCGAAACCATTATCTAGTGTCACTAAGGGCTCAAATAACAGCATACTAATTTCCCATAATTTTCTGGGGATTAAACGTTAGTTAAAAACGTAACATAAACTTTCGGACCCTCGAAACAACTTCGAAACGATGTCCGGTTAATTCGAAATCAACGCTAAAATGTTCGTTACAATGTATAGGAAAAAAGTCATGTTGACCTCACCTTGGGATTCGTGCCCACGCGCCGTTACGCGCCGTCGTGAGTGGCTGCGCGTGAAACCCACGCGCTTGCTACAGTACCAAGTACTGTTCATCTTCCTCACCCGATTTCCCTGGTAAACGGGTCTGCGACCCGCGTCTTGACCTGTTCCAACTCCTGCCAAAAACAACCTAATTTCCTCAATTGATCCATCAAGTAGACTCGCAATACACTTAATTAGAGGTCTGTATTAATCAATCAAAACGACACGGCCTAAAACCAACTCAATTGAACTCAAGTCGTAATCGAAGTTCATCGTCCCAATTCATCCCACAGTCACTGATTCCTTCAATTGATTAGTTAGGAAGCATCATAGACTCACTTTAAAGATGATTTTGCAATCAATTTCACAAGAACTTACCTCCATGACCACGACCCCAAGCTCGATTTTTCTGAAATTCCGTCGTCCCCGTCCATGGCCCCCAGGACCTTCTAACTTCGAACTCTCGATTTGGATCGGCTAAGGGAGGTTCCAGAAGACATAATCTCACTCCAATTGGACTTGGGCTGGCCTACATTTTGAATTCGGATTTTGAATTTGTTGGACACAGGTTTCGGGTTCCAGTGCACAATTTCCACTCAGTTTCCAGTTTCTCCTCTCTAACTCCTCTCTCTCTGTTTCTCTGTTGTCCTCTGCCCATCTCAAACACCCCAGAAATCGATCAAACCATCCAATTAATCCACCCAAACCGACCAGTGCTCTGTTCAAAATTCTCAAGGGAATAAACAATTGCCCGTGCTCTGCACTTCACGAGCCTCCACTGACCCAATGCCACTCACAAGCATAAACAAATCAGCCACTTAGCCCAACCAATTGTTTCCATAAACAAATGCACACTCGTGCTCTGTTTTCTGAAAAGAACCCCACAGAGTCATACACGGCTGTCCCAAAATCAACGGCCAAATTACCATTTTGCCCTCACTTGACAAATTACCAAAATGCCCCTCACTCATCTAGACCCGTAACTTGGTCATTCGATTTACGCGTGCCCCCTGTCTACGGATTCAGGGCATCGAGACCTTCCTAACGGTCCTCGGCCCTCGGCCATCGGACCTCCCGGTCAAAAAGTCAACATTTTCCCCTGTTTCGTCTAAATTACGAAAATGCCCTTGGTCTTCTGAACGTCATAACTTTCACCCCAAACGTCAGATCGAACGTGCCACCTGTCTATGAACTCGTGACGTCCCAATCTACGTCACAGTCATCGGTCAAAGTCCATTTGACCGCCCGAATTAAAAGTCAACGTTTTACCCACGACTAGGGGTAAAATGGTCATTTTGCATCGTTCGTCCGATTTCGCCAAACTAATCATCGATTAACCCCGCTAATCAAGATTAGTTACTAATTTAATCCCGAAATTCGGGATGGGTCGTTACAACCTTCCCTCTTTAAAGAATTTTGTCCTCGAAATTCCAACCGATCTAATCTTAAACGTTCTTCCCTCCTTAATTAGTTTCGTTCTCGAAATTCCAACTGTCCTGATTCCACAATTACCCTATGGAAAGTACAATCGACCTCTCAACACGTGTACACCCGTACACCAACTAATCGAAACAAAACTCATTTGTACCCAAACATACCATTAGTATTCACGTCGTATCGACTACATTCGACCCCGTCGAATGACAGAACCACACGTTTTGAATTGACACCACTTTTCAAATCTACCATTTCATTGACGCGACAACCCGACAGTCTTTCTCAATCACCAATCTATCCTGGTACCTACTCCCACTGGGAGTCATCAGACCTCACGTAACAATCCACGTTGACACCTCCCGACAATCTGACACCACTTGACCGTTGTCAGTCGAAAATTGACACTTACCCACTTGTGGTTACACTAACCACCAATTTACTCATCTAGAGTGTACAACAATCAACACCTCACTCTACCTGTGTGTAACTGAACCCATCAGAACCACTATGACCCACTACACAGTATCCGATGTTCAGTCCATGACCTCAATTAATCCAATGGTATCGGAACCAATCCGACTACCAACACGCTCACCGACATACGTCTGGTATAATCCGCAGACCTTCACCAGGCACCACAAGCGTGCAAGTATCGTACCTCGAACCATGTACAAGGTACACACATCTGTCCATCGACCAGACTACAACCACATAGGTCATAGCTAAACACGTTTCGAATAATGGAGTCCATTTGTCCAAACCCGCATTAGACAAATCGAAACTCCACCCATCATTCAGTTCCAAATCCAAATCTGAATCCGCAATTTCGTAAGAAATCCCGAATCCAAACCCGAACATCATATTCTTAATCCATCTCCAAATTCGAATCCAAAATAATTATTCCGTAAGCTAGCATTGGGAATAATCATTCCGCACCCAAATCCAGAAATCCACTTCAAGTTCCGAAATCGAATCCTGAATCGTCACCCAGAAATTCGATTCCAAACTCGAAATCTCGTTCACGTCTACCAAGACACACCAAAACCAAACCTATCGGTTACCTGCTGAATACATTCGATTGACTTCATAGGGAAGCCAATCCCAACATCCACACGTCTAAGGTTGACAAAATCCAACCACGTTCGAAACCTACTCACCCGAGTAATATACCATACGGGATTCACTTCGAAAAGAAGTCCAGTCCCGTCATTTACGACTCACATACCAAAGTAAGGGTGATAAACTCTCCCCCTATCTGGATCATCAAGATCACGACCCAGATTCAATAATGCGTCCCCGACTATAAACTTCTCGATCCTGATCCACCTAGGATCCACACAGTTAACTACTAGACTCCAAACCATAGGGTCTTACACCCTCAACTAATCTGCATACTGTCGCAACGTTCGGCAACTAACTCCCACAACTAAACCGATCAATTAACGACGAGACACGCCGAGACTGTGGGTTCTCACTGATTACCTCGTATCGATCCTTGCCATTCCACCTAGGAAAACCAAGGATGATCGAAAACGATGACGCCAAAACTCATCCTACGTGAATGCAAATAAAACTCGCTGCACTCACCACGCCATGTAAACCAACATCGTCTTCCACCAAGCAGAAAATGAGAAATATCGTTTACCTAACTTCGAATACGCAACTCCTCCTGATGACCCCAAAACACACATGGGCCCACCAACCAATACACTCTCAACGTACTGGTAACCACAATCAACGTCTTCCAAGGCAAAAAATAAGAAGTCAACCCCAATCACTTCAGAATACCTATCACCAATGCGGAAACGAGCACTCCTCTCGTCCCCTAATCACAACTCTCCTCGAAACTAAAGTTCCAACTGTGTTGGGAATAGACATGCCCCCAATGAGGTGTCAAGTCCAACCACTGGACTTCCCACATCCTCAACTCACTTGGACAACCACGTGTCCGCAATCAAACCAATACTCATACCTCATGTTCGTTAATCAATATTTATGCACGTACACCGATTCCGATTGGGAATTACTCAACCCTTACGGTTCAACCCCCGAGTTTCCATGTTTTTCACACTCACAAAATCCCACATCCGGACCACCAATGATTTTCCTCATCTTTTCCAATTTCAGTAACTTCTTTGTACCTTCTTGGGTTATTAGAAACATACACTCACACCAATCTCGGAGTTGATGATAACTCCCCAAATCCACTAATTCTCAAGACATAGGGGACATCATCCCAAGATTCCTCATGTCTCAATCATACCTTTTTATCCACTATTCTCTTGTCACCTCATCACTGTTGGGACTTATCCCAACACCTCACAATCTTCGCTGGATCCCATCCAGTCCATGACTCAACCACTACTGAATCTCAAATACCGAACATATGTCCATCATGACAGAGTCACAATCTCAATCACCGACACCAGCACCAATGCACTATCATCAACACTTGTATCAGCACACAGGCATCCATACTAGTATCAGCACCCGTATACAAACATCCACACCGGCACACAGTGTGCAAAGTTAATAACCTTGGATCTCCGCTCATACCGAGCGAGGATCCCGTACCTCTACTCGTACCCCACAACTATGGGTACCACCATTCTGACAATCCACATCAGGATAATGAACGTTCCCTAAACGTCCCCTAATTCTCAACTACTACGACCACACCAATACCCTCGATAATCAGTCATCTCCACAAGACTACCATCAAACCATCATCGCTATCGAGATCCGTATCCACACGTCACACTATTATTCGGTCCAACTGGGAATTCCATATTTCATCTCATAACTGTACCCGTGGATCGAATCCCATCATAATTTAGGGCTCCACAATCACACCCGATGGTTCCTCTGAACCCCACTGTACACTACAGTGCCATCCATAACTTGACCGACCCCGCGATCCTCACATTGTGTAGACGTCAAATCCAATCCTGCTATCCACTCAATGTAGGTTCCACCACTAAGGTCATCGGCTAACTCCGATGTACCAACATCCCTTACACTAGAAATCACCACCAGGGTTCACATTTTCTACCATTACTCAACCGAGGTTCACATTTCCAAGTCACTACTCAAATGAGATTCCCATCACCCAATTGGGGTTCGGGGAAAACCCGACTGCTCCCAACAGCAAAACAATCTACTACCACATGACCGAACTGACGGTCCCACATTACCAGTTCCTCACGTACGACCCCACTAGGGTCGAAACACACTAACGCACGTCGTATCTTGCCAATCGTACTCTATCCACTATTCAAACCCAAAAGCTATCTGTCAGGTTGATAACAAACTGCAGCCCACAAAGAGACATCACACCCTCGACCTGTGCGCACAAAAGAGCAAACCTTGCTCTGATACCACTTTGACACGACCCATCCCAATCCCCCCGGGATTACCGTGGAATGTGTCATGCTCCCGTCTGACACTAAGTGTCAGACAAGGGATAACCGAAAGCCACTGCCACGACGGGTCCAGAGTGCGCAAGGATCGATGGAGGAGGCATGCAATGTTTCAGTCTTTGCGGCAGTCGCATCCGTGATCAACCTGAAAGGCATTAAAAACAATAAAGTCTGTGAGTGGACGAAAATAAACAAGTTCATAAAAAACATTTCACAAAGATATGTAAGCCCTTCATTAAAACGAATGCATGCATCGAAAACTAGTAAGTAAACTATTTACTAAAACAACCATTAGGGCCTTAGCCCGGAAACCGTAAAACCAAATCATGTGGGTCTCTACCCAAAACCATGAATACCGAAAACCAACATATATTATTTAAATCCGACATCCAGAATAACAATTTCAAATTCCAAAGTGGGCAATCGCCCAAAACAATAACCATGAATACCATTTCCAGGAAAACATGTTTAAACCATCTTGGCATCCCAGATGCCTAGCGTCCCAGACACTTGACGTCCCAGGCGTCATATCTCAAGGTATAATAATAAGCAACGCGTGCTACCCGGGGTCTCTCCAGGTCAATATCTCTGACATCCCAGATGTCTAACGTCCCAAATGTCTGACGTCCCAGACGTCTAATCATAGCAATCCTGCTACTGAGTCACTATACGGTCTGGTAGCTCCGTACAATGACCCCTCGCAGGCAATGCACCGTGACTTCCCCAGTGTCCTAGTCACCTGGAGGAGACCATCACATATCCTCGTATCAAGATGGTTTACGGAAAATAGTTTATCAAATCATTTCGAACATCTCAAGGGCCCTGCCCGGAATTCCATAAAACCATCACAAGTCCAAACATCTGATTTATCAAATCCAAAACCCTTTATTTAAATCCATTTAGGGTCCACGACCCTAAATCACATTTATAAATAACTGGGCCCCTGACCCGATTTCATAAAGCAATTGGGCTCCCGGCCCGATTACGTAACTCAATTGGACTCCAAGTTCGAGGTTTCCAAAACAATTGGGCCTCATGCCCGAGTTTATCTTTAAAATTTCAAAACCATTTCATGAAATCATATCCAAAACCATAAGTATGGAAAATCAGTGCAAGATCAAAAAAACCTCGATTTACGTGCAAGCACGTAAATCGTCTGGAAATGCGTGAAACCATATAATTCACCAATATCCAAATCAACATCATATAATCACAATCATAATACATATAAAATAGTTATGCATGCATAAATTTTATAAAACCAAAGTCCACTCACAGACCGTCCATAATTGCCCGTTTTGACGCTGCACGCATTCCCGTAATTTCCGTCATTTTCCAGAAATCTCGAATCTTGTCTGAAACCATTATCTAGAGTCACAAAGGGCTTAAATAACAACATACTAATTTCCCATAATTTTCCGAGGATTAAATGTTAGATAAAAATGTAACATAAACCTTCGGACCCTCGAAACAACATCGAAACGGTGTCTGGTTAATTCGAAATCAACGCTAAAATGTTCGTTACAATGTATAGGAAAAAAGTCATATTGACCTCACCTTGGGATTCGTGCCCACGCGCCGTCAAGCGCCGCCGTGAGTGGCTGCGCGTGAAACCCACGTGCCTGCTACAGTACCAAGTACTGTTCATCTTCCTCACCCGATTTCCCTGGTAAACGGGTATGCGACCCGCGTCTTGACCCGTTCCAATTCCTGCCAAAAACAACCTAACTTCCTCAATTGATCCATCAAGTAGACTCGCAATACACTTAATTAGAGGTCTATATTAATCAATCAAAACGACACGGCCTAAAACCAACTCAATTGAACTCAAGTCGTAATCGAAGTTCATCGTCCCAGTTCATCGCACAGTCACTGATTCCTTCAATTGATTAGTTAGGAAGCATCGTAGACTCACTTTAAAGATGATTTTGCAATCAATTTCACAAGAACTTACCTCCATGACCACGACCCCAAGCTCAATTTTTCTGAAATTCCGTCGTCCCCGTCCATGGCCTGGCCTTCCAACTTCGAACTCTCGATTTGGATCGGCTAAGTGAGGTTCCATAAGACATAATCTCACTCCAATTGGACTTGGGCTGGCCTACATTTTGAATTCGGATTTTGAATTTGTTCAACACAGGTTTCGGGTTCCAGTGCTCAATTTCCACTCTGTTTCCAATTTCTCCTCTCTAACTTCTCTCTCTCTGTTTCTTTGTAGTCCTCTTCCCATCTCAAACACCCCAGAAATCGATCAAACCATCCAATTAATCCACCCAAACCGACCAGTGCTCTGTTCAAAATTCTCAAGGGAATAAACAATTGCACGTGCTCTGCACTTCACCAGCCTCCACTGACCCAATGCCACTCACAAGCATAAACAAATCAGCCACTTAGCCCAACCAATTGTTTCCATAAACAAATGCACACTCGTGCTCTGTTTTCTGAAAAGAACCCCACAGAGTCATACACGGCTGTCCCAAAATCAACGGCCAAATTACCATTTTGCCCTCACTTGACAAATTACCAAAATGCCCCTCACTCATCTAGACCCGTAACTTGGTCATTCGATTTACGCGTGCCGCCTGTCTATGGATTCAGGGCATTGAGACCTTCCTAACCGTCCTCGGCCCTCGGCCATCGGACCTCCCGGTCAAAAAGTCAACATTTTCCCCTATTTCGTCCAAATTACGAAAATGCCCTTGGACTTATGAACGTCATAACTTTCACCTCGAACGTCAGAATCGAACGTGCCACCTGTCTATGAACTCGTGACGTCCCAATCTACGTCACAGTCATTGGTCAAAGTCCATTTGACCGCCCGAATTAAAGTCAACATTTTACCCACGACTAGGGGCAAAACGGTCATTTTGCATCGTTTGTCCGATTTCGCCCAACTAATCACCGATTAACCCCCCTAATCAAGATTAGTTACTAATTTAATCTCGGAATTCGGGACGGGTCGTTACATTTTGGGTTTGGTAATATGAATTATAAGAATTTGTTTTCTCGTTATTGGTGATGTGGTATGATTGTGCTATGGATAATCCTCATCGAGATGCTAGTTTGGTTGCTTAGTCTCAGACGTCGAGGTAAAGCTTTTTTTCCCGAGGCTGATGTTGTGGTGAGTAGTCTCAGACGTCGAGGTAAAACTAATTTTTCCTGAGACTAGGGTTATTATGCCGAAGATGTCGAGATAAAGCTCATTTTCTTGAGTCGATCGTCATTCGGACGTCGAAGTAAAGTTCATTTTCCAGAGTGAGTAGCTTACCGGTAATGCAAGCATGATATGATGATTTGGTATTCAAGCATCAAGGATGGGTTGATTGTGTGTGATTGCTGTGATGATTTGATATCTTTTCATATATTATTTGTTTTATTGATGTTGTTTGATTTATGGATATTTTCACGTATTTCGAGGTCATAAATGATGTTTTGTTTTGATTGAGGTCTAGATGATTTTATACGCATGCATAGTTTTCTTAATGGAGGGTACATGAAATGTGTTTTTAGGAGTATATTTCTTTTAGTCCACTCACAAGTTTTATTGATTTTCTTTACCCTCCAGACTGTGACACGAGCGTGGGGATCTACCTTGAGATCGGAGGCTCCAACTAGGCTCTACACACTGTTTAGAAGAATAGCGTAAAATTAGACGTTTAAGCTATATTTGTATCCAGTACTTGTGCTCTATGAACAATAATGACAAGTGTCCCTTGTCTAATGGTTGGTGGACTTGTTATTAGTGTTAATATTACTTGGAATGATTTTGGTTACTGGTATTAACTATCAAACGGGAGTAGGATCTCTTCAGTCAACGGGAAAGGTCATGTCATACATAATCGATCTTCTTTCAGTAAAGCTCCATCATTAGTAAGGGTATAATGCTGCATGTCTCCTACTTCCACGTGCATCTTAATGATGCATAGGATCCTGGAATTGCATATCGATAATTCGATCAATTAGGACATGTCTTACATGAAAACTAGAAAAAAGTACCCCTTGGTTACCAACTCCAAGTTCAACTCCCACCTTCCGGAGTTCCAAGAGAAGTGGCAGGTATACTGTCTGCATGTGAGCTATAGAACTTGCAGATTTCCTACTTCGTACATCAGCCACTACATTAGCTTTTCCAAGGTGATAATCGTTGGTATAATCATAATCTTTGATCAATTCCAACCACATTCGTTGTCTTAAGTTTAGATCCTTCTAGGTAAAGAAACACTTCAATCTCTTGTGGTTCGTATATATCCTGCACTTTTAGAGACAATGCCTCTAGATCTTTACAGCATGTACCAGTGCTACCAACTCCAAATCATGTGCAGGGTAGTTTTACTCGTGAGGTTGGGGTTGTCAGGATGCACAAGCAATAATTTTCCCATGTTGCATTAACATGCATCCTAAACCTAGTAATGAAGCATCACTATAAACCTTGAACTCCCCACTATCATCAGGAAGGGTAAGTATCGGAGCAGATGATGGGACCCTCCCCGTAATTCTCCTCGATTAGCGTGGGATGACCTGCTCCCGTCTGACAAATCATGCAAAAGCTCCAAAGTACCCTCGATATTTACGTATGCATACTTACCACATGTTAGATAAAGGATAGGATATCTAAAGTACGCAAATCTACGTGATGCCTCAGCCTTCACACAGCCCGCGTTCGCGATCAACTTGGAGGGTATAAAAACCAATAAAAAGTGTGAGTGGACAAAAATAAAGGTTTAGAAAAACCCCTTTCCAAAATAAGTTATTAAACCCTCCGTTTAATAAAGCTATGCATAAATCGAATTTATGAATAAAACATGAATCTCAAAATACGTGCAGTAACTAGAAAACTAGGAACTTCAAAATATTTAGAGTAACTAAAAGCCTATCCATTTAAAACTCATGTCATGTACCCACACAATGTAACCTACCAAAAAATAGCCATATCAATCACACTGCATGCACTAACATATCAAATCAACCTCGATGTCTGCTACTGAATCCTCATAAAAAAGTGCACTATTGGTAGGTTGACATCACTCGGGAAAGACGGAGTCCCGGACTCGACATCCGAGTGTGGACCGGCTCGGGAATGACGGAGTCCCAGACTGAACGACCGAGTCATGGTCCTAATCTTAGGAACTAACGGAGCTCGAGGATCGACGTCTAAGATGAGTCTCGGGAATGACGGAGCTCAGCTCGACGTCGGAGAAGAGTCTCAGGAATGACGAAGCCCAGCTCGACGTCTGAGACTATATATCACCGACATCTCAAGTGGGTCATGAATCTCATCTCATATCATCACAATCATCACCATCATCATAACACAGTCACATCACCTCATAATATGAGCCATCAAAATAGTCATATAAACACGGCATCACAAGTCTAAAAACATTCCCTATAACTCATTGAGCATCCGGGGTTTAATAAACCCAATTTTCTCGCAAACTTAATATCATTTTCCTTAAATATTCATAAAAATTCCAAAGAAACCACATGAATCATATGTAACCAATCATTAAGAAATTCTCATTATAATTCATCAAAAAATTATGTAAAAATGCATGCATAGAGTTAGGAAAACAAAAGTCCACTCACACGTACCGTTGCTTGCTCAAACATGAGCCGTAAGCCAATCCGAAGCCTCCGGGTTATCCGACCCCAAAATTCCTTGGCCAAGCTTGATTATTCTCAGTCAATCTTCGAACCAGTCCTAGTGCCTGTCCAATCGTCCTCTGCCTTTCATTTTTTATCCTGCAGGCTCGTAAGAGCTAATTTATCACAGTTTTTCGGCTAGCCACCGTGGCTCTACATCCTTCCTCGTCTCTGCCAGCCTCTCCCTCACACACTCCCACTCTCTAAATTCATTGACTAACACCAGATGAAGAAGATGATGGTAAGGGTGGGGTTTTGGGTGTGTAGATGTGTGTGTTTTAATGGGAGAGAGATGTGGTGTGATAAAGATGAGGATCACAGAATGAGTGACACTTGCCATTCATCTTCTGGTTCTCAACCAGATATTTTGGGTCCCACAATAAACAAACCAATAAAGTTAACATCCTCGAAGTACGTGCATCATAAAAACTGAGTAAAATAATCCTTGACCCATAAAATAACCTCCTGATGTCTAAATTCGACGTGTCGCTTGTCTACGTAATCGCAAACCCGTGATCTACGCAATAGGCCTCGATCAACGTGCAAAAAGTCTCCCCGAGTCAAAAGTCAACTTTTTCACTTTAATCACAAAAAGTTAATTCTTTATCAGGTGTAAAATAGTCATTTTCCAATTCTTCGGAAGTTCGGGTCGTTGCAACCTACCCGCCTTAATGAATTTCGTCCCTGAAATTCACACTGGCTTGAGTCCTAAAATGTGGAAAGCCAATATTGCCTCCAACCTGGGGCTCCTATGTGCAAGTCCAAAGTCCAACCACCATACACAGACTGAAATCAACGCCACCCAACGTTAACGACACTTCACGGTCCATGCCAAAACCGACTAATCCTCAACGACCGTACCTGATACGAGAATGATCAAATTGTCACTGAAACTCCAAAACTCAACTCCCAAGAATTTCTTGAGGTATCGACACTCGTCGACCTCACCTGTCACCACGCAGGTGTGCCTCAGAACCCAGTCCGATGTATATGCTCCGTCTGAGAAATCACAAGTCATTTTTCTTTAGGAAGTCTCACCATCAATAATACCCACGACGAATCGTCGTGCCCAACTAGTAACCCATCAGCTTCACTATTTCCATTCGAGTTCTATACCAAAATCCGGATCGTGCCAGAATCTTCTTACGATACCTCGATTTACCGAGAGACCAACTTTGTGATCTTGACTCCTCTTGAGTCCCAATCTGGCATCTCGCTCATCCAGAGTGCATCTTAACCACATCGAATACTTGCTTTAGCCAGGGTAATCACAAATCATTTTCACTAGGGTTCCTTTGCCAACAACCATGGCTCAAAGCTTCAAGCTTGTACAAAAAATTAATCTTCTAAAGCTTCTCTCCTCTAGAGCACAGTATTCAATGCCCGATCCTAATATCTCAATGAAAGGTCA
Source organism: Prinsepia uniflora (assembly GCA_032719365.1). Classification (NCBI taxonomy): domain Eukaryota; kingdom Viridiplantae; phylum Streptophyta; class Magnoliopsida; order Rosales; family Rosaceae; genus Prinsepia; species Prinsepia uniflora. Next base: position 32,465,794 of record CM064861.1, on the reverse strand, counting down.
CATCAGATCTAAACTGATTACCATAAGGCTACCATGCCATCATGGTCCAACACTAGACCATGTCTGTTTGATCCCTAATCTGGAAAAATCGTATACTAGCTCGAAATCTTCAACGGGTTCTCCTGGTCACTAGACCAACACTTGAGACATGTCCAACACATACTCTCAGAGAACTCCAGAGAAAAATTGACCAGTTCACTAACCAATCCAACTCTTGGTTAACTCCAAAGGTCAACTGACTTACGTCTACCAAGACGTACCAATCCTGAGTGAAAAGTCTCATCGGTTACTTACCTCGACTCTCATCCTAATGATGTGAAAGGTCGGATCCTGAAACTGTGCTGTAAACCACATAGGTCTTATAGGAACAGTGTTCATCAACCTCCAAGATCATCTACCATCAGCATAATCCTTCAAACCGGATCTCCAATCTGGATGGTAGATGAGCGATAGATAACTAGCCTACAAACAATTCTACTCGAGGCATCAACTACTATATTCACTTTTCCTTAATGATAGTCGAATGTACCGCCATCATCTATCAATTAGCTCCGACCATCTCCTCTACCTCGAGTGCAACTCCCTCGGAGTACCAACACATAAAGCTCAGGTGATCTATAAAATTCATGTACATCTCCCCAGGAGATAATGAGTCCAACTCTTATGTACCTGCGCCACCCCAGCAAGCTCCCAGTCCTTGGTAAAATAGTTCATCTCACAACATTTCAACCTCCTAGCTGTAAGCAAAAACTTCACATGCAGCATAAGTTCTAAAACTAAATCAATTGACCTCCATCTCGAGTTAACTGCGTCAACGGTTGCAATCACTGAGGATTCGTTTACTCAATGCGGTCCACAAACACTAATACTCCCTCAATTTGGTATTTCGCTGCTTCCTCTAAGGGTAATCCATACTAGGCTTCAGTATTCCACATGTACCTTCGCACTCCTTGCATACGTCACGGTATTATTCATAACCCAAAGTCTAAAGAGATCCAAACACTTTTGGAAGACTCGATCCATCAAGTCCAGCAATATTATTGGGGTATTAATCGACCCAAAAAGGCACAATTCCAAACTCAAAATGTCCATAACGAGTCTGAAACGGTTATAGGAATATCCAATTCCTTGATCCGCAACTGATGTCATCAGAGTGAATCTGACGCAAATGTGAATAAAGACCCATAATACTCATATCTGCGTCAGGCAATGCCAAGCATCCTCTGTTGCTCAACCCATTCCAATTTGGCTCATAGCTTAGGTGTCTGGCACATAAATGACCTTTAAAATCGAAAGAAGTTGCAATCATGTTAGCAGCACACTCACCAGTTCTGGTCAAAATAGTAGAATATGAGAATTCTCCTTCACTAACTAGTAAGAGCTACCGTAGAGATCCACTTGATGTCCCTTGATCGTAGCACTCCCCAAACTAGCTAAACTTTTACAAGCTTATACACCAATGAAATTAGGAAGTGACGAAAAAATGAAGAAAGTTCGGTAAGCACTTCCACAATAAGGATTACTAGTTTCACACTATTTTCTCGTTCAGCTGCCAATAATCAATCCAAAATCTCAAGGGGCGATACACCTTTCGTACAAACGACACTGGGCTACCCAAGAATACATCATAAGTCAAACAAACCCCAACTCGGCTAGATCTTGCAGCTGAACCCTCAATTCCCTCAACTCTATCGATACCATCCAAAACGGTGGTTGCAAAATGGATTGAGTACCCGGAACCTCATCCTCAAGTGGCAACCACGTAAATCCTCCAACAGCGCATCCAGAGATTACTGCACAACCAATGTCTCCCCAAGCTCACTGAGATACATAAAAACATTGCAACATGTGACCCAACATCCATACAGACATTCTGTAGTGGGTTCGTATAAGACCAATCGTGACAACTTAGGACTACCAAATACCACCAGTTACTCAATGCTCAACAGAGGAGTAACAGGTAGCCCACCAATCCATTCCTAGGATCACATCCAAATCACAAATATCTAGGGAAATCTAATATGATTCATTGTCAAAAGCCTCCACTCGAACTGAGTAGGTGATCCAATCACAGCACCAGTCGGAGTATTGATATCGTTTTCCCAACCTAATGGGATCGACTCCCACACAAACTTCAGGAAATAAGGTGTGTGGGTTCGTATTCCACCAACACTCGTGCATCCAAGCCAAGGCAACGAAAAATACCTATCTCTGCTCCTGGTGTAGTACGTGTGCCCAAAAGTCCCAATAGACTAGAACGATAACTGTAATTTCAACTGGCCCAATCAGGATCCTCTTCGTTCCGCACATCAAATATTACGACTCGAAAGTCTACCACTCGACGAATCGGAGCTAGAAGCATCCCTTTGCAAAGCTCCTTAGAAAATGCATCATCTAGATGCCCTTGGCGTTAGTCGGAGTCATCTCATCACTGCTGGGATTTCGTCAAACTCATCTCCAACTGAGATGCCGCATCCGACAGAGTCTGAATGTGGTGAATCTTCAAGCCAGCACCATCGCTTGAGTCTTACTCCAAAGACCCACCGCAAACCGACAAAGCCTCATTTCCTTAATCAATGTTGCACCTAGTGCGAACGGAGCCAAATCCAGAAATCTTTGCTCATACCTGAGACACAATCATATACCTCTTCGCCGAATGTAGGAACTCTACCTCTCAGAATTCTCTATAAAACTGGGGATGAATATGATGTCTTAAACGTTCCTTGAACGTCGCCCAAGTCTCGGTAGTCACATCCAAATCCGAAAATAGCAATGTCTGACACCAATCATGTGTAGACCAATCCGAGAAGCACATTGCCATCAAAACCATACGCTCATGAGGGCAACCCATCACCCATACGATCAGCGCAAATGTGCCTCTTTACTTTTTGAGTATACTAATATATCATCAATAGACACAATTACAAACTAATCCAAGAATGGTCGAAACAACCTATTCATCAAATCCATAAATGTTATTGGGGCATTGGTTAATCCAAATGGCATCACCCAAAACTCAAATTAACCATACCTTGTACAGAAATATGTCTTCGAAATATCTTCCTCCTTTATCCTTAACTGATGATATCTAAATTGTAGGTCAATCTTTGAGAAATTCCTTTCTCCTCTCAACTGATCAAACAGATCATCAATACAAGGCAGTATATATTTGTTTCACACCCTTATCTTGTTAAGCTGTCGGTAGTTAATTCACAATCGTAAGTTGCCACACTTCTTCATAAACAATACTAGGGCTCTCCAAGGTGATGCGCTTGATCGAATGAATCCTATATATATCAAGTCATGTAACTGTGCTTTTAGCTCCCTCAACTCTGCCAAAGCCATTCTATATGGGTTTGACATATCGGTCGGGTACCTAGAAGTACCTAATTCGTAAAATCAACCTCCCTATGGGGTGGTGATCCTTGTAACTCTTCTAGAAACACATCCAATAATTCTTGTACCACCGGAATCTCTTCAATACTTCCGAGTTTCTTCAGAGTGTCAATCACATGAGCCAAGTAACCTAGGCAACCTTTTCGCAACATCCTTTCAGCAGTTAGAGCTTATAACACCCTGGTAGGTAATACCTCCTGGTTCCCCTGGAATCTTACTTTCGGAAGTCATAGGCTTCGAATTGTTACCCTTTTATCAAAACACTCAATAGAAGCCCGATGAGTAGTCAACCAATCCATTACTAATATCACATCAAAGTCATACAAATTTAGAAGAATCAAATCTGATTCAAGGTAATTTCCCTCTATTACCACTAGAGCACCTCGAATAATTTGATTCACAATCAATACAGCCCCAATAGGTGTACTAACCCCCATATCAGGACCAATTGGTGACATTTCCCTATCTACCAATAATGCAAAACTTTGAGAAATAAACAAATGTGTAGCCCCGGGATTTATCAGAACACGAACATCAATACCACAAATAGATAACGTACATCTTACTACGCCCAGTGTGTAAGACTCCTGTCTTGGGAAGAACGGTGAATAATCTCACATCGCTCGGGGAGAGAAAAGTGAAGTGCCTTATATGTATGGGCACGTATCTATCTAGCACGAGGCATTTTGGGACTCACTGGCTTTGGATTTGGTTGGATCTCCAAAGTTAAGAGAGATTAGGCTAGAGCATTCCGAGGATGAGTGACCCATTGGGAAGGTTTGCGTGAGTTCCTAGAAACAAAATAGTGAGGGCTAGGCCCGAAGCGAATATTATTGTTCTAGGGGAGACGGGTCGTGACATAATGGTATCAGAGTTGGACCCCGACTGGAAGTGTGCCGAGTGAGGAGGCTGGGCCCCAAGGGGGTGGATTGTAAGACCTGTGTCTTGGAAAGAACGGTGAATAATCCCACATCACTCGGGGAGGGAAAGGTGAAGTGTCTTATATGTGTGGGTGTGTATCTATCTAAAACAAGGCCTTTTGGGAGCTCATTAGCTTTGGATTTGGTTGGATCTCCAAAGTTAAGCGAGATTAGGCTAGAACAATCTCAAGATTGGTGACCCACTAGGAAGTTACATGTGAGTTCCTAGAAACAAAATCGTGAGGGCTACGCCCAAAGCGGATAATATCGTGCTAGGGGAGTCGGGTCGTGACACGATGCCTCTCGGGTCTCCTATCAGGTGACAGAAAATACTCTAACTTGTGGTCCTGAAGGAAGACCATGTCCTCTCGATCTGGTCTTGGGTCCACTGTCTTGTGTCTAGCTCCTTTCAGATGTACCGAAAGTCTGACCATAGCATGTCGTATCATGTCATGCCATAACACCACTTGGGTGATTTGAACAATCGCTACGATAGTGCCACGACTCTCTAAAAGTAAAGCAACGAACTGTATAGGGCCGTGGGGGTCTCTTCTCCTGTTTACTCATGGAATATACTGAGGCTCTACTAGATTGAGTAAATGTCTGGGATCTAGAGTAATCTTAGGATAGGTGACCCATTGAGAAGTTGTGCGTGAGTTCCTAGAAACAAAACCGTTAGGACTAGGTCCAAAGCAAATAATATAGTGCTCGAGGAGTCGAGTCTGACATAATGGTATTAGAGTTGGACCCCGACTGGAAGCGTTCCAGCGAGGACGCTTGGCCCCAAGGGGAGTAGATTGTAAGACCCATGTCTTGGGAAGAACGGTGAACAATCCCACATTGCTCGGGGAGGGAAAAGTGAAGTTCCTTATATGTGTGGGCACGTATCTATCTAGCACAAGGCCTTTTGGGAGCTCACTAGTTTTAGATTTGGTTGGATATCCAAAGTTAAGCGAGATTGGGCTAGAGCAATCCTAGGATTGGCGACCCACTAGGAAGTTATGAGTGATCTCCTAGAAACAAAACCGTGAGGGCTAGGATTGAAGCGCATAATATCGTGCTAGGGGAGTCAGGTCGTGACATGGTGCCTCTCGGGCCTCCTATCAGGTGACAACAAATACTTTGACTTGTGGTCCTAAAGGTAGACCATGTTCTCTCAATCTGCTCTTGGGTCCACTAGCTTGTGTCTGGCTCCCTTCATATGTACCGAAAGTCTGACCATAGCATGTTGTATCATGTCATGCCATACCACCACTTGGGCACTTCGACCAATCGCTACGATAGTGCCACGGCTCTCTGCAAGTAATCAACGAACTGTATAGGGCTGTGGGGGTCTCTTCTTATGTCTACTCATGGACTATACTGAGGCTCTACTAGACTGAGTAAATGTCTCGGATCTCGACCCAAAGCTCCGGGCACCTCATAAAGGTTCCTCTACCGCCTGGACCCGAACAATAACTACCAGAGAATCCAGAACTAGTGCTACCCCTCTTGAAGGTTCTCTGACCAAAAGTACCAGCATATGGGCACTCACGTCTCTGATCTACACCCACACCCTATTATCCAGCTGACAAACTCGACTTCACTTAAGTAGGAGCATCTGATAACTCTCTTAAAGTGGCAAAAGAACCTACTGTTACAGCAGCCTGGATCTCATCTCGTAAACCCAACTCAAATTAACAACACTTGTCTGTCTTAGTTTCCACAAATGCTAGGGCAAACTAGGACAGACTTGGAAACTTCTATTCATATTGGGCCATCGTCATGTTCCCTTACTACAACCGCAAAAAATCTACCTCTCAAGCATCTCGAAATGAACGAGGGCATAATGGATGCAAAAATCTGTCTTTAAAGGTTTCCCATGTCACCTTCTGGGCATTCCAGCCCATCATCGAAAGCCCCACCCCCTCTTTTTAACCATTGGTAAGCGAAGTCACTCAAATGAAAGGTAGCTATCAACACCTTATCATCTGACAAGCACTCTGTAACCTATAAAATCCTTTCAATACGAGTAATCCACTCATCTGTATGTTTCAGGGTCTTCTCGCTGGAAAAAGTAATAGCCCATAAACACTGAGCTCCCTCTATGTTCGAGCCCTTTCTAACTTGCTCCGCCTCATTTTCCGGCCTTCTACGAGGATCTCGTCACTGGGACATGGTCGTTACCTTACCCTACAAAAATCACACTTTAGTTCACACCATACACCCGCAAGTGCAGCCCATAGACAAAATTTATGCTCTGATACCAAGTTGATAGGACCTCTTCCAAAAAAACCAAGATAACCACGAGCGATCTTGCTCCCGTCTGACAGTTAAAACTAGAAATCTAAGCCAATCTCACATGTATGATGCAGTAAAGATAAAACTCATCAACTGTCAGACAAGAGATATCTTACATAACTGTGTACAGAGCACAAGTGTCAAATACAACTCAAACATTGAGTCCTACCTTAATATGTAGAGAGTGTCCAGTGGTTAGTTTATGCCCCTGGTCTCCTATTCGGTCCCCACCCTCGTGCCATGGACTAGAGGGTAAGTAAAACCAATAAAATATATGAGTGGACAAAAATAATATTATAAAAACATAGTTTGAAAGAACATAATTCATTTTACCCACCGTTTTCTAAAAACTATGCATGCATAAGATAAATTATTAAAATTCAATAAAACGGATAGTAAACAAGAAATATTGAAACACGTGCAGATATTGGGAATACAACAGTATCAGAAAGAAAGTCAATTTTTCGCAATCTCAATATACCGTAACCATGTTCACACATACCAACCCATCCTCGCTACTCAAATACCAATCATCATATCATCTCTGCACTACCGGTAGGCTGGCCCCTTGGGAAAATAGAGCCCAGCTCTAGGACGTCCCAGTGTAAACCGACCCAAGAAAACAGAGCTCGGATCTAGGACGTCTGGGTCATAATCATAATACCAATCTCAGGAAAACAGAGCCCAGCTCTAGGACGTTTGAGACTAACCAATAGCCATCAATTCGATGAAGGTTTTCTACAACACAACATTACACAAATACCGAGAAAACATATATTTGTAACACATATCAATTTCTAAAACCAAATCCATGCCTTAGAATTTGGGTCTAAGCCCAAAACACAGTATATGCAAAATCTTGTAAAACGTGCACTTAAATAATTCCCGTAAAAACCACCAAAAATATGTAAAAATCATAATCAATCCATCATCATAAAAATCACATAATAGAGTATTTAAAATATGTAAATATGCATACATAATAATTTAAAGAAATAAAAGTCTACTCAATCGTTATTTTGTGGTTTATTCGCAACTTGAGTGTTCCTCACCAGCTCCGGTGGCCATGTCGCCTTCAAAGTTTCATCCAAAATTCCTTCTTGTTTTCCAAGCTTCCCAACATACTAAACTCGTCACTTCCTGATTCTTTCGAACTCCGGGAACTTAAGAACCAAATTAGAGTAATTATCTAGAAGCTTCCACGTCCCAAATGACTTGGATACTCACGAGTTGCTTTTGTTGGATTTTTAGGTCTAAGTTTCTTTCATGTTTCCTCTCTCTCTCTCTCTCTCTCTCTCTCTCTCTCTCTCTCTCTCTCTCTCTCTCTCTCTCATTTCACTTCATCTCATGTTCTCCTTCCACTCTCCCTCTATAAACAAACACACACACACACACACACACAAACACACACACACACACACACACACACACACACACACACACACACACACACACACACACACACACACACACACACACACACACACACACTTTATATAGTTCCCCCTTCCCAAAATCGGTGCAATAATCCCAAAGAGAGAGGGAAAAGTGATAAACATGAGTCCATACAATCTTCCTTATAAAATTAACAAAATGTTCTCCTAGGTCAAACTACCAAAATGCCCCTAACCATGCTAGACTCGTAATATGTCCAATAGGTATTTGATTCCAATGTGCTACCTGTTCACGGATTCAGAACATTGAAACCTACACAATAGTACTCATGAAAAATCCAAACGACATATCAAGTCAAAAGTCAACTAAAACACTAATAAGGGAAAAACATTGAATTTTCATTAAAAGTTTCCAAAGTACATTTTCTGATGTTCTAGACCGTTACAAGTAAAGTTTTAGTTAACCTCCCCTTGTTGATCCACCGTCCAAGGCAACACTCCCACCTCGAAACCAACATCAAACAACGCACTGCGTCAAGGTGAATCTTTTCCTAGCCTTAGATTCTTACAACTTGACCCTCAAATGTGTCGATGAATATGATGATGAAGGAGGTTTCACACGGGACAAAGGGAGAGAGATCCTTTTAAGAAGGTTCCAAAAAAATAAGGGAGAAGGAACATAAAAATATATGATCTCCCAAAAATTACAAAAATTCCCTGAGGGTTCTAGACCCATAAATTTCATATCCGGACTACAATTTTCGTGTGCCCCCCTGTCTATGAACTTTTGTGTTTGAGGCCTACACAAAGGTCCAATAAAAACTTCCAAATGACTTCCCAAAGTCAAGCTAACTTTCAACCCCCTTTAAAAACAGAGGGCAAAATCAAAATTTTCCGCCTAAGTTCCAAAATTTAGTCTAATATTTGGTCTAGGTCATTACAATATTTTCCTTTTAAAGAAATTTTTTTCTCAATAGTTACGAAAATTAGGTTAAGAATCAACCTCCTGCAACTCCTTGAATCCCTTTGCGTCTCTACCAACATGACCCACACTTCTGTTAAGGTTTCCAATCGTGAATCTTTTTAACACCCATATTTATGTTTCCCTGGAATGATACAACAATTCAGAACTGTAAATCTCATGCATCTTGCACATTACTCTGCTCCCAACTCAAAGTAATCTAGAGGAGAGAGAGAGAGAGTGATAGAGAGAGAGAGAGAGAGATAGATAGATAGAGAGAGAGAGAGAGAGATAAAATTCATAACACCGAGGAACTGGTAAAGATACATTCCATGATGCCAGTCCCGAAAAATCACAATATCCCTCAAGAATGGTCAATAGTGGAAAACAATCCATGAAATAAATCCAAAACTTTGCTTTTAAAACAAATCATTGACTCAAAATATAAGTCAAAACACTTCAAAATCGGGCATAAAACTAAAACATTGTTTTCACAATCCACAAAACCTGTGCCCAAAATCAATAATCCTAAATAAATATTATAAATCCAAAAAATCACCAAAAAAAACACAATTAGAATAATTTATTCAGCCCATTGCAATCAATCACATGCAATAAAATATTGAAAACATTTATGCATGCATCACAATTTATAAAATAAAGTTCACTCACAGTGTGCCCAAACAGTTTTAATTTCGAGATGTACGCTCCACTGGAATCCTTGGAACAATGTTACCTAGCTTGCTCTAATATCAATTTGACAGGGTCCATCCCGAAATCACGTTGATAACCGTCATCGGCCCTGCTCCCTTCAGACACAAAAGTCCCAAAAATATCCTTAGAACCTTAAATCATAATACGAGAATTTTTTCAGATAAGTAATGTATAACCAAATAAGTTTCGTTCCAGGGTCTCCGCCCACACTAACCCATTGACCCTGGCGAAAATTATAACCTTATTTTATAACTCGAACCTTGGTCATTAACCACAACATAAACAATAATATATGACATCCTAAATGAATAACGTAATATCTCGACTCCCCCAACTCTTTACGAGCCATATGCTCATGTCTCGACATGTCTGGAATCCTCATCCAATATCTTGACTCGTCATGAGTCTTACTCTGATATCCTGACTCGTCTAGAATCCTCATTCGATATCCCAACTTATCATGAGTCGTATCTGATATCCCGATATTCCTAGCTCTTCCTAAGCTCAAATTCAATATCTTGGTACTCCTAGCTCTTCCCGAGCTCTAATTCGATGTCTTGGTATTCTTGACTCTTTACGAGCCCTAATTCGATATTTTGGTACTCTTGGATCTTCTTAGCCCTAATCTGATATCTAGGTACTCCTTGTTCTGCCTCAGCCCTGATCTGATATCTCGGTACTTTCGGTTCTTCCCAAGCTCTAATCTGATATCATAGAGCTCCCCGCTTTCTCAAGCCCAATCCGATATCCTGGTACTCACGGCTTTTCTCGAGCCCTGATCTAATTTCCTAGCTATTACTCCCTCAACCCCCTAGCCAACCACGCCCCATAATGAAGCAATACGAGTTCATTTACTCAAATGAGCTTGAAGCGAGCTCCATTGACCTCAAAACCATCATGAGTAGAACTGAAACGATGCAAAACCTCAAGTACGTGCCATTGTGGGTTAGAGAATGGCCCCATGCGCTGCTACGCATCTGCAGAATGTCGATAACCACCCTACACGCTAAGGATTAGCCAGGAAACACGCCATGTGCCCCCACTGTTGCCACATGGCACCCACACATCTGGCATATTATGTCCTAATAGAACATCATGTCAGGAAATATTTCGTCATCTTAACAGCATATTATGTGTGTTATGAGGGAATATTCTGATGGCAAGAAAATATTATATTTCCAAAAAAGAATATTTTGTTAATACGACTGATCATTCTAACGGCAGTAGAATATTCTGTCACTAACAGTATATTCTGTCAACCGATGTTTTGTTGGATAAGACGACTGGCACTACTGTGCGCCACCGTCTAGCTCGTCAGAGACTGGATTTTCCCTCAAAAAAACCTTCATTCCGGCAACCTCCTAACTCCTCCAATTCTTAACTGATTTCGACGATCTACACACCTAATATTATCTGCTCAACGCAATGAACTTGAAAATGGAGTCAATAGGTCGAGATCATACCTGATTGAACCGAACATGGGCTCTGAATTTTCGATTAACTTTCCATCTTCGATCCGCCGTCTATGAAAACACTCCTACCTCCTAATTAGCACAAAACAACTCACGACGTCAAGGTGAATCTTTTCTTAGCCCTAGATTCTTACAACTTGACCCCCAAATGTGTAGATGAAGATGACGGGGGAGGGAGTTTCACCATAGAGAGAGAGATATATATATATATATATATATATATATATATATATATATATAGATCTTCCTAAGAGGGTTCTAGAAAAATAAGGGAGAATGAACCTAAAAATATATGATCTCCCAAAAATTACCAAAATACCCATGAGGGTTCTAGACACGTAATCTGAATTCCAATTTTTATATGCCGACTATCAACGAACTAATAAGCTCGAGATCTACGCAACAACCTAAGAAAAACTTCCGAAGGACTTCCTAAACTCAAGTTGACTTTCAATACCCTTAAAAAAATGGAGGGCAAAAATCATCCTTCTCACTTAAGTTCTCAAACTAGTCTAATACTTGGGTCGGATGATTACAGTTTGCCTACTAATAAGTTATGTATCGATTCTCAAAAAGATAAAGTCGTGATTGTTCACATCAGATGCCACAAGTTTATAAAACAATTGGATATATACTGGATCTCACGTGAATTTCTTTATCTCTCTCTACCTGAGTAGAAGTTTGGTTTCAAATTTTGCTTTGAATAGGAAAAGTAGGCTGAGTAATTTGCCTTGGATGATCCATATCTTGGGGTCACATGTTAAACTTCCATGTGCCTAAGTGCCCTAACAGTCCAGGTTCAATGACGCAATTATTAGTGCCGCATTCTACCTTGAGCTAATAACCAGCCATGTGAGCCTCCCATTGGGTCCCTGCCATGCCAAAAGCTAGAGAAACTCATCCTCCTCTTTCCAACTTAAAATTTTTAAGACCCAATGTTGCCACACGAGAGGATCTAAAAATAGGGTTTCTAATTCTATCTTCTATCAACTTATTTTGAACTAGAGTAATTAGCTCATGAGCTTAGTTTCACTTCATTGTCAAAAAATGAAAGAAGACATTTTCAAGTTTAACTCGAATGATTCTCACCTTATTTTTAGGTATGAACTAGTGTTCAACTAAAATACGCATCAAGCATTAGCTCTCTCTATGATCCACAATATGCTTCCAGTACGCTTAACTTTTTCCGCATCACTAGTCCCTAGCCCTAGTTTTGTGACAATTCTGCAAACCCGTTCCAACCCTACCTCCGACCACCACCAAACCTCCAATTTCTTGGCTCGTCCCTCCCGATAAAATACGCAGCATTCCCCCATCCCGACCCGATAGAATGTTGGTAGGATCAAGTTGACTTTCAATACCCTTTAATCTTCATGATGGGATCCAATTTCTTCCCAATCCTGATTCCCCCTTTGATCTTCATGATAATCGTTCTCATCTTCACCCCCAAAACACCCGACCCCCTTCGATCTTCACGAGTCAAAGCATGCGGCAATTATCCATGGTGGTCTAAGGACCTATGGTTGTCCATTCTCATCAGACAGATGTCAGTGCAGCCCAAATATGCAAGCTTAAATCCCACCCAAATCCAAAACGGAACTAGCAGTGTTGTCGTTCCTCATCGGGTAGGAACCGCTCTATCAATCTCCTTCTCTTCATCTTCTTTGAGTTTGGTCGAAGAACATAACCCGACAGGCTCCAACCCAAACAAGTCGGGTTCGCGATCTCATGAGTCTTAAATTCATGTGGATCGAATCGGGTCAGACTGAATCCCGAAGCCTTGTCAAGTCGAGACTCGAAAGTGAGAGATAAGGCCGGGTCTTGTCCCGGCCCCAACGTCAACCTTGCCTTCGACATATCCTGGCTCTTATACTGTTACAAGCAGTGCGTACGTGGCCCATGAACGAATTCATCGTCGTATAGCTAACCGACAATTACTAGTAATTCCAACTTAATGTAGGGAAGTATTCTAATTCTAATTGATGACATTCTTAAGAGTTAGCTAACCCTTGCAGAATTGTGACCCTCTTGTAACCATGAAATACGAGGCATAATGACATATATGTCATCCTCGCCTTCCTCCAATTTAACGTCATCCTCACCTTCCTCCAACTAATCTCACTAGCAATCTACATATTTTTCAACTTATCACCAGCAATCTCCGCAGGTTCTAAGCTCAAAAGTGACGACAAAAAACAAGGTATCAGCTAGTAAAGTCTGTTGAAAAAATGCCCAAAAAATGAAATGATTCCATTCATAAAATGGAGGCCTACAGTACATCGTACTTTTTCAATGGAATATATTAAAAAATAATAGAAAAAAAATCTCTTTATTTTCTAGCCGTTAAATTTCATCTAACGGATCTCACACCACACTTAATGCAATGGAGTGTTGTAAAAAGAAAATTTTGACAGACGGCCCATATTCCCAAATATCTACCGACTTAAACTGCCAACTCGGAATTTCAATTATGAAAGAAAAACTGAAAACATTACAAATAAAAGACCTATATATAATTACAAGCAGTGCTTGGCTGATATACACCGAAAAAAAAAAAAAAAAAAAAAAGTGGCCCATTCCACCTACCAGTACAAGATACATGTGATGATTACAGTTATGTTTCAACGATGGAGCTCAAAATGAACCAGCCCGCCCCCACTGATTGCCAAGTAACAAAAATTTCAGATCAAATTCTGAGCAGCCGTACCGATCCTGGCATGTGAACAGGTACTTCGACAGGCCCAGCCAAGGCATTTTTTGCCTGATCCTCGGCTTAGTAGTTTTCATGCAAACTGCAAGGAAAGAAAAGCAATTGGGCAGTTAGTCGATTACAGCTCCTCTCACAAAAGAGAGACGATCAGACAATATGAGACCAAGGGACCTGATGAAAAGAAAAAATAGACCCCAAAAAATTCATGGAGAAAAGGAATTGAAGTACCTGCAAGTCCTTGTTGTGATGACTGCCAAGAGGAACAAGTTCACATGGCCTTGAGTTCAGCTTTGAGTTTTCTTAACTCCTTACCATGTTGCTATGAGTAAAAATAAATAAATCAACACAGTTTGACAAAGGAAATAACACGCAGCAATATTGATAGCATTATACAATACTAAAATTCGAGTGAGCATGGAATATCTCCAAGACCTTATACAAGCTATTCCACAAAATGTCTGATCTTTCTAGTCGTAAGCACCATTCCATGGCCATATCATACTCAATAGTGTTGGGCTGAGAACAATGTGAAGTAGACACAGCTTCTTTCTGGACCCAAAAAAACGAACATAAATGTGTAAGCTTGCAAGGGGCGTTGTTAGTAAGCAGATGTGTGTGAGGGAGAGGAGTTACTACTGTACCATCTCCCTATCCCGCAGGTGCCGGAGCTTATCAATAACTAGATGCCCAAAAAATTTTGGTTTCTTATCCGTGGGGCAAGGAGTACCAATGCTGCCAACAAGAGGCCTACAAAATGTATAGAAACTGTATATTATCATGCAATCAACGTATTCACAGCAGACAGGAATTTTAAATTATCTACATATTGAGATTGAATAATGCCCTTTTCTTTCGCCAAACAAAACCAGTAAAAATTACAGATGTGAGATACAAAAATACCACCCACTGAAAATGTCTTACACTATCTTTCTTCGATGGCTTTGAAATGATGAGACATAAATGCATACATAATCGAATTGTTATCATTGGAAAAACATTTGCAGAAGTAAGCCCCATGAGTCATAAGAAAGTACTTGTGAGAGAATGACATTATGCAAAAAAAGTCCTGCGGTTCTTAATTCTTGGAGGCAAGAACAACAGAGAAAAACAGGGAGAGGTTCATACTAGGATATCATCCGACTACATACCTTCCATTTGACAATAACAGACAACCATCGTCTAATTTTCTAACCGCCATCTCTGCAGCTTCCCTGCTTTTAAAAATTACAAGAGCTTTTCCTACAGTATGAAAAACATATCAATTATTAGAATCCACAATGGCAATGACATCATCTCAGTCGTGTTCTGGTCATAGTAAAAAAAGTTGTCATCTGACAACATGATCAAGCCGTTTTTTTGGAAAAGAGAGAAGAAATACGCAACATCACAATACACAATGGAGTCGTTCCAATTTATCCATACCAGAATGAGGGCTAGAATTTGCAGTCTGCTGAATCATCTTAGCTGAGCAACTTTCCTTGAAACCACGCCATACAATGTCCTGAAATGTAGCGCACAAAACACTCTACAATAAGTAGAAACCCAGACTCAACTGGACAATGACCAATTTTGAAAGTGTACAAACACAACAATTTGCAACATTTATCGAAGAGTTGAAACCAAACTACAATCCTCAACAGCATCTAATACGATTGTTACCTCCACTTCTGCTGAAGTATATGCTGGATCCAAATTCTGGAGCAGAACAAGGGTGCCTTGCTGATTTGCAGTCTGCATTCTATCTTCCCAAGGCTGAGATTGATAAAAGGCCATTCATCAATTTAAATTCCTCAAACTTTCTCTCTTTATTTTTTTTCTGAAACTTGAGGTTCAAATTAAAACATTCAAGTCTATTTCGCAATTGAGTAGAAGAAATATTCGAGGCATTAACATTTCAAGGCAGTGAAGGCAATACAACAAATGCCAATGATTAAAATGAACTTGAGAATCATATGAAAACATAAAAATTAAATACAAATTAACGAAAGAGTAGCGAAAGAAAAATCAACTCACAAATCCCTTAAACCATGTTCTTCGGTCCTGCCAGAATGAAAAAGAAGAGAAAACTGTAAAAAATAAATTCCACCGGGAATTACAAATCCTTAGCAATTTTATAATATATTCAGAATAATTAGGCACTAACAACACAAAAAGATAACAGTAAACCTTGATACCAACCCTTTATCCGAAAACACAAATGGTAGATGAGTCAATGTAAATTTTTTTATTAAAAAAAAAAATTTACACAAAGCTTATTCTCTTTCAGGAAAGAGAAAGAAAGGTTACAAAGTAACCCTGAAGACCCCTGGTTTGACAGTGTCCTACTTTATGTCATTGTAACTTCCTATTCTCAAAAAATAGTGAAATCCAGTCCTCATCCTCCAAAAGCATGAAATCTCATGTCTCTTTGCGTTCCTGTGTTTCTCATCTATTGTTATTTATCTAGGCTAATTGTTTCTAGCTTGAGAATCTGGAATATCTTCTGCAGATTAAGTTTGAGTTCTAGAACCCTTTGACTACAATTATGCATAGCTGACTATCAGGTCAAGTAGAACTCAAGTTTATTCTAGTACAAGTTTTTCCATAACAGATTCATATACCGTTGAATCCATCTGAAATACTACATGTGAGGTGAAATTTGAAGTACAGAGATGAACTCCGGGTTGTCCAAAGATCATGTGATGAATAGTTCATTCATATAAAGCTTGCTCCAGGCCTCAAAGGGCAAATGGAAAATACCCAAGAATATGGCAATTGGGGGTGTATAATCTCCAAGCATGTAGTGCAATTTGTTGGTGCTTGAAAAAAGAATTATCCCATGTTGCAACAGACAGTCAACTATACGGCTAAATCTTGTCATTGATAGTAGTTGTACTTTAAAATGGCATTGTTAAATAAACATGTTTACAAGTATGATCTAGTAAATTCCAAAGAACCTAAAAGTAGAACACACCAAGAGACCCAGCATAATCTGTGTTGTACTTTCCAGACCATGATAAGGTTCCTAAGTCTATTAGGAATAATAGTACTAAAGGATAGAAATCCTATTTTCAATAGGAGTTTGTTTCCCCAATTGGAAAGAGAGCTGGAATCCAATAGAATTACGATTCCTAATTGAAGGCCATCATTGTGGCTATAAAAGGAGGTTGCTGTACTAGTTTGATGTATCCAATCAGCTAGCAAGAAAGATTGTGTTATACCACTCAAGGTGTTTAGACTGAAAGAATATCAATAGGGCAAAGTTTGTAAGGGAGAAGAAAAGAGATAAAGAGTTTTGTTTTTGTTCCCTATTCTTTCTAGTTGTTCATCAATCCTTAATTCTAGAGGTTTGGTAAGATAATTCGTTGTACCCATTATTGATATAGTGGAAGTTTGTTGTTGCTGCCCCATGGACGTAGGCACGCAGCCGAACCACGTTAATTATTAGTGTTGTTTATCTTCTTGCTTATTTTCTTCGATTTCCAAAGTTTGTTTGACTTTCCCATTCTTAAACGAAATCACAACAATTGGTATCAGAGCAACAAAGTTGCTGAATGTCATTTAGAATGGAGGGAATGAATAGCACCATGATGAAACTGACCGGTGTTAATTGGGTGACCTGGAAATCAAGAATGGAGGGAGGGCATACTTTATTGCAGAGATCTTCATGAGCCAATTGAAGGTGTTGCAAGCAAGACGGAAAGTATGTCAAAAGCTGATTGGATCAAGATGAATCAAAAAACTATGGGTACTATTAGACAATGGATTGATGATAGCATCTATCACCATGTGTCTAAAGAGACTGATGCAATAGCCCTTTGGAAGAAGCTGGAATCCCTATTTGAGAAGAAGACCACGGCCAAGAAAGCATTCCTCATGAAAGAGTGTCAGCATGAAGTATGTGGAAGATGTTAGTATGACTCAAAACTTGAGCAACTTTCAGAACGTAACCAATCAGTTAGCCACTATGGGTTTGAAAATTGAAGATGAGCTGCTAGCACTATTGTTGCGAGGATCCTTTCCAGTTGGTTGGGATATCTTCGTTGTAAGTATAAACAATTATGCTGCTAATGGTGTCTTGTCAATAGACATTATTAAGGATAATCTGTTTAATGAAGGAAAAAGGAGAAAATCTTCAGAAACTGACCTTGGAAAACTCTGGAGTCACAGAGGCCAAAGGCAAGGACTCTGGTGAGTCAAAATTTGATGGTAACTGTCACTATTATGGGAAGAAGGGTCACATGAAGAAACATTGTCGCAAATGGAAAAAGAAACAAAAGGAAGGTGATAATATTGATGGTGTTGTGACTTGGAAACAAGGTGAGCTTCTTTAACACCACACCAACAATCAATTCTAGCAAAGAAGTCTGAAATTTCCTTTGCCAAATAAGATGAGGAGTCTAGTCAGGGGGAGCTTGATCAAGAGAAGTGTGATTAGGAGGAGCCTAGTCATAAGAAGTGCGATTAGGGGGAGCCTAGTCATGAGAAATGCGATTAAGAGGAGCCCAGTCATGAGAAGTGTGATTAAGGGGAGCCTAGTCATGAGAAATGCGATTAGGAGGAGCCCAGTCATGAGAAGTGCGATTAGGAGGACCCTAGTCATGAGAAGTGCGATTAGGGGGAGCCTAATCATGAGAAGTTTGATCGAGTGGAGCTTGCTCAGAAGGCGAAATCCTATTTTTTCATACCTCCCTCATGGTCGGGAGGGGGAAATTGTTGTACATTCTAGCCCATGATAAGGTTCCCAAGTCTATTAACAATAATAGTCTTAAAGGATAGAAATCTTATTCTTAATAAGAGGTTTTTATGCCAATTGAGAAGAGAGTTGGAATCCAGTTAGGATTAGGAGGCCATCATTGTGGCTATAAGAGGAGGGCTGCTAAGCTAGTTTGATGTATCCAATCAGCTAGCAAGAAAGATTGTGTTATACCACTCAACGTGTTAAGAGGGAGAGAATATCAATAGGGCAAATTTTGTATGGGAGAAGAAAAGTTTTGTTTTTGTTCCCTATTCTTTCTAGTGGTTCATCAAGCCTTAATTCTAGAGGTTTGGTAAGATAATTCATTGTACCCATTATTGATATAGTGGGAGTTTGTTGTTGTTGCCCTGTGGACATAGGCACATAGTCGAACCACGTTAATTATTGATGTTGTTTCTCTTCTTGCTTATTTTCTTCGATTTCCCATGTTTGTTTGACTTTTCCATTCTTAAACGAAATCACAACAATCTAGACCTGACGGAAACAAACCACTAAGATCTAGGGAAAGAACAACTAGACCTCCATAGAAAATCTACCACAATAAGCCCATAGAGGAGCTAATAGAAAAAATAATGGACAACTCAAAATAGAGCAAAACACAAAACAAAGAGTTGCACAACTATCTGAACACCCAAGAAATTCACCAACGATGAGAAATCACGATTGAAGTCACCATCAGATAGATCCAACTCCAGTGAGCCACCACGAAGAAGACCCACCACACTCCATCAACAAAGGCAGGGTTCAAGAAAACGACAAGCAGTAGTAGAAAATCCATAAAGGAACGAGATCAATCGAGTCGACATCAATCACCGAGGACAAGCACCAAAAGCCATCACGCAATCGAAACACCACTTTAGCAATGACAAGGGCATATTCAAATGAGAATTGCCAAATCTACTACCAACATTGGGTAGGTAACACCAACAAAGCAAGGAACGGAAAGGGAATGAGGCCGGAAATCACTAAAAGATGGGTTTGGGGAAGAGGGAAGAAGAACAAAGAAGAGAGGTAGAATGTTGCCACGGCCCCAACCCATCGCCAAGGACTAGCAGCTAGAGTTTGGTGTTTTTTGTTTACCTTACACTTGAGTTAGAAGAGAGAACAAAGCTCATCATAGGTTTTCATATTCCAGATGGTGGCAATCATACCAATAAATGATCATCTTCATGAACAAAACCAAGTTGTCACCAAATATTAAATATGAAGGAGGTTTTCAAAGCTCAAGACACTACCTTTACATTTTCACCACAATTTTCAGAGTGAGTTCCTAAGCCTATCAGGTATTTAGGACTAACAATCTTGGAAAGAATCCTATCTGCAACCAGAGGCGCCTGTTGAGGCTATATAAGAAGACTTGATGCATTGGACACAAAGGATCAACAAAAAACGAAAGGCAATTGAATACTACTCAATAACTTGAGTGAGAGAATTAAACGGAAAAGTATGTGTGGGATTTAAGAGAAAAAACGACGCATTCATTGCAACAATCGAGACACTTTGCAACGAAGGAGACATTTCACAACAAAGACACTTCATAATGATGAAGACACTTTGCAACCATCGAGGCACTTTGAAGCCATCTATATGATAAAGATCCACCAGAATCAAAGGAGATTGAGGATCAATCTCTTTGATTCTCTAGTATCCTTAGTCAATGGAATCATTCTGATTCCTTCTATCAGATGATGACCTTCTCTTTAGACGAACTCGCTACCATTGATGCCCCTCTATCAGATGATGACCTTCTCTTTTACGTCCTTAATGGCACAGGCCCTGCTTTCACGAAAATCATAGCTGCAGTCCATTCTTGAGACACCCCCGTCTCGATTGAGAACTTGCACGACATGCTGATCCAGCATGAGGTAGCCTCTTCCTGTGAAGCCCCTACTCCACCCCAACCTCCAATCACTACCACACAGCCCAAGCAACCCACAATTCCTCCTCCAACAGCCACAACCATGGCTTTTCAGACCAACAGACCTACAGCCCATCCCCAGACAACCGCGGTGCTTCTTCCCAGCACTCAGGACAATCCTCCACCACCACCGGCAGGTCCAACAGCAACCAAGGCAGTGGCTACCGTGGATTCTACCAACGGTGCGACACCCAAGGGCACAGTGCCAAGCATTTTCCCTAGCTGTAGCACACCTCTGCTGCCCACCCCGTGGCCAACCCCACCAACCCAGGCACCTCCTCCAACTTGTTAAATAACCCTAGCCGGATCTGGTTCTTTAATGTAACCAACGGAAATAGACTAAAAACTAGCAAAATTTAGGAAACTTAGAAACACACAAGAATTATACTAGTTCGGCGAACTTTTGCCTACGTCCAGTTGTGATTTCTCTGAGAAATCATGGCTCCTTTTATTAATAATAGAGATTACAGAACTTTTGTAACCCTAGAACTAATCTCAAAAACTCTTAGTTGTTCTAACTGTTTTTCCTCTCTTAGAAATAAGCCTTGCCTCACCCTATTTATAGATATAGAGTTGGCATACATGTCCCAAAGCTGATTGAATTCCTCTTGCTAAGAAGGATAGGAATTTAGACTTATTTTAAACCTAATTAAATAAGGAAACCAAATATGCTTTCCTAATCCTTTTTGGATAAGAATTGGTATACCTCTAATTTTCCTAAAACAATCATAAACCAACTAGGACATAATTGACGAGCCAAAAACCTAACACAACTCTCCATGGCTCCTAGACTCCGGAGCTTCCCACCATGTCACTGCCTCTCCCCACAACCTGTCTGCTGTATCAAAATACCAAGGCCCTAACAAGATTCTGATTGGTAATGGTACTAGGCTTGACATCACCCATGTCGACTCTGCCACTCTACCCACTCCTCCTTCTCAACCCTTCTCTCTTACTAATGTTTTGTGTGCTCCTAAAATTACTCGTAATATCCTATCTATTTCCAAGTTTAATCAAGAGCACAACACTTCTATTGAATTGTTACCTACATGTTTTCATATAAAGGACCACAGCAAGGGGGCGATTCTCCTTTAAGGCCCGAGTAAAAATGGCGTCTATGAGTGGTCGTCTACAACCCTACAGCAGCATCGAGCACTAGTGGGTGTAGTTGTCTCTCCTAATCTCTGGCATCGTCGCCTTGGGCATTCCTACTCCAAAGACCTCCACGACGTCCTTCGCCAATCCTCCATCAAACTATCCTCCAAATTCCTAGAGTCATCGTGTTTGTCCTGCTTATGTAATAAGAATCACAGGTTGTCATTTGGCACCTCTTCCCTTAAAAGTCAATGTCCCCTTCAATTAATATATACTGATGTTTGGGGACCCTGCCCCTTACACTTCTCTAGACTATTTTCATACTACATTATCTTTGTGGACCTATCCTCATAAAATCTAATGTTTATTCAACTATCGTTGATTTCAAAACCCTAGTCGAAAAATACTTCCAATAGCTCATTCAAACTCTCTACACCGATGGGGGTGGTGATTTGACTGAGCTCAAGCCCTTCCCCCCACACACAATGGTGTGGCAAACCAACGCCATCGCCATCTTGTTCAAACTGGCCTAACACTTCTCCATCAAGCCAACCTCCTTCTCTCATACTGGACCTACGCCTTCAAAACAGCAGCCTACCTCATCAACCATCTTCCCACTTCAATTCTAAACAACCAGCCCCCATACACTGCCCTCTTTCACCTCCCATCAAACTACCATCGCCTCCGCACCTTTGGCTACCTCTGTTTTCCCTAGTTACGTCCTTATAACTCAAATAGAATGCAACCACGGTCCACTCCCTGCATCTTCCTTGGATATTCCCTCAACCAAAATGCATGCCTTTGCTATGACACATCCTCCCATCAACTCTGTCTCTCGTCACGTCCAATTTGATGAGTCCACCTATCCTGGACTCCGACCTACCTCACCCATCCCTCATGTCGACTAACCTATGCTTGGCCCATACGTCAGCTGGACATCAACAATACATTTCTGCATGTAACCCTGAATGAGACTGTCTACATGGCCCAACCCACCGGGTTTGCGGACCCACACAATCCCACCTGTCTACCAGCTCAAGAAAGCCCTCTATGGCCTCAAACAGGCCCCCTAGGCCTAGTACCAGGAGCTCCACTCCTTCCTTCTGGCCAAGGGCCTTTTCAACGCCAAGTTTGATGCTTCTATCTTCCCTCAAGGTTCTCACATAATTTATTTTCTGGTTTATGTTAACGACCCAATTGTTACAGGCCACAATCCAGCTCATCTCTCGCTTTATCACCACCTTGGCCAGCCGATTCTCGATCATGAACCTGGGCCCTTTGCACCATTTCCTTGTCGTGGAGGCCATCCCCACCAACTAAGGATTGTATCTGTCCCGGCACTAGTACCTTCAGGACATCCTCACTATGATGCACATGGAAGGGGCGAAGCCCGCCCGTGTCCACCCCCTTGGCCGTCTCCCCACCTCTCATCCTCAACGATGGTTCCCCCTCCACTGATGCCACCCTTTTATGTCGAGTCGTGGGCAGCCTACTGTACCTCAATCTCACCAAACACGACGTTTCATATGCTGTCAACCGCCTCTCAATTCATGCATGCTCCAATGGATCTCCACTGGCAGGCTCTGAAGCGCGTCCTACGCTACCTCAAGGGCACACTTTTCTTCGGCCTACACATCCACCGCACTGCCACCAACCAACTCCATGCTATCGCCCACTCCTTCAGCACCCTCACCGCCTTTTCAGACGCTGATTGGGCTGATGACCAGGACGACCGCAAATCCACTACCGCCTACCTAGTTTACCTAGGTGGCACCTTAGTTTCTTGGAGCTCATGCAAGCAGCAGCCTGTCTCTCGCTCCTCCACAGAGGCAGAGTACCATGTTGTCGCATCCACCACTGTTGAAATTCTCTGGGACCGATCTCTCATGCGAGAGCTTGGCCTCCAGGTCACAGGCAAACCTACCATCTTCTGCGACAACATAGAAACTACCTTTTACTGTGCAAACCCAACCCTCTATTCCAGGATGAAGCATGTGGACATAGATTTTCAGATCGTCTGTGACCATGTCACTCGTGACCTCCTCCATGTCCACCATGTGTCTACTGATGATCAGCTCGTTGATGCACTTACAAAGCCGCTCTAGCGCTCGGGCTTCCAGCTCCTCCGCTCCAAGATCGGTGTCGCCGATGGCACCACCGTCTTGAGAGGGCGTGATAAAGATCCACTAGAATCAAAGGAGATTGAGGATCAATCTCTTTGATTCTCTGGTATCCCTAGTCAATGTAATCATTCTGATTCCTTCCTAAAACTGTACATAAATCTCTATAGATGCTTACCCAGTTTAGGCCTACAATTTCTTTCCTAGCCTAAAGATGTATTTCCTATTTAGCCTCTACTTGAAACAGTGTATATAGGATCTTTCTGATGTAAAGATTCAAGCAATAAAATTTACAAGAAATTCATACCATTTTACTAAACACCTTAACAAAATAAGATTGTTGGGCAAGTTTCACTAATGATGACGATGATAGGGGAAACGAGGGAGGAACTACTAAGTAATGGTGATGGATCGGAATGAACGAAAGATGATAGAACAGATAAACTAAGAAAAGAGAACAGAGAGAGACAATGAGATGAGAGAATAGAAACAAAGAGAGAATAAGAGACGGGAATTGGAAAACACTCAAAATCTCCAACTCTCCAATTAGAGGTCTTAATAGTTTGGGACTCTTGCGTGTATTATGTATGTAAAGTTGCTAGCGCCTATTTCCAAAGAGTTAAATTTGTTAGAGCATGTTTCCAAGAGTTAGAAGGTCTAAAAATTTCTACGTAATTAATTAAGATAAAAAAGTAATAATAACATAAAAAAGTAATAAAAACATAATATTACTTAAATGCAGAAAAGGTTGTATCGAATTGAAAAGGTACACAGATCGCAAACCAAACTTTTGGATCGCCTATCCCTACACTCTGTACCCCAATTTTAAGCACCTTTATACCATGAAACAGTTCCTATACAGCGTATCTTCTCATAACACGTATCTGGTAACTATGTTTCCATCTAAATTGAGCACTAATTTGCACGCACAACACATGTAAAGGCTCATATATCCAAATCAAGATTGTTAACGAGATAAAACACAAGGATCAAATTGTCATTTTCAAAACACATGGACAAAAATAGAAGTTCAAGGAAAACATTGAGACCAAAATAGTACTTAACCCTAAACTTGAACATAAAAGGTTATCATGTAGGTTAAACATAACTTCACATAGCAATAGCACGCTACAACTGACTAGGCTACAAGCATGAAAGATTTGGAGAACGACAAATCATGAGATGTTAAACAAAAAATTGTTTACTCTATAAATAGAATCTTCCACCAAAAAGACAATGATGATGTTCTAGTGCATGCAGATTCAAACTGCGACAGATGAAATTCCTCCACAAGCTACGTTAAGTTACCAAAAGTTCCAATCAATTGAAGGTAGATAGTAAATTCTACAATAGAATTTTCACCTAAAGCAAAGAGTTAAGTTCATTATGTTATAACAGAGTTCATTATGTTATAACCGAGCATTTGAATGCCAATCTTCATTCTATATGAGGCAATCAATGATGGCAAGACATGGAAATCTTTTTTATCACATGGCATGCATTATCAAATCGAACACAATCCAAGTACTAATGGAACCATCAATCTACAATAAATGAGTACCATATCAAAGCACTTGACCCTTGAGTAATACTCAATTGAAGAAAATACTAGAATTGCGAATTTGTGCCACGTATCAAAATTAAACCCCAACCAATATTAAATCCTACTTAAAGCATCTCCAATTATGTGCCAATATAACAAATAACTCGCCATTTTCCTTGGAGGATCCAAATATGTCAAATCCTAATAGTGCAATATCACAAAACAGGCTATGCTAAATTGGAACATTGGGAAAACATCAACATTGAGAGATAAAATGAATTAGATTCTAGAGTATAAGGCTATGTTTGGGATTAGAAAATTCAAAATATTGAAGAATTTAAGTTAAATTAGTCAAGCACCATAAAACATTCGATTAAGTGATTGCAAAGGCACTACATGAGCATAGCACAAACACTAAACAAAGGATTTTCTAATAACACCTCTCAAGTAGTTACTTAGAAGTCCTTATAAATGCATTGCATCCAGTCATTAGAAATCCTTCCATCTAACAATTTATGGTGCAAAACTTACTAAAATCTCCAAGGATTATTAAGTTCATCATTCAAACATACCCTAAAAGAATACATGACAATTTTAACACCCAAAGTGTTGATGTGCTAATAAGGACATCAACCATTGAGCTCACACGCCAATTTATAACATACTTGCAAACGCATCCATCGGAAATGCTCTTAATAAGGGGACATAGGACAAAATGGAAAAAGGAAAGAGGAACAATACTTACAACATCGGGACATCTAGCAACGTCCAACTCCTGGCCACCAAGTTTTTCGCCTTCTGGAGACTTTGTAGGAGGATTCAACTCTTTAAACTTAAAGGGGACTTCAACTGTCCCACGAGAATTCTCCACATCTTTAAGTGTTCTTTGAGGTGTTTTACCATCAGAAAGCACCAAAACTTTATCATTAGGCTTTGCCTTCTTCGAAGGATTTTCGTTTGCCCTAAGAGAATCCACCCCATGTTTAAGCTTGGGTTGAGGAACTTTGGACAACTTGACATTGGAACCCGTCACAACCTTAGCCTCGGGCTTAGCCTTCTTTAAAGGGCCTTCATCTGTCCTAGGAGAATCGTCGGCTTTCCCTAAAGAATCCTTCGCATGCGGTCTGCGTTCAGCTGTTTTAGGTAAATTGCCGTATGAGAGTAATGCTACCTTACCATCGAGCTTCTTCTTGAAAGTTCCTTTATTTGTCCCATGAGAATCCTCCACATTCTTATGTTTGTATTCATCATCAACAACAGAAGTAGGTGACAATAAACCTTTTTCATCATTGCAATGCGTTTGGGCACTACTTTCACTTTTTTCATTGATTGTGTTACTTGAAGTGTCATGCTTGGCCTTCTTACCATGCCCATGGTCCAATTCAACATAACCCTTGGCACATCTAAGATTTTCTTCCACCTCGGGATGTGTTTTACCATAACTAGTATTGCCTTGGTGAGATGCTTTAATAGTACTAGCATCTCGATGAGATGCTTTAGTAGTACTATCCGCTTTATGAGAAGACACTTTAATAGTACTATCAAGCTTCACCTTCTTAATTGGCCTATTATCCGTATCAACATCCTTACGACGCCTAGCCTCGTACTCGTCACTTTTACCTTTAGACCTCAACAAGGCTTTAGGATTTGACATATGTTCCCACTTTTCATTGCATTTATCCAAGCCACTTGATTTTAAACCTACACCAAACATAAGATTTTCTACCGCCCCAAGTTTCAGCCTGACTAAATCAGCATTCCCTTGTGTTGAAGAATCAACACCGTTTCCATTTGTGTCTAAAGTGGAATTTTCTCTAGAAGAAGTTTTCTTTGATAGAACCATAGTTTCATTACTTGCTATGGAATTCCCACAAACTTCATATTTTCCTAAGTCAACTTTCAGAATGCCTTCAGGCTTCTGAATATCCACTCTGTTAAATATGAATTTAACTGCAACAATTAGATGAACATATAAGACATAAGACTTCAAATACTAAAACAGACATAATTATAAGCCAAACAACAACATACTCCAAGTTGACATATGAGCTTACCATCAATCCCAGCAATTTTTCCATCTATCCTATCCATGATTTTCCGCAGCCCAACATCAAAGGTTCGGCGAAATACAAATTCGGCCATTTGAAGGTCTTCATCTGAGGGTTGATGATTTTCCTTTTCCTTTGAAATGCAAAGAACATTGCATTTTCCAGCAATGGCCTCCTGATTAGATTATAAAATTTTAGGAACTAAATAGATTGATTTCTTCTTTTATAATAATGAAATAATTATCGTTCATGTCCTCACAACAAAAACTTCTGCAAATAGTAGTAACTAATTCTAAACTCTACTCCTACGTGCCAAGACATGCATAAAATAGATACTCACAAGCACTTGGTTTCACGAAGCGGAAAATATATGTATAATCAGTTACACATTATGACCAAGAGGTCAGCTTACCATGCCCATAAGAGATGTAACATTTTCCGAAAGGCAACTGAAGTTCTAACTAAGCACGTTGTGTTTGTGCGAGTGTGTGTGTGAGAGAGAGAAAGAGAAAGATAGAGAGTAACAACATGTAATCTGACCCAATTTAACTATTATTGATAGGTGTGATTGTATTGATGGAATTCAAAAGCTTTTAAGAGATATAAAAGAGATGACTCTAAGAAGCTAACTATGGTTTACACTTAAATTGCAGAACCCTATACCAAACCTGTATTTGATCAAGAAAATAGAACTTCAATTACTAGTGGATTAAAAGAAATTCAATTACCAGTGGATTAAGATTCGCAAGGCCTGCACCTTCCCCAGATGCCAAAAATAATTCATTCTCAAGTATTTCTTCAGCTCCAAGATACCTTAAAATCTCACAGGGACGGAAAAACCATAGAACTTTGACTTTCTTCGCCTTATCACCAGTCTCCCATATTTTTATTAGCTTACCGATCTCAGGCTCAGCTTCACCTTCCATGTAGAGATATACACAATCATAAAGTCTATACTCTAGGCCATCATAAGTAAACGATTCATAAAACTGGCAATCCTTATTTCTCCCTCCCATTCCTTTCTTTTTTCCCCACTTAAAATCAAGATCTTCCCCTGTTTCAACTACTGTCATGTTCTGCTTGCAGGTCTCTTCACAAGAAAACTAACAATAACCTGAAAAAATATAGAAGACTATATTTGTATTAAGTTTCAAAACGGAATAGCAACCGAAGAATTCAAATTGTGCACCAAAATATGTTACATGCCACTGTCTTTCTTATAAAGAAGTTATAAAAGAACCTACAATAAGAGTACCAGTAGGATATTACTTAAAACACGATATACATATATATATATAAAAGAACCTACAATAACAGTACCAGTATGATATTACTTAAAACACGATATACATAATGATCCATAAAATTAAATGGAACCTTACAGGACATAGTGTTAATAAAAATATGTAAGAAAATATCGTTTTCCACAACATAAATCTTTTTCCTACTTTGTCATTTCTTACCGTCTTTTATGTTCAGCGGAAAATAGTCATATTGCTCAACGCAATAAAGAGGAAGACTCCTAAAAACTTACTCAAGACACCAATAAACTTGTATTAGCTTAAACAATTCAAAAATAATTGAAATTTTCCATACAGAAAAGTAATAGGAGTAACAGATTACAATTGAAAGTCTTTTTTAATGAATTCCAAATTTTCAATTAAAGTCGAAACAAAAAGAGATTCCCATTTTCCTGGAATACTAAATACTTCACTCTTTTATAGCGATAAAATAGTAGACTCCACGAACTACAGCCCAAGAAAAACTCAGAAACAAAAGCTTAAGGAAAGCATGTTGAGATTTATGCGACCCAAATATATTGCAGAAAACCAGAAACCCAATTATAATTTTGGAAAAACCAAGTAAATTATGCAAAGAACAACCGCCAAAAACATGTAAGTCTAACACTTGAAAATCAGCGCAGTAAATAAAAAATTACGAACAAAACCCAGAGTCTGAGGAACCATTCCCTCATGTAGATTTAAAATAAAAAAAGAAAGAGGGAGAGATCGAACCTATCAGCCGTATAAGCAAACCCTAAGAGAGAGGGATAGATCGAACCACCAGGGGACTGAAGAGTACAAACCGAAGTCGCGTCCCTCCGTGTCAGTTTCCTGATGAGAAACCCTTAAGCGATTTCGGCGATAAGCTATGCGCGCCTCTTCCCGCTATTTAAAGGTTCTTTCGTCTCTGTTGTGGGAGTTGTTTTGCCTTTCCGAAAGGGTTTTTATTTTACTTTTTGTGTTAGAGTATAATGTCACACGAGCATCTTCCACAGATCTCTAACTTTAAGGGAACTAAAGTAATTGCAAAGTAAAACCTCTAATTTAGTTAAAATTTTCGATTAAATGGCAAAATTTGAAAATTTTGCCATTTAAAATTATTACCACATCCATACGAGGCTGATTAAATTTTTGAATAAATTTAACTTAAAATAATCTAAAAATTATTAATGGATTTATATACCTACTAAAATTAAATTCTCTATATTTTCACCAACTTTGAATATTAAATTCATTTTTTTAAATTTGAATATATAATAATATAATTTTCCTACACTTGCTAGTTTAATTTTTTAATAGTTCAAATAAATATCTCCATTTTTAAGTGCAAAATCAATCAAGTCTATTTTCACTACATGTATAGCTAATTTTTGAACAATTCAAATAAATATATTCATTTTAACGGTGGAATTAGATAGAAAGAATTTGAAACCAAAACGCAATAGCTAAAATTCTGAATGGGGATCTATCTCATGAGAAAATGAGAGGATCCATCTCATGAGAAAATGAGAGTAACAACTTTAGGCCTCAAGTCCTTGTTTGGAAGAAGATATATATGGCGAAGAATATTTTTTGCCTCTAAGAAAGTAAGGAGCATCATTTTGCTCAATCCATAATTTATGGTAAAACTTCTAAATTTTCTTCCTTTTTTCTTTCTAATTGTTGAATGTGTTAAATTTATCACACGCGAGCTCTTTTTGCGGCAATTCGATTTTCCCGATCGTTACCTGAAAGTTATGAAATGTTAAAACCTTTGTTTCCTAAATACCGAAAAATCAAACTTTCACACCCTATACGAAAAGTCCGAGTAAATTAACAACGAAACAAATTTGGAAATTTGTTTTCTTTTCTTTGAATTTTTTGATAACAACAAAAGTTCAAAGCTTAAGAGCGTAAATGATGATGAGTTTTAGGAATAAAGAAGAGAGTTTGTGAAGAAGAGAGGATGAAGATGATTAAGGAGAAAAGAGAGAGAAACAGAAGAAGTAGCTAGTATGAAGCGGCTCGCTAGCTACTAGAAGTTAGTCCTAATGGAAAAGTTAAATTTTAGGTTAAATTTGACTAGTCAGCTGCATGCCTATTTTGATGCTTTAGGATAAAAAATTTGTTAAATTTATTCAAAAGTTAAATTTGACTACTCTGTTAAAGATGCTCTTAAAGTGTCAAAATTTGGTCATTGGATTAAAAGCCAACTATATCTAGTTGACTTTATGGAAAGGATTAAAACAATAAAGGTAGGTCCCACATCAACAAAATTGTGTAGCAAAAGCTGATGTTGTTGCTTTTAAAAAAAAAAAAGATTTATCTCTTTCTTTTTAATGGCTACAAAGAGAATAAGGGTTTGTTTGGATAAAAAAAATTAAGTACCAAAAATTTATCAAATGATAAAATTTAAATTACCGAAAATTAGTTTTTCAAAATTTATAAAATCTTATGTTTGGGTAATGACATAACCTGACTCTTGTAGCATGATATTGTCCGTTTTCGACCCACACCCTCACTATTTTATTTTTGGGAACTCACACACAACTTCCTAGTAAGTTATCCATTCTGGGATTGCTCCAGCCCAAACTCACTTAACTTTGGAGTTCCAACTAAACCCAAAGTCAGTGAGCTCCCAAAAGGCTTCATTTATAGGAAGACATTATCCACACATATAAGGCATTTCACATTTCTCTCCTAGAGTGATGTGGGATTACTCACCGTCCTTATTTCCTAAGCTCATTGGTCTTACTCACTCTTCTTGATTCCCAAGCTTACGGGTCTTGCTCACCTTTTTTGCTTCCTAAGCTCACGGATCTTACTCACCATGGGGCCCAATATCCTTGCTGGCACACTTCTTATTAGAGTCCAGGTTTGATACCATTTTGTCACAACTCGACTCCCCTAGCACGATATTATCTATTTTGGGCCCACGCCCTCACAGTTTTTTTTTCTGTGAACTCGTGTATTACTTTCTAGTAGGTCACCCATCATAGGATTACTCCAGCCCAAACTCACTTAACTTTGGAGTTCCAAATAAACCCAAAGCACTGAGCTTCCAAAAGGCCTCGTTGCTAAGAAGACATTGTCCGCACATATACGACACTTCACATTTCCCTCCCTAAACTATGTGGGTTTGTTCACTGTTCTTGTTTCCCCTGCTCATGGGTCTTGCTCACTATTCTTGCTTTCTAAACTCATAGTTCTTGCTCACATTTCTTGTTTCCCAAGCTCATGGCTCTTATAAGTAATATAGAAGTAAATTGAAACTTAAACATGAAATTTAATGTTTATATATAAATGGTAGTTATAAATATCGAATTTTGAAAATGACACATTTTTATATAGAATTTAAACTTATTATTTGTGACAACCAAATTCCCTTTTTTTTTATTTTCATGAAATTTTAAATTCATATCTGTATGCATCCAAATAAAAGAATTGGTGCATTGGAAACTAGAAATTTTAATTTTTTTCACAAATCCCATGTTTTTTTCTTCATCCAAACACACCCTAATGGTTTTGGCATTTTCAAATCCTTCAACCACTTTTTTGGTGCATTTTTCAACCAAATTTGTTTAATTCAATTTTTTTTTATAATTTTTTTTAAAATAATTTGTCTATAAATATGCTTTGCATTCAATACATATTATTATTCAATTTTATTCCACATTTTGATTTAATGTTCTTCATTTCTATTTCTTGATAAACTTGAATTCTGATTCCAAAAAAGGTCAAAATTTTAGCAAAATTAAAGATCGAGTCGACACGAAACTAAAAAAAAACCTTATACAAAATATTTTAATTTGATCACATATCTAAAAACTAGTTAAAATGTAAATTAGGTACATTTTTTAATTCTTTAAATTAAAAGATATATTGAATAATTATAAAATATTCAACGAAATATAGCATAACCATCAACTACGGGAGATGGTAACACTACATTTTTCGTTAAAAAACAAATAATTGGTGTCCTAAATGTACCTTTAGGTAGCCCCTTTGGAATGTATTACTAGAGATGGCCTTACTTTGAAAAGTACAATTTACTCAATATCCTTAATTTATTATTTTATTATTTATAAAATTCATTCAATTTTGAAATGATAGCTGACATACTTCGGCCCAGAAAGTCCACTTATGGCACAAAGGTCGAGGCATACTAGACGACATCTAGACGATGACGTCCAGATGACAAAGTCATTTAAATTAAAACGACGCGTTTTGGAGAGTTAGGTGAAAGCTAACTGGTAAAAACCGATCACATTTCACCTAATAACGGAAACTTAAAGCATGGATAATAAAAATGATGATCACACTTAATTACAATGTCCATCCACTGCGGGCCCGAAATGGGTGTTAGAACAGTATTTGTGCCTCCTCGAAGTACGTGCACACTTAATTACAATGTTCCACGAGTTGACGAAGGGTCGAAAAACCCTCCCATATGCTAGTAGAAGGCCTTATACGTCGGTCACGGGCCCTTACGTGCGCGTCGCACTCCTCTGCGTGCATGCTACAGTGTCGCACATGTGGCACGCATAGCACAGTGCCACATTTGTGGGAATATTCCATCAAAAGTTGACGGTGACCGTTAAGCTTAGCGACTGGCCAGTAGCAGAAGTCTCGCGGGAGACGATGATTGGACCGTCATCGTCACTGTCGTTCAAGGCGATCAAAAACTGGAAAATACCTCATTTTTAACTCTAATCACACCCACAGACTCGAAATTATCCAAAGAGTTCAGTTTTGTACCTGTTAAAGCTCATAACAAGCTCGAAGTCTTAGACATACCCAAAACCCATGAAGGGTACACCTACTCCGATTAAGGTCCAACCTCGCCCAAACATTACATGCAAGTTGGGGGTTAGTATCGTCGTATAAAGGGGATTTGAAAGGACTCGTAAGAGACAAAAAAAACTACTTGGATTGTGAAAATTCTAGTGAACCATCGATTTTCAGGGCTCGTCTCTACTGTCGTCGCCACCTTAGATTCGACATACAATTAGGTGGTTAGGAAGATCTCGAGGTAAGGATTACAATGGACTAGGTTCCAGAGGTTGAGATTATCCAGAATCTCTTCAAAAATCATCGGGTCGACGCCGCCGTTGCGGTTCCTCATCTAGAAATCACACAGAGAAAGGTCAGTGTAGCTCAATACGACCTAAGAGAACTACTTAGCAATTGAAATGGGTTCAATTTTACCTAGTTCAAACCGTGATTCATCTCGGTCAGAACAAGGTTACAAGGGAGACGTCATAGTTTGAAGCTTCACAGGATCCATTAGTCGAACATGGTGGTCGCACGGTCGAGACGACAGGGTTGCAGCTCAAGGAAAGGCCATGATTCAAAGTTTGTTGGTGACTGATTTTGAATGGGAAGAATAGCATGGTTCAAGGCCGCGCAGGGAAGAATGTGGTGGTCGTTGTCCCTCGTTTCTTCACAGAGAAGGAATTTATGATTGTGGGATTGGGTTTCTCAGTGGGGTCTTAGCACGAGTGCGTGTGTGGGTGTGCAGTCATCGGGGCATTCATCAGAGAGTATCGAACTCTTAGGAGTGTTATACGGAAGACGAAGGCAGTGAACAATAACAGCTGTGTATTGGACTCTTGGGTCAGTAATACATAATGGGTGTAGTGAAGGTCTTGGGCCAACAAGGAGTGGGCTCATCCAACTCCAATTTCCAACTGAACCTAAAGGCTAAAGGTATGGGCTTGGGCTCCCAAGATGGGCCTGATTTGTAGGCTAAGTATTTGATGCAACTAGAGTCAAAGTGCCCAACAAACTTTAGGGGGTGGGTTTGGGCCCCCAAAATAATTGTAACGACCCATCCCAAATTCCAGGATTAGATTAGTGACTAATCACGATTAGTAAGGCTAATCCGTGAGTAGTTGGGCGAAATCGGACGAACGATGCGAAATGACCGTTTTGCCCCTAGTGGTGGCAAAACGTTGACTTTTCAATCGGGCGGTCAAATGGACTTTGACCGATGACTGTGACGTAGTTCGTGACATCACGAATTCATAGACAGGTGGCACGTTCAATTCCGACGTTCGAGGAGGAAGTTATGACGTTCGGAAGTTTAGGGGCATTTTGGTAATTTTAGTTAAATGGGGGTCAAATGTTGACTTTTTGACCAAAAGGTCCGATGGCCGAGGGCCGAAGACCGTTACGTAGATAAAGACGATACGAATCCATAGACAAGCGGCACACTGAAATCGGACTTCGAACGGGAGAGTTATGGGTCACGGAAGTTCGATTTCACTATGCATGAACTTCGAGACGGGGACGTTTTGGCGAAATCTGATTGGGTGGATATTTTGGTGGGCCCCATGGATGAGTGACAAGTGTCACTCATCCCATTGACTTGATCCCCCAAAATGTGGATCTACTTAATAAAATAATATTATAATTATTATTATATAATTAATCTATCCTACCATTAATCCTAACCATCCATTACCAACTAACTATCAATCCTCACCATCAATCCTCTCTTCTCTCATCTGATCACATCACTTTCTCTCATCTTCTCTTCCACGGCACCACCACCATTTTCATTTCATTTTCTTCCTTTTCCTTCACAAATTCGAAACAACCACACACCATCACCATTCCTTGCTTGGGTGAGCTGAACATGACCGTGAGGTGGTGGAAAGAGGTTTAGGATGGCAAGCCACGGCCAGCCACGGCGGAGGACACGGCGGGGAGAGAGAACCCGTGAGGTAAAAATATTCAAAAATTCAAAACTCAGTTTTGTTGCTTTTTATTCGATTCTAAGGTTTAGGTTAGGTTGCTGGTAGCCCTAGGAGTCGAATAGGATTAGTTTTGGGGATGGGGATGGCCTGGAACGGCCGTGAACGGCGGAGGAATGCACGGCCGCCATGGCCAAGCTCGAAGGTATGGTTTTCGGTGTTTTCCTTCCATTTTAATGTCATAGAACCCTAGGTTAGGATTAGAGGATGAAAATGGGACAAACGGGAACGGTTTTGGTGGCCGGATGGCGGAGAACCGGCCGGGTCAAGCCGCGGGTCACGGCGACCCGGTTGCAGACGTTCGGGTCGACCTGCGGGAGGGCAGGGATGACAGGTGACGTCATCCTGCTGACGTCATCATGTCAGGGATGACGTCATCATTTCAGATATGACAATGTCAGACTGACATGTCAGACAGTGGGCCAATGGGAGCGTGACACATGTCACTGTCAGGGGCTGTCAGTGATGACGACATGCTGACGTCAGCGATGACGTCAGTAGGTACTGTAGCGGCGCGTGAAGCCCACGCGCGGCCACTTCAAGCGGCGCGTGAGGGCGCGTGGCAGGGAATCTGGGGAAGGTTCCAACATACGAAATCATCTATTCGATGTAACGAACATTTTGGGACTGGTTTCGTGTCAATCGGACACCGTCTCGATATGTTTCGGGGCGTCGGAAGGTTTAGGTTCGGTTTTAAAAATAGTTAAAAATACGGGAAAATTACGGGGCTTTAGTGGGAGGTTAATTAAGTAGTTAGTAACCTTCTATTACGATTTGGACAGGTTTGGGAGTCCCAGTGACGGTGATCGGCTCGGGGAGCCATATGGCACGCAAATCGAGGCGGCAGCTCGGACGGTCTGTGAGTGGACCTTGTTTTCTAAATTGGTGCATGCATAAATGTTTATTATATGTTTGTAATGCCATGGGTGCATTTGTATGTGGTTACGTATAAGCACGTATTTCAAGGTTTCGGCCTTATACGGTGCTTGTACGGGTCTGTATTTCTGTATTGATTTAAATGAACTGGATTTGAATTTCAAAAGGATAAACTCGGGTATGAGACCCATTTGGTTTTGTCTCGGGCATATGACCTCGGATTTCGGGCACGGTGCCCAGTTGATGTCCTATGTTCGGGCACGAGACCCAGTCACTTTACGGTTTTGATTTCAGGTCAGGGAACCTTAAATGGATTCCCAGGTTCATGACGGTTTATGGGAACCGGCATGA
The DNA here is from genome assembly GCA_032719365.1 of Prinsepia uniflora. Classification (NCBI taxonomy): domain Eukaryota; kingdom Viridiplantae; phylum Streptophyta; class Magnoliopsida; order Rosales; family Rosaceae; genus Prinsepia; species Prinsepia uniflora. The sequence continues at coordinate 32,429,238 of CM064861.1, read as the reverse complement.
ACCCTTGTTATGGTATCGTGGTTCATGACGGTTTATGGGAACCGGCATGAACCCTTGTTGGTTATTACGGTACATGACGGTTTATGGGAACCGGAATGTTATTTGATTATGGATATTATGGATCATGACGGTTCAGGGGAACCGGTCATGAATGTTTATGTTATGTATATATATGTTCATCTACCTTCCTTTACTTCTATTATCTCCTCCGGGGAGGGTCGTTGGCCTGGGTGGACCCCTGAGTAGTCACGGAGCACCGACTGAGTGGAGTCACCCCCCAGTTGGGTTCCTTACTCTCAGGAAGGCTATGGTTACTATTACCTCGAGTAGGATCAGTGGTCTGCGGACATTGACCTTGACTTTGAGAAGACTCGGATTGAGACCCGGATAGCACGCGCGTAGCTTTGGATACCGTGACAGGATTGGTTGTGTGACTTATATGTATATATGATATATGATATGTGGTGTGCACATGTGTGCACAGGATTTGAGCAGTGGCTCGTGTACTTGGTTTCTTTATGGTTTGGGGCCGAGTCCCTTATGGATTTGGGCAGTGGCCCGTATGGTCGTTTTCATTGTGGTCCTTTCGACCTTGGTTTATATCTGCTTTGGGCTTAGTCCCACATATGGTTTGTTTTGGATAAATGGTTTTCGAATGCATGCATGCTTTTTAGTGGAGGGTATAAATGTCTTATAAAATGTTTTTATAAACTTTTGTTTTGTCCACTCACAGTTTTTAATGTTTTGACTGCCCTTCAGGTTGACATCGGATGTGGACTGTAGCAGAGACCGAGATATCACATACCTCCTCCGGATCCTGGCGTACTCTGATAGTCCGGGAGGGCAAAGGTCGGAAATATCCCTTGTCTGACACTTCGTGTCAGACGGGAGCAGGGTCATCCCGCACTAATCCCGGGGGGATTGAGATGGGTCCTGTCAATAATAATCCACAAGGCCCAACTCGATTAAACAGAATAGTTAAATAGAGGTAAAAAGGTAAATTTTGCAAATTCAGTTTCTAATTTTGATACGGGGTATAATAATAGCAATTGGTACTTTATATATCATATTTGCTAACTTTAAGTAGTGAGAAATCCTAAAACATCAAAATTCTAAAGTAAGGGCGGGATAAAAGCTCTGCTAGAAATGTTCCAACCCTTAATTTTATAGTTCATTCTTCAAACATTCTCCTTGTGAAAATTTATCTTATCAGAAGTCATTTAGCCGTTTACTTATTAGTAAGAATATTTATTATATTATTTCGCAAAATGTGTTCGTCTATAATTATAGTGCTATATAGCCAATCAAGTACTAATTTAGATAAATATTTGTAGATGATGAAGAATGAATTAAAAATGAAACGTTAGGTTGATATAACTTTGTGTGAGATTTAACATTTAATTTGTTGTTTTTTTTAATAACAACCATTTTGATAGGACGTTAAATAAGCATTATTTTATATTATTTTATACCCTTTATACTTGACTTTTAATATTAAAATATTAAATAAATTGATAAAATAAATTATTTTGTGATTTTTATGTTTAGAAAAATAAAGGTTGTAATTTGGAGTATTTTTGGCGAAAGAATCGTTTCGATCGGAATTATAACGAATAAAATATGGACGAAATTCGGTGGAATAATTAATTTAGTTATTAATTATTTAACTAATTAATTCTGTGCAGCCCAAGCCCAGCCGTTCAGCCCAAAAACGTGCGGCCCAGCCCAGCCGTTCAGCCCGCGTCCGTGCGGCCCAGCCCAGCCGTTCAGCCCGCGTCCGTGCAGCCCAGCCCAGACAACCAGCCCAGGCCCAATCCGCTCCAGCATGCTTCTGCCTTGCCCCTGCGAGTTCGGCGCGCGCCTGCCGAGTCCCTGTTGTCACGTTCGGCGCGCGCCTCCCGAAGTCGCCACCCTCTCTTCAGCAGCCTGCAGCCGAGCTGCAGCCCTCCTCTTCAGCACCGCCCAGCCGAATTTTCCTCCCTATTTTCCAGCAGACTTCCACTCAATTTCCAGCCACCTTCCAACAACTTTCCAACCCAATTTTACAACTTTACAACTCAAACCACCTCTAAACATCATCACAAATCTTTATTACTCATCATTCCATTATTCCATTTTTTTTTATTGTATTTTTATATTATTTTTGGTAGCTTTCTCCACCTATAAATAGGAGTTGATTTCACTTGTTGAAATGACTTCCAAGTAGCACAAAATTGAGCCTCTTTTAGGAGAAATCTTGGCAAAATAGTTCCAATACAATTTTGAGAGTTCAAGTCCGAATTTCCTTGTTTAATCTTCTTCCATCTTCATAAGGTTCCAGCCGCTGTTCGGTGTTCCTTGTGAAAAACAATCCATTGTTCTCATCCAATCTGAAAAGTGTAACATTTGCTCTCCATTCTCTTAAACTCTTTTATTTGTTATTGGTTCTAATTATAATGCAATATATGTATTGGTTTCTCCTTCCTATCTTTTGTGAAAATTGAGTATAATCTCCATGTGTTTTACTTTCTAAAAATCATTTACTTCTTACATTTTAGAGCTTAAACTTCATTTCGAAACTAAATGTTGATCCGCTGTTCGGGGCATTTAGAGTAGATTTGGAGAGATTTAATGTATGACCGCTGTTCGGCGCATTAAATCACAAACTTAAGGTAATTATATTATAAGTAAAAATCCGTTGTTCGGTGCATTTATAATATGAATAATGTATGAAGAAATATGAGTTTGTGAAGGTATAATTTCGTGATTAATTCAAATATTTGCAATTGTAGTATGTTGTTGAAGTTTGTGTTTACGGGAAGTCTACTTTGTGCATAAGTTAGAATAGAAATAGAATGAGTTTATCTATGCTTTTACTTATTTACATAATTACAAACCTCTTCAAAACCCCCCCTTGTTTATTCTTTATTCTTTTATTCTTTGATGCTTTTATTCTTTCATTCCTTTATTATTTAATTTATTGATTCTTTGATTAATTAATTCCTTTATTCTTTGATTAACTAAGTCATTTATTCTTCTATTATTTCATTCTTTAATTCGTTAATTTATTAATTCTTTGTAATTCATTAATTTATTATTATCTTGTTCATCTATTCTTTAATTTATTAATTCTTTGATTGTTTAATTCTTTTATTATTTAATTCTCTAATTCATTATTCTTTTATTCATATTCCACTAACATATTATTAATGTTCCCTAATTTCCCCGGTTAAGAACGATCCCTATTTATCAATACTACATCTACACAAAAAGGGTTTAAATTGCATAACACTCGAATTACATGTTTAATTTAATGCGTAGTTTGAGCGTAGTCAATTTTTGGCGCCGTTGCCGGGGAAATTGAAAATCATTTTAATTTGTTAGTGTATGTATATAAATTGTGCATATTATACTTGTTTATAAATTTTACTCTTGTTAATAATATATTTGTTTATAACATTTACTTACTTGTTTATAACATTTACTTACTTGTTTATATTTTATTTATCCATCTTATTATTGTTCTTATTATTTTTGTTAATAATGCTCATACTTTACTTATTCTTAATTTCTAATTTATACTTGTTCATAAATGTTCATAATTTTTATTTTATTTTTTTTTATATATATTTGTTCATATTAAATTTGATACTTGTCATAAATGCATATTTTATATGATCACTTTTCTTTACTTTTACTTTTATTTATTCCATTAACTTTCTTTTAATTTTATTCCATAACCTTTATGTTCCACTAACTTTATGTTTACACTTATTTTATTTTTATGTAATCAATTATTTGTTTATGTCTTGTTAAACTTTAAATTTTAAATGAAAAAAAAAAAGAAAATTCGGAATAAATAAAAAAAATTAAAAATTAAAAATTAAAAAAAAATAATTTAATTTTTTTTTTTTTTTTATGAAACTTTATTCATCTTTGAATTTCCTAAAGTGTAAGTATTGTTTCCTATTAATTGTTTTAGAGTTGCATGAATCTCTTAGTCCCTTTTTCTTCAAAATCTTACTTTCGGGAACAGGTAGTGCCCCTCTTATTTACTTTCTCCTTAACCCTTCATGATGTGTGGATTTCATCACCACATACCATAGACTCGAATCTATGGACATGAGGTTGGGGCGGAGTTTGTAAACACTAGGGTTTGGTAATTCTCTACGTCATCATTTGGATTAATTATGGTGTCTAGGAGAGTTATGACTGGTGACAAGTTTTGGATTAAGAAAGGGAACACCAATGGAGTATATGCCAAGCTAGCCTCGGGGTGCTCTTAAAATTATCCTTGCTTCTCGCGTTACATCTATCTCAACTGGCCATGATTAATGTTGAATGGTGGAATGGTGGTTATCAGTACGCGCAGGCCGTACGCCCAGGAAAGTACTATGAGAAGCGGAAGGAGAAAGTTATTCATGACACTCTAAAACTCTATTTATTGCATTATTAGTTTGAATTTGGAACTTGTGCATTTTCTTTCCATTAACGTAACTTTTTGTTAATCCTGGTTTCCATTTATGTGATACTTTATGCAAATCTCTACTATCTTACTCTTATTATCTCTTCTTGTGTATACTTGCCTTCTAACTTAGAGTTTTGTTTTCATAGAGGTACGAACTTATGAATGCGTGCTCATCAATCTAAGCTTGATCGGCTGAGAAGACAACTTGACATCTCACCAAGCAACGCCACATTCAGAGACGCACTTAAGCAAACCAGTTCGTTCGAACCTCCATCCCCAATATTCGGTGAGTCCAAAAGCGAGAAGAGTAATTCAGAAGAAGAACAGATTTTCGGAACACCGATAACCATGGCACGAAACCTGAGTATCCGGGAGCAGACATGTGCAAACACAAATGGCACTACAGACTTCTGCATCCAGTATCCCGAGCCTCGAACCAACAAGAAAGATATTGAGCTTAAGAGTGGAGTTCTTCATCAACTACCCAAGTTCCGTGGAATCAGAAATGAAGATCCACACAAACACTTAACGGAGTTCCAATTCATCATTAGTAGTATGTGTCCGGATGATGCGGACTTGGAAATCATGAAGCTGAAAGCTTTCCCATTGCCCTTGGAAGAAAGAGCACGGGTATGGCTTTTAAGTCTCCCACCCAATCATATTGACTCTTGGGAGAAGTTGGTTCAGGAGTTTCTTACCAAGTACTTCCCTGCCTCAAAGATTACGGTCTTAAGAAAAGAGATCACTGGAATCAAGCAGAAAGAACATGATGAGAATTTCAGCCAGTACTATGAGAGTTTTAAGGAACTTTGTGCTTCATGCCCTACTCACGGGATCACAGAAGGCTATCTTTTAACCTACTTTTATGAAGGACTTAAAGGTTGGGATAGAGGACTGCTCGATGCTGCAGCTAATGGAAGTTTCTTAGCTCGGAGCCTAGTAGATGGTCGTGCACTACTTGAAAGCCGTGCACTCAATGATGCATAATACGAAGGTGCCGATCCTATTTCTAGAAAGGTACATGAGGTAAGTTCCCATGCTATAAATGATTCAAAGTTAGATAAAATCACCTCTATGCTTTCGAATATGCTTGAGCTAAAGAAACAGGTAGCTCCAGTTTGTTCCATATGCTCTCAAGGCCATCTTGAGGAACAATGTCCCTACACTGCAAGGGAAGAAGACTCCGGAACTGAAATGGCACACGCCATTGGAGGCTATCAAGGAGGACCAAGGACCCAAGGTTACAGTTGGAGAGATCCGAACAATGTCCTAAACCCTCAGCACATGTCGACTGGGCCAAACCGTGTCCCAGACCAGTTCCCAAGGCCCACATGGCAACCAAGGCCCACATGGCAACCAAGGCCCCCGGTCCCATTTTCTAACTTTTCTCATAATCATGCAAATAATCATACTTCTTCATCTTCTAATCCTGATTATGATAAAATGCTGGCTGCTCTTTCCCAAGGGCAGCAAACACTAATGGCGTCAACTCAGGCTCTTGTCACAGGTCAGCAAAATCAACAAAAAGACATCGCTGATCTCAAGGACCAAATGGGCAAGGTCGTGGACTTCATGGGTAAGATCCAAGCTAGCGGGGTGCTTCCACCTCAACCTACACCCAACCCAAATGTAAGACCTGAAGCCAATGCAATCACCACTCGAAGTGGTAAAGTGCTCGGAGAAATAGAACCAGATCCAGCCGTTTCTGAGGCTGAAAAGCACAAGGTGGCAACTAAGACCACCATGACACAACCGCCAGTTCAACCTACCCACACACAAGGTAATAACCCAATCCCTTCAAGTTCGGTTGTTACTAATTCCCCGTTTGTGCATGCACCATTTCCAAGTAGGCTTGCCAAATCTAAGAAGAATGAATCCGATGAGGAAATCTTGGAGATCTTCAAAAGGGTGCAAATCAACATGCCCTTGATCGAGTGCATCAAACAAGTGCCGAAATACGCAAAATTTCTGAAAGAGTTATGCACTCCAAGGCGCCAGACGAGGGAGAAGGAGGTTGTGATGGTGAGTGAAACAGTTTCTGCTGTAATCCAGCGTCGGCTACCCCCAAAGTTGAAGGATCCAGGGAGTTTTTCTGTTCCCTGCGTGATTGGTAACAAGTCATTTGATAAAGTCATGCTAGACTTAGGAGCATCCATTAATGTTATGCCATATTCACTATATGTTGCCCTAGGTCTAGGTAAATTACAGCATGACGATATTATCATTCAGTTAGCCGATCGCTCTAATGTGTATCCTAAGGGATACGTAGAAGATGTTCTTGTGCAGGTTAACCAGCTCATCTTCCCAGCTGACTTTTATGTCCTAGACATGGAGGATTCCCCTACGAATCAAGCTCCACTAATGCTGTTGGGAAGACCATTCATGAGAACTGCCAAGACAAAGATTGATGTGTTCAATGGAACATTAACTATGGAAGTAGACGGAGAGGAGATTGGCTTCAACATTTTTGATGCCATGAGGTACCCTAGTTCCGCAACTCATACTACTTTTTCTGTTGACGTGTGCACTTCTCTCGCAGAGAAACATTTTGATTCAATTCGAGAAGACACACTCAACATGATAATCCAGAAAGGAGTTGGCTTAACGCAATCAGGGGACGCCTTGGTTGAGGATACAGATTACGAACTAGAACCTCGAATTTGTGATGAAGTCATGACCCTAAATGAGACCCCCAGAATGGTGAATCATCAGGTACCCTCGTCATTTCCAATTAGTACTAATGCCACTCCTCCTTCAGTGATTCAGGCCCCAGTTCTTGAGCTCAAAGTTTTGCCTGACCACCTGAAGTATGCCTATCTTGGCTCGGACGACACTCTGCCCGTCATAGTGTCTTCTGCACTAACCGAGTCACAGGAAGATAGACTGGTACAGGTCTTGACAAAGTACAAGACAGCCATTGGATGGACTCTGTCAGATATCAAGGGAATCAGCCCTACAACCTGTGTGCATCGAATCTTACTAGAAGATGATGCAAAGCCCTCTCGCGAAGCCCAACGTCGCCTCCATCCTCCGATGATGGAAGTCGTGAAACAAGAGGTCATCAAACTCTTGGACTGTGGTGTCATCTACCCAATTTCAGACAGCAAATGGGTCTCACCAGTCCAAGTAGTCCCAAAGAAAAGTGGAGTCACATTTGTTGCGAACAGTGAAGGAGAGCTAGTGCCCCAACGAACAGTGACCGGATACAGAGTCTGCATCGACTATCGACGCCTGAACAAAGCAACTAGGAAGGATCACTTTCCTTTGCCCTTCATTGATCAAATGCTTGAAAGGTTAGCAGGTCACTCCTATTATTGCTTTCTTGATGGTTATTCCGGGTACAATCAAATCTGTATCGCTCAAAATGACCAAGATAAAACGACTTTCACTTGTCCTTTTGGCACTTTTGCCTACCGAAGAATGCCTTTCGGTTTATGTAACGCCCCAAGTACTTTCCAAAGATGCATGCTTTCTATTTTCTCTGAATACGTCGAAAAAATAATTGAAGTATTTATGGACGATTTTAGTGTCTTTGGGGATAGTTTTGATGCATGCTTAGAACACTTAGCACTTATCTTACAAAGGTGTGTCGAAACTAATCTGGTACTTAACTGGGAGAAATGCCATTTCATGGTTAGACAAGGGATAGTCTTGGGCCATATTGTCTCTGAAAGAGGAATTGAAGTCGATAAATCTAAAGTTGATACTGTGCGCCACTTACCCTCTCCCACTTCGGTGAGAGGAATCCGTTCATTTCTTGGTCACGCAGGATTTTACAGAAGATTTATCCAAGACTTCTCCCACATTGCAAGGCCCTTGTGCCGACTGCTTCAGAATGAGACACCCTTCGTCTTTGATGCAGACTGTCAGGAAGCTTTTGAGAAGCTTAAAAATCTCTTAACCACTGCCCCCATTCTTTGTGCCCCTGATTGGTCCTTACCCTTTGAACTAATGTGCGATGCCTCTGATTATGCAGTTGGAGCCGTACTCGGACAAAGGCGGGATAAGAAGCCCTACGCCATCTACTATGCATCCAGAACCTTAAATGATGCCCAGATGAACTACACCACTACAGAAAAGGAGTTGCTTGCTGTTGTATTTGCTTTAGATAAATTTCGTTCTTATCTACTTCGAACTAAAGTCATTATTTACACTGATCATGCAGCACTGAAGTATCTCCTAGCCAAGAAGGAAGCGAAACCAAGACTGATCCGATGGATTCTTCTTCTTCAAGAGTTTGACATCGAGATTAAAGATAAGAAAGGCGTAGAGAACGTGGTGGCGAATCATTTGAGTCGCATTGCACATGAGCGAGATCCTGTGGCGATTCAAGAGATGTTTCCAGACGAACAACTCTTCAGAATCGAGGGAGGTACTCCTTAGTATGCTGATATTGTCAATTATTTAGTCACCAAGCAGTTGCCCACCACCCTCTCCCGTGCACAAAAAGATAAACTTAAGAAGCATGCTAGGCACTATATTTGGGATGAACCTTATTTGTGGAAACACTGTGCAGATTTATTGATTAGGAGATGTGTCCCTGATATTGAACATAGGTCAGTCCTAGAGTTCTGCCATAGCCATGCTTGTGGAGGCCACTTTGGATCTAGAAAAACTGCACTCAAAATCTTAGAATCTGGACTATATTGGCCCACACTTTTTAAAGATGCACATTCATTTTGCTTAGCCTGTGATAAATGTCAGAGATCAGGAAACTTAGGACGCAGGGATGAAATGCCACAACATTATGTTCTTACTGTTGAAATATTTGATGTTTGGGGTATCGATTTTATGGGTCCGTTTCCTCAATCTAATGGCTATCTCTATATCTTACTTGTCGTTGATTATGTATCAAAATGGGTGGAAGCTAAGGCCACCAGGACTAATGACTCTAAAACTGTTGCAGATTTCCTCAGAACTAACATTCTTTCCAGGTTTGGGATCCCGCGGGTCCTAATAAGTGATGGAGGAAGTCATTTCTGCAACAAGACCATTGAAGCTTTACTGAAACGGTATGGTGTCACTCATCGAGTATCTACACCTTACCATCCTCAAACGAGTGGAATGGCGGAAGTCAGTAATAGAGAGATCAAGAAGATACTAGAGCGAACTGTGGGTCCTAATCGAAAGGATTGGAGCCAACGGTTGGATGATGCACTTTGGGCATACAGGACGGCCTACAAAACACCTTGACTACGCCCAAACTACGCATTAAATTAAACACGTAATTTGAGTATTGTGCAATTTAAACCCTTTTTGTGTAGATGTAGTATTGGTAAATAGGGATCGTTCTTAACCGGGGAAATTAGGGAACATTAATAATATGTTAGTGGATTATGAATAAAAGAATAATGAATTAGAGAATTAAATAATAAAAGAATTAAACAATCAAAGAATTAATAAATTAAAGAATAGATGAACAAGATAATAATAAATTAATGAATTACAAAGAATTAATAAATTAACGAATTAAAGAATGAAATAATAGAAGAATAAAGGACTTAGTTAATCAAAGAATAAAGGAATTAATTAATCAAAGAATCAATAAATTAAATAATAAAGGAATGAAAGAATAAAAGAATAAAGAATAAAAGAATAAAGAATAAACAAGGGGGGTTTTGAAGAGGTTTGTAATTATGTAAATAAGTAAAAGCATAGATAAACTCATTCTATTTCTATTCTAACTTATGCACAAAGTAGACTTCCCGTAAACACAAACTTCAACAACATACTACAATTGCAAATATTTGAATTAATCACGAAATTATACCTTCACAAACTCATATTTCCTCATACATTAATCATATTATAAATGCACCGAACAACGGATTTTTACTTATAATATAATTACCTTAAGTTTGTGATTTAATGCGCCGAACAGCGGTCATACATTAAATCTCTCCAAATCTACTCTAAATGCCCCGAACAGCGGATCAACATTTAGTTTCGAAATGAAGTTTAAGCTCTAAAATGTAAGAAGTAAATGATTTTTAGAAAGTAAAACACATGGAGATTATACTCAATTTTCACAAAAGATAGGAAGGAGAAACCAATACATATATTGCATTATAAGTAGAACCAATAACAAATAAGAAAGTTTAAGAGAATGGAGAGCAAATGTTACACTTTTCAGATTGGATGAGAACAATGGATTGTTTTTCACAAGGAACACCGAACAGCGGCTGGAACCTTATGAAGATGGAAGAAGATTAAACAAGGAAATTTGGACTTGAACTCTCAAAATTGTATTGGAACTATTTTGCCAAGATTTCTCCTAAAAGAAGCTCAATTTTGTGCTACTTGGAAGTGATTTCAACAAGTGAAATCAACTCCTATTTATAGGGGAAAAACTCAAATTAAACCCTAGAAAATAAATAAAAACTAAACAAAAATTATAATAAAAATATTCAAAAGTGAAATGATGAGTATGGGTGGTTTTTGGGGAAGAGAAATTAAACAAAACAAAGGAAAAAGCTTGAAAAACAGCAAGAAAATCCACTTTATTGTTGCTGAAAGAGATTTCGGTGGGTGCAAGCTGGAAAGGAGGCGGCTGGTCGGCTGGCGTGAGCTGGAAAGGAGGCGGCTGGTCGGCAGGCGTGAGCTGGAGTGCAGAAGCTGTCTTCGGCAGGCGCGCTCCGAACGGCAGAATGGCAGGCTGGCGTGACGCGGGCCGCACGGGCTGCGCTAACGCGGGCCGCTTGGGCTGCTGGTCACGCGGGCCTGGGCTGCTGGTCACGCGGGCTGGTTTGTCAAATGGGATTTGGGCCGTACAATTGGGTTTTCAGAAATGGGCTGGGCTGCACAGATTTAATTAATTAATTAACTAAATTAATTAATCCACCGAATTTCGTCCATATTTTATTTGTTATAATTCCGATCGAGACGATTCTTTCGCCAAAATACCCCAAATTACAAACTTTATTTATCTAAACTTAAAAATCACAAAATATTTTATTTTATCAATTTATTTAATATTTTAATACTAAAAGTCAAGTATAAAGGGTATAAAATAATATAAAATAATGCTTATTTAACGTCCTATCAAATACCCCCACACTTAAACTTTGCTAGTCCCTAGCAAATACTAAAATCAAACTACGAATTCAAAACAAGTAGACCCTTAACCATTTGTCTCAAATTTCATTGTTATAATCATGGCATAAAAGATTTAAGCATATGGAATTCAAGAGTTAATATATGGTAACAAAATGTTTCGACAAGTAAGATAATGAGTAAATATGGTGAAATGGATCTCTGCATGAATAAGACAAGTATGAATCAACTCACAAGGATATGCACTCATAAATTCACTCAATTTTGTGAGGGTTTGTGTTTGCACTCAAAGTATGTGAGAGATGCTCACATAATCGAAATGAAGTACTTTTGCAAAATCTCAAACAAACACCTCAAGATAAAAACAAAACATACTTGCGCAAATGAACCAAAACCATAAGCTTACTCAAGTGATTGACTCAACTAATCAAAATTTACCATCTTAAGGATCATAAGGTCTTTACGAAGGTTGTAATGGGGCTAAGTTTAGAGGCAAGGAATATATAGGACAAGTGGTGCTCAAATTCGTTCCAAGACTCAATAGACTCCCAAAACGTATCATAACTTCCCAACCTTAGTGCAATGATGTCAGTAATCCATCCCTTCGAACATAGGCCTAATTTCATCTTGTTGGGCCTCGAATTCATTCTTTGTGCCGGATTTACAAATGTAAAGGACTTAACTCAAACATTCATAATCAAACCTTATTACCTTGATAAAAACTTCAATATATCTTTCTTTCTTTTTTTTCTTCTCTTTTTTTTTTATTTTTTTTTTTATTATTTTTTTTTTTCATTTTTTTTTTCTCATATATCAAGGTAATAACATGTGTCAAAAATACAACAATGTTTGAGTAAGTAAATCCACAAAATACACATAAAAGTCTTTCAATATCATCATTTTCTCTTTACATAATCATTATGTCTTCAACCGAGTCCTTGGAACAAAGGTAAAAGATGTCTATACTAAGCTCAAGTGTTTAGATAATCATGGTGAGGAAAGAAAGGCTTAATGTGGGCTCAAAAGGGGTAAAACTAAGGGGGTCGCAACTTGTGCGCACAAAATAGGGAACATGGATGTTTGAAGTTGTGGTGTTAACCCTAATGCCTTAATCATTTCCAAAATCAGAGAATTTATTGACTTAAAAGCTTTGAAAATCACATAGAATAAGTTCTAGTACTCTAGAGTTCATTAAAAGCTATGGCAAGCAGTTATGAGGCATATGTATATCAATTTAAACAAAGAACTTATGAATCACTCATCAAAGATGTATATAAGTTCTAAAGCTCACATAAGGTTCAAATGATTCATACTTATCATATCATGCTTATTTATGTACCAATTTACATGCATTATCTTCAAGTAGTAACACTTAATCACAAAATATTAACAAACAAATTCAAGTTGTAGTGATTATCTTTATGGCCATAACATAATCATTTCCATTAACTTATATCATTGACAAGTTAAAGGGCAACTTGATGACTCGTAAAAACGCTACGTTAAAACAAAAAGACTCAAATTTTTTTTTTTTTTTTTTTTTTTAGGAGAAAGAAATAAAACAATTGAAAATTAACACAAATAAGAAAGAAACAATTGAAAATTAACACAAATAAATTTGTAAACCATTCCCCCACACTTAAATTCTACATTGTCCTCAATGTAGGAAAATACGAAGTAATTTAAACATAGAATCAAAGTAAGGAAGATGATTTAAGAAAATGAAATAAGAAAGAAAAACATAAAAGAGAGTGAAGGGTTGAATGAAAGCAAATCTGTGTTGATGACTCCTTCACACTCGCGAACACATTGGGTTGCCTCCCAACAAGCGCTTGAAGTTTAACGTCCATCCAGCCTAGACCAAATTTAGTTCATCTGATGGGACGTCGTAGCACTCTTTCTGACTCCACATCGTGTTCGCCAATTGCCTCGATATAAGGCTTCAATCTATGGCCATTGACCTTGAACTCTTTTCCAGTTCCAACGTGTTTTATCTGTATGGCTCCATGGGCAAAAATATTAGTGATAACAAAAGGCCCTACCCATCTAGAACATAACTTACCAGGAAAGAGTCTGAGCCGAGAATTGAAAAGCAAAACTTTCTGGCCAATGCCAAATGCTTTACTCCTGATCTGTTTGTCATGAAATGCCTTTGCCTTTTCCTTGTAGATCAGAGTGCTTTCAAATGCATCATTTCTTATTTCCTCAAGCTCACTCAGCTGGAGCTTCCGATGCAGACCGGCGTCATCTAGCTTGATGTTGAACGTTTTGACGGCCCACCATGCTTTATGCTCTAGTTCCACCGGAAGGTGACATGCTTTTCCGTACACCAACCTATAGGGAGACATTCCTATAGGTGTTTTGTAGGCCGTCCTGTATGCCCAAAGTGCATCATCCAACCGTTGGCTCCAATCCTTTCGATTAGGACCCACAGTTCGCTCTAGTATCTTCTTGATCTCTCTATTACTGACTTCCGCCATTCCACTCGTTTGAGGATGGTAAGGTGTAGATACTCGATGAGTGACACCATACCGTTTCAGTAAAGCTTCAATGGTCTTGTTGCAGAAATGACTTCCTCCATCACTTATTAGGACCCGCGGGATCCCAAACCTGGAAAGAATGTTAGTTCTGAGGAAATCTGCAACAGTTTTAGAGTCATTAGTCCTGGTGGCCTTAGCTTCCACCCATTTTGATACATAATCAACGGCAAGTAAGATATAGAGATAGCCATTAGATTGAGGAAACGGACCCATAAAATCGATACCCCAAACATCAAATATTTCAACAGTAAGAACATAATGTTGTGGCATTTCATCCCTGCGTCCTAAGTTTCCTGATCTCTGACATTTATCACAGGCTAAGCAAAATGAATGTGCATCTTTAAAAAGTGTGGGCCAATATAGTCCAGATTCTAAGATTTTGAGTGCAGTTTTTCTAGATCCAAAGTGGCCTCCACAAGCATGGCTATGGCAGAACTCTAGGACTGACCTATGTTCAATATCAGGGACACATCTCCTAATCAATAAATCTGCACAGTGTTTCCACAAATAAGGTTCATCCCAAATATAGTGCCTAGCATGCTTCTTAAGTTTATCTTTTTGTGCACGGGAGAGGGTGGTGGGCAACTGCTTGGTGACTAAATAATTGACAATATCAGCATACCAAGGAGTACCTCCCTCGATTCTGAAGAGTTGTTCGTCTGGAAACATCTCTTGAATCGCCACAGGATCTCGCTCATGTGCAATGCGACTCAAATGATCCGCCACCACGTTCTCTACGCCTTTCTTATCTTTAATCTCGATGTCAAACTCTTGAAGAAGAAGAATCCATCGGATCAGTCTTGGTTTCGCTTCCTTCTTGGCTAGGAGATACTTCAGTGCTGCATGATCAGTGTAAATAATGACTTTAGTTCGAAGTAGATAAGAACGAAATTTATCTAAAGCAAATACAACAGCAAGCAACTCCTTTTCTGTAGTGGTGTAGTTCATCTGGGCATCATTTAAGGTTCTGGATGCATAGTAGATGGCGTAGGGCTTCTTATCCCGCCTTTGTCCGAGTACGGCTCCAACTGCATAATCAGAGGCATCGCACATTAGTTCAAAGGGTAAGGACCAATCAGGGGCACAAAGAATGGGGGCAGTAGTTAAGAGATTTTTAAGCTTTTCAAAAGCTTCCTGACAGTCTGCATCAAAGACGAAGGGTGTCTCCTTCTGAAGCAGTCGGCACAAGGGCCTTGCAATGTGGGAGAAGTCTTGGATAAATCTTCTGTAAAATCCTGCGTGACCAAGAAATGAACGGATTCCTCTCACCGAAGTGGGAGAGGGTAAGTGGCGCACAGTATCAACTTTAGATTTATCGACTTCAATTCCTCTTTCAGAGACAATATGGCCCAAGACTATCCCTTGTCTAACCATGAAATGACATTTCTCCCAGTTAAGTACCAGATTAGTTTCGACACACCTTTGTAAGATAAGTGCTAAGTGTTCTAAGCATGCATCAAAACTATCCCCAAAGACACTAAAATCGTCCATAAATACTTCAATTATTTTTTCGACGTATTCAGAGAAAATAGAAAGCATGCATCTTTGGAAAGTACCTGGGGCGTTACATAAGCCGAAAGGCATTCTTCGGTAGGCAAAAGTGCCAAAAGGACAAGTGAAAGTCGTTTTATCTTGGTCATTTTGAGCGATACAGATTTGATTGTACCCGGAATAACCATCAAGAAAGCAATAATAGGAGTGACCTGCTAACCTTTCAAGCATTTGATCAATGAAGGGCAAAGGGAAGTGATCCTTCCTAGTTGCTTTGTTCAGGCGTCGATAGTCGATGCAGACTCTGTATCCGGTCACTGTTCGCTGGGGCACTAGCTCTCCTTCACTGTTCGCAACAACTGTGACTCCACTTTTCTTTGGGACTACTTGGACTGGTGAGACCCATTTGCTGTCTGAAATTGGGTAGATGACACCACAGTCCAAGAGTTTGATGACCTCTTGTTTCACGACTTCCATCATCGGAGGATGGAGGCGACGTTGGGCTTCGCGAGAGGGCTTTGCATCATCTTCTAGTAAGATTCGATGCACACAGGTTGTAGGGCTGATTCCCTTGATATCTGACAGAGTCCATCCAATGGCTGTCTTGTACTTTGTCAAGACCTGTACCAGTCTATCTTCCTGTGACTCGGTTAGTGCAGAAGACACTATGACGGGCAGAGTGTCGTCCGAGCCAAGATAGGCATACTTCAGGTGGTCAGGCAAAACTTTGAGCTCGAGAACTGGGGCCTGAATCACTGAAGGAGGAGTGGCATTAGTACTAATTGGAAATGACGAGGGTACCTGATGATTCACCATTCTGGGGGTCTCATTTAGGGTCATGACTTCATCCCAAATTCGAGGTTCTAGTTCGTAATCCGTATCCTCAACCAAGGCGTCCCCTGATTGCGTTAGGCCAACTCCTTTCTGGATTATCATGTTGAGTGTGTCTTCTCGAATTGAATCAAAATGTTTCTCTGCGAGAGAAGTGCACAAGTCAACAGAAAAAGTAGTATGAGTTGCGGAACTAGGGTACCTCATGGCATCAAAAATGTTGAAGCCAATCTCCTCTCCGTCTACTTCCATAGTTAATGTTCCATTGAACACATCAATCTTTGTCTTGGCAGTTCTCATGAATGGTCTTCCCAACAGCATTAGTGGAGCTTGATTCGTAGGGGAATCCTCCATGTCTAGGACATAAAAGTCAGCTGGGAAGATGAGCTGGTTAACCTGCACAAGAACATCTTCTACGTATCCCTTAGGATACACATTAGAGCGATCGGCTAACTGAATGATAATATCGTCATGCTGTAATTTACCTAGACCTAGGGCAACATATAGTGAATATGGCATAACATTAATGGATGCTCCTAAGTCTAGCATGACTTTATCAAATGACTTGTTACCAATCACGCAGGGAACAGAAAAACTCCCTGGATCCTTCAACTTTGGGGGTAGCCGACGCTGGATTACAGCAGAAACTGTTTCACTCACCATCACAACCTCCTTCTCCCTCGTCTGGCGCTTTGGAGTGCATAACTCTTTCAGAAATTTTGCGTATTTCGGCACTTGTTTGATGCACTCGATCAAGGGCATGTTGATTTGCACCCTTTTGAAGATCTCCAAGATTTCCTCATCGGATTCATTCTTCTTAGATTTGGAAAGCCTACTTGGAAATGGTGCATGCACAAACGGGGAATTAGTAACAACCGAACTTGAAGGGATTGGGTTATTACCTTGTGTGTGGGTAGGTTGAACTGGCGGTTGTGTCATGGTGGTCTTAGTTGCCACCTTGTGCTTTTCAGCCTCAGAAACGGCTGGATCTGGTTCTATTTCTCCGAGCACTTTACCACTTCGAGTGGTGATTGCATTGGCTTCAGGTCTTACATTTGGGTTGGGTGTAGGTTGAGGTGGAAGCACCCCGCTAGCTTGGATCTTACCCATGAAGTCCACGACCTTGCCCATTTGGTCCTTGAGATCAGCGATGTCTTTTTGTTGATTTTGCTGACCTGTGACAAGAGCCTGAGTTGATGCCATTAGTGTTTGCTGCCCTTGGGAAAGAGCAGCCAGCATTTTATCATAATCAGGATTAGAAGATGAAGAGGTATGATTATTTGCATGATTATGAGAAAAGTTAGAAAATGGGACCGGAGGCCTTGGTTGCCATGTGGGCCTTGGTTGCCATGTGGGCCTTGGGAACTGGTCTGGGACACGGTTTGGCCCGGTCGACATGTGCTGAGGGTTTAGGACATTGTTCGGATCTCTCCAACTGTAACCTTGGGTCCTTGGCCCTCCTTGATAGCCTCCAATGGCGTGTGCCATTTCAGTTCCGGAGTCTTCTTCCCTTGCAGTGTAGGGACATTGTTCCTCAAGATGGCCTTGAGAGCATATGGAACAAACTGGAGCTACCTGTTTCTTTAGCTCAAGCATATTCGAAAGCATAGAGGTGATTTTATCTAACTTTGAATCATTTATAGCATGTGAACTTACCTCATGTACCTTTCTAGAAATGGGATCGGCACCTTCGTATTGTGCATCATTGAGTGCACGGCTTTCAAGTAGTGCACGACCATCTACTAGGCTCCGAGCTAAGAAACTTCCATTAGCTGCAGCATCGAGCAGTCCTCTATCCCAACCTTTGAGTCCTTCATAAAAGTAGGTTAAAAGATAGCCTTCTGTGATCCCGTGAGTAGGGCATGAAGCACAAAGTTCCTTAAACCTCTCATAGGCTGAAATTCTCATCATGTTCTTTCTGCTTGATTCCAGTGATCTCTTTTCTTAAGACCGTAATCTTTGAGGCAGGGAAGTACTTGGTAAGAAACTCCTGAACCAACTTCTCCCAAGAGTCAATATGATTGGGCGGGAGACTTAAAAGCCATACCCGTGCTCTTTCTTCCAAGGACAATGGGAAAGCTTTCAGCTTCATGATTTCCAAGTCCGCATCATCCGGACACATACTACTAATGATGAATTGGAACTCCGTTAAGTGTTTGTGTGGATCTTCATTTCTGATTCCACGGAACTTGGGTAGTTGATGAAGAACTCCACTCTTAAGCTCAATATCTTTCTTGTTGGTTCGAGGCTCTGGATACTGGATGCAGAAGTCTGTAGTGCCATTTGTGTTTGCACATGTCTGCTCCCGGATACTCAGGTTTCGTGCCATGGTTATCGGTGTTCCGAAAATCTGTTCTTCTTCTGAATTACTCTTCTCGCTTTTGGACTCACCGAATATTGGGGATGGAGGTTCGAACGAACTGGTTCGCTTAAGTGCGTCTCTGAATGTGGCGTTGCTTGGTGAGATGTCAAGTTGTCTTCTCAGCCGATCAAGCTTAGATTGATGAGCACGCATTCATAAGTTCGTACCTCTATGAAAACAAAACTCTAAGTTAGAAGGCAAGTATACACAAGAAAAGATAATAAGTGTAAGATAGTAGAGATTTGCATAAAATAGCACATAAATAGAAACCAGAATTACCAAAAAGTTACGTTAATGGAAAGAAAATACACAAGTTTCAAATGCAAACTAATAATGCAATAAGTAGAGTTTTAGAGTGTCATGAATAACTTTCCCCTTCCGCTTCTCATAGTACTTTCCTGGGCGTACGGCCTGCGCGTACTGATAACCACCATTCCACCATTCAACATTAATCATGGCCAGTTGAGATAGATGTAACGCGAGAAGCAAGGATAATTTTAAGAGCACCCCGAGGCTAGCTTGGCATATACTCCATTGGTGTTCCCTTTCTTAATCCAAAACTTGTCACCAGTCATAACTCTCCTAGACACCATAATTAATCCAAATGATGACGTAGAGAATTACCAAACCCTAGTGTTTACAAACTCCGCCCCAACCTCATGTCCATAGATTCGAGTCTATGGTATGTGGTGATGAAATCCACACATCATGAAGGGTTAAGGAGAAAGTAAATAAGAGGGGCACTACCTGTTCCCGAAAGTAAGATTTTGAAGAAAAAGGGACTAAGAGATTCATGCAACTCTAAAACAATTAATAGGAAAAAAAAATTTTTTTTTTTAATTTTTTTTTAATTTTTTTTTTAATTTTTTTTTTAATTTTTTTTTTATTTATTCCGAATTTTCTTTTTTTTTTCATTTCAGATTTAAAGTTTAACAAGACATAAACAAATAATTGATTACATAAAAATAAAATAAGTGTAAACATAAAGTTAGTGGAACATAAAGGTTATGTAATAAAATTAAAAGAAAGTTAATGGAATAAAGTTAATGTAATATAATTAAAGTTAAGGGAATAAAGAAAAAGTGTGAATATTAAGTTAATGGAATAAATAAAAGTAAAAGTAAAGAAAAGTGAACATATAAAATATGCATTTATGAACAAGTATCAAATTTATTATGAACAAATATATATATAAAAAAAAATTATGAACATTTATGAACAAGTATAAATTAGAAATTAAGAAAAAGTAAAGTATGAGCATTATAAACAAACATAATAAGAACAATAATAAGATGGATAAATAAAATATAAACAAGTAAGTAAATGTTATAAACAAATATAATATTAACAAAAATAAAATTTATAAACAAGTATAATATGCACAATTTATATACATACACTAACAAATTAAAATGATTTTCAATTTCCCCGGCAACGGCGCCAAAAATTGACTACGCCCAAACTACGCATTAAATTAAACACGTAATTTGAGTATTGTGCAATTTAAACCCTTTTTGTGTAGATGTAGTATTGGTAAATAGGGATCGTTCTTAACCGGGGAAATTAGGGAACATTAATAATATGTTAGTGGATTATGAATAAAAGAATAATGAATTAGAGAATTAAATAATAAAAGAATTAAACAATCAAAGAATTAATAAATTAAAGAATAGATGAACAAGATAATAATAAATTAATGAATTACAAAGAATTAATAAATTAACGAATTAAAGAATGAAATAATAGAAGAATAAAGGACTTAGTTAATCAAAGAATAAAGGAATTAATTAATCAAAGAATCAATAAATTAAATAATAAAGGAATGAAAGAATAAAAGAATAAAGAATAAAAGAATAAAGAATAAACAAGGGGGGTTTTGAAGAGGTTTGTAATTATGTAAATAAGTAAAAGCATAGATAAACTCATTCTATTTCTATTCTAACTTATGCACAAAGTAGACTTCCCGTAAACACAAACTTCAACAACATACTACAATTGCAAATATTTGAATTAATCACGAAATTATACCTTCACAAACTCATATTTCCTCATACATTAATCATATTATAAATGCACCGAACAGCGGATTTTTACTTATAATATAATTACCTTAAGTTTGTGATTTAATGCGCCGAACAGCGGTCATACATTAAATCTCTCCAAATCTACTCTAAATGCCCCGAACAGCGGATCAACATTTAGTTTCGAAATGAAGTTTAAGCTCTAAAATGTAAGAAGTAAATGATTTTTAGAAAGTAAAACACATGGAGATTATACTCAATTTTCACAAAAGATAGGAAGGAGAAACCAATACATATATTGCATTATAAGTAGAACCAATAACAAATAAGAAAGTTTAAGAGAATGGAGAGCAAATGTTACACTTTTCAGATTGGATGAGAACAATGGATTGTTTTTCACAAGGAACACCGAACAGCGGCTGGAACCTTATGAAGATGGAAGAAGATTAAACAAGGAAATTTGGACTTGAACTCTCAAAATTGTATTGGAACTATTTTGCCAAGATTTCTCCTAAAAGAAGCTCAATTTTGTGCTACTTGGAAGTGATTTCAACAAGTGAAATCAACTCCTATTTATAGGGGAAAAACTCAAATTAAACCCTAGAAAATAAATAAAAACTAAACAAAAATTATAATAAAAATATTCAAAAGTGAAATGATGAGTATGGGTGGTTTTTGGGGAAGAGAAATTAAACAAAACAAAGGAAAAAGCTTGAAAAACAGCAAGAAAATCCACTTTATTGTTGCTGAAAGAGATTTCGGTGGGTGCAAGCTGGAAAGGAGGCGGCTGGTCGGCTGGCGTGAGCTGGAAAGGAGGCGGCTGGTCGGCAGGCGTGAGCTGGAGTGCAGAAGCTGTCTTCGGCAGGCGCGCTCCGAACGGCAGAATGGCAGGCTGGCGTGACGCGGGCCGCACGGGCTGCGCTAACGCGGGCCGCTTGGGCTGCTGGTCACGCGGGCCTGGGCTGCTGGTCACGCGGGCTGGTTTGTCAAATGGGATTTGGGCCGTACAATTGGGTTTTCAGAAATGGGCTGGGCTGCACAGATTTAATTAATTAATTAACTAAATTAATTAATCCACCGAATTTCGTCCATATTTTATTTGTTATAATTCCGATCGAGACGATTCTTTCGCCAAAATACCCCAAATTACAAACTTTATTTATCTAAACTTAAAAATCACAAAATATTTTATTTTATCAATTTATTTAATATTTTAATACTAAAAGTCAAGTATAAAGGGTATAAAATAATATAAAATAATGCTTATTTAACGTCCTATCACACCTATAGGAATGTCTCCCTATAGGTTGGTGTACGGTAAAGCATGTCACCTTCCGGTGGAACTAGAGCATAAAGCATGGTGGGCCGTCAAAACGTTCAACATCAAGCTAGATGACGCCGGTCTGCATCGGAAGCTCCAGCTGAGTGAGCTTGAGGAAATCAGAAATGATGCATTTGAAAGCACTCTGATCTACAAGGAAAAGACAAAGGCATTTCATGACAAACAGATCAAGAGTAAAGCATTTGACATTGGCCAGAAAGTTTTGCTATTCAACTCTCGGCTTAGACTCTTTCCTGGTAAGTTATGTTCTAGATGGGTAGGACCTTTTGTTATCACTAATATTTTTGCCCATGGAGCCATACAGATAAAACACGTTGGAACTGGAAAAGAGTTCAAGGTCAATGGCCATAGATTGAAGCCTTATATCGAGGCAATTGGCGAACACGATGTGGAGTCAGAAAGAGTGCTACGACGTCCCATCAGATAAACTAAATTTGGTCTAGGCTGGATGGACGTTAAACTTCAAGCGCTTGTTGGGAGGCAACCCAATGTGTTCGCGAGTGTGAAGGAGTCATCAACACAGATTTGCTTTCTTTCAACCCTTCACTCTCTTTTATGTTTTTCTTTCTTATTTCATTTTCTTAAATCATCTTCCTTACTTTGATTCTATGTTTAAATTACTTCGTATTTTCCTACATTGAGGACAATGTAGAATTTAAGTGTGGGGGAATGGTTTACAAATTTATTTGTGCATTTGAAATTGTTTTATTAAGTCTTTCTTAATTTTCAATTGTTTTATTTCTTTCTCAAAAAAAAAAAAATTATTATTGCTTTCTTGAGTCTTTTTGTTTTAACGTAGTGTTTTTACGAATCATCAAGTTGCCCTTTAACTTGTCAATGATATAAGTGAACGGAAATGAATATGTTATGGCTATAAAGATGATCACTACAACTTGAATTTGTTTGTTAATATTTTGTGATTAAGTGTTACTACTTGAAGATAATGCATGTAAATTGGTACATAAATAAGCATGATATGATAAGTATGAATCATTTGAACCTTATGTGAGCTTTAGAACTTATATACATCTTTGATGAGTGATTCATAAGTTCTTTGTTTAAATTGATATACATATGCCTCATAACTGCTTGCCATAGCTTTTAATGAACTCTAGAGCACTAGAACTTATTCTATGTGATTTTCAAAGCTTTTAGGTCAATAAATTCTCTGATTTTGGAAATGATTAAGGCATTAGGGTTAACACCACAAATTCAAACATCCATGTTCCCTATTTTGTGCGCACAAGTTGCGACCCCCTTAGTTTTACCCCTTTTGAGCCCACATTAAGCCTTTCTTTCCTCACCATGATTATCTAAACACTTGAGCTTAGTATAGACATCTTTTACCTTTGTTCCAAGGACTCGGTTGAAGACATAATGATTATGTAAAGAGAAAATGATGATATTGAAAGACTTTTATGTGTATTTTGTGGATTTACTTACTCAAACATTGTTGTATTTTTGACACATGTTATTACCTTGATATATGAAAAAAAAAAATGAAAAAAAAAAGAGAAGAAAAAAAGAAAGAAAGATATATTGAAGTTTTTATCAAGGTAATAAGGTTTGATTATGAATGTTTGAGTTAAGTCCTTTACATTTGTAAATCCGGCACAAAGAATGAATTCGAGGCCCAACAAGATGAAATTAGGCCTATGTTCGAAGGGATGGATTACTGACATCATTGCACTAAGGTTGGGAAGTTATGATACGTTTTGGGAGTCTATTGAGTCTTGGAACGAATTTGAGCACCATTTGTCCTATATATTCCTTGCCTCTAAACTTAGCCCCATTACAACCTTCGTAAAGACCTTATGATCCTTAAGATGGTAAATTTTGATTAGTTGAGTCAATCACTTGAGTAAGCTTATGGTTTTGGTTCATTTGTGCAAGTATGTTTTGTTTTTATCTTGAGGTGTTTGTTTGAAATTTTGCAAAAGTACTTCATTTCGATTATGTGAGTATTTCTCACATACTTTGAGTGCAAACACAAACCCTCACAAATTGAGTGAATTTATGAGTGCATATCCTTGTGAGTTGATTCATACTTGTCTTATTCGTGCAGAACTCCATTTCACCATATTTACTCATTATCTTACTTGTTGAACATTTTGTTACCATATATTAACTTTTGAATTCCATTTGCTTAAATGTTTTAAGTGAAAATCTTTTATGCCATGATTATAACAATGAAATTTGAGACAAATGGTTAAGGGTCTACTTGTTTTGAATTCGTAGTTTGATTTTAGTATTTGCTAGGGACTAGCAAAGTTTAAGTGTGGGGGTATTTGATAGGACGTTAAATAAGCATTATTTTATATTATTTTATACCCTTTATACTTGACTTTTAATATTAAAATATTAAATAAATTGATAAAATAAATTATTTTGTGATTTTTATGTTTAGAAAAATAAAGGTTGTAATTTGGAGTATTTTTGGCGAAAGAATCGTTTCGATCGGAATTATAACGAATAAAATATGGACGAAATTCGGTGGAATAATTAATTTAGTTATTAATTATTTAACTAATTAATTCTGTGCAGCCCAAGCCCAGCCGTTCAGCCCAAAAACGTGCGGCCCAGCCCAGCCGTTCAGCCCGCGTCCGTGCGGCCCAGCCCAGCCGTTCAGCCCGCGTCCGTGCAGCCCAGCCTAGACAACCAGCCCAGGCCCAATCCGCTCCAGCATGCTTCTGCCTTGCCCCTGCGAGTTCGGCGCGCGCCTGCCGAGTCCCTGTTGTCACGTTCGGCGCGCGCCTCCCGAAGTCGCCACCCTCTCTTCAGCAGCCTGCAGCCGAGCTGCAGCCCTCCTCTTCAGCACCGCCCAGCCGAATTTTCTTCCCTATTTTCCAGCAGACTTCCACTCAATTTCCAGCCACCTTCCAACAACTTTCCAACCCAATTTTACAACTTTACAACTCAAACCACCTCTAAACATCATCACAAATCTTTATTACTCATCATTCCATTATTCCATTTTTTTTTATTGTATTTTTATATTATTTTTGGTAGCTTTCTCCACCTATAAATAGGAGTTGATTTCACTTGTTGAAATGACTTCCAAGTAGCACAAAATTGAGCCTCTTTTAGGAGAAATCTTGGCAAAATAGTTCCAATACAATTTTGAGAGTTCAAGTCCGAATTTCCTTGTTTAATCTTCTTCCATCTTCATAAGGTTCCAGCCGCTGTTCGGTGTTCCTTGTGAAAAACAATCTATTGTTCTCATCCAATCTGAAAAGTGTAACATTTGCTCTCCATTCTCTTAAACTCTTTTATTTGTTATTGGTTCTAATTATAATGCAATATATGTATTGGTTTCTCCTTCCTATCTTTTGTGAAAATTGAGTATAATCTCCATGTGTTTTACTTTCTAAAAATCATTTACTTCTTACATTTTAGAGCTTAAACTTCATTTCGAAACTAAATGTTGATCCGCTGTTCGGGGCATTTAGAGTAGATTTGGAGAGATTTAATGTATGACCGCTGTTCGGCGCATTAAATCACAAACTTAAGGTAATTATATTATAAGTAAAAATCCGTTGTTCGGTGCATTTATAATATGAATAATGTATGAAGAAATATGAGTTTGTGAAGGTATAATTTCGTGATTAATTCAAATATTTGCAATTGTAGTATGTTGTTGAAGTTTGTGTTTACGGGAACTCTACTTTGTGCATAAGTTAGAATAGAAATAGAATGAGTTTATCTATGCTTTTACTTATTTACATAATTACAAACCTCTTCAAAACCCCCCCTTGTTTATTCTTTATTCTTTTATTCTTTGATGCTTTTATTCTTTCAT
This sequence comes from Prinsepia uniflora, assembly GCA_032719365.1. Taxonomy (NCBI): domain Eukaryota; kingdom Viridiplantae; phylum Streptophyta; class Magnoliopsida; order Rosales; family Rosaceae; genus Prinsepia; species Prinsepia uniflora. The sequence continues at coordinate 32,403,352 of CM064861.1, read as the reverse complement.
TCCTTTATTATTTAATCTATTGATTCTTTGATTAATTAATTCCTTTATTCTTTGATTAACTAAGTCCTTTATTCTTCTATTATTTCATTCTTTAATTCGTTAATTTATTAATTCTTTGTAATTCATTAATTTATTATTATCTTGTTCATCTATTCTTTAATTTATTAATTCTTTGATTGTTTAATTCTTTTATTATTTAATTCTCTAATTCATTATTCTTTTATTCATATTCCACTAACATATTATTAATGTTCCCTAATTTCCCCGGTTAAGAACGATCCCTATTTATCAATACTACATCTACACAAAAAGGGTTTAAATTGCATAACACTCGAATTACATGTTTAATTTAATGCGTAGTTTGAGCGTAGTCACATTTTCACTCAGGCGAGGTTTTATTTGTTGTTGTTAACTAAACTTTTTAAAAGAATCTCCATCAGTAGTCCTTTTTTATTATTAAAATATATAGTATTATATATCATGAAGAAAGCTTACTACTATACTATCAAATAGTATGACCCACAAGCTAATATGTCAAGATCAACGCAGATAAAGCTGCACTTAGAACTAACAAACTCACATCACGGAAATTATACAAAGTTACAATCAAGCCCATATAGCCCAAAAAAAAAAAACTCTACTAGCACCAATAAATCTAAACAAACTACTTCTACTAAAAGAAACAGTTACCGTTGTCAAGTCCATCATATCTAGTCTTGAAAAACATTATAGATTTGAGGAAAGTTTGAACTCTTGTGATCCAATTGCACATAAAAGCGAATAAAAGACAAAAAGTCCTAATCTAATTACTGTGACTAAAACTAATAGGAAATATTGAGGCAAACTTCTCCAACAGTAAAGTACATTAAGATTTAGGGAAAAATAAATTTTAAAGGAAGATTTTGAGTAAGGGAATGGATTGAAAGAATAGCAAAATTGACAGGTTGCATGGTCATACTCCCGTTTGACATGTCTATCAAAGTTTTGAAAATGCCCTTAACACTTGTTAGACAATGGATAACTGTATTGATGTCCTAGTCATGCCTCCGCCTCCAAGTCATCTTCGTTTTTCGTGCAATGTCCTGAAGGGTCAACAAAACCATTGAAAGTGTGATTGAATAAAAATAAACTTTTTTAAAAGTATGTTTCGATAAAAATAAACCGCTTACCCTTCAATTTAAAACATGCATGCATACAATTAAATATATGCAACTAGATTTCAAATCAAATCACGTCATAAATCGTGGGACCATAAATCATCAAAAGCATGTTGCCCAGAATTCCTGAAATCCATGTTCATCAAATCATGTGAAAATACTAGACACAACATCATAATAAAAAAAAAAACCAATCCTCAATACTTAAATACCGGTCACGATATCATATCTGCACTACACGTTGGCACACTCAGGAACTGCATTCATGTAATAATCGAGTCACGTTCAGAAACCGAGACAATACCACTCATGAAATTCAACAAGCATGCACACTAAGTCTGCATTGGTATCTCGGGCTTCCACCTAAACTCTCATTCAATATTCGTAATCCATGCCTCGTCATGAAATGAAACATCGATAAGTGTATCACATTCTATAAAGGATGCCTCATCACTTCATCACCTCACTCATGTGTTTATCTCATCACCAAACTGTGCACGGGGCTCGCATCTTGGAGCTATGACATCAGCAAACACAAATCAATACCAAAATGCTCTAATATCAAATTGACAGGACCTACTTTGAAAATGCTTTGATAACTGTGCATGATCTTGCTCCCATATAACAAGTCGACTGAAGTTTTGAAAATACCCTTAACACTTGTCATATAAGGGATAAACACATTGATGTCTTAGTCATGCCTCATCCTTAAGGCCATCCTTGATCTTTGTGCAACGGCCTGAAGGGTCAACAAACCCATTGAAATTGTGAGTTGACAAAAGTAAACATTTTAAAAATATGTTTTAATAAAAATAAACCCTGTATCGTCCAGTAAAACATGCATGCATACAATTAAACATAATCAATTGGATTTCAAATCAAATCACATTATAAATCATGGGACACACAAATCATCAAAATCTCGTGGCCCACATTTCCCGAAATCCATGTTCATTCAAATCATGGATACATGAAAAAACACATATACATACACGGCCACATGAGTTGATACCACTAATTAGCACAATATGGTGACACTTGTCACCGTCCCTGTTATCTCCCTTTGCTAATTCATCAATTAGCCCAAAAAGATCAAAATACTCATGGCCTAAAAGTTACCAAAATAACCCTAAACATTTAGACCCATAACAATCTCTCTTGACTCCGATTTTGATGTGTCGTATGTGTAACAGTGCAGACTTCAACGAGGGTAAAATCAGAAAAGCAAAAAAAAAATGACCGTTTTACCCCTAAGTCAACGAGTTGACTTTTTAACCAAGGTTAAAGTGTTGACTTTTTGACCGGGACCTCGTATTGGTAATTAGAGAAGACTGTTACGAAGGTCTCGGCCTCCCGAGTATGTTGACAGGTGGCATGTCGAAAACAGCGATCGGATAGTTTCGTCCTCATGTTAGATTATTATAGGGGCATTTTTGTAATTTGATTGTAAGTCTATTTTAGTAATTTCTTTTGGATATTCTCTTTGTGCATGCTTGAGATGGTGGCAAGTGTCACCTATCTCCTATTTAATTGTGCACCAACTTGGTGTGTTGGTGTGTGTGTATGTTAGTTTTAAGGGTTGTGTAGTAGTTTTTTGTGAAAGTGTTCGACCGAGAGGCAGAGAAAGTGAAATAGAGAGGAAGTATCTAGAGAGGTGGAAAGAGAGGAGAGAAGAAGGAGAAATTCAGAAAAGAGGAAGATAGGGATTGAGTTTGAGTGAGGAAGAGGGAACCCATTAGGTAGTTTTGGGTTTGAAACTACATGACCAAGTTTTGAGTGGGAAAGCTTGAAACCGAACTTGTTTTCATCCTCCTCAGGTTCATACGACCTTATTAGACTGTCAAGTGGAGTCTCTGAACGTTGGTATCGTCCAGGAACCAATAACAAGTTTTGGACAGAAACTTGAGAGATTTGGGCACAGTTTTGGGTAAGTTTCCTTCCATTTTGATGTTACAGATCTTATTCTGAGTTAGTTTAGAGTATTTGGGACTAACAAAATGAAAAAAAGAGGTAAAAATATTGGAATGTGGCTGGGTCAGGTCGTCAGGTCTGGCGACCGGAAAACCAGAAGAACGAGTTACAAGGACGATGAACAGTACCCTAGCACAGGGGCTTCATGCGCAGCCACTTCAGGTGGCGCGTGGAGGCGCGTGCCAAGGAATTGATGGATGCGTTCATAATGTGTTTTAATGTTTTCGATGTTACGAGCATTTTGGCGCATGCTTCGAGGCAATCCGATACCATCTCGAGGTATTTCTGGGTTTCCGAAGTATCTAATTAGTGTTTAAAACTTAATATAAAATTCTCAGGAGTTAGGATTTGTATTGGGAACTTAATTGAGGGTTATTGGGACTCTAATTACCTTGGATAATTTTTTTGGACATGAGATATAGTTCCCGGGAAGTTTATTTTTATTAAAATATTATGCATGCATATTTAATTGTTTTAAATGTGTTTTTACGTGTTTTTATGATATTTGGGTGATTGAAATATTTATATGATTTTTTGATGATTTTATGAAATTTTATTATTATTTTATTGCACGTTTTACGAGATTTGGGTGAATTACGCTTTCAGATTCTATTTTTATTATGGTTTTGAATTGAATGTGATTTATGGCATGAGATTTTGTGAAATTGGATTTTGGTGATTTCCATATGATTTTTGGATGGGTTTTCAGATATATTTCAATGGCACGTTTTACAGTGTGTGATTGCGTGGTGTTTTGAGCTTAGGCCCGAGGTTCTGGTTATGGTTTGAGGTTTGATATGGATATGTGGTTTCTCAATATTAGTGATATGAAATGTTATCTCGATGTGTGGTGATTGTGTTGATTGGATGGTTACTCTCAAACGTCTAGTTAGGGACTCCGAATCGTGAGACTAGTATTATGTTGACGACTCAGTCGTCGAGCTGGAGGCTCTGAATCTTGAGTCGGGTTTCACTTGGACGTCGAGCTGGGCTCTGAATCTCGAGTGGTACATGATGACCTATTAGCAATGCCCTTGTGATATGGTGATTTATATGGTGCTTTGAGAATGGCTTGGATGTGATATGATTGTATATAAGTGTTGTGTTGATTCTTAGGTGATGCTTGACTTGTGTATGTTTGTGAGTTATGTGGACTGATTTTCTGGTGTCACTAGATTTCTAGATTTATGGTTTTCATGTACTACGAGATTTGGTACTATTAAACATATCGGGATTCAATAGCTTTACATATACATGCATAGTTTTATAAAACAGAGGGTGTCATAACAAGACCCGTCCCAAATGGACTTTGATAATCGTGCCTAGTCCTACTCCCATCTGACAAGTCATGTAACGACCCGTCCCAAAAATCGGGATTAGATTAGTGGTTAATAACAGATTAGTGAAGTTAATCGGTGATTAGTTGGGTGATTTCGGACGGACGGTGCGAAATGACGGTTTTGCCCCTAGAATTGGGCGAATGGTTGACTTTTCGTTCAGGCGGTCAAATGGACTTTGACCGATGATTGTGACGTAGTTCGGAATGTCACGAGTTCATAGACAGCTGGCACGTCCGATTCCGACATCCGAGTAGGAAGTTATGACGTTCGGAAGGTCGAGGGTATTTTGGTAAATTAGTTGAAATAGGGCAAATGGTTGACTTTTTGGACGACACGTTATTTTCACGTATTTTGAAGACCGTTGGGTAGATTTCGATCTCCTGAATACAACAACAGGTGGCATGTGTCAATTGGAGTTAGGATGACAGAGTTACGGGTCTAGGAACGTGAGGGGCAAAATGGTAATTTGTGAAGGCAGGGGCATTTTGGTCATTTGATGGCTTAAGGATCTGTGCCCAGTGAAATTAGGACACTTGGCAGTTTTGGGATGTTGTTACCACCAGATTTTGGACACCTGTCCCTCTCTGGATTGTCATAGAAGGTCCCCCACCGTTCCACAGTGTTTTCCTCGTTTTAAATTTATGGTTGCACGATTTTGAAGTGAGAAATAGAGGAGACCATGAGAATCCTCCCACCCAATTCATTCAATCTTCTAGTGAGGTGTAAATGAGGATGAGAGTGTGGATGATGAAGAGTAGGATGGTGCCTTGGTGAAGGGCCGTCGTGGACGGTGGCAACAACGCCATGAGAAATAGGGGAGAAGTGAAACCGTGAGGAACTAATGACCCTATCACCTGTAAACGTGACCTTTAGCTTTTGGTCCCTGAATGGAAATTGATTGGGAGGTTGAAACGAGCTCCCTGGACTCAAAGTGAAGCTTGAAAGGGAAGGTAAGTGGTATTTCCATGAAAATTGAATTTGACTACGAAAATGGTAGATCGTGTTTCAAGGGTTAATAAGTGATTTGATTAATTGGAACAAGGTTTGGAGGTTAAAAGGGAGCGAGTGGACTTGAAACCACGACGGGAGGTGGCCGGAAGTGGAAGAACATGACGGGGGAACATGGCCGGTTCATCTCTTGAATTAAAGAGGTAATTTCTAGAGTTTAAACTCATGGTTTTAGGTTCTAAATTAATGGAAAATACTGAGACAAATATGTAGGAATGAAAAGGATTAAAATCGGATTGCAATTGGATGAAAATCAGTGTTGAACCGCCCACGCCGGTTCAGTTGAACCAGCCGGCCTGTTGAATCGGTCTGAACCGGTCGATCGTAGCTTGAAGACAGTGAACAGTGGGTGCGTGGCACCCACGCGTCGCCCCTTTGGGCGGCGTGTGAGTGCGCGTGGCTCACCTTTTGAGGAAAGTTCCAACACGACTTTTAAATTATTCGATGTAACGAACATTTTGAGACTGGTTTCGAGTCGATCGGACATCGTCTCGATATGTTTCGGGATGTCCGAAGGTTTTAGGGCATGGTTAAAAATAGATAAAAAAAATTGGAAAAATTACGGGGCTTTAGTAGAAGTATTATGAAGTAGTTAGTGACCTTATTATGGGATTTGGACAGGTTCGGGAAAGCCAGTGATAGTGGATTAGCCCGGGTAGCGAAATTGCATGCGTATCGAGGCGGCGACGCTAATGGTCTGTGAGTGGACTTTGCTTTCTAACTTATGATGCAAGCATATATGTTTTTATATGTTTTCTATACATGATTTCTATGTTGTGATTTGATATTGATGATTTACGGTTTTGGCACGTATTTCGAGATAATGATGTATTTGCACGTTTTACGAGTTTTCGATTTATATTGTGAATTGATCATAGTTTTGATGATTTGATTTTGGGATTTGATTTCAATGATTTACTATGGATTTTGGAAAAGTGATTTCGGGCTCGAAGCCCTGTTCATGTGCTTTCGGTAAACGTGATTTAGTTTTGGAATTGAATTTCGGAAAAATGATTTGGATTCAGTTTTGGAACTTGAAGGAGAAATTCTGGATTTGAGTTCGGGATGATGGTTCCTGATGCTAGCTTACGGAATCATTATTGCGAATTCGGATATGGATTTTCTATGGTTTTCACTTGGTTTTGGGTTTAAAGACCCTTGGAAAACTGGATTTGGGTTTAAAGACCCTTGGAAAACTGGATTTGGGTTTAAAGACTCGGAAAACGGCTGGATTTGGTGTTGAGTTTAAAGACTCGGTTGATTGACGGGGGAGGGCCCTAGATTGATATGTTTTGAGTTTAAAGACTCGGTTATTGTGATATCCCTTGAGGCCTGTTGATTGTGTTTTGAGTTTAAAGACTCGTTGATATCCCGTGAAGGCCTCATTATGCGCATGTGTTTTGAGTTTAAAGACTCGGGCGCACTTGAGATCCAGCAACTTGATTGATTGATGTTTTTCACTAGTTTTCAGATGGTTTGGGCAATGGCCCGGATGATTTGGATTTTGTGGATTTTGGGCTGAGTTCCCGTACTTTGATGAGGATTTATGATTTTGGGCTGAGGCCTTGGATTTGAATTACGAATTTTAGAAAAAGAAATTATTCTGGTTTTCAATACTGGTTTTCTTATGTTGGATATGAATGGTTTTATGAAAAGGTTTCCATATGCATGCATTGGTTTTTGCGTGGAGGGTATAAATGTAATTTCTTATACACTGTTTTCTGAACGTATTGATTATTTTTGTCCACTCACATTCTTTTTTATGTTTTCGATACCCTCCAAATTGTTGTGGTGCGGGATGTTGGTAGAGAAAGACGGAGACATCACACACGCGATCCACAGTAAATTCTGCCAGCTCTGGGAAGTCTGATACTTGTGGACGGTTCGTTTGGAAATCCCTTGTCCGGCTTACGTGTTACGTGGAGGTTGGATGTCGGTTTAGCCTTCGTGTCACTCGTAAGTTAGACGGGAGCATGACTTAGCCCTTAATCCTGGGGGATTGGGGGTGGTATCAGAGCAGGTTTGGCTCCCAGAGTCGTTAGTTCGTCGGCTTGGGTGTTGTGATGCTACTGTGGATATGATGTCTCGACGCGGAACAACCAGTCATCAACCTGGATACGCGAGTGATAACGAGTAGTTGTATGATAGCTAGTGGATTAATTAGTGGTGAGAGTACGAGCGACTGGGTGATGCGTTGCCCAATACGCTATTGGATGTGTTACTTGCCGGATTTGGGTCGGAAAGGATAACGTGTTTGACGCTGGATATGCTAGATAGTCTGTTGGCCTTTTGGGTCAGATGGAGTAGCGCCGATAGATGGTCGGCTGTGTGCTAGGGTGCTTCACCCGGATGGTGAGATATGATTGATGGTCGACTGGTCAGCATGTGGAGCCTGATGATAGCTTGTTGCACTGGTGGTACACGTGGGCCGAGGAGGCTGGTTGACGGTGGATTGTTAGGCCAGATGACCTTTTGGTCAGTTTGGTTGAGATTGGATTTGTGCGGCTACGAGTAGCCGGATGCCTCGAGTGATGGGGTATAGGAAACTACTTTGAGGATTTGAGGGATTCCCCCTAGCGTTGGTTACTGGTTAATGTTGGTGTGTAGACTTTACGATAAGAGATGGTCTTAGCCGGGTGTGACGACCCGAGAGAAGGTTGTTATGAGCTAATGGATGTCGTGGGTTTCGATAACCCATATGACGAGGATGATTTGAGGAACCCTGTTGTGAGGGCTAGCTTGCCACTGTGAGTACCTTGGTGAGAAGCCTCAAAGTAAGTGCTTAGTTTGGGAAACCTGAGTTGGGGTTTGTGGTTAGTTGGTGGTTGTAGCTTGGGCCAATTTACGGCCAGATTGGAAATGGTGCTGCTGGGCGCAGCCGAGGTTTTGGATGGTTGGGTGGATGACTCTGGATGATTCTAGTGCGATCGTGGGATTTGGTTGAGCATTGAATTGCTCAGAGTTGTGGATTACGAGGGATGTCAGTTCCCCCGACCCGAGCGTAGATTGAGGGTTTTGGCTTGGTAGGAGCGGAGGTTTGGGGTAGTGCGCTATGAGCCCTGGATCAGAGATGATGTGCCACGAGCTGGAACACTTGTGACTGGTAGGAGGGGCGCATAGTGAGTTACAGTTGTAACCAGTTGTGTGGTGCTGGTGTCTGGTATGAGGAACCGCTAACCGAGTTGGGATATGTGATGACCATTGGTAGGTCATGTTTTGGTACGAACGATCAAGAAACCGTTAGGTGGATCAGAGTAGCGCAACGGAAGAGCAGTGGACCTATGCTTCGTGTTGGATCAGGTTAGGTTGGTATGGTCGGGTTGACCATGAATGAGTTGGTTTTCGTAGTTACCGCAGGATGTGATGAATGAACCGGTAGATGTTGGCTATATCGGCATATGCTGGGGTTGGCATGTGGGGATGCCGAGGCTGGTACTTGGTAACTCCTCGAGACTATGGATTGACGACTTCGAGGGTAGTGATTGAGGAGTCCGTGGCGGGTGATCGTTGACGGTGATCCCAAGAGTTGGTTACTCGTATGATAGTGGTGCTCAGAGTTGAAACTCATAAAGGTTGAGACGCTGTCATCAGAAGGGGTGATGATTGACATCCTTTTGGATGGACATAAACGGTGATAACCGACAGGCGAGTTGGTCAGTGAGTTGGTTTGGTTACGGACACGTGGTTGTGATCGTAGAAGTTTTGGATTTCCTCAGTGTAGTAGAGAAGGTGACGTTTGGACAATTAGTCCAGAGGTGGTATACTTGAGGATGAAGTCCCATGGTTGGAAAAGATGGACATACTCCCAACATGGTAGGAATCTCGAAATAAAGAGATGTTGAGATTGAGACGATGAGATGCTGTGTTTGATTCCGAGTTGGTGTTAAATGTCGAGTGTTGTATGCTCTGGAGTCAATTTGGGTGACGCAGTGATGGCACTTTAGGAATTGTGACTCCCTTTTATCTTGGACACATGTGGATGTGTTCAGGAGGAGAAAGAGTAATTGGTGACGTCCGGGAATGGCCAGTGTGGCCAGTGTCAGGGGATGGTGCTAAGATGGATTAAGGTAGAATAACTTGTGATGACATGGTTGAGGACCATTGTGTGTTCCGTTGAAGGATGACGGAAGGAAGCCGAGAAAGAGTGACTATAACTGATCGATATGAGGTTATTGAAGAGAACCCACAATCTAGACGTGTGGTATTCATGATCGATTGGATTCGATGTGGTGGTCTGAAACGTAGAAAGTGAGATCCACTTAGGAGTGTGTGGATCGGGATTGGATCGCTTCTGGCTCAAGATTGAGTTGTTTTGGATCAGGAGGATCGTAGCCAAGACAGAAGTTGGATATGTTGGACATATAGCCGAGGAGATGGCTCTGTCTTGCAGGAGTGAAAATGGCTGGATATTTTGACCATCTTGGAATTGTGCAGGACGCGTGTGGTCCCTCTTGCATACGTATGGATATTGGACTTAGATCTGGTACTAGGTCTGCCCTGTATTCGCAGTTGAGATGTGATTGGATTTCATATTGGTCGGGAGACCCAGGAGACCGAGAGACTCGAAATAGACTTGAGCTGGTGTTCTTTGGAAGACGTGTTGGGCCTGACGTGTTGGCCTAGTATTGGATTGGACCGATGGGCTTCAAAAGTGAAGCGTGTTTGACTCGTAGTCAGGTGGTAATCAGTATAGTTACGAGGATGTTTGTGTACCCTGGAGATACCCTGTGAGGGTGACGGGTACACTATGGTGTTGGACTTTGGGTGAATTGGAGTTTGGCTGATGCCGATGTGATTGATTGATGGCTTTACTGTAGGATGTCATTGGAAGTACTTGAGGAGGTACTCTACGAGTTGTGTTGAGGTATTCTAAAATATATCTGTTTGATTTAGAGTTCGTAGGGTTGTTGTTGCGTGTGTTTGGTGGTATGCACCCTAATTTTGGTTGGTTGTGATTGGTGCATGTACTTAAGATGTGTTCCGGTGCGATTGGACGTGCATCGTAATGTTCTGGTAGGGCTTTGGTGATCGGCTTAGTGCCGATGTATGTTTTGGACTGGATCAAGGAGATCCTGAGTGATCTATTTGGTTGTGGCAAGATTCCGTGTGAATGTGAGCTGGATGCGCAGAGCCATGAGTGGCTAGTGGGACCCTGACATTGAGGTGTTTGATCACGGTTAAACCGGTATGTGCTAGGGTCCAGTTGCAGATAGGTGGTGTAGGACGTGGATAGAGTTTCCATAGGTTGAAAGTGCTGGTGGTTAGTGGAACCACTGGTGGGCTGATTGGTTGAGTTAGTGGTGTGAGCGAGTACGTTGTGACTCCAGTGGGGTCGGCGCGAATCGCTGACATAAGTAATATGGATCCTTGAGTGGGTATTGATGCATGGGCGTATCGAGGTCGGTAAATACCATCTTGTGAATTGGTGTACTTGAGATTTGTGCCTGTCGACGGCAAACTCGCACGATGTACTGCAGTGTTTGTACGAGGTACGCTTGCCTCAAAAAAGAATCAAGGATAATGAGACTGATAACAACAGTGTTGTGGCGTACCTAGCGTTGGTTGAGCCGTGAGTGTCAGCTGGTGTGACGTTAGAAGTATCACAGGTACGTGTTAGAATGTGTTGACCTCAGTGAGAATGAGATGATCGTCAGATGGACCGAAAGTCGGATGAGTTGGTTCGCTTGGCCAAGTTGGGGTGATAGTTTGGGAACTGTCAGGATAAGTTGGATTGGCAAGTGATGGATACTTGGTAGGAAACCCAGGTGTGAGATCCGTTGGATTTCCTGTAACGCCCCGGAAATTCGGAAAATGTAATTTTGTAAAATATTGAATAAAATGACGTTTTTACCCCTATGATTCGTATGGCCATTTTTTTGACTTTTTGATTGGAGGGTCGAACGGACGTTGACCAATGATCGTGACGTAGTTCGAGACGTCACGAGATCATGGACAGGTGGCACGTCCGATTCGGACGCTCAAGGTGAAAGTTATGACGTTCGGAAGTTCAAGGGCATTACCGTAAATTGGACGATTAGGGGGAAAATGTTGACTTTTTGAAATACAATTGATTTGCTCATGACTCGAAGACCGTTAGGTTCGTCTTGAGGCCCCGAGTACAACGACAGGCGGCACGCGTGAAACGGACATCGGGTGACCAAGTTACGGGTCACGGAAGATGAGGGGCAATTTGGTAATTTGCCAACTGAGGGCATTTTGGTCTATTTACACGCGATTACTGTTCACCACCGTGAAAAACAGAGTGTACACGACCATGCCGTGAGTGCCTGCACGATTTCAATTGTTTAAACCGTAATGGACTGATAAGTGGAATTAGTTTATGGACTTTGAGGATGTTGGAGGCATTCAGGCGTGTTTGGGTAGGGATTCAGAGCACGAGTCGGTTTTAAATGGCCATGGTTTCTGTGTTTGTGGGAAACAAGTTTCAGAGACCTCAGTTGGTTTCCCACGGGCTGCTGGCTGCACTGATCGATTAACCGTGTAGGGGAGTGGAGAGAGGATTCATTTTGCACCATTCTACCGTTGAGAGCTGGAGAGTTTGGGAGAAAAACAGACGGGGAAGAAAAACCAGAAAATGGAGGGAAAATCCAGTTTAATTCCTGAGGCTTGTTGAACGAAACCGAGGGATGTGTTAGCATTCTGAGACCATTACAAACATCACCGTGCAAGAATTGAAGAGGATTGATCACGGTTTGCTCAGGAACTCAAGTTCCAGTTTCTGGAAAATCACAGTGTTGAGGACGACGACTTCCAGGTGAGTTCTGGTCTAATTGATTGTGAAATTGAGTCCGTCTAGGTCCCCTTAAGCTCTTGTCTGAGTTAATTTGAAAAAGGGGCTAGGTTGGGTGAGTTCCAGACATCGACCTGTTCGACTGTTCGAGTCTGAGTTTGATCGATTTAGGGACAGTCGAGGCTAATAGATGACATAGAACTGGAATTAAACGGTTATAGAAGAAGTTAGGATAAAAAAGGAAAGGAATTGATTGAGAATTGAAGGATAATTGGACGGGTTAAACTCACGGGTTGAGGACCCGAATAACAGAAGTAGGGTGAACGTGGTGACACTGTAGCAGTGTCACTATAGCAGGCGCGTGGCCTTCACACACAGCCACTTTGTGACACGACCCATCCCAATCCCCCCGGGATTACCATGGAATGTGTCATGCTCCCGTCTGACAAGAGGTGTCAGACAAGGGATAACCTGTTGTCACTGCCCAACCGGGCTTCCAGAGTGCGTAAGGATCAATGGAGCAGGTGTGCGATGCTCAAGTCTCTGCTGTAGTCGCATCCGGAATCAACCTGAAGGGCATTAAAAACAAAAGCTGTGAGTGGACGAAAATAAACAAGTCTGTTTAAAACATTTATAAGACATTTATGCCCCCCAGTAAAAGCATATGCATGCACCATCACTGAAAATCATATATCATATAATATGAACCATAAACATAATTTTAGCCACTGCACCATACACTCCAATCCGACATCCCTGATGTCTGACGTCCCTGACGTCTAATAAGGTCATAATCACAAGGCTACGCGTGCCACTCAGGTCTCAATTTCCGAGTTCAATCCCCGAACCCCGTTCGGGTACAACATCCCCGATGCTTAGCGTCATAGACGCTGGACGTACTAGATGTTCGTGACCTCTCCGGGGTACCTCATCCGGAGGAGACAATATAATATGGAAGGATCTATACAGTGCAGTACCAAATACATTTTATTGATATCCACATGCAAAACATATAAGTATATGTAGGTAAAATCCGAACCGATCATTACGTTTCATCAAACGGGTCTCATGCCCAAATACCGTGAAACGTGCCATAACCGAAATATCATCAAAACCATTTATTGATTCCAGCATGTGAACATATAAAATGTAAACCAGAAAACGTTTATTCAATTCCATTTTAGGGTCCCCGACCCTCAATCACATGTAGAAATCAACTGGGCCCCTGGCCCGATTTCACAAGTTAATTGGGCCCTTGGCTCGCTCCACAAGTTAACTGGGCCCCTGGCCCGATTCATAAGTTAACTGGGCCCCTGGCCCGATTTTACTTTATTTAAATTCGTAACCGTTTCTTGAAATCATATCCAACCACATTTATGGAAATCGGTGCAAATCCAGAAAACCTCGGTTTACGTGCAAATACGTAATTCACCTCGAAATACGTGAAATCATTTTAAATTCACCGATATCCAAAATAAATTATTTAATCACAGTTATAACAATCATGAAACAGTTATGCATGCATCGAATTTATAAAACAAATGTCCACTCACAGACCGTTTAACCGAGCGCCTCGATACGCGTGCCACAGGCCTTCCCGGGCCACACCACTATCACCGGGACTCCCAATCCTGTTCAAATCACATTAGAGGATTACTAACCTCATCATTAACATCCTATTCAAGTCCCGTAATTTTCCCGAATTTTTAAGTATTTTTAAACTGGATTTAAAACCTTCGGACATCCCGAACAATATCGAAACGGGATCCGACCGACACGAAACCAATGCTAAAATGTTCGTTACATTGTATAGGATAAAAGTCATGTTGACCTCACCTCGAGATTCGTGCCCACGCGCCGTCACGCGCCGCCGTGAGTGGCTGCGCGTGAAAGCCACGCGCCTGTTACAGTGACTGCTACAGTCACCACCTTCACCCGAATGACTGGTAAACGAGTCTAATTACCCGCGATCTAACCCGGTTCAAACTCACCCAATTCGACATCAATTTAATCCAATCTTTCAACTGATCCCTTGTAATCAATCGCCATTTAAGTTCTGTAAATCGAATTACACAAATTAGGATATATATCTCCACGACTCACGATCGATCCTCGACGGGTTTTCAATTCGGGTTTCACGATATCGTCCCTGGTTTCCAAATTAATTCATTCAGTTAGCATCGTGAGAGTGTAAGGGACATTTCTACAAGATCAATTTGAGAATTACTTACCTCAAACCCATTGAACCCAAGCTCGATTTTGAGCTGCCATGGAAGCTCAGTTCTTCCTCAATCCGCTACGGTTTCTCTTCGTTCTTGCAGCAAAGATGATCGTTTTGATCTCAGCAGACTCAAACTAAACTCCATTTTGATCGTCACGACCCAATTATTCCAATTCGAAATTCCCTCCAATTCTCCGAAATTCCGATTCCCGAATTACACCTCCCCACTCAGTCCCCCGTGCTCTCCCTCAGCCAAATCCTTCCCCAACTCACACAAATTCCATATGTGCAATGAATTTTGGAAGGAAAATTGACAATGGCCATAATCCAATCTCTGTTTTGCTTGTTCACGGGTGAGGGAGGAATGATCAGAAATAGAAGGGAGAGATGAGATGGACGGCTGTGATGCAATCTGGGGAGTGAGATGGATGGCTCAGATTTAAGCAGAGATTTAATTCCTAAATAATTCTATAGTGGAAACTTTAGCATATAAATTATGATTAGTGGACCAAGATCCAATCTAGCCGTCGGATGAGTGACACTTGTCACTCATCCAAGTGTCCTCCAACAACCATTTCAGAATAAAATAATCAACACAGTTACCGAGACGTAACTTCCCCGATTTCACAATTCAGACCATAACTTCCTCGTACGAAGTCCGATTTCGGCGTGCCGCTTGTCAATGGATTCGTAGCATCGAGACCCTCCTAACGGTCCTCGGTCCTCGGCCATCGGACCTCCCGATCAAAAATTCAACATTTCCCCTTATATCGTCCGAATTACGAAAACGCCCTTGAACTTCCGTACATCATAACTTTCACCACGGACGTCGGAATCGAACGTGCCACCTGTCTATGAACTCGTGACGTCCCAAACTACGTCACGGTCATTGGTCAAAGTCCGTTTGACCATCCAAATAAAAAGTCAACGTTTTGCCCACGCCCAAGGGCAAAACGGTCATCTTGCACAATTCGTCCGAAATCGCTCAACTAATCCCAGATTAGTAAATCATAATTAAATATTATTAAATCCCGATATTCGGGACGGGTCGTTACACTTTGGGCGGCGTGTGACGGCGCGTGTGACGTCCTTTCCGATTATGGTCAACATGAGATATGATCCTTTCAGTCTAGTTAACATTTTATCTTCAGAGTTCGAGTCGATCGGGAGTCGTTCGGGATAATTTCGAGGGTTCGGAAGATTTAGTCCTTAAGTTTAATGACGCGGAAAAATTCGAAAAAATTAGGGAAAATCATACGAGTTATTTGGGGATGTTTGTAACCCTTCTTGTACGTTTTTACAGGCTCGGACATTTCTGAAGCTACAGGGGAGCGCACGGGGCGCGATTGACGCGTCTGAAAACCGTGAGTGGACTTTTGATTTCTAAACTGTGCATGCATGACTATTTTACTTATTTATCTTGTGTTTTCACATTTGATTTTATGTTGATAAATATGATATTTCGGTTTTACGTGATTTTACGCTTTTCGAGATAATTATCGTATTTCACCCATTTCGAGGTTATAGTTTTCTCCTATGCATGAATGATGTTTTGATGGAGTATTTGGATATGATTATGCATGTTACGTATTTTTGATGTTTTGATTATATTTGTGAACTGACTTTCGGGAATTGCATGTTTTGGAATTTGCATGTGAATTCGGACATAAGTCCTATTATGACAAGATATGATTTCCGAATGATTTTTGGAAAACGGATCATGATGAATCCTGGTTTATTGTGTTTATAAATGGTTTTGGGTTTAAAGATCAAGTTTATTATTGGATCTGGTTTTGGGTTTAAAGACCCGGTTAATTGATGACGGGGGCGGGCCCGGAAAATTGGGTTTAAAGACCCGGATTGAGTTTAAAGACTCGTGAGTTTAAAGACTCGGTTATTGTGATACCTCCGAGGCCTATTGATTATGTTCTGAGTTTAAAGACTCGTTGATATCCCGGGAAGGCCTGATATTGAGTTTAAAGACTCGGATGGATCCAACGGCTTAATTGTGCTTATTGATTCAGTTCTTACTTGATTTGTTTAATTGATGTTTCAAAATGACGATTCCTGGATTTTGGTAATATTATATTATTTTACATGAGTTATGACGGTTTTCTGTAATGTTTTCCATGTGTTTCGGAAAAAGGGATTTCAAATGTAGTATGCGGTTTTCGAATAGCTGGTTATGCATGCGTGTTATAAAACTGGAGGGCGAACCCCGATTTCCTTAAACTGTTTTCTGTAAACTTTTGTTTCGGTTCACTCACACTTTGTTGTTTTAATTACCCTCCAGGTCGTGGTACAAGTTCGGGGGCTAGCGCCGAGGCAGAGGCAGAGGCATAAAGTTTTCCGTTGCGGAGCAGTTAGTTCACAGAGTAGGATTTGTTCTTTAACTTGTTTTTTAATATTATGCTCTATGAAACTATGGACTTGATGTCCAGTCGGTTGTATTTTCTTAATCTCTCTGGTCTGACAATGGGTGTGATGTAATGCTATGTGGTTTACCGGTCTTTTGTGTTCGATTGTCAGACGGGAGCAGGATGCTTCCCGATTATCGAGGCGATAATCAGGGTGGGTCTTGTCAATTGGTATCAGAGCTTAGGTTTACGGTTCGTGTCTGGCACTTGGGTGTGCCTCGATTATTGTACTAACTTATGGCTCTTTCATAAAGGACGATCGGCCATGCCTCCGCGACGTGAACCCACTCCACGACCTGATGATGGCGTCGCTAGTGATGCCGAGAGTGCTTCGATCGAGCGAGCCCAGCGTCTTGGGGCTACGGTGTTTAGTGGTGGGGTGGATCCCGAGGATGCCCACCGTCGGATTTCTCGGTTTGAGCGGATTTTTGCTGTGATGCACTGTCCTCCTGTGGAGCGAGTGGTGTTGGCCACCTTTTTACTTGATGGATCTGCTTATGAGTGGTGGTATACTCTGGAGTTGTCGGGTTGGGATGCCCGTACAGTGACTTGGGAGACCTTTCGTGAACGGTTTCTGGATCAGTATTATCCTCGTTCATTCCGTGATGCTAGGGAGACCGAGTTTCTGCAGCTCCAACAGGGGAGCATGTCCGTAGCTGAGTATGAGCAGAAATTTCAGATGCTAGCCCATTTTGCTCCTACCTTTGTGTCTACTGAGGCTGAGAAATGTCGTAGGTTTGAGCTTGGTCTACGAGGTGAGATACGAGTCATTGTGACGGCCGGAGCTTTTACTACTCTCAGAGAGTTGTCAGATGCCGCAGTGCGGGTTGAGGCTAGTCTCCCGACACGTCCACAGTATTCTGGTGGTGGACAACATCGAGAGCGTTCTTATCCTGGATCGTATGGTCAGAGAGCCCCGAAGAAGGGACGTTATGGTGGAGCCTCATCTGCAGGGAATGATCATTATGGTAGGCCTGGTAACTTTTAGAGTCCCGGATTCAGAGTGCCTAGGGCACAGACTGCTCCGCAGGCGAGCGCGACCTCAGTTGCTTCCACGGGACGGGAGGGTGGTGGTTTTGCTCGAGATGCTTCCAGTGATATCTGTTTCTTTTGTGGCGAGCGGGGCCACTATCGGATGGAGTGTCCATCTTTTCCACAGGGCGGTGGCGCAGGTCGGGGTGCAGCAGAGTAGGGACGGAACACAGCTGCAGTTTCTGTGTAAGACCCGGTCTTGGAAGCAAGAACGGTAAGCAAGACCCGTAAGCTTGAGAAGCAAGAATGGTGAGCAAGACCCCTGAGCTTGAAAAGGTAAGATCGGTGAACGATCCCACATCGCTCGGGGAGGGAAAGGTGAAGTACCTTATATGTGTGGGCACGTATCTATCTAACACAAGGCCTTTTGGGAGCTCAGTGGCTTTGGGGGGGATTGGAACCCCAAAGTTAAGCGAGTTGAGGCTGGTGCAATCCAATGATGGGTGACCTACTGGGAAGTTGCACGTGAGCTCCCAAAAACAAAACCGTGAGGGCTGAGCCCAAAGCGGACAATATTGTGTTAGATGGATCGGGTCGTGACAGAATGGTATCAGAGCCGGACCCTGACCGGAAGTGTGCCAGCGAGGACGCTGGGCCCCAAGGGGGTGGATTGTAAGACCCGGTCTTGGAAGCAAGAACGGTGAGCAAGACCCGTGAGCTTGAGAAGCAAGAATGGTGAGCAAGACCCGTGAGCTTGAAAAGGTAAGATCGGTGAACGATCCCACATCGCTCGGGGAGGGAAAGGTGAAGTACCTTATATGTGTGGGCACGTATCTATCTAACACAAGGCCTTTTGGGAGCTCAGTGGCTTTGGGGGGGAATGGAACCCCAAAGTTAAGCGAGTTGAGGCTGGTGCAATCCCATGATGGGTGACCTACTGGGAAGTTGCACGTGAGCTCCCAAAAACAAAACCGTGAGGGTTGAGCCCAAAGCGGACAATATTGTGTTAGATGGGTCGGGTCGTGACAATCTGGGACTGGGAGTACTAGAGGAGGAGGTACTGGAGCGACTAGTGGACTGAGGGGCCGGGGCCGTGGGCGAGCAGCTGGACCACAGGCTCAAGTTTTTGCGGTTACGCAGCAGGAGGCCAGGGCAGCACCTGGTGTTGTGACAGGTACACTCACGATCTTTGGACATGATGTTTGTGCTTTAATTGATCCCGGAGCTACTCATTCGTTTATATCACGGGACTGTGAGTTGTTGGCGGGTAGAGAGGTGTCCGCATTGGACTATGACATGGGTGTGAGTATGCTCACATGAGATGTATTTGTGGTAAATCAAGTGTTGCGGAAGTGTCCCGTAATGGTAGGTGACGTTGGATTGGTAGCTGACCTAATACTCTTGAACTTGCATGATTTTGATGTCATTCTGGGAATGGATTGGGTGACACTTCATCATACTTCTATCGAGTGTGTCAATAAGAAGGTTACCTTTCGGAGCCCGGGGTTACCTGAAACCACCTTTCAGGGAATACAACGAGCAACTCCTGTCGGAGTGATTTCAGCCCTGAAGGCAAGTAAGTTGTTGAGGAAAGGGTGCCAGGGATACTTAGCTCAAGTGATGGACGCACGAGCTGCACCATTGAGAGTGGAGGATATACCGATAGTACGAGAGTTCCCGGGTGTCTTTCCTGAGGATCTACCGGGATTGCCACCTCACCGAGATGTCGAGTTCACCATCGATCTGGTTCCAGGTACGCAACCTATATCTCAGACTCCGTATTGTATGGCGCCAGCTGAGTTGAAAGAATTAAAGGCACAGTTTCAAGAGCTGCTTGAGATGGGATTTATTCAACCGAGTGTATCCCCCTGGGGAGCCCCAGTGTTGTTTGTGAGGAAAAAGGATGGGAGTTTGAGACTCTGCATCGATTACAGACAACTGAATAAAGTAACAGTCAAGAACAAATACCCCTTTCCTCGGATCGACGACTTGTTCGATCAGCTGCGAGGAGCACAGTACTTCTCCAAAACCGATCTTCGTTCTGGGTATCATCAGTTGCGGGTTAAGGATGAGGATGTACCCAAGACAGCCTTTAGAACCCGATATGGTCATTATGAGTTCCTTGTGATGCCTTTCGGATTGACCAACGCACCTGCAGCGTTTATGGACTTGATGAACCGAGTGTTACAGCCGTACTTGGATCACTTCGTCATCGTGTTCATCGATGATATTCTAGTCTACTCGAAGAGTGCGGGAGAGCACGAGGAGCACTTAAGGATGGTGCTGGGTACCCTGAGGGAAAACCAGTTGTATGCGAAGCTCAGCAAGTGTCAGTTTTGGTTGACGAGCGTGAGTTTCTTGGGGCATGTGATCTCAACTGACGGGATCAGTGTGGATTCTCAGAAATTTGAAGCAGTGGCAAAGTGGGAACAGCCAAAGACCGTCACTGAAGTCAGAAGTTTCTTGGGATTGGCTAGCTATTACAGGAGGTTTGTAGAAGGCTTTTCTACCATTGCTGCCACGTTGACACGGCTGACGAGGAAGGGAGTCAGATTTGTCTGGGATGATGACTGTGAGCGTAGTTTTCGGGAGTTGAAGGAAAGGTTGACATCTGCTCCTATACTGACCCTTCTAGACGACAGTGGGGAATTCGAGGTGTACAGTGATGCATCCTTACAGGGTTTGGGATGTGTGCTAATGCAGCATGGGCAAGTGATTGCTTATGCTTCGCACCAGTTGAAGCCGCATGAGTGCAATTATCCTACGCACGACTTGGAGTTAGCTGCTGTTCCTATGAGGAACCAATGACCTTATCACCTGTAAATGTGACCTTTAGCTTCTGGTCCCTGAATGGAAATTGATTGGGAGGTTGAAATGAGCTCCCTGGACTCAAAGTGAAGCTTGAAAGGGAATGTAAGTGGTATTTCCATGAAAATTGAATTTGACTACGAAAATGGTAGATCGTGTTTCAAGGGTTAATAGGTGATTTGGTTAATTGGAACAAGGTTTGGAGGTTAAAAGGGAGCGAGTGGACTTGAAACCACGACGGGAGGTGGCCAGAAGTGGAAGAACACGACGCAGGAACATGGCCGGTTCTTCTTTTGAATTAAAGAGGTAATTTCTAGAGTTTAAACCCATGGTTTTAGGTTCTAAAATAATGACAAAAACTTAGACAAACATGTAGGAATGAAAAGGATTAAAATAGGATTGCAATTGGATGAAAATCAGTGTCGAACCGCCCACTCCGGTTCAATTGAATCAGCCAGCCTGTTGAACCGGTCGATCGCAGCTTGAAGACAGTGAACAGTGGGCGTGTGGCTCCCACGCGCAGCCCCTTTGGGCGGCGCATGAGGGCGCGTGACTCACCTATTGAGGAAAGTTCCAATACGACTTCTAAAGTATTCGATGTAACAAACATTTTGAGACTGGTTTCGAGACGATCAAACATCGTCTCGATATGTCCGAAGGTTTTAGGGCACTGTTAAAAATAGTTAAAATTCGAGAAAATTACTGGGTTTTAGTAGAAGCATTATGAAGTAGTTAGTGACCTTATTATGGGATTTGGACAAGTTCGGGAAAGCCGGTGATAGTGGATTAGCCCAGAAAGCGAAATTGCACGCGTATCGAGGCGGCGACGCTAATGGTCTGTAAGTGGACTTTGTTTTCTAACTTATGATGCATGTATATATGTTTTTATATGTTTTCTATACGCGATTTCTATGTTGTGATTTGATATTGATAATTTACGGTTTTGGCACGTATTTCGAGATAATGACGTATTTGCACGTTTTACAAGTTTCCGATTTATATTGTGATTTGATCATGGTTTTGATGATTTGATTTTGGGATTTGACATATGATTTGATTTCAATGATTTACGATGGATTTTGGAAAAGTGATTTCGGGCTCGAAGCCCTATTCATGTGCTTTCGGTAAACGTGATTCGGTTTTGGAATTGAATTTCGGAAAAATGATTCGAATTCAGTTTTGGAACTTGAAAGAGAAATTCTGGATTTGGGTTCGGGATGATGGTTCCGGATGTTAGCTTACAGAATCATTATTGCGAATTTGGATACGGATTTTCTATGGTTTTCACTTGGTTTTGGGTTTAAAGACCCGTGGAAAACTGGTTTTGGGTTTAAAGACCCGTGGAAAACTGGTTTTGGGTTTAAAGACCCGTGGAAAACTGGTTTTGGGTTTAAAGACCCGGAAAATGGCTGGATCTGGTTTTGAGTTTAAAGACTCGGTTGATTGATGGGGGAGGGCCCTGGATTGATATGTTTTGAGTTTAAAGACTCGGTTATTGTGATATCCCCCTGGGCCTATTGATTGTGTTTTGAGTTTAAAGACTCGTTGATATCCCGGGAAGGCCTAATTATGCGCATGTGTTTTGAGTTTAAAGATTTGGGCGCACTTGAGATCTAGCAACTTGATTGATTGATATTTTTCACTGGTTTTCATATGTTTTGGGCAGTGACCCGGATGATTTGGATTTTTTGGATTTTGGGCTGAGGTCCCGTACTTTGATGAGGATTTATGATTTTGGGCTGAGGCCTTGGATTTGAATTACGGATTTGAGAAAAAGAAATTATTCTGGTTTTCAATAATGGTTTTCTTATCTTGGATATGAATGGTTTTATGAAAAGATTTCCATATGCATGCATTGGTTTTTGTGTGGAGGGTATAAATGTAATTTCTTATACATTGTTTTCTGAACGTATTGATTATTTTTGTCCACTCACAGTTTTTTTATGTTTTCGATACCTTCCAGGTTGTTGCGGTACGGGCTGTTGGTAGAGAGAGACGGAGACATCACACACGCGATCCACAGTAGATTCTGCGCGCTCTGGGAAGTCCAGAACTTGTGGACTGTTCGTTTAGAAATCCCTTGTCCGACTTATGTGTTATATGGAGGTTGGACGTCGGTTTGGCCTTCGTATCACTCGTAAGTTAGACAGGAGCATGACTTAGCCCTTAATCCTGGGGGATTGGGGGTGGGTCGTGTCAGTTCAACCGAAGTTCCGAAAACACTCACATTACTTGTCAGACAAGGGTTAGCTATATTGATTCCCATTCATGCCTCTGCCTCTCAATTTGCCCCAATCTTCGTGCCACGACCTAGAGGGTCATCAAAAACATAAAAGGTGTGAGTGGACAAATGTAACATCATTTGAAAATCCATTTCAAAACGAACTCTTTTACCCTCCAGTTATAAAAAATGCATCCATAGAGTAAAACACATGAACAACCGGCTCTCAAGCTAAATCACATGAAAACCATCTGGACACAACCATCAACATCAAACCAGTCACAAAAATCATTAACAACAGTACTAGTTGTCACGACCCGACCTTCTCGAACAGGATATTGTCCGCTTTGGGTCCAACCCTCATGGTTTTGTTCTCAGAAGCTCACGTGCAACTTCCTAGTGGGTCACCCATCCTGGGATTGTACCAGCCCAAAATCGCTTAACTTTGGAGTTCCCAAGAAATCCAAAGCCAGTGAGCTCCCAAAAGTCATCACGTGGATAGATGCGAGCTCACACATATAAGGTGTATCCCAAGATCCCCCTGGGAAATGTGTGATTACTAACCATACCTCAAAGGCAAGGGTCCTCATAATCCACCCCTTGAGGAATTTCATCCTCAAAATCTAATGAACAAGTAGGGTACTGCTCTCACATCTGTGCCTAAAGTTCCCACGTAGCTTCCTCTACATTGTAATTCCTCCACAGTACCATCACAAGAGGAACAGTCTTTCGCCGAAGCACCTTGTCTTTACGGGAGGATATGAGGGATGCACCTTATATGTGTGGGCACACATTTATACAACCAGAGGCCTTTTGGTAGCTCATTGACTTTGGATTCCGGGGGAACTCCAAAGTTAAGCGACTAGGGGGCTGGTGCAATCCCAAGATGGGTGACCCACTAGGAAGTTGCACGTGAGTTCTCGAGAACAAAACCATGAGGGTTGGGCCCGAAGCGGACAATATACTGTTGGAGTAGGTTGGGTCGTGACACTAGTCACCAGTACTCAAATATCAATCACAATAATCAAATAGCCCTACTCACAAGTGCATAGACATTAATCACAATATCATAGTATCACATCAGCACTACTCACAAGTGCATAGACATCAGACACAACATCACAACATTAGCATTACTAACAAGTGCATAATCAATCACACAGTCAAATGGGCACTACGCGTAGGCCATATCGGGAACTGCACACGCACATCTAGACGTACCACATACTCAGGAACTGCACTTACGCAACCTCCGAGTCACATCTAAGGATTGCACTCGCAACATTCGAGCCATGTTTGGAAACTGTACACACACATATAGACGTACCAAATAATTGGGGACTGCACTCATGCACATCCGAGTCACGTCTAGGGACTGTACTCGCATCGTCTGGACACGTACCAGTATCCACAATCACAAACACAATCCATACCACAAACTTGTTTGACTCTAATAGGGTCTCAAGCCCAAAATATCATTTCCAACAGGGTTTCACACCCAACACATCATTTCCATGAAATCATCATAAAAACGGGTCCATAAATCATTTTATAAATCCGAAATCATCAATTTAATAATATACTCACATTTGACTCCAAATCCAAGTCAAAATCATCTTTAAAACAAGGTCTGAGCCCAAAATACCACTTTCACACAAACCCGTAAAATCACATCCGAAAATCATTAAGTAATTCATTAAATCATCCTTGACTCACATTCCAAGTAAAATACCATTTTGCAAACCTGGGCTTACGCCAAAAACATAGCTTTCACCATTCATCATAAATCGTGTCCATGAACCGATTATTAAATCCATAAAATCACCAAATAATCATATGAAATCATCATCCAAATCATTGCAACTCAAATCATGCAATAAATCATGGAAAACATTTACTATGCATGCATCACAGTTTATAAAACAAATATCCACTCACACACCGTCCACGCAGTTCGATTTCAAGCTGTACGCTCCTCCATAATTCTAGGAATCCCCAATCTTGTCAAAAGTTGTAACTAAGGATTACTAGCATCCCAAGTAACCTCACAATACAATCCCCTAATTTACCGGGATTTAAATACGTATTAAACACATGTACATACGCTTCCGACACACAAACCTATATCGAAACGATGTCCGATTGACTCGAAACCTATGCCAAAATGTTCGTTACATCGACTACATCAAAACATATGTTGACCGTACCTTGAGATTGTTCTCCACATGTCCCCATGCACAGTCACAAGCAGCTGTGCATGGAAACCACGACCTGTTACAGTATCAGGCATTGTTCATCTTCCTCACCTGTATCCTCTGCAAACAGGTCCTTTGACCCGCGCCTTAACCCTGCCCAATCTTATTCAATTCTACACCAATTACCATATATCTTTCCTCCAAATCCATCCAATCAATCCTAATTAAATATCTGTATATTTAATTTGTAAGACCCAGTCTTGGAAGTAAGAACGGTGAGCAAGACCCGTGAGCTTGAGAAACAAGAACGGTGAACAAGATCCGTGAGCTTGGAAAGGCAAGATCGGTGAACAATCTCACATCGTTCGGGGAGGGAAATGTGAAGTGCCTTATATGTGTGTGCACTTATCTATCTAACACAAGGCCTTTTGGGAGCCCACTAGCTTTGGATTCCTTGGGAACTCCAAAGTTAAGCGAGTTGAGGTTGGTGCAATCCCAGGATGGTTGACCTACTAGGAAGTTGCACGTGAGCTCCCGAGAACAAAACCATGAGGGTTGGGCCCAAAGCAGACAATATTGTGCTAGATGGGTCGGGTCGTGACATAATTGCACGAATTCTTACCTCAATCTGTTCAATTTCCAAATACAAAATTCGAAAGGGTTGCGGGTTAATTCTAGGTTCGATCCCTGCTCAATTCCCTTCAATTTGTAATGGTTCGACTTGTTGGGATCCTAGGAAGAAGCTTATATCTTCAATTCTAACAATCAAGGTCCAATTCGAAGTTCAATTTCTAAAAAATCTCAAGTTCTGGGTTCCAGTTTTCTGGGCTCTTTCTTCTCATTTTTTTTCTTCTCGTTTTCTCTCTATTTATCTATCTCCCTTTAAATATCTCGAATGGCTGTTATGAAGATCAATCCCCAGTTGATCTTGGTTGGCTTTTGGTTTGGTTCTCTGTTTTCCTTATTTGAATTAACACACATTATTGAAATGGATTCACACCTAGCACTCACGTACACTGACCACGTGGTGCCAGCAACCCACTTCTTATGGTGACACATGTCACCACTTTGTAAGAATAATGACTCACCACAACCAGTAAAAAGGACCAAATTGCCCATTTAGGTATAATTGACCAAAATGCCCTTGGGCTTCAAATTACGAAAATGTCCATCTTCAATGTAGACCCGTAACGTCCTTGTCCGACCTCTGATTTCTACGTGTCACTTGTCTACAAACTCAGTGTTTGTAGACCTACACAACGGTCTTCACGGAAAGTCAAAAAAATATCCTGAACAAAAAGTCAACTTTTGACCACATAAACGAAGGGTCAAATCGTCATTTCCGTTTCAAATTCTCGAAATTTCCTTTTTCGAATTTTCGAGGTGTCACATGTAAACATACGCTTTCTAAGTTATGTTTTCTAAAGTTTATTTTTCCTCCACTCACATTTTTATTGTTTTCTTTCCCTCCAGGTCGTGGCACGTGGATGAGGACTTACTTGGAGTAGAGGCATAAAGTAGTTGTTGTGTGTCTGTTTCTGTTAGGGTAATCACTTGTATTTTGAA
Organism: Prinsepia uniflora; assembly: GCA_032719365.1. NCBI lineage: Eukaryota > Viridiplantae > Streptophyta > Magnoliopsida > Rosales > Rosaceae > Prinsepia > Prinsepia uniflora. Next base: position 32,376,725 of record CM064861.1, on the reverse strand, counting down.
TCATTTTGTTAAACTTATGCTCTGTATATGACAAGGCACAAGTGTATGTGTATCCTTGGTCTGACAATCAACTGTTTTATGGTTTTTTAAAACTCCCTTAAGGTTGTTTCGGGTGCGAATCAAACCAATCCTGAATCTCTGCTTATACCGAGCAACGATCACCCGCCTCAGCTCAGGTCGGAGGAACTCTGCCTCCCTCGTACCCCCCAACTCTGGGTAGAACCACTCTAACAATCCATACCAATACCTAACGTTCCTCGAACGTCATCAAACTCTCAACCATTTCAATTACAACCATCTAACTCGCATTTCCCTTACCAACAACTCTAGTCGCTTCCAACTAGGGTTATCCTTACTAAGGTTCACCTACTAGGTCAACTCGCTTCGCCTATCCAGACCATCCATCACGAATCGGGGTTCATCTAAATTCGACTGCAGAGGGCAGTAAGGTCCACAATCTGACTGACCTTGCGGTCCTGACAACAAAGAGTCGCCCAATCCAATAGGAAGCCAAGCCCGAAGTCCTGGTCAAACCAACCAAAAAGAGAAGTCAACTCGTCCAACTAAGAGTATTCTCTGATAATTACTATAATTCTAAATCCTTTTCTCGAAGCTAACCACTTCCATTGATTCTCTTCGGCTTCCTCCAACTTCAAATAAATTCTTCGTACACTCTTCCTTCATCAATTCCCTTGGTCAATGACCTGAGACTAAGCATGGGTCCACCACGCTTCCGCTGCGCTACTCTGATAAAACCAACCCTGACACGACATGACCGACTAACAGTTTCGACTCTTAAGAGTCGCCAAATCCACCCATAAAACTCCAATAGTCCTCGACTAAGGTCATCACAAATAGGGCTCGACGAACCCGGCTGCCTCCAGCAGCACAACCATATCTGAAATTGGTTGACCGTCCCAGTGGTCCCATAATGCCAATCCGTCACATACACCCTACTCATGGCTAGTCACAATGGCACACAACTCATCGAGTGAAACATCCCCTTTCCACGATTTATTCCTACTAACTATCTTACTCTATTCCCTTAACTTTCAGGTTGATGACGGGTTGTTCCTCATTTCATAAAAAGATATTTATGCCCTTCACGTAAAAACTATGCATGCATTCGAAAACTAGTTAATTCAAACATAGTAAAAACCGTTTAGAAAATCAAAGTCATCTCCTTTTCATAAATCGTTGGGGCCTTAGTCCAAAACCATAAAATCAACCAAGTGTGGGAACTGAGCCCAAAACCATAAAATACCAAAATCCGTAAATCCAAATCCAAGTGGTAACTCAGCCCAAAACCGTAAACACAGAAATACCATTTCATAAATCTCATAAATCATGTTTAACAAATACCCATCCTCGGCATCCCAGATGCCTAGCATCCCAGACGCTTGACGTCCCAGACGCTTGACGTCCCAGACTTCATGTCTCATGGTCTAAGCAACGCGTGCTGCCCGGGGTTTCTCCGGGTCCATATCTCTGAGATCCCAGATGTCTAACGTCCCAGACGTCTAATCATAGCAATCCTGCTCCTGAGTCACTATATGGTCCGGTCGCTTCGTGCAATGACCCCTCGCAGGCAATGCGCCGTGACTTCCCCAGTATCCTAGATATCTAGAATAAGCCATCCATTCCTCATCTAAGGATGGTACATGGGAAACATCTTTTTAAAATCATTTCCAAAACATCTCAAAGTCTTTCAAAGGGGCCATGCCCGGAATTTCCATAAAACCATCATAAATCCAGAATCCAAATCCGTTTAGGGTCCCCGACCCGAAATCACATTTATAAACCACAAATAGGACTCATGCCCGATATCATAATCAACTGGGCCTCTAGTCCGATCATGTAAAGCAAATGGGCCTCCAGCCCAATATTTCATTAAATCAAATAGACTCCAAGTCTGATAGTTTACAAATCAAATGGGTCTCATACCCGATTTCATATTTCCAAATCCAAAACCATTCCATCAAACCATTATTGAAAACACAAGCACATATAAATCCACATAAAACTATATGCCTCGAAATACGTGCAAATACGTAAATCATAAAAAGCACAAATATGTGTGTTCAAAGCATTCAAAGCATAGATATAAAACATATAAAACAATCATGCATGCATCATATTTAGAAAACAAAAGTCCACTTACAGACCGTTCTAGCTACCGCCTCGATACGCGTGCCATAAGCCTTCCCGAGGCTAGTCACCACCACCGGAACCTCCGGACCTGTCCAAACCATACCCAAAGGTCACTAATTACCTCAATTAACCTCTCATTAAATCTCCCTAATTTTCCAGAACTTTTAAATGTATTTAACATAGAACCTAAACCTTTGGACATCCAAAACTACCTCGAAACGGTGTCTGATCGATACGAAACCTATCCCAAAATGTTCGTTAAATAAAGGATGAAATTACATGTTAACCGCGTCTCGAAATACGGGCCCAAGTGCCCTCACGTGCTGCCCAAAGGCCTTACGCGTGAAACCCACGCGCCTGATATAGTGTCACCTTAAACCTCCAGCGAACCCAATTCAGATCGGTTCACTGGTTTCTGGTTTGACCGAATTGGTGAGACCAGTTCTCCCTTATTTCCCAACCATTTTCAGTCCTTTTAATTCCTATAGCTTCATCTAGTCATCCCATATCGATCTACGGTGTCAAAACATGAAAACCAGGTCTAGAACATACCTTCTCGATCCATGAACAACCAGCTAACTTTCCTCTGCCCAGTTCACACTATCCCAGCCACCTCCAGCCATGAACTCGATCCCAACCAGCTCATACAACGTCTAGAAACACGTCCCAATCATTAGAATCGATCGACATGCACTGAAAACCAATATTTGAGTTTGAACCTAAAACTCACCGTTTCGACGTCCAGCCGCCTCAGGCCACCGCAACCATCGATTCTAATCCCAATCGTCACAGCTCACCTCAAGGGACCTCGTCCAAGCCACCAAATCTGTAACGACTCATCCCAGAAATTGGAATTAGATTAATGGTTAATCACGGGTTAGTGTGATTAATCGGTGTAAAATGACGTGTTTGCCCCTAGAATGGGCAAAAAGGTTGAATTTTAGTTCGGGCAGTCAAATGGACTTCGACCGATGACTGTGACGTAGTTTCGAATGTCATAAGTTCATAGACAGGTGACACGTCTGATTCCGACATCCGAGGAGGAAGTTATGATGTTCGGAAGTTTGGGGGTATTTTGGTAATTTGGTTGAAAAGGGGCAAATGGTTGACTTTTTATACGAAAACTTATTTTCAAGTATTTCGAGGATCGTTAGGTAGGTCTCGATCCCTTGAGTACAACGACAGGCGGCACGTTGTCATTGGACTTCAGATGGTTCAGTTATTGGTCTAAACGTGTGAGAGGCAAAATGGTAATTCGCGCACTAAGGGTACTTTGGTCATTTGATGGCCTAGGGATCTGTGCCCAGTGAAATTGGGACACTTGGCTGTTTTGGATGTTGTGACCACTAGATTTTGGACACATGTCCGTCTCTGGATGGTTGTAGAACCTTGCACAAGCTGCCTCACATTGTTTTAATTGTGTTTATACATGGTTTGGGCAGAAACAGAGTGAAACAGAGGATTGAGAGTGAGACCGTGAACCAAACCTTCATCCCTAACCCATGATGTAAGAAGGAAGGTGGAAGGGAGATCGAACTAATGAGGACGATGATCACAGCGGTGGGCCATGACGGCGAGGGGTGGTGAAAAACCTGAAAAACACCTGTGAAGTCCCCTGTTTGAGTTTGAAAATGGTAAAGGTGGATTGAAGGGCTGATGATTGATGTGGTTCACTGGGTGTTGTGTCTGAGGTTGTAAGGAATTGATAGAACCTGTTTTCGAAGCCTGAGTTGAACGGTAAGTGCAATTCCCGTGCAACCTTCTTTTAAGTTCGAAAATGGCAAATTTTGGTTGTGATCATTATTGATTGAAATGGTTATTTGGGTGAGGTCTTAGACATCAAAAGAAAGCTATTGGAAGTGGAATTAGAGGCAGAGATGGCCGGAGCCATGGAAACCGAAAAGAGAAAACTCGAAGGAATGTTACTTGATCTGGGAGGTACTTTCTCACCCTGATTTTCAAGTTTTCAGTAAATAAATTAATTGGTTAGGTTAGGACGAAGCTTTTGGGACAATTAGGAGTGAAAAAAAATGGAAAAACGAAGGAGACCGTTACCACCGGTTTGGCTGGACCAGCCTGAATCGAACCGGTTTAATCAAGGTTGAAGATGAACAGTGCCATCGTGTGGCTCCCACGGGCAGCCCCTTTGGGCGGCACTTGAGGGCGCGTGACACACCTTTTGAGGAAAGTTCCAACGCGACTTTTAAATTATTCGATGTAACGAACATTTTGGGTTTATTTTCGAGTCGATCAGACATCGTTTCGATATGTTTCGGGAATGTCTGAAGATTTTAGGGCTCATTTAAAAATAGTTAAAAGTTCGTGAAATTACGGGGCTTTAGTATAAACATTGTGAAGTAGTTAGTGACTTTATTATGGGATTTGTAATGGTTTGGAAAAGCCGGTGATAGCGGATTAGCCGGAAACGGCATAATGCACGCATATCGAGGCGACGATGCTAATGGTCTGTGAGTGGACTTTGCTTTCTAACTTATGATGCATGCATAAATGTTTTTGTATGTTTTATATACGTGATTTCTATGTTTATGATTATGATATCTGTGATTTACGGTTTTGCACGTATTTCGAGATATTTACGTAATTGCACGTTTTACGAGATATGGATTTATGATGTGAATTCATAATGATTTTGATAGTATGATTTTGGGATCTTAAATATGATTTGATTTCAATGATTTATAATGGATTTTGAAAAGTGATTTCGATAAACTTGATTTCGATTTTGGTACTTGAAAAGTGAATTTCTGGATTTGGGTTCGAAATGATGATTCCGGATACCGACTTACGAAATGATTATTTCAGATTTGGATTTGGGAATGGATTTCTAGATTTCTATGCTTTTCACTTGGTTTTGGGTGTAAAGACCCGTTGATACTTGGTTTTGGGTTTAAAGACCCGGATATGGCTGGATCTGGTTTTGAGTTTAAAGACTCGGTTGATTGATGAAGGGGGAGGGCCCTTGATTGATATGTTTTGAGTTTAAAGTGTAACGACTCGTCCCAAATTCCTAGATTAGATTAGTGACCAATCACGATTAGTGAGGCTAATCCGTGATTAGTTGAGCGAAATCAGACGAACGATGCGAAATGACCGTTATGCCCCTAGGCGTGGCAAAACATTGACTTTTCATTCGGGCGGTCAAATGGACGTTGACCGATGACCGTGACGTCACGAGTTCATAGATAGGTGACAGTTCAACTCCGACGTTCGAGCTTCGAGGAGGAAGTTATGGAATTCGGAAGTTTAGGGGCATTTTGGTAATTATGGTTAAAAAGGGGCAAATATTGACTTTTTGACCAAGAGGTCCGATGGTTAGGGCCGAAGACCGTTAAGTAGATAAGGACGATACGAATCCATAGACAGGCGGCACGTCGAATTCGGACGTTCGACGGCGAAGTTACGATTCATGGAAGTTCATGTGCACTATTGCACGAATTACGAGACGAACTAACTTTTGGACTCTAGTGGGGCCCAGATATTTATGGAGGCCCAATGGATGAGTGAAAAGTGTCACCCATCCAATGGACACCATATTTCCTTCATGCACCGTGCAAACCATTTCATTTTCTCATTTCAAACACACACAACCCTTTTTCCCGATCTCACTTTCTCACCAAAACCATTCACCCAAAACCCATCCAACCTTCGACCTATGATCAGCTGGGAGGACCAGGGAGTGAGGGAAGAAAGGAGGACGTGGTGGCCGGCCCAGGAAGGCGCCGCCGTGGGCGGTGGAGCCACGAACCCGTGCGGGTGCACGGTAAGGCCCAAATTCCCTTTTTAATTGATTTTGATGTTATGGTTGCTTTTGGACGATTAGGATGAGTTGGTTAGGTTGCTAGGATAGTTTTAGGAAGGTTTTGGTGGTGGTTGATGGCTTAGAAGCCGTGGGGAAGGAAATGGGAAAATAGGACCGTGAGGTCCATTTCGAACCATGGGTTTCGGGTGGCTTTTTCTTAGTTTTAGGGATTGTGCTAGATAGGAAATGAAGAAATAGGAATTTAGGGATTAAAATGGGAAATGGACCGAAAACGAAGAAGGAGGAGCGCTGAACCGGTCACGCCGGTTCAGCACAGTGACCGGTCCAAGAAAACCAGGAAAAATCGATTTTCCTAGGTTAATGATGATGAATAGTAACTTGGCCCTTCTAGGAGCGCGTGAGGGCGCGTGAGCCATAATTTGGGAAAGTGTTAAACAGGGGAAATCTTCTATTCGATGTAACGAACATTTTGGGACTGGTTTCGTGTCAATCGGACACTGTCTCAATATGTTTCGGGGCATCAGAAAGTTTAGGGTTGGTTTAAAAATAGTTAAAAGTTCGGAAAAATTACGGGGCTTTAATGGGAGGTTAATTAAGTAATTAGTAACCTTCTATTAAAATTTGGACAGGTTTGGGAGTCCCGGTGACAGTGATCGGCTCGAGAGAGCCTACGGTACGCAAATCGAGGCGGCAGCTCGGACGGTATGTGAGTGGACCTTATTTTCTAAATTGGTGCATGCATAAATGTTTATTATATGTTTTAAATACTTGTTTGTGATGCCATGAGTGCATTTGGATGTGTGGTTACGTAAAGGCACATATTTCGAGGTTTCGGCCTTATACGGTGCCTATACGGGTCTGTATGTCTTTCTTGGTCTTAATGAAAAAGTTTTGGATTTCTAAAAGGATAAACTCAGGTATGAGACCCATTTGGTTTTGTCTCGGGTATATGACGCTATTTACGACCTTCAGGTCTAAATCGTGGTCGCGACGGGTGCTATGTGCACGGCGATCAACGATACGACGCTCACCTCCGGTTTGGGATGTGTTCCTTCCGGAGAGGTCACGATGCACGATTCGTGGTCGGGCAGCCTGGGAGGCTCGACTTCGGAGTGTTGACGGTTGAGGATATCGATCGGTGATGAGTGCACCATGATCTTGTGTTGGTCGCGTCGGTTGGTACGTTCACAGCGACATACCAGGATTGAGGGCGATCCTAGATGGATGGTTGCACGCATCACTATGATCGAAGTCGTGACTGTCCCTTAGATATCGGGCACGGTGCCCAGCTGATGACATAAGTTCGGGTACGAGACTCGGTTGTTTTACACTGATGATTTCGGGTCAGGGACCTTGGATGGATTTCCAAGTTCATGACGGTTTATGGGAACCGACATGAACTCTGGAAAGATCATTGTGGTTCATGACGGTTTATGGGAACCAGCATGAACCTTTGTCAGGTCATTCTGGTTCATGACGGTTTATGGGAACTGGCATGAACCCTGTTTAATAGATGTTATGCATCATGACGGTTCAGGGGAACCGGGCATGAATGTTTATGTTATGTATATATATGTTCATCTGCCTTCCTTTACTTGTTCTATTATCTTCTCCGGGGAGGGTCGTTGGCCTGTGTGGACCCCGGAGTAGTCACGGAGCACTGACTGAGTGGGACTCGCCCCAGCTGGGTTCCTTACTCTCAGGAAGGCTGGTTACTATAACCTCGGGTAGGGTCAGTGGTCTGCGGACATTGACTTTGACTTTGAGAAAACTTGGGTTTGAGACCCCGGGTAGCACGCGCGTAGCTTTGGAAACCGTGACAGGATTGGTTGTGTGAATTATATGTGTATATGATATAAATATGATATATGATATGTGATGTGTGGTTACATAGGATTTAAGCGGTCGCTGGTGTACTTGTTTATTTCTGGTTTGGGTTGAGTCCCTTCTGGATTTGGGCAGTGGCCCGTACGGTCGTTTTCAATCTTGGTTTTGGGCTTAGTTCCCACATATGGTTTCTTTGGTTAAATGGTTTTTGAATGCATGCATGCTTTTTAGTGAAGGGTACAAATGTCTTCTTATGAAATGTTTTTATAAACTCTTGTTTTGTCCACTCACAGCTTTTAATGTTTTGACTGCTCTTCAGGTTGACATCGGATGTGGACTGTAGCAGAGACTGAGATATCACATACATCCTCCGGATCCTGGCGTACTCTGATAGCCCAGGAGGGCAAAGGTCGGAAATATCCCTTGTCTGACACTTCGTGTCAGACGGGAGCAGGGCCATCCCGTACTAATCCCGGGGGGATTGGGATGGGTCCTGTCAACGTGGTATCAGAGCATAGGATTGCTTATCAGAGCAGGGTTGCTTATGTTACTCTGAATTCCAGAGCGTATTTTGCGCGATACTCCGTACGCAGGTTGAGGATGTGATATCTCATTGGCCTGCAGTTCGTGGTCAACCTGATAGTAGGATGCCGGTACGATAGTTAGTAGGACTGTATCGTAGAATGTCTTGGTTCGGCACTTGATGTCGGGGTTGCCATAATTCTGTCGTGGATGACAGTGTGGGACCCTATGGAAAGATTAACGTATTCATACTTGAGAGTTTTGGTCGTGAGACGGTTAGTTGGGATCGTCTTCACGATGTCGTAGGATCGGTGCCGATGACTGGTTGGGAGTTGTGACTATCCGATGATCGGATTTGGTCGAGTTAGATGGATTTACTGCAGTCGGCAGTTGGCAGTCGGATTTGGGGAATCTTGGTTGGAATTATGGTAGGATTGGATTGACGTCTTTGCGATGTCGGGACTGCGTGGTCGGTCAATTCGTGGAGTGTACTGCGGTTGGTAGTAGCAGTTGGGTTCAGAGTGACCCTAGGGCATGATTGTGGAACCCTACCTTAGGGTGTATGGTTCGGAAATGTGAGTTGACAAGTGGTTTGACTTGGACGACTATTCAAATTTGGATTCGGTAGTCGGTCTAGTCATGTCAGCTTGTGTTGGGACTGCACTTTGCAGTCGAGGTTGTACTTATCGGTTAGACCTAGTTGGTCGTCGTACTACCGTAGTTGTGATAGATTGCTGGTACAACTAAGGTCATGGATGACCTGGTAGACGACATTGGGTTAGTCGGGTTACGACTGGTAGAGTTTGATTTGGACAAGTTATCAGGGTTGGTACTTGTCGATGGAATCCCTGAGTGGGATACAGAGTGGTTAATACGGGCGGTTGATTCCGTTGGATGCGAATCTCGATAGCGATGTCTGGTAGTTAGGTCTGCACGAGTGAGTGGCAGGCGCTACTGCCGAGAGTGGTTGTAGTTACGGTTGTTGGGAATCGGGGATGTTCAGGGGACGTTTCATTTTCTCGTATGAGTTATCAAGATGACTGTACCCAGAGGTGTTGGGTACGAGGGAGGCAGAGTTTCCCCTATTCGAGCAGAGGTACGGGTCGTCGTTCGGTATGAGCGGAGCTCCAGGGTTGTCAGATTTTCACCCTGTGTGCCGATGCTGATACTGATACTGGTGATAGTGCGTTGGTGCTGGTACTAGCGCTGGTGCAGGTGCCGGTGATTGTGATGACGTTGAGTCACATCCCTCGTAATGGGCATATGTTCGGTATCTGTGGTCCGGCAGTGGATCACAGATAGAGTTAAATTGGTGCTGGACACGTGGCTGATGTCATAGTGTGTTGGTTCCGGTATGGTTGGAACTTCGGAATCGCGAGAGGTTGAGATTGAGGTGACGAGTAGAGTGCGGGTTTTCCGCATTGGTAATGGGTATTTCAAAGTCGTTTTAGGTGATTGAGATTTCTCATTTTCTGCTTGGTGGCAGGCGATGTTGGATTACGTGACGTGGTGAATGCAATGAGTTTTGGTTGCATTCACGTAAGATGACTTTTGATGTCATTATCTTGGATCATCCTTGGTTTTCCTAGGTGGAATAACAAGTATTGATACGAGGTAATCGGTGAGAACCCACATTCTCGGCGTGTCTCGTCATTGACCGATCTGTTTAGATGTGGGATTTTGATGTTGTGAACTTTGGGCGTCATGACGATCGAGGATCGTGACGTCTATGGTCGGGTGACGTAGTGATGGATCTGGATCGTGATCTTGATGATCCAGATGGATGGAGAGTTTATCTCTCTTACTTGGGTTTTTGAGTTGAGGATGATGGGACTGAACTTCTTTTCGAAGTGAATCCTGTATGGTATATTACTCAGGTGAGTAGTTTTCCGACGTTGTCGGATTTGGTCAGCCCTAGATGTACGTATATTGTGATTGGCTTCCCTATGAAGTCAATCGATAGTATTGTGGTAATCGGTTGAGCAGGTATCCGATAGGTTCGAATATAGTGCGTCTCGGTAGACGTGAACGATATTTCGAGTTTTGGAATCAGATTTCTGGATGATGATTCAGGATTTGATTTTGGAACTTGAAAGTGGATTTCTAGAGTTGGGTTTTGGAATCGGATTCTGGGTGACGATTCAGGATTTGATTCTGGAGCTTGACAGTGGATTTCCTTTTATGGATTTGGGTTCGGAATGGTTATTCCAAATGCTAGCTTACGGAATGATGGTTTCGGATTCGAATTTGGACAGGATTATGGATATGATTTCCGGGTTTGGATTCGGGATTTCTTACGAAATTGTGGATTCGGATTCGAAATTGGGAATAGATGATGGGTTGGAGTTTTGATTTGTCTGATGCTGGATTGGAAAAATGAACTCCATTACTGAAACATGATTGGCTACAACCTAGGTGGTTGTAGGCTGATTGATGGGTAGATGTACGTACTTTGTACGTTGTCCGGGGTACGATACTGGGCATACTTGTGGTGCCTGGTGACGGTATACATGTTATACTAATAGTACATTGGTGAAAGTGTTGGTAATCGGATTGGTTTCAATACCATCAGATTAGTTGATGTGGTGGACTAGACATTGAATACTGTGCGTTGGGTCATGGTATTTCTGATGGGTCGTTACACACAGATTGAGTGAAATGTTTTTTGGGTAAGTGTTCACTCAAGGTTGAATAAGTTGGTGGTTAGTGTAACCACAAGGGTGTATAGTGTTAGTTTTCGACTGACGACTGTCAAGTGGTGACGGTTTTTCGGAGGTGTCAGCGTGGATCGTTGAGTGATTTGGTGACTCCCGATGGGAGCAGATAGCAGGATAGATTGAGATTGAGGAAGGAACCGTTGAGTTGATTGTGTCAACGAAAGGGTAGATTTGACAAGTGGTTAGCTCATAGGGTACTCGGGTTGTCCTGATACTGACAAGTGGCGTCAGTTCGGAACGTATGATTACCGTCATTCGACGTGATCGAGTGTAGTCGTTGCGACATGAGCGTTAGTGTTACGTCTAATTGCAGACGAGTAAGTATTGTTCTAGCTAGTGGGTGTACTAGTGTACACATGTTTCTAGGTCGATTTTACTTTCCACGAGGTGGTTATGGAATCAGGATAGTTAGTGTTTCAAGAACGGAACTAAATTAAAGAGGGAAAAACGGTTGGAATTAGGTCGGTTGGAATTTCGAGGACGAAATTAATTAAGGAGGGAAGGTTGTAACGACCCGTCCCAAATTCCTAGATTAGATTAGTGACTAATCACGATTAGTGAGGCTAATCCGTGATTAGTTGAGAGAAATCAGACGAACGATGCAAAATGACTGTTTTACCCCTAAGCGTGGAAAAACGTTGACTTTTCATTCGGACGGTCAAATGGACTTTGACCGATGACCGTGACGTAGTTCGTGACGTCAAGAGTTCATAGACAGGTGGCACGTTCAATTCCGACATTTGAGGAGGAAGTTATGACGTTCGAAAGTTTAGGGGCATTTTGGTAATTATGGTTAAAAAGGGGCAAATGTTGACTTTTTGACCAAGAGGTCGGATGGCCGAGGGCCGAAGACCGTTACGTAGATAAGGATGATACGAACCCAGCACGTTGAATTCGGACGTTCGACGGCGAAGTTACGGTTCATGGAAGTTCAAGTGTAGTATTGCACGAATTACGAGACGAACTAACTTTTGGACTCTAGTGGGGCCCATATATTTATGGAGGCCCAATGGATGAGTGACAAGTGTCACCCATCCAATGGACACAATATTTCCTTCATGCACCGTGCAAACCATTTCATTTTCTCATTTCAAACACACACACCCCTTTTTCCCGATCTCACTTTCTCACCCAAACCATTCACCCAAAACCCATCCAACCTTCGACCTATGATCAGCTGGGAGGACCAGGGAGTGAGGGAAGACAGGAGGACGTGGTGGCCGGCCCAGGAAGGCGCCGCCGTGGGCGGTGGAGCCACGAACCCGTGCGGGTGCACGGTAAGGCCCAAATTCCCTTTTTAATTGATTTTGATGTTATGGTTGCTTTTGGACGATTAGGATGAGTTGGTTAGGTTTCTAGGATATTTTTAGGAAGGTTTTGGTGGTGGTTGACGGCTTAGAAGCCATGGGGAAGGAAATGGGAAAATAGGATCGTGAGGTCCATTTCGAACCATGGGTTTCAGGTGGCTTTTTCTTAGTTTTAGGGATTGAGTTAGATAGGAAATGAAGAAATAGGAATTTAGGGATTAAAATGGGACCAAATGGACCGAAAACGAAGAAGGAGGAGCACTGAACCGGTCACACCGGTTCAGCATAGTGTCCGGTCCAAGAAAACCAGGAAAAACCGATTTTCCAAGGTTGATGATGATGAATAGTAACCTGGCCCTTCTAGGAGCGTGTGAGGGTGCGTGAGCCATAATTTGGGAAAGTGTTCAACATGGGAAATCTTCTATTCGATGTAACGAACATTTTGGGACTGGTTTCGTGTAAATCGGACACCGTCTCGATATGTTTCGGGGCATCGGAAGGTTTAGGGTTGGTTTAAAAATAGTTAAAAGTTCGGGAAAATTACGGGGCTTTAATGGGAAGTTAATTAAGTAGTTAGTAACCTTCTATTAAAATTTGGATAGGTTTGGGAGTCCCGGTGATAGTGATCGGCTCGAGAGAGCCTACGGCACACAAATCGAGGCGGCAGCTCGGACGGTTTGTGAGTGGACCTTATTTTCTAAATTGGTGCATGCATAAATGTTTATTATATGTTTTAAATACTTGTTTGTGATGCCATGAGTGCATTTGGATGTGTGGTTACGTATAGACACGTATTTCGAGGTTTCGGCCTTATACGGTGCCTATACGGGTCTGTATGTCTTTCTTGGTCTTAATGAAAAGGTTTTGGATTTCTAAAAGGATAAACTCGGGTATGAGACCCATTTGGTTTTGTCTCGGGTATATGACGCTATTTACGACCTTCGGGTCGAAATCGTGGTCGCGACGGGTGCTTTGTGCATGGCGATCAACGATACGACGCTCGCCTCTGGTTTGGGATGTGTTCCTTCCGGAGAGGTCACGATGCACGATTCGTGGTCGGGCAGCCTGGGGAGGCTCGACTTCGGAGTGCTGACGATTGAGGATATCGATCGGTGATGAGTGCACCATGACCTTGTGGTGGCCGCGTCGGTGGATACGTTCACAGCGACATACCAGGATTGAGGGCGGTCCTGGATGGATGGTTGCACGCATCACTATGATCGGAGTCGTGACTGTCCCTTAGATATCGGGCACGGTGCCCAGCTGATGTCATATGTTCGGGTACGAGACCCAGTTGTTTTACACTGATGATTTCGGGTCAGGGACCCTGGATGGATTTCCAAGTTCATGACGGTTTATGGGAACCGGCCAGAACTCTGGAAAGGTCATTGTGGTTCATGACGGTTTATGGGAACCGGCATGAACCTTTGTCAGGTCATTCTGGTTCATGAAGGTTTATGGGAACTGGCATGAACCCTGTTTAATGGATGTAATGGATCAGGACGGTTCAGGGGAACCAGGCATGGATGTTTATGTTATGCATATATATGTTCATCTACCTTCCTTTACTTGTTCTATTATCTCCTCCGGGGAGGCTCGTTGGCATGGGTGGACACCGGAGTAGTCACGGAGCACTCACTGAGTGGGAGTCGCCCCAGCTGGGTTCCTTACTCTCAGGAAGGCTGGTTACTATAACCTCGGGTAGGGTCAGTGGTCTGCGGACATTGACTTTGACTTTGAGAAAACTTGGGTTTGAGACCCCAGGTAGCACGCGCGTAGCTTTGGAAACCGTGACAGGATTGGTTGTGTGAATTATATGTGTATATGATATAAATATGATATATGATATGTGATGTGCGGTTACACAGGATTTGAGCGGTGGCTCGTGTACTTGTTTATTTCTGGTTTGGGCTGAGGCCCTCATGGATTTGGGTAGTGGCCCGTACGGTCGTTTTCAATCTTAGTTTTGGGCTTAGTTCCCACATATGGTTTCTTTGGTTAAATGGTTTTCGAATGCATGCATGCTTTTTAGTGAAGGGTACAAATGTCTTCTTATGAAATGTTTTTATAAACTCTTGTTTTGTCCACTCACAGCTTTTAATGTTTTGACTGCCCTTCAGGTTGACATTGGATGTGGACTGTAGCAGAGACCGAGATATCACATACCTCCTCCGGATCCTAGCGTACTCTGATAGCCCGGGAGGGCAAAGGTCGGAAATATCCCTTGTCTGACACTTCGTGTCAGACGGGAGCAGGGTCATCCCGTACTAATCCCGGGGGAATTGGGATGGGTCCTGTCATAAAGACTCGGTTATTGTGATATCCCCCGATGCCTGTTGATTGTGTTTTGAGTTTAAAGACTCGTTGATATCCTGGGAAGGCCTGATTATGCGCATGTGTTTTGAGTTTAAAGACTTGACGCGCTTGAGATCCAGCAACTTAATTGATTGATGTTTTACTTTTGTTTTTCACTAGTTTTCAGATGTTTTGCGATGTGGCCCAGATGATTTGGATTGATAGATTTTGGGCTGAGGCCCTAGATTTTAGTTACGGATTTGAGAAAAAGAAATGATTCCGGTTTTCATTGATAGTTTTTCGTATTTTGGAGATGAAATGGTTTTGTGAATTGGTTTTCATATGCATGCATTAGTTTTTCCGTAAAGGGTATAAATGTAATTTCTTATAAACTGTTTTCTGAACGTATTATTTATTTTTGTCCACTCACACACTTTTTGTTTTCGATACTCTCCAGGTTTGATGCGGTGCAGGCTGTTATGAGAGAGAGACGGAGAAATCACACATGCAATCCACAGTAAGTTCTGCGCACTTTGAGACATTGGAGGGTGCTTTTGGTACTCTGACATGTTATCCCTTGTCTAGCTTACGTGTTACATGGAGATTGAGGGTGGTTTGTGTCAAAATCGATCAGAAACCATCAAAACGAAATCCACCATTTTTGAACTCAAAAACAGTGTTTTCGGTTCCTTACCTCCGAACTAGGCCACTGTGCACGACGATCCTCGACCTCGCCACCGTTCAGCTCATCCCAGTCTCTCCTTCCATTTTCATGTTTATAATTATTATCAATGGGTGAGGTTTGAGAGGTTTTTGTGAGGGATGGAGCTGCACGAGTATGGGTTTTTCCACGAGTTTGGGAAAGAAGGGTCGAGAGGATGATCGATCGAAAAGAATAAGGACCCATTTAATTGGGGTCTGGGCCTATCAGATGGGTGACACTTGTCACTCATCTGGTGGGTCCTTCCAGAACCTTCCCCAATCAAATGTGTCGGTTTTCTCGATTTTCGTGCAATAGTGCCACTTTCCGTTATAAACCCATAATTTTCCCTTCGAACCTCCGATTTTGACGTGCCGCCTGTGTACGGACTTGTAATGTCCCGATATTCGTCATGGTCATCGGTCAAATTCCATTTGACCATCTGGGTCAAAAGTTAACTTTTCACCCATTCCCAAGGGCAAAATTGTGATTTTACACCGTCCGTCTGCAATTCTCCGACTAATCCCCGATTAGTCCCACTAATCCATGATTAATCACTAATCTAACCTCAAAATTGGGGTTGGATCGTTACATTATTGGGTGCACACAAATACATGTCAGGGTCTCATTAGAACCCTCACTATAAAACTTAGGTAGGCTAGGATAAAAAGAGCAGCCCTCCAAAACCACAAATAACACAAAACAAAATTAAACCTCCAAATCTCTCTCAACAAAGGATTGAACCCATAGTGGGACTGGAAGAAGCCAAGTAGTTCTAAATTGTGACTGAAGCCCTTATGGTGAGCAACTCTATTCACTTCTCGTGGCACAAAAACCGAAGCATCAGTAAGGAGTAAGAGCGCAACCATAAGAGCAGCTTCTTCGCAACCTAAGAGCATAACAGGGTTCCAGTTATCCTGGGCAGCCGGAATGCAACGACATCCTCTATAGAACCAGTCTCCACTTGCATATTACACAAGCCAAAATATTGTACCATTAGAAGTCCGGTCTTCAAAGTTTTAAACTCAGCAGTAAGCACAAAATCTCAGGGGTGTAGGTTCCGAGAAAATAGCCACAAATTCCCATTCGGGATCCCTCACAACTCCTCTAATACCCCTCAGATCGCCATAGATCTGAGCCACTGCTTCACAATTAAGTTTGAAGTTTCCCTCTATTGGTTTGGACCACCGTTGACATCGCACGAGTCTCGCACCACTGAGATTTGGTTGGATACTCGTGAATTCCTCTTACGCCGCTAACCATTGAGAAGCAAGGGTCATGACATCACTAACAGGCAGCCTGTGGGAAATCTTATTCTTCCCGTGCTAGACCTGTTAACACACAAAAATGAATTATTCTACCTCAAAAATAGTAAAGTTATGGAAAAAAAAAAATCAAGCAATTCCACAAAGAGACCCAATGCCGGCAACCCATCAAAGGGAAGATTGGTACATTGCCACACTTTTTGACTCTGTTTAGATCCCTAAAGTGCATGGAAAACATATTCACTCTTCTGATGGCACTGAGTACAAAGTCCATATGGAAGAACCTTTTTGAGAAGTAGATTGATTGTGGTAGATGGAATTTCCAATGATTTTCAAGCAAAAAATTTCTGCTTATACGGGACCCGAAGTTTCCAAAGGTGTTTCCAGTATCGCTCAATAGGCCGAATATCAGAGCACTCTCCCAAGCCCTTATCCAACCATCCAATAAACTTAGAGCCACGTGATAACCAAACTTAACTAAATACTTCCCAGTTTAACCATAATACCAGCAACGACTATCCGAAAATCGAAGATACGAGGGAAGGGCAATACTACTAATGGCCTGCACATCCTCCTCACAAAAAAAAAAAAAAAAAAAAAACCTGAAGGTCCTGGTTCCACAACGGGCAAGAGTAATAAGGGAAGATACCATAAATCACATGACAATCCATGATTCAAAATAGGCTAGAAGGTAGAGGGACTCAAAATCCATCTATCCCGAAACACACCAATTAAGGCTCCACCTGACAGAACCTGTCCCAAATAGACCGGTCTGCTCCCGTCTGACATCCTGTCACCACCTCTATCCGAAAAATCAACCCCCTTTGAATGACTTCACGCTGGGTGCTCCAACAGACGCCAAACCTATTTTGCCACCATGGCCTGATTGAAAGCTTCAAAATTCTTAAAACTTAGCCCTCCCCTTCTTTTAGGGATTTTGGGAGCTGAAACACACTTATCGAATAGGTGGGCAATGCCTAGTCCACGACTTTCATGATGTCCTCCTTACCAACTGCTAAAGTTTAGCATACTAGGAATAGAGTCGAGATCGTAGAGGATCTTCAACCTTGACAAAGAGTTTCTGCTTATTCTTCAAATTAACCGTTGGTAATCTGATAGGTCGTTAATTAAACATTATTTTATATTATTGTATACCCTTTATACTTGACTTTTAATATTAAAATAATAAATATTTAGAGAAAATAATTTATTTTGTGGGATTATTGTAGAAATAAATAAAGCTTGGAATTTGGAGCGTTTTGGAGAAAGAATCGTCCCGATCGGAGTCAAACGAAGAAA
Source organism: Prinsepia uniflora (assembly GCA_032719365.1). Classification (NCBI taxonomy): domain Eukaryota; kingdom Viridiplantae; phylum Streptophyta; class Magnoliopsida; order Rosales; family Rosaceae; genus Prinsepia; species Prinsepia uniflora. The sequence goes on along the minus strand of CM064861.1, from coordinate 32,358,861 downwards.
TTATGGACGAAATTCGGTGGAATTATAACAATTAATTTGTAATTTGAAGTCATTTGCAAGCCCAATTCATTTCTGTGCAGCCCAGAAGACTTCAGCCCACTCTACCCAGCCCAAAGCCCAAAATTCGAGCCCAAAAGCCAGCTGGTCCATCTCAGTCAAGCCCAGAAAAATCAGGCCAAGCCCAACTGCAGCCCACGAATCCATCAGCCCGCGACCCAATTCCTTCCCCAGTCCAGCCAAACCGCAGGTGCCAAACGAAGTTTAGAAGCTCTGTTCGGCGCACGTGCGTCGAAGGGTCCATGTTTTTGTCAGCGCCCAGCGCGTTGCAACCCACCTTCCTACCAGCCCACGTCCAGCAAAGCCCACCTGCCTCTTCTGCGAGTCTCTGTCGAAATTAGGCCATAATTTTCTGCAGCCTGCCACCAACTCCCCAACTGCCCTGTTAGTGCGCCCATGCCGAAATCATGATCTGTTTTTCAGCCACTGCCTGCCGACGCCTTGCCCTGCTTCAACTGCCAACTTTTGTGCAGATTTACTGCACAATTCAGCCCCTTTTCAACCCAAACCATCCCCAATTTCATCATTTTTCATCATTGTTCATCATTGCATTATTTTATTTTATTTTAGTATTCTTTATTTGAATTTTGGAACTCCCTCTATAAATAGAGAGATCATTTCACTTGTTGAAGGGTCCTCAATTGTCCAAATTTTAGTCCTAGTTCTTAGTAGTTTTCTTTCTTAGCCCACTCAGGGCTTCAAAGTACGCCAGGATCCGGAGGAGGAGTGTGATGTCTCGGTCTCTGTTACAGCTCGCATCCACGATCAACCTGAAGGGCATTCATAACATTGAAAGCTGTGAGTGGACAAAACAAAGAATTTATAAAAACATTTTCACAAAAAGAAGATATTTATGCCCTTCACTAAAAATCATGCATGCATTCGAAAATCATTTACCAAACCATTAGGGCCCTGGGCCCAAAATCGTAAATGAAACCAATCATACGGGCCACTGCCCAAATCCATGTGGGACTCAGCCCAAAACCAGTATGTATATCATATAACATAAATCATACTACCAATCCTGTCACGGTTTCCAAAGCTACGCGCGTGCTACCTGGGGTCTCAAATCCCAAGTCTCCCCAAGGTCCACCCAGGTCAATGTCCGTAGATCAATGACCCTTCCTGGGGGTTATAATCCATAAGCCTTCCTGAGAGTAAGGTACCCAACGGGGGTGACTTCACTCAGTTAGTGATCCGTGACTACTCCGGGGTCCACCCAAGCCAACGATCCTCCCCAGAGGAGACAATCCATAAATAACGGATGGTATATGAAATTCCATTTCGAAATCATTCTTAAAACCTTTCAAAAGATTCATGCCAGGTCCCTATAAACCGTCATGAAACTAGAAATTCATTTAGGGGTCCCCGACCTGAAATAAAAAACTTAAACCAACTGGGCCTCAAGCCCAAACTCAAAATCAATTGCACATCGAGCCCGATATCTCAGGGTCAGCCACGATTCCAATCGTAGTGATGTGTGCAACCATCCGTCCAGGACAGCTCTAAATCCTGGTATGTCGCCGTGAACATATCAACCGACGCGACCACCTCTAGATCATGGTGCATACATCACCGATCGATCTTCTAAACCGTCAACACTCTGAATTCGAGTCTCTAGTGGTTTCTCGACAACGGGACGTGCATCGTGACCTCTCCAGAAGGAACACATCCACAGTCCAGAGGCGAGCGTCATATCGTCTGTCGCCGTGCACACAACACTCGTCGCAATCACGACTCAGACCCGTAGATCATCAATACGGCTACATGCCCAAGACAAAACCAAATGGGTCTCATGCCCGAGTTTACCTTTTCAAATCCAAAACAATTTCATTTAAACCGAAATGGGAAACACGTATAAGCACCGTATAAAACTGAAAACCTCGAAATACGTGCAAATACGTAAACACACACAGATGCACTCATGGCATCACAAAACATGTATTTAAACTCATATAAAACACTTATGCATGCATCAATTTAGAAAACAAGGTCCACTCACAGACCGTCCGAGCTACCGCATCGATACGCGCGCCATACGCCCTTCCCGGGCCAATCGCCGTCACCGGCACTTCCAAACCTGTCCAAATCGTAATATAGGGTTACTAACTACTTAAATAACCCCTCATTAAAGCCCCATAATTTTCCAGAATTTTTAACTATTTTTAAACCTGATCCTAAACCTTCGGATACCTCGAACTATATCGAAACGATATCCGATAGACTCGAAACTTCTCCCAAAATGCTCATTACATCGAATAGATAATTTCACATGTTGGAACCTTCCCCAAAAAGTGGTCCACACGCGGCCTGAAGTCCCTGTGAGTGGGAGCCACGCGATGACTACTATTTATCCCCTACCTCCAGCCGACCGGCTGGTCCGGTTCGGTTCTGCAACCCGGTCCAGCGGAACCGGTTCAGTTCCATATCTTCAATTTTTTGTCCTTTTTAACCCATTCCAACTCCTATAGTTTCCTTTCTTCATTTCCTACCCAACCATGTCCTTAAATCCAAGAAACCAAGCCTAAAACCCATTGATTCTGAAAACCATTTCGAACCAAAACTTCCATCCTATGTTCAGGGCACTTTTAAGGGTCCAACCTTCAACATAAGGGTTCCAATAGGTTCCTAGGATCCCTAAAAACATACTAGGAGGTTCGATTTGGGTTAACTTGGCCGGAATTCGAATTCGGTGGGCAGCCACCGAAAACCTCCAGACGCCGTTCCGGGCTTGCTCAGACGTCCTCAGCCCCCAAAACCTTCTCCTAGACCTCCTACCAACCTCCTAAACCTCTCCTAATCCTCATCTAACTCCCCTAACGTCAAAAACCAGGAAATGAAATTCGGAATAAACAGGGGGTTCAGATTTTACCTTTTTCCCACGGTTCCTCCGCCGTCCACGGCGGCTCGGCCACCCACTCATCATCATTGCCTCATTCTCAGCCTCCCCCTCACTCTTAGTTCCTCAGTCATCACGGTAGGGGGGGTGATATGGGGTGGTGTTTGTGCGAGATCGGGTTGTACAAAATAGAGAGTTTCGGGTTTGGTTTGGACGACACAGGAAAAGGGAATGCATGTATGGGAAATGATGGGCAATGGATGGGTGACACTTGTCACTCATGCATTGGGCCATTTCAAAACGTCTGGGCCCACTTGAGGACAAAAGTCCACTTTTGCTTCGTAAAACGTATTATTGTGAATAGTATCTAAGAACTTCCTTGAACCGTAACTTTCCCATCAAACGTCCGATTTCGACATGCCACCTGTCTATGGATTCGTATCAACCCGATCTAGGTAACGATCCTCGGCCCTTGGCCATCGGACCTCCCGGGTTAAAAGTCAACTTTTCGCCCTCGTTTAGGGGCAAAATCGTAATTTCTCTATGAACGTCCATTAATCCTCGACTAATGCCAAATTAGCCTCGCTAATCCGTCATTAGTCTCTAATCGAATCCCGGAATTCGGGACGGGTCGTTACAAAAAAAATCAAATAATAATATTAATAATATTTATTTATTGCTTTCTTTGAGTCTTTTCGTTTTAATTTAGTGTTTTTAAGAGTCTTAAGTTGCCCTTTAACCTGTCAATGATAATAATGAACGGAAATGAATATTTTATGGCTATAAAGATGATCACTACAACTTGAATTTGTTTGTTAATACTTTGTGATTAAGTGTTATAACTTGTAGATAATGCATGTAAATTGGTATATAAACGAGCATGTTAAGATAAATATGAATCATTTGAACCTTATGTGAGCTTTAGAACTTTATATACATCTTTGATGAGTGATTCATAAGTTCATTATTTAAATTGTTATACATATACCTCATAACTACTTGCCATAGTTTTTCATGAACTCTAGAGTACTAGAACTTTTTCTATGTGATTTTCAAAGCTTTTAAGTCAATAAATTTTCTGATTTTGGATATGATTAAGGCATTAGGGTTAACACCATAAATTCAAACATTCATGTTCCCTATTTTGTGCACACAAGTTGCGACCCCCTTAGTTTTAACCATTTTGAGCCCACATTAAGCCTTTCTTTCATCACCATGATTATCTAACCATTTGAGCTTAGTATAAACATCTTTCACCTTTTTTCCAAGGACTCGATTAAAGACATGCAAATGGTGTAAAGAGAAATTGATGATGTTGTGAAGACTTTTATGTGTATTATATGGATTTACTTACTCAAAATTTGTTGTATTATTGACACATGTTATTACCTTGATATATGAAAAAAATAAAAAAAATAAAAAAATAAAGAAAATAAAATAAAATAAAAAGAAAGTGTTTTGAGTCTTTATCAATGTAATAAGGTTTGGTTATGTAATAATTTAGTTAAATCCTTTATACTTGTAAATCCAACACAAAGAATGAATTTGAGACCCAACATGACGGAACTTGGCCTATGCTCGAAGGATGGAATTCTTGATATCATTGTACTAAGGTTGGGAAGTTATGAAACGTTTTGGGAGTCTATTGAGTCTTGGAACGAATTTGAGCACCACTTATTCTATACATTCCTTGCCTCTAAACATAGCCCCATTACAACCTTTGTAAAGACATTATGATCCTTAAGATGGCAAATTTTGATTAGTTGAGTCAATCACAAGAGTAAGCTTATGGTTTTGGTTCATTTGTGCAAGTATGTTTAATTTTATCTTGAGGTGTTTGTTTAAGATTTTGCAAAAGTACTTCATTTCTATTATGTGAGCATTTTTCTCACATACTTTGAGTGCAAACACAAACCCTAACAAATTGAGTGAATTTATGAGTGCATATCCTTGTGAGCTGATTCATACTTGTATTATTCATGTTGAGATTCATTTCACCGTATTTACTCATTATCTTACTTGTTGAAACATTTTGTTACAATGTATTAACTCTTGAATTTCATATGCTTAAATGCTTTAAGTGCAAATCTTTGATGCCATGATAATAATGCAATTTTGAGACAAATGGTTAAGGGTTTACTTGTTTTGAATTCTTAGTTTAATTTTAGTATTTGCTAGGGACTAGCAAAGTTTAAGTGTGGGGGTATTTGATAGGTCCTCAAATAAGCATTATTTTATACCCTTATACTTGACTTTTAATATTAAAATAATAAATAACTAGATAAAATAATTTATTTTTGTGATATTTTTGTTTAAATAAATAAAGCTTGTAATTTGGAGCGTTTTGGCGAAAGAATCGTCCCGATCGGAATTATAACGAAGAAATTATGGACGAATTTTGGTGAAATATTACTATTTAATTGTTTAATTAATTTTGCAGCCCAAATAAACAAGCTGCAACCCAAATCATTTCCTTATTACTTTGCAAACCCAAATAAACCCAGCCCTTTTCTTTTCTTTTGTGCAGCTCAGATGACCATTGCGCGGGCCCAAGAAAATCCAGCCCGCGCGCAACAGCCAGCAAAGCCCAGCTCACCTACCGGCCCAGCCCGTACGCCTGCAACGATCCAACCTACTCTTCAGTCCACTGCGCCATCACCAACCCGCAGCCTAGTCCAATCCTCACCAGCCCACCTAACCCGGATCAGCCCACTGCACACTAGCCACCCACTTTCACTCCAGCCCGTACGCCTGCAGCCCACTTGCTTTCAACAGCCCAGCTGCTGCTCCGATTTCCCAAACCAGCCCAACTACTCAAAACTACTCCAACCTACCCTATTTTGCATCAGAAAATCAGATTTTTCAGCCCTAACCCATCCCTAATTTCATCATTATTCATAATTAGTCATCATTTCATTTTTAATTATTTTTATTGTAATTTTTATTTTTTTTGTTAGCTTTTTCTCCTTATAAATAGGGGTTCAATTCATGAAATAAGGGGTCCCATTTTTCCATTTTGTTTCTCTCTTTAGTTTAGGTTATATTATTTCTCCCTAGTTTCTCTTCTTTTAGTTCATCTTCTTTCTTTAATTTTAGGGACCATTTTAATTCTTGTAGTTTATTTATTTAATTAGTTTTCTTTTAATTATTGTTCTTAATTTATATTCATTCTTAATTTCATTTCTTCTTTACTTTGTTCTTGTGACTTTTCTTTGAGATCTCTTAAATACATTTGTATGCTTTCCTTAAGAAATACCTAGGCCAAGTATTTCCGAAATAATTCTAGAATTTAAGTCCGTATTCTTATGTTTTATCCCCCATCTTCATAAGGTTCTTGCCGCTGTTCGGTGTTCCTTATGAATAACATTCCATTGTTTCCATCCACTTTCGGAATCACAAGCTGTTCTTGGGTTCCGAAAGTGTAACTTTTCTCCATTTACTTAAATTCTTGTTATTGTTTTGGTTTTACTTATAATTCAATATATGTGTTAGTATTTTCTTTCTAACATTTGTAAATGTGAATACAATCTCCATGTGTTTTACTTTTTGAATTTCATCTACTTCATATGTTTTAGTGCTTAACCTTCAATTTAACGCTAAGTGTTTATGACCGCTGTTCGATGCACTTAGAATAGGATTGAAAAGATTTAGATGTTTGACACACATTGAAATCACAAACTTAAGGTGAATCGTATTATAAGTGTTTATGACCGCTGTTCGGTGCATTTATAATATTGAAAAATGTATGCATGTATTTGAGATGATTAAGGTAGAATTTTGTGATTGATTCAATATGAGCATGATGTTAGAGTGTTGGTAAAAATATGTGTTCGAAGAAAGTTCACTTGCATAAGAGTTAAAGTAGAAGTAGAATTAAGTTCTTAATTATTTTTACTTGATTTCTTTACTATTTAATTACAATCCTTCAACCCCCCATCTAATTCTTTATTCTTTTATTCTTTTATTCTTTATTTCATTAATTCATTAATTCTCTTATGCATTAATTCTTTTATTCTTTTATTCTTTTATTCTTTTATTCTTTTATTCTTTTATTCTTTATTTCATTAATTCATTAATTTTTTTATTCATTTATTCTTTAATTAATTATTATTTAATTATTTAATTGTTTAATTGTTTAATTGTTTAATTCATTATTCTTTGCAGAAATAAGCATTATTTTATAATTTTTTATACCCTTTATACTTGATTTTTAATATTAAAATAATAAATATTTAGAGAAAACAATTTATTTTGTGGGATTTTTGTAGAAATAAATAAAGCTTAGAATTTGGAGCGTTTTGGCGAAATAATCATCCTGATCGGAGTTCGAACGAAGAAATTATGGACAAAATTCAGTGAAATTATATCAATTAATTTGTAATTTGAAGTCATTTGCAAGCCTAATTCATTTCTGTGCAGCCCAGAAGACTTCAGCCCAATCTACCCAGTCCAAAGCCCAAAATTCGAGCCCAAAAGCTAGTTGGTCAATCTCAGTCAAGCCTAGAAACATCAGGCCAAGCCTAGTTGCAGCCCACGAATCCATCAGCCCGCGGCCCAATTCCTTCCCCAGTCCAGCCAAACCGTTCAACAGGCGCCAACCGAAGTTTAGAAGCTCTATTCGGCGCGCGTGCGCCGAAGGGTCCATGCTCTTGTCAGCGCCCATCGCGCTGCTACCCACCTTCCTACCAACCCACATCCACCGAAGCCCACCTGCCTCTGTTGCTAGTCTCTGTCGAAATCAGGCCATCATTTTCTGCAGCTTGCCACCAACTCCCCAACTGCCCTGTCAGTGCGCCCATGCCGAAATCATGATCTGTTTTTCAGCCACTGCCTGCCGACGCCTTGCCCTGCTCAAACTGCCTACTTTTGTGCAGATTTACTGCACAATTCAGCCCTTTTTCAACCCAAACCATCCCCAATTTCATCATTTCATTATTTTATTTTATTTTTGTATTTTTTATTTGAATTTTGGCACTCCCTCTATAAATAGGGAGGTCATTTCACTTGTTGAAGGGTCCCCAATTGTCCAGATTTAAGCCCTAGTTTTTAGTAGTTTTCTCTCTTAGGTTTTCTTCTTTTTATTTTGTAGATTTATTTTGGGGGTCATTTTAACTTCTTGTAATTTTTCTTCTTAATTAGTTTTCCTTTAAACTTTGTCTTTTAATTTATGTTTTTAGATTCATTTCTTAAGTTTTATTTCCTTTGAATTTTAGTTCTTAGATTTTCTTTGTAAACTTTTCTTTTTAATTTCTTTGACTTCTCTTTTAGAATATGAATTTACGCTTTCCTTAAGAAAATCTTAGGCCGAGTATTTCCGAAATAATTTTAGAATTTAAATCCGAATTCTTATGTTTTATCTTCTATCTTCATAAGGTTCTTTCTGCTGTTAAGAGAATTTTATGAATAACATTCCATTGTTTCCATACACTTTCGGAACCACAAGCTATTCTTGGGTTCTGAAAGTGTAACTTTATTCCCTTTACTTAAATTCTTGTTATTTGTTTCGGTTTACTTATAATTCTATACATGTGATGATATTTTCTTTCTAAACTTTCGTAAGTATGAATGCAATCTCCATGTGTTTTATTTTTTCAATTTCTTTTACTTCATATATCTTAGTGCTTAAACTTCAATTTGATGTTATATGTTTTATCCGATGTTCGGTGCATTTAGACTAGAATTGAAGAGATTAAATGTTGAACGCTGTTGGCGCATTTAATTATAAATTTAAGGTGAATCATGTTGTAAATGTTTGAAGTATATTGATGTTTGACGCACATTAATGGTTGATGCATTTATAATATTGAAAGATATATGTAAGTATTTGAGATGATGAAGGTAGGATTTCGTGATTGGTTTATTATAAGAAAAATGTTAGTGTTGGTAAAATTTGTATTTAAAGGAAGTTTATTTTTAAGAGTAGTTTAAATAATGTGATTGTTAATTTGAAATTACTTACGTAAAAGTGTCGGTTTTGTCTATGAAACTACTCTATGGTGGTTTGTAAGTTCTAATTAACATAAGCATTTGTACTTTTATTCTTAATTTGGTTAAAGATGTAATTTGGTTAAAGAGCTGGCATCCTATCGACCCCCGGGGCTTTGGTTGAAAACATCCAGAAAAGATCAGCTTTGATCTTTGAGCGATGAAAACGCTTACCCAATGAATCATTTTCCAAGACCCCCAAAACAAGAACCGCATCAATCACACTACCAAATTCCGAACCTCCTAAAGACTCAAAAAACGTGAAGTAATGGTCACAAAAACCCTCTCTACCTCATTATCAGAAAAACACTAGACCATTTGTGAATCAAATACCTCAGTGATAGTGTTCTGTCAGCCCCTTTCTTTCGTAAAATGGTGGAAAAATTCTGTGTTTCTATCCCTTTGTCAACCAAGAGGCTCGAGAATGTTGTCTCCATAACATCTCCTCCTTGGCCTTCAAACTATCCAACCCCAAATCCTGATGACGCTAGTGTTGCAAGTCCCTAAGAGTTTGAGTGGAAAATCATCCAGTTGAGCTTGAAGGCATTGAATGCACCTTGGTATGTTGCCAAGAGTGGTATGTTACCAGATATCCAGTAACCGAATAAGACTTATCAGACCCCCAAACATCAGAAATAAGCTCCTTACACCCATTTGTCTTAACCTATGCCACCTCAAAGAAAAATCGCCGAACACGTCGAGGAGGTCCCTTAGAAGGATAAAGACGGATCCAAATAGGAAGGTGGCAAGGCCCAATAGTTTAAATGCATAGTTAACACCTATGGAAATAACTATTGGGGAAAATGTTATTAGTGACTGCCATAACCAGCTGTACATGCACTAGACCATCCCCCTCCAGCGATTGCTCCAAGTAAACATATTGCCTTGGAAAGGGGTCGAGACCAAACCACAGTCATCTAAAGCATCAAAAAAGCTACGAATTTATTCAAACAGAATTACCTACTAACCAAGTTGTTGAGAAGATGCTTCAACTCCATTGAAGTCCCTCCTCTCATCCCCTCCCCACTAGCCACGAGGCTTCTTTATCATAATCCAAGCGACGAAGGGGATCTCAAGAAGAGTGCGCCTCACGCACTTCGGGATGACCATAGAACCCAGTGAAATAAAAGGAAGCACCGCCCAAACCTGAAATAAAAGCATTAATATGGCCAATGGATTAAGGGTGAATAGTTATCTCAATACCATGGCCCCACAAAAAAGGAAGACCACCAGCCATGCCCACTCGACTCACACAAAAGCCACTTGCCACGCCCAACGATTACTTAAAAAATTCCATTTGACGAGCAGTTTCTTCGTTTCCATCAAGAACAAAATCCCTGGTTGCTTGGCTTTGAAGAAAGGCTTCAGAGCTCACGCACATTCCAATCAAAGATACTCATCCTACATGATAGCTAATCCTCCTAATGACAAAAAATCCAAATCAAAACCAAACCATCACCACAATTTTAAAAGTTTAGTACCCAACATTAGAGAAAAATTGTAAACCAACAAATACTCTAATGGAAGTAGATTGAAAAGAAAGTAACAGATGATCTATCACCTGCAACTCGAGACAGAGGAAACTCATATTTGGAGTGAGATGTGGATGACAAATGTGAAAAAAATATGTATAGAATAATAAATAACCTAATAACAGCAATTAACTTCAGCTATCATCTCTATTCATTTCCTAGTTCATCTCTTCTCGTTTCATAATCCTGGATTAGAAATATGAAATAAGAGTTGATTAAAAGGATTTGAAATCGAATAAAGGAAAAAAAAAAAATTATTACCTTGTGTTCATCTTGGCTAGGTTGCACCGAAACGTCCTTGGACCCCCGTATCGCGTTTTGGATACCGATACCGGTCTGATACGCGTCCGATACGCTCGGATACGTTTGAATACGGTATCGGTATTTGGATACGGCTTGGATACAGCTTGGATACGTGCGTATCGGAATTGGATACGCATTATGTAATTTGGTTGATACGCGAGGGCATAAATGTCAAAACAAAGAAATAAAATCTGCAAGTTAGATCCAGTCCCTCGCTTGCGTTCTTCTCTCCCTCCCTCGCGTTCGATTTTGTACAATTGACTGGTGAGTCGGTGACCCTCTTGCCTCTGAATCGGCGAGTTTGCAAGTGGGCTGAAGCCTGAAAGATAAGGAGTATCTGCGTTGCTTGCAACAATCAAGAATAGCTGAGCCAAAAGTAAAGCTCAACTTTTATTTTCTATTGCAATCGTCTGCCTGAAAGAGCCGAAACAAGCCTAGGTGAGAGGTAACTGGTAACTTAACTTTTATTTTCTGTATGCTCACTGATTCTTTGGATTTTGTTGAGGAAATTTTTTTGGGTAGTTTCAATTAGGGGCTCAACCGCAGCTTTGACGTCGACTCATCTCACCGCCACCGCAATCCTCGTTGACGACCGCTAGCTTCTTTTCCTCGATCCGTCGGTCTTGCTTCCTGGTAAGTCTCAATTGCTCTATTTTGACTTTCTTAGAGCTTGCTTTCATCAATCGATTCACAAAGAACTAAGCTCTTTTCTGAGTTTTTAATTTTTAATTTTCTGTCATTCCGCCATTCTCTATCTGTCATTCTGCTCGTTTTCAATTTTTCTGAGTTTTGATAGTTGACCAAATTGTACATGATCTACTATATCAACATGCATCTCCAATGTTCTTTACGAACTCTTTGTTTGTGTGCATGTGTGTGTTCGATTTGTGTTTATACACACAGAGACGCTCCCAAATTCAGGCTTTGCAGATTGATGCGTGTGTTCGATTTGTGTTTATGCTCACTGACTAAATAGCTCTGTTTGTGTGTGTGTTCGATTTGTATGTGTGTATCGATTTTCTATCTAGAAGATTTGCAATAATGGCTGTATTTGGGTTGTGTGTCTACAGAGGAATAGGGATTCGTGGGAGTTCATTTTGCTATTTTTTTTAATTGGAATTTAATTGGAATGCTGGCCTATCTTAATGCCTTCTGCTGATGTCTTGGATATATTCTCTGTTGGTTTTTCTTCGATTGATGATGATTTTGGGGGTTGGTTTTGCTGTGACAAGTAGATGATCTTGGATAACACTAGAGCTGGATATTTTTCTGTTGTTTCCTCCATGAATCCTTTGCCTATCCTTGATTAGATTACAGAGTAAATCTTCGTTTATAGATATGAACCACCTAAAATCACTGAGATTTAAAGATTGCCTTTTCCTATGGATATTGCTTGCTTGTTGTTAACTATATTTGAATTTTAATATATTATTTATTTTTAGTATCCTTCTCGTATCGTATCCTTTGATTTTTTGATTTTGACGTATCGGAGTATCGTGTCGTATCGTATCCTCGTATCCATATCCGTTTCGATGCAACCTAGCTAGCTAGTGAGCAGCACAAAAGTAACTTTCAAAAAGTAAAATCTATTTGAAGAGAAACAATGGCAACTAACCATACCTGGCTGTTCTTATGATACGTCAGGACTCCCTGCATGAAAGGAGATAAATCAAAAGGTTTTGCTTGCACCTTCACTAACCCAAATGAGTAGAAAACTTTGAAAAAAATTATATGAAATTCATCGATAGCATAGTAAAGGTTAGCTAGCTAATGAGCAACACTAAATTAACTTTCAAAAATTAAAATCTAGTTGAAGAGAAACAACAGGAATTAACCATACCTACAATTCTGTTCATCCTCTTTGTCGATGAAAACCCACACTACAATTTTTTCCTAGTAACGACGATGATGGGATGATGTCGAGTGACAATTGTGATAGTGATAAAAGAAAATCTGCTACTTACACAATTGAATACCATTAATTGGAAGCAAACTAGATTAAAATCATTTAATTAACCCAACTCGTAAGTAAGTTATTCCAATCTTAGTAGCTAATAAATTAGTAGGAAAATTGGTTTATAACAAACCAGGTAAGATAATAAAGGAATCAGACTGCTTATCCATCTCCGATTTCCTTTAGTACGCAGTTACTACAGCCTTCATTGCCCTCATTGTTGCTCCAGTTATCTGAAATCCAAGACAAACGAACGTGGGTTTCTCAAAGTAACAAATTAAATACATGTATAACAAATTTTAAAATCAAAAGTCAAACTATGTAAAAATTTCAAACCAAATTTAATTAGCAGAAATATTAAAAGTTTACTTCGAAAATCACTGAAAGCCAATGCTGGCTTGTCTTCGTTGTTGAATCCGATTTCTTCAATTCTGTTGTCTCCATATGAACCATCTACTGACATCAAATGATACAAAACACACAAGACCAAAAATAAAGCATGGAAAGTAGCCGATTTATGTAACACAACAACACTTAGAGAACACGAATATTGACGCATCCAGTAACCAAATCATCAATTTTTTAGTCTTGAGATGACAAAAAAAATAACGATTTCAAATTGAAATTGCATACAAAAAAAGGTTGAATTTGAAACAATCAACTTTTATAAATTGGACAACATGCCACTTGATAGCTTGGCCCCTTTCACCTCCAGAAATCTGAGAGCTGCTAGTTTAATTTCTTATACAGGAATATATGTTCATTGATTCGAGTAAATAAAATTTACAATCAAAGACTTCACAGTTAAGCAAATATTACTACTTTCCAACAAATACACATGTGGAATCAAACAAACCACTGAATCAGATCCAAAAGAACAATTTCCATGAAAGTTTACTAAAGAGACATTCAAAATCAACAAATAACCTAATTCAGAACGTGGACTAGCCCTCTTCTTCCCGATCGATGGTCCTCTAAACCCAACAAACACAAAATAACTTCAAAATACAATCTTCGGGTAATCTAATCTACGAAGAAGAAAGGAAAAAGTAAAATAGATGATCAAAAGAGAAGATTGAGCTCACTGAAATTTTGGTGTGAAATATTGACTTCGGGTCAGGGTTGGAGAAGACCCGATATACGGTAATTTGGGATTAAAAAGCATGACCTTTTGAGGAAGCCGAAAACATGTCCAAAAATTTAACAACAGTGTCAGATGTTTGTGCTTTGATTGGATGAGGCAGTGGAGACGATCGAGGGTTACCGATGGGATACATTTGCGACATGGCCGCATATCGCTCGCTGGCGATTGGCCCAAGATGCGGTAACAAATGGTGGTTGCCGATTGGATGAAACTACGACGATGATGGGTTCATGCTGATTGGCTGTAATTGCGACGTGACCCATGAAGAGAGGGGCGAAAATACGAACCAAGGAGGAGAAGGTTGTGCAAGAAGATAGGAAGAACTGACTTTGAAGAGGGGCAAAACCGTCTCTCCACTGTTGATAAGGAAAAACAAATAAGGGCAATTTAGGAAACCCACTGTCCTTGAACAGTGGAATCCCACTAGCATTTTAGTAAGTAGAGAATTAGCAGCAAGAGATTAATATTTGTGATAAGGCAGTTAAAAACAGAGACTCTCACATTACTAACACAATCCAAACTAAGCCATTTGTCATGGCGGATAGGATACGTGGTTCTTATTTGTTGCAGCCGATATTTTACATCATTTTTATTATCACTGCGGCTAACACACGTACAACACGCACTACGTTTTATACATTACTAGCTATATCTAGCTATATATATATTTATATTATAATTATTACTACTCCTACCACTGTTGTCATTACTGTTAGTTACTAAGCAATCACTGATTGCATTAAGTGAATGAAAGCAGTAAAGTGCAAGCTAAAGTGCAAGCTAAAGTGCAAGCACCCAAGTGAGGTGGCACTTAAGGGAAGTGTAGGAATATATTTTAACAGATTCAATTAACTTAGGGTGCAAGATGAACATGTGTCATCTTCCTATAGGTCTATGGCTAGACTATTTTCTATTAGTTGAATGTCATCATAATGACATCATGAATTGTAACCATTTTATGAATGTAAGCACGGCTTAGAATGTGTGTAAGAGTGTGTGAGAAAGTTGAAGGAAATCAATAGAAAGAAAAAGTTTCAGAAATCATGTTGAATTGCTCATAGGAATTTTCACAAACAGTTGGTGTGCATCACAGTGCATTCCACTCTTCTTCCAAGCAAACTCCATTACAATCCATTCGAAATCAACCTACATACATTCTACACCTAAAACTACTTCCAAACATTCCAATGAAAAGGATTTGAACCATTACCTTCTGCAAACTCCGCGATTTCCATTTTCCAGTGCACTGTTCCATTGATCGATCAAGCAAACATGCAGAACAGAGAGAATTGAAGTTAGCACCTGAGAATCAAAAGCCAAGATGGTATCAGAGCAGTGAATCGATCTGATTTACTGGGGCTTGAAATTGTGAGAAGTTGCATCCTAGTGTAAACTTAGCTAGCAAGCAAAGTAATTGACAGGACCCACCCCTAATCCCCCGGAATTAAGGGCTAAATCCTGCTCCCGTCTAACTTACGCATGACACGAAGGCTAAACTGACGTCCAACCTCCATGTGACACGTAAGTCGGACAAGGGATTCTCGGTCCAACCATCCCAAAAGTAACTGGACTTCCTAGAGTGCACCGAACTACTGTGGATCGCGAGTGTGATGTCTCCTTCTCTCTCGACCAACAGCTCGTACTGCAACAACCTGGAGGGTATCGAAAACACGAAAAGACTGTGAGTGGAAAAAAATAAAGTATAAGTTCAAAAACAGTTCAATAAAAAAATTACAGTTATACCCTCCATCTAAAAACCAATGCATGCATATCAATAGATGTTATGAAAACATTCATATCAAAACCAGCAATGAAAAACATTTGAAAACTTGAATCACATCCGCTATCCAAATCCAGGCCTCAGCCTCAAATCACAAGTCAATCTCAAAGACGGGAACTCAGTCCCAAAACTCATCAAATCCATATCATCCGGGCCACTGCCCAAAACATCTGAAAAACCAGTGAAAAACCAGTGAAAAACTAGTGAAAAACATCAATCATACAGTTTACTGGATCTCAAGTGCGCCCGAGTCTTTAAACTCAAAACCATGCACAATAACCAGGCCTTCCCGGGATATCAACGAGTCTTTAAACTCAAAACACAATCACAGGCCTCAGGGGGTATCATAACCGAGTCTTTAAACTCAAAACATATACCGAGTCTTTAAACTCAAAACATCTCAATCCAGGGCCCTCCCCCCGTCAATCATCCGAGTCTTTAAACTCAAAACCAGATCCAGCGGGTTTTTCTTTTCTTTTCCGGGTCTTTAAACCCAAAACCATTTTTCATTCAACAGTGAAAACCATAGAAAATCCATCTCCGAATTCGCAACAATGATTCTGTAAGCTAGCATTCGGAACCATCATCCCGAACCCAAATCCAGATTTCCTTCCAAGTCTCAAAACCAAAACCGAAATCTCATTTCCGAAATTCAGTTTCAAAACCGAAAGCTCCTTTATCGAAATCTCAGAAATAGGGCTCCAAGCCCGAAATCACTTTTCCGAAATCCATTTCAAATCCTTGAAATCAAATCATTAAAACCATGTTCAAATCACAAGATCGATCGAAATCTCGTAAAACGTGAAATCCCATAAATACCTCGGAAATCGTGCAAAACCGTAAACCATCAAAAGCATAATCAAATCATAAAATCACGTATAGAAAACATATAAAAACATATATGCATGCATCAAGAGTTAGAAAGCAAAGTCCACTCACAAACCATTCCGACGTCGTCTCGATACGAGCGCACTTACGTCGTTCCCGGTAATTTCGCTATCCTAGGCTTTCCCGAACCTGTCCAAATCCCACACTAAGGTCACTAACTACTTCACAATGGTCATACTAAAGTCCCATAATTTTCTCATATTTTTAACTATTTTTAACCGAGCCCTAAAGCCTTTGGATAGCCCGAAACATGTCGAGACGATGTCCAATCAACCCGGAACTAGGGCCAAAATGTTCGTTACATCGAATACTTTAAAAGTCGTGTTGGGACCTTCCTAGAAATCTGTGCCACGCGCCCAACACTATTCATCTTCACCCTCTACCGAACCGGGTCCAGACCGGTTCGGTTTAGGCCGGTCTAATCGAACCGGCGAGCACGGTTTTTACTCAATTTTAATCGGTTTTCAGTCCTTTTTAGTCCATTCGATTCGTCCAACCACAAGTTATTGATTTAACTAATTAATTTATGAAGATTGAGCCTATTTCATACCTCCCAAATTGAGCAAGTAAACCCAGAAAATCTCAGTCTTTGATTTCGGCCACCCCCAGTCTTCTCAGGCACGGGTTCGAATCCTTAGCCCAGTAACAACCTCCTACAACTGTAAGGAGCATTAGAAGGACTCGACAGCTCCCCCAAAACTAACAAGTTTCAATTTGAACTAAAATTCAAAAAACAAGGGAAACCGATAACTTACCGTTTTCTGACCTCCGCTGTGACCTCCGACGTGAGTCCTAAGGTCCAAGAAGCAATCCTTAACTCCCTAATCACTCCCACAGATCAACTTAAACTAGTTTGATCATTTGAGGTTCCTCACCAGTTCACAATTCCTTCTCTGTTTCCTCTGATTTTTTTTTTCACCTCTCGCAGTCCTTCTTCAAACGAACTTCCCACTAAACAGTCCCACACACAACACAACACTTCTCTGGTCTCTCACTCACCACCACCAAGAACTTACATGACTCTCTCACACACTGGAAAATGATCGATGTCCTATGTCCCTGTTTCTCCCTTAAACGATAAACCCAATTTAAATTTAACCGTGTGCGAATTTGGTAGAAGCTCCTAGGCTAGTCAGGTGTCCTCCAATCAACGGTCCAGTCCAAAAATATCCAACAACTCAGGCCCAAGTGTTCCTATCCGATTTCTCACAAATCCCAACGTACAAAAAGACAATTTTTCCCTTCTAATGTCCAAATTACAATTTTACCCCTCACTTATCTAGACCCATAACTAAGTCGTCCGACATCCAATGACGGCGTGCCGATTGTCGTTGCACTCAGGACATCGAGACCTATCTAACGGCCTTGAATTACGTGAAAATTATTTGTCATCCAAAAGTCAACCTTTTGCCCTTATTTGATCAAATTACCAAAGTACCCTCGAACTTCCGAACGTCATAACTTTTTCCTCGGACGTCGGAATCGGACGTGCCACCTGTCTATGAACTCTTGACATCCCAAACTACCTCACGGTCATTGGTCAAAGTCCTTTTGACAGCCCGATCAAAAAGTCAACATTTTGCCCATTCTAGGGGCAAAATCGTCATTTCGCACTGTCCGTCCGAACGCCTCCAACTAATCACTGATTAACTGCACTAATCCATCATTAACACTAATCAAATCCCGATTTGCGGAACGGGTTGTTACAGTAATGGCTGCTGCCGGTGGGGAACTAAGGGTTCCACTGTTCGATGGTTCCAACTATGAATTTTGGAGTATCAAAATGCTCACAGTTCTGCGAACTCATGATCTATGGGAGTATGTGGAGAAAGGATTGAATGAAGACTTACCTACTGCTGCAGCACCAGAAGAATCTTTTGATCTAGGAGCTGCTAGGCCACTAGTGACAGGACCCACCCCGATTATCGCCTCGATAATCGGGAAGCATCCTGCTCCCGTCTAACCATCGAACACAAAGACCAAAATAACCAAAAAAAATTACACTACACCTATTGTCAGACCAGGGAGATTAAATAGTACAACCGACTGGACTTCAAGTCCATAGTTTCACATAGCATAAATTACAAAACAAGATAAAGATCAAATCCTACTCTGTGAACTAAACTACACCGCAACAGAAAACTTTATGCCTCTGCCTCTGCCTCGGCGTTAGCCCCCGAACTTGTACCACGACCTGGAGGGTACTTGAAAACAACAAAGTGTGAGTGGACTAAAACAAAAGTTTCCAGAAAACTGTTTAATGAAATCGGGGTTCACCCTCCAGTTTTATAACACGCATGCATAACTAAATCTTCGAAAACAACATAGTTAATGAAAACGGCATAATTAATACTCGAAACATTTTATGCATCATATGGAAACCGTCACAGTATATAGTCACAAAAATCATATGAAACCGAAAGTAACAACAACAATCAAGCCGTTGGATCCATCCGAGTCTTTAAACTCAATATCAGGCCTTCCTGGGATATCAACGAGTCTTTAAACTCAAAACATGATCAATAGGCCTCGGGGGGTATCACAATAACCGAGTCTTTAAACTCACGAGTCTTTAAACTCAATCCGGGTCTTTAAACCCAATTCGGACCCGCCCCTGTCATTAATTAACCGGGTCTTTAAACCCAAAACTAGATCCAACAATCATACCGAGTCTTTAAACCCAAAATCATGCGTAAAATCATAATAAACTAGGATCCATCATGATCCATTTTCCAAAACCATTCCGAAATCACATTTCATCATAATAGGACCTATGTCCGAATTCCACATGCAATTCCAAATCTTACTCACAAATCATGATCAAATCATCATTAAAACGCGACATGCATAATCATCTCAAATCACTTTATCAAACCATCATCCATGCACAGGAGAAAAACGTAACCTCGAAATACGTAAAACATGATAATCTCCTCGAAAAACGTGCATTCATGTAAAATCGAAATATCATAATCATCACTATAAAATCATATATGAAAACATAAGATAAATGAATAAAAACAGTTATGCATGCTCGGTTAGAAATCAAAAGTCCACTCACGGATTTCGGACGCGTCAATCGCGCCCCGTGCGCTCCTCGGTAGCCTCGGGAATGTTCGGGCCTGTCAAATAGTACAATAGGGGTTACAAACATTCCCTAAAAGCTCGTATTAAGTTCCCTAATTTTTCGGGATTTTTCGATGTAAATTAACTTAAGGCCTTAAACTTCCGAACCCTCAAAACTATCCCGAACGACATCCGATCGACTCGAACTTTAAATAAAAAATGTTCAATAAATTGAAAGGATTAAATCTCAAGTTGACCATGATCGGAAACAAGGCCTCACGCACTTTCACGCGCCGCCTAAAGTGGTTGCGCGTGAAAGCCACGCGCCTGCTACAGTGTTGCCATCTTCACCCGACTAGCCTGTTAAACGGGTCCTCAACCCGCGACTCGACCCGGCCAATTACCCCTCAATTCTCACTCAAAACCTTCCCTTCTTCCACCTAATCATTCCTTAACATGTTAATTTAAGATCTCTTTCCTTAATTAGCTTCAACTTGCCCTAAATCGATCCATTCATACTTGAACAGTCAAACGGGTTGACTTTCGAAACTCCCTCAAATCGACTTGGTTTCCTAATTAATTGACACTGAAGCTTCATACGACCTAAACAAACATTAAACCGCAACCAATTTCACACACCTTTACCTGTAGGTAGTCTTCCTCAACCTTGATATTTTCCAGAAACTGGAACTCCCGTTCTAGGCCAAACCATGATCCACTTCCCTTAATTTTTGTATGGTTGAGTTAGAAATGAACCAAGAAGGCTAATTCCAATCTCTGTTTAGCTCCTCTCCCCTCACAAATTAATCTTTGATTTTTCCCTCCAATTTCCCAGTCTTTTTTCGTTTCTGTTTTCTCTCAACTCTCAATCCCTTCTCAACAGAAAATGACCCCTCTACTCTGTTAAATGAACCGTTCAGAAGACACCCGTGGGAATCTCACTCAGACTCACTAAGACTCTGTTTCCCGTAAAACAGACTCAAACCAATTTTAAAAGCTTGCCCGTGCACTGGTTCACTATCCCAACATACCTCAATGCTTCCAATATCCTCAAAACCATTTAACTAATCCCTGAACAGAGATTAGGCTTAAACAAATCCTTGATCAGAGGGTGGATTAAACAATTGCACCGCACTCACCACGGCTATTCAAACTGGGCTTGTCAAAATTACCATTTTTTCCTTCTGCACCAAATTACCAAAATTCCCCTCCTCTTCCGAGACCCGTAACTCAACCGTCCGATGTCCGTTTTTAGCGTGCCGCCTATCTACAGACTCAGGGCATCGAGACCTACTTAACGGTCTTTGAATTGTGTGGAAATCAGTTGTCAAACAAAAAGTCAACATTTTTTTCCCTTTTCGTCCAAATTACGAAAATGCCCTTGGACTTCCGAACGTCATAACTTTTTCCCTGATTGCCGGAATTGGACGTGACGCCTGTCTATGGACTCGTGACGTCCCGAACTACGTCACGGTCATCGGTCAACGTCCGTTTGACCTTCCAATCAAAAAGTCAACAAATCGACCATACTATTCACAGGGGTAAAAACGTCATTTCATTCATTATTTTACAAAATTACATTCTCCGAATTTCCGAGGCGTTACAACCAGAAGCTGCTAGGCCTACTCGACCTGATTACATCAGGGATGCTCGTGCTCTTGGGATAATCCAGACAGCCGTGGTGGACTCTATGTTCTCTAGGATCTCAAATGAACAAAGTGTGAAGTCCACTTGGGATCTGCTAAAAAGGGAATATAGAGGAGATGAGAAAGTGCGGGTAGTAAAACTTCAAGCACTCAAGAAAGATTTTGAGTATGTCAGAATGAGAGATGATGAGTCTTTCTCAGTCTATACATCTAGACTGTACACTATTGCGGATCAAATGAGATCATATGGTGAGGAAGTAACAGAAAGAAGAATGGTGCAGAAGATCCTGATCAATCTCACTAAAATCTATGATCCTATTGTGTCAATCCTTGAAGAAACTAAGGATTTGGACATTGACAATGTGCAAACACTGCTAGCATCCATATGAGCATATGACCAGAGGCTGGAGATACATTCAAAAACTCAAAAAAAAAAAGGCATTCTTTGGATTAAGTGTGAATCAAGGATCACAAGACAAGACACACAAGCAACATGGCAGAGGCAAGTAGAATTACAAAGGAAACAAAGGCTGGAAGGCAAGACCTATAACAATGTCAAAAACAATCAAGGTACCGAGGTTTCCCTATAAAATCTGTGGAAAGTTGCATTATGGTGAATGTTGGCTTAAGAACAAACCAAAGTGTTTTAAGTGTAATAAACTAGGTCATATTGCAAAGAACTGCATGGTGAGGAAAAAGGTCAATATGGAAAAATAGGAAGAGGAAGATAGGGATGGAGTGATGTTTTATGCCTGCAATTCAGCAACAATTTATGAGGGGAGTGGGGTGTGGTGACACGACCCACCCCCAATCCCCCGGGATTAAGGGTTAAGTCATGCTCCCATCTAACTTACGTGTGACACGAAGGCTAAACCGTCGTTCAACCTCCATGAAACGCGTAAGCTGGATAAGGGATACCAGGTCAAAATACCAAAGTCACCTTTCGATGTCCTAGAGTGCGCAGAATTTACTATGGATTGCGTGTGTGATGTCTCCGTCTCTCTAACAACAATCCGCACCACATCAAACCTCGAGGGTATCGAAAAACATAAAAGACTGTGAGTGGATAAAAATCAATAATAAGTTCATAAAACATTTTATAAGAATAGACATTTATGCCCTCCACTTAAAACTAATGCATGCATTCGAAAACCATTTCATTTCAAGATATTAAAAACCGTTTATGAAAATCGAAATCATTTCCTATTCTCAAATCTCGTTTCTCCAATCCAGGGCCCCAGCCCAAAACCATAAATCAATCATCAAGTACGGGAACTCAGCCCAAAATCATAAATCAACATCAAAATATGGGAACTTAACCTAAAATCATAGTCAATCAATATGTTGGATCTCAAGCGCGCCGAGTCTTTAAACTCAAAACACATGTGCATCATCAGACCTTCCTGGGATATCAACGAGTCTTTAAACTCAAAACACAATCAACAGACCCCGGGGGATATCACAATAACCGAGTCTTTAAACTCAAAATATATACCGAGTCTTTAAACTCCAAACATATCAATCCAAGGCCCTCCATCGTCATCAATC
Source organism: Prinsepia uniflora (assembly GCA_032719365.1). Lineage (NCBI taxonomy): Eukaryota > Viridiplantae > Streptophyta > Magnoliopsida > Rosales > Rosaceae > Prinsepia > Prinsepia uniflora. The sequence continues at coordinate 32,336,119 of CM064861.1, read as the reverse complement.
AACCGAGTCTTTAAACTTAAAACCAGATCCAACCATATTCGGGTCTTTCAACCCAAAACCAAGTATCAACGGGTCTTTAAACCCAAAACCAAGTGAAAATCAATATCAACGGGTCTTTAAACTGAAAACCAATATCAACGGGTCTTTAAACCCAAAATCAAATCCGAAATCATCATTTGAAATCTCCATTCCAATCCGGAAATCACATCCATAATCCATTTCCAAATCCGAATCCGAAATCATCATTTGAAATCTCCATTCCAATCCAGAACTCACATCCATAATCCAATTCCAAATCCGAATCTGAAATCATCATTGCATAGCCGGTATCCAGAATCATCATTTCGAACCCAAATCCAGAAATCCTCTTTTCAAGTTCCACAACCGAATCCCGAGTCATATTTCCGAAATCCGATTCCAAAACCCGAAATCACATTTATCGAAATCACTTCTCCAAAATCCATTATAAATTATTGAAATCAAATCATTTTTCAAATCCCAAATCATAGTATCGAAACCCTTAACAAATCATCGTATAAAACCACAATCTCGTAAAACGTGCAATTACGTAAACATCTTGAAATACGTGCAATATCGTAAATCATCAATATCATATCACAAACATAGAAATCACATGTAGAAAACATATAAAACATTCATGCATGCATAATAAATTAGAAAGAAAAGTCCACTCACAGACCGTTTAAGCTGCTGTCTCGATACGCGCGCACTTATGCTTTCCCGTCTAATCCACTATCACCGGCTTTCCCGAACCTGTCCAAATCCCATAAGAAGGTCACTAACTACTTCATTAAGCTTCTACTAATGCCCCGTAATTTTTTTTGAATTTTTAACTATTTTTAACGGAGCCATTATACCTTCGGACATCCTGAAACCTATCGAAACGATATCCGATCGACTCGAAACCAGTCCTAAAATATTCGTTACATCGATACGATAAAAGCACGTGTTGAACACTTCGCCAGACTAGGCCCCGCGAGCCCTCACGCACCGCCCAAAGGGGTTGCACGTGGAAGCCACGCGCCGACACTATTCATCTTCAACCTCCGTTCAACCCGCTCCAGACCAGTCTGATTCAGACCGGTCCAACCTGAACCGGCGTTCACAGTTTTGTGCTCAATTCTAGTATGTTTTCAACCCTTCCAAGTTCTACAAGTTCGCCTCTGCATTATCTAATTATCTATGGCCTCAAAACTGAGAGTTTAGACTTGGAATTTACCTCCCAACGTCGAATGATGAACCGGCCACGTTTCTTCTCTGGTTCTGGTCACCATAGGGTCTCTCGCCTTTCCTCCAAGTGTGCTCGATTCCTGGTCACCTTCAGAACCTCACCTAATGAATATCAACCAGCAAAAAAAGCTTCACCATGTTTGGTTGCAAAAATCAGATTTTACGGGCAAACACACCTTATCGTTCTTCTCAGACCTTGAATTTGAGTCCATTGAGCTCATCTCATCTTCCATAAACTCATATAAACCACCAAAACAGTAAACAAGTCTTAGAATCCATCCTCCATTTTCTAATTCCAAAGACATGGTACACGATTCCTACCTCCTTTCTTCCACCACCGTGCACGACGGCTGTAACGACCCGAACTTTCGTAATTATTATTTTATTGTAAAATGACCATTTTACGCTTGGAGGGGGAAAATTTTTGACTTTTTCCTTGGGAAATATTTAGGACTTTGACCCATGACCGTGACGTAGATCAGGATGTCACGAGTCCATAGGCAGGTGACACGTCAAAAATGGACGTACGACGAAAACGTTATGGTTACGGGAGTGAAATCGATTAAACGTACGAATCGAGGGTTTAATTAAAATAATAATTTAATATTGTAATCTGACCTAAAACTGAAAATTAATCTAGACCCTTGGATGTGTAACGACCCGTCCCGAATTCCGGGATTAGATTGGTGACTAATTAAGGATTGGTAAGGTTAATTGGTGATTAGTTGAGCGAAATTGGACGAACGATGCAAAATGACCATTTTGCCCCTGATTATGGGCAAAATATTGACTTTTGACCTGGAAGGTCCCATGGCTGAGGGTTGAGGATCGTTATGTAGATCGAGTCGATACGAATCCGTAGATAGGCAGCACGCCGAAATTGGACGTCGAACGGAAAAGTTATAGTTCACAGAAGTTCGATTTCACTATGCATACATTTCGAGAAGGGAATGATGTGGCGATATCTGATTGGGTAGATATTTAAGTGGGACCCATGGATGAGTGACAAGTGTCCCTCATCCCATTGGTCACTTCCCCAAAAAGTGGATCTATCCTAATTAAACACTATTATTCTAATTATTTTATAATTTAATCTCACCCACTTCCCATCTCCACCTTCCATCTCATCTAATCTCTCAATCTTGGTTGTCCAAATCTTCTTCCTTCTCACCCACTTGGCACCTCACCACCATTATCCATCCTTGGGCCCGTGAGAGAGACTGAAAGTGATGAGGACAACGTAATGGACAGCAGGCCACGGCGGTGGCCACGGCGGAGGAAAACCCGAAACCTTAGATAAGTTGTTTTGAATTTTGGACTACGAGTTTTAGGGGTTTTCCTTTCGTTCTAAAGGTTGGGTTATGTTTATGGTGATCTTAGGGGAAGGTTTGGATTGGTTTCTAGGGCTAGGACGGCAAGAATCGACGGCGGGAAACACTTGCAGGTGGCCGGTCCGTTCTTCAATCTTGGAGGTACGTTTTTCGACTTGGTTTTGAATGTTTGAAAGCTTAAATCGATAGGGTTTGAGGTTAGGAACTTATAGGAATCAAAATGGAATGAAATGGATAAAGAATGAATGAAATGGGGCCCTGGACTTCACGTGTGGGCTTCACGCGCAGCCCCTTTGGGAGGCGCGTGAGGGCGCGCGGTGGGTATTTTGGGAAAGTGTCCAACATGTGAATTAATCTATTCGATGTAACAAACATTTTGGGACTGGTTTTGTGGCCCTATTTATGACCTCCGGGTCTGAGTCGTGGTCGCGGTGAGTGCTTTGTGTATGGCTACGGACGATACAACGCTCGCCTCCAGACTGAGATGTGTTCCTTCCGGAGAGGTCACGATGCACGACCCGTTGTCGAGCAGCCACTGGAGGCTCGATTTCGGAGTGCTGACGGTTCAGGATATCGATCGGTGATGAGTGCACCATGATCTAGTGGTGATCGCGTCGGTTGATTCGTTCTAGCGACATACTAGGATTGAGGGCGGTCCTAGACGGATGGTTGCACACATCACTACGATCGGAATCGTGACTAACCCTGAGATATCGGGCCAGATACCTAATTGAGTCATGAGTTCGGGCTTGAGGCCCAGTTGGTGTATGTTTATGTTTTTGGGTCGGGGACCCTAAATGGATTTCTAGGTTCATGAAAATTTATGGGAACCGTGCATGAATCCCTTGAAAGGTTTTAAGGATGTTTTGATATATATATATATATATATTCATATACCTTCCTTTATTTCGATTGTCTCCTCCGGGGATGGTCGTTGGCCTGGGTGGACCCCGAAGTAATGACGGAGCACTAACTGAGCGGAGTCGCCCCCGTTGGGTACCTTACTCTCAGGAAGGCTTATGGATTGTAATCCCCCAGGGAGGGTCATTGATCTACATACATTGACATGGGTGGACCCTAAGGAGACTTGAGCTTTGAGTCCCCGGGTAGCACGCGCGTAGCTCTAGTGTCAGGACCCACCCCGATTATCACCCAATAACCGAGGTGAACCCTGCTCCCGTCTGACAACCCAACATAAAAGACCGAAACAACCTCACGAAAACCACAAATTACATTGCCAGACGCAGGAGAATCTAAAACATCCCAGAGTCAGTAGTTATACAGAGCATAGTACCAAAACCAAAGTAAAACAAAAACCGATACACAGAGTACACGCACAACGGAAAAGTGGAAACACTCCGGGAAAACTCTCGAGTATTCTATGCCTCCGACTCTTCCTCAACGTCAACCCCCTCGCTAGCTCCACGACCTGGAGGGCAGTTAAAAACCAGAAAGTGTGAGTGGACCATAAAGAATAAAAGTTTCAAAAACCATTTTATAACAAACCAGGGTTTGGCCCTCCGTTTTGAAAACATGCATGCATAACCCGTTAAGTAAACAGTGATATAAATCACATAGTAATCATCATAAAAACGTTCATAAGTCACAAAATAGGCATCATGAAAACAGTACGATAAAACATAAATCCAAGTCATCATTATCATATCAAACCAGCTGGACCTAACCGAGTCTTTAAACTCCCGAGTCCTTAAACTCAATCCAGGCCTCAATAATCCGAGTCTTTAAACTCAACAGGCCTACGGGGGAAATATCAATATATCAGAGTTTTTAAACTCCCGAGTCTTTAAACTCAATCCGGGTCTTTAAACCCAATCTGGGCTCGTCCCCCGTCAATCATAATATCCGGGTCTTTAAACCCAATAATCAGTTTCAGCAAATCCAATCCAAAACCATTTGAAAACCAATTCTAAATCCGTATCCAAACCCGAATTCGAAATCACTGGTCTGATGCCCTTCCGGCATCCAGAACTGTCATTCCGAACCAAAATCCGGAATTCCACTTTTCAATTTTAAAACCAAATCTCCGTTTTTCGAAATCCGATCCTAAACCGAAATCTTGCTCATCAAATCATGTACCAAAATGCATTTATAATCCTTGAAAATAACTTATCGTTTGAAATCCAAAAATCATGGCATCGAAATCAGAATTCAAACATTTCTCGTAAAACGTGCTGAAAAGCGTACTTTCTCGAAAAACGTGCAATTATGTAAAACCAACATAGCATATTCAACAATCATAAAGTCACATGTAAAACCATAAAACAATGATAGAAAAACAGTTTTGCATGCTCAAGTATAGAGAAGGAGTCCACTCACAGTTCCCGGGTACGTCACTCACGTCTCGTACGTTCCGCACGTTCCTCGTCCGCCTCGGGGATTCCTGATCCTGTCACAAGTCACCATACTACGTCACTAACACGTTAACGAAGGTTCTCCTAATTTCCTACGAAATTCTCCGGGTTTTAAACGTAACTAATCGAGACCCTAAACCTTCGCCCTCGTAGACCTAACCTAAAACGAAGTCCGATTAACCCAAAACCTAGCTCAAAAGATTCGTTACAACGTCTAGACCAAAATCCTAGTTGAACACCTCCCCGGAAAACGCCGCACGTGCCTCCACGCGCCGCCCAAAGTGGCTGCGCGTGGGCCTCACGCGCTTGCACTGTTCATCGTCTTCAACCTTCGTCCAAGCGGTCCAGACCGGTTCAGCCAAACCGAACTGGCGTGACCGGTTCTCTGTCAACCTGCAACCAAAACAGTCCCTCTTTCCACTAAAAGCTTCGTCCTGATCTTAGGAATCCATTTCCCTCAACCAAACACGACAAAGCGGCCTCTAACCCGTCGTCCCCAACTTGAAACAGAAACCCGTCCAAACCCCTGTTCTTGCTCCCGGCCAACCGTCTACTCCCCCGTCACGGCTTCGAACCCTAGAGCTTCCTAAGACCCTCCTGAGTCCACTAGAACTCACCAAATACCTCGACTCAGCCCCTAACTTCACGACTTTCAAATTGAAACAAAAAGGAAAAACAGAGGAATTTGAAATTAACTCACATGCCGCTCACCGCCGTGGCTCCGCCGTGTCCCTAGGTGTCCCCTCAGCTCCTCAGGTCCTCTGAACACCACTACTCGACCGTTTTGATCAAAACCCTGCAGCACCCCACCAAACAACCTCTCTGTTTCCATGAGACCTTACCTTCCTCACACACACAACCACTCAACTTCCACTCCTCTCAGCCCAGTCCTTGCACTCTCAGTCTCCCCTTGAACACAAACACTCACTCAAGACTCTCACCTCCCTGCAATTCGATCGATTTCACCTCCCAACTCTGTCTCTATTCCTCTCTTCGAACAAACACGATACACACACAGTCCATTTTAGCGCACCGCCCAAACTTGTAGAAACCTCTAGCACACTGCCACCTGTCACAATCCTATGTTCCATGACTCAAAAATATCAAACAATCGCTGTACACTTGGCCTTATCAGACTGGCCCAAATCCCAATGCACCAAAAGACCAAAATGCCCCCGTGAACTAAAATTACCATTTTTCCCTTCGTCGTTCTAGACCCGTATCTTACCCGTCCAATGTCCGATGAAGGCATGCCGCCTGTCGTTGAACTCAGGACGACGAGACCTACCTAACGGTCCTAGGTCTACGTACAAAAACCCTGTAGTACGAAAAGTCAACTTTTCCCCCTATTTTAACCAAATTACGATAATATCCTCAACCTTCCGAACATCATAACTTCCTCCTCGGATGTCGGAATCGGGCGTGCCACCTGTCTACTTACTCATGACGTCCCAAACTACGTCACGGTCATCGGTCAATGTCCAATTGACCGCCCGAACTAAAAGTCAACAATTTGCCCAAACTAGGGGCAAAATCGTCATTCTACACTAACAGGCCAATAGTAACCAACTAAACACCAATTAGACTCACTAATCCGTTACTAATCACTTTACTAATCCCGACTCCCGGGACGGGTCGTTACATCTAGATACCGTGACATGATGGTTATGTCATTTATATTTTTATGTTATATGATCGGATTTATGGTTTTGGGCTGAGTCCCACCTGAATTTGGGTTGTGGCCCGTATGATTGGTTTCATTTACTATTTTGGGCTAAGGCCCTCATGTTTCGATAAATGGTTTTCGAATGCATGCATGTTTTTTAGTAAAAGGTACAAATGTCTTTATGAAAATATTTTTATAAATTATTGTTTTGTCCACTCACAGCTTTTTAATGTTTTGACTGCCCTTCAGGTTGATCGCAGATGCGGGCTATAGCATAGACCGAGACATCACATACCTCCTCCGGATCCTGGCACACTCTGAAGCCCCGAGCAGGCTAAAGTTGGAAATTTCCCTTGTCTGACACTCCGTGCCAGACGGGATCAGGAGCGTCCCGCGTTAATCCCAAGAGGATTGGGACGGGTCCTGACAGGATGAGTGACAAATGTCACTCATCCCACACTCCCTTTTCCCTAATTCATGGATCTTGTCCCTATTGGCTAATTATTTTATACTTTATTTCTCTCATACAACCCCAGCCGTTCATTATTTTTTCCCCAGAGTGCATCTACACCATCCGTTCCATTTCCTCTTCCTTTTTATTTGATCAGACAACTCTCTCTCTCTCTCTCTCTCTCACCTTGATATTTTCTCAACCGTGAACACACACACACGGCTCAATCCCTTGAACAAACACACACACCCAGACGACTACCACCCTTACTGCTTTGCTCCACCTCCAGACGACGGCTAGACCTCACCACCCACCACCTTCACCAGCCATCACCCACCAACTTCCTCCTCCCCTGCTTGTTAAACCCGAAACCCTCTAGACCCGAGAACGAGGAAACCAGCCCAAAGGAAACCAAACCGTCTGAAAACCACCTCCACGACTTGAACTAGCACGAGCATAAGAGTTTTAGGTCGTCAGGAGAACTGGGGACTGGACGTGACGGCCTGCGGCAGCGACACGGTGGAGGTAAGCCGGACAACCCGAGAGGCCTTTACTTACTTCCCTGTTTCGAACGACCAGTTTTGATGTTTGTGTTTCATTCCTCACAGTTGGGACATGTTTTAGGGACATTGACGATCAAGTAGAACCAGTTTTCGAGGTTGGAAACAGAGTGAGTCGACGGGGAAGATGACCGGAGTTGGCTGCCGATTTCCCTTCGAGTTACAGGTAGTATTTTCGATTTAATTTCTAGTTTTGAGGCCACAGAACTCTAGGGTAGGATTAAACGAACCTCTAGGGCCAAATCTGATCGAAAATGGTGACTAGAAACGAAATCTGGGATCGAGGCAAGCCGCGGGTCAACGGTGACTCGATTTTAGGATTTCGGGTTGACCCGGTCAGATGGATGTGGTGACGTCAGTAGTGACGCATGATAACGACATGACGTCAACAGTGACGCATGATGACGACATGACGTCAGCAGGTACTGTAGCAGCATTGACCAACCTTTGACCAGGAGTGTGGGGGCATGTATGAATAGTAATTTTTGTGGGACCAGTACCATTTTCAAGGTTTCGACGATACAAATCCAATGGCGGTGGTTTCGTGTCAATCAGAGATCGTTAAGTTGGTCATATTATGGTTTGAAGCCTCGAGAAGCGTGTTTGGATGGCTTTCCCTGGCCGGTTTCATTCTAGGTCTTCATATTTGAGTTGTAGGAACCTATAGTGACCTTTATGTGTACTTTGGACTTGACAGGAATTATACATATGCACCAGGACATGTTTATAAGTCTAGTTAACGGTAGGACCGGACTGTGAGTGGGCCTTTGATTTCGTTAAACTCTTGCATGCATATACCTGTTTTCCTTTATATATATATATATATGATTCAAGAAAAAGCATCTGATTATCATGAGTTATGATTATGACACGTATTACGAGGTTTGGGCATGAGACCCGTCTAGTTAGTTATGCACTGTTTTGAGTCATATATATGTATATGGATTTCGATGATTATTGACAGGACCCGTCCCAATCCCACTGGGACCACCCGGGGACGTGACCCGCTCCCGTCTGACAATGACTCTAAACATACCAAAATTACCCTTAAATAAAAACCGAAGACTCACATAAATAGATAACGTACAAACACAGTGTTTAAAGTGATACTGTCAGACAAGGGAAAGTAAAATACAACATGTGAGCACACTAGTCAGAGTACATTTATTCGGTGCTCAACCTACCCACAAGTGGGTGTACAGGTGCACAGCTAGGCAAACTAAACCTCTGCCTCCTCCTCGGGATCCTCCTCCTCTATTTCCGTGTCAGGGTCTGGAGGGGTCAGTAAAACAAGGGTGAGTGGGCCAAAAATAACAGTTTAGAAATCAATTTAATAATAAAATAATCATAAGGTTTTACCCCTCCGTTTTCCAAATCTTGCATGCAGTGAAAACATAATATTATAATGAAATCATAACAAATGAACCACAATAATAATCGTAAGGTGAAACTAACATATCAGTGCACTGTAAAACCCAACCCAAATGATGTCACGGTTCTAAGGCTACGCGTTGCCACTCAGGGTCTCACACCCGAGACTCTCTAGGTACATCAGCTCCCGGTATCCCGGTCACTGCCCGAGGTATATGAACATGCCTTCCTGAGAGTAAGCAGCCCAACGGGGGTCAACTCCACTCAGTCAGAGCCCCGTGACTACTCCAGGGTCCACCCAGGCCAACGACCCTCCCTGAAGGAGACAATATACACAGGTAGGAAAGTACAGTACAATAACAGTATAGTTTACCCCATGTCCCCCGGACATCCCAAACAAAATCCACATATAATCCAGACGGGTCTCATGCCCAAAACATTGTAATAACAGATATAAACAGTTCATAAGACTCATCAGCGGAATAGTAAAACAGTTTATGCATGCAAGCCTTTTATAAATCAAACAGCCCACTCACACTCGGTCCTTGCTGCTCAACGATCTCTATAAACCTGTATTATTATTCCTGAGGGTTACTTAAGGACCCTATAATATCAATACCAAGACCCTAGAACAGATCCGCCTCAAAATCGCATCCGGGGCACTATTCCCGGTGCTTCAAACCCCATTTTGACTAACATAACGATCTCCGATCGACACGAAACCACCTCCATTGGATCCGTATCGTCGAAACCTTGAAAATGGTACCGGCCCCACCAAAATCACTATTCACACGCGCCCCCACGCGCCTGGTCAACGCGTGGGTCAACGCTGCTACAGTACTGCTGACGTCATGCTGACGTCAGCATGACGTCATCACTGACACTTGTCAGGTGACACGTGGCATGTTCTGATTGGTCCCTGGTCTGACAATATCTGACAGGATGACTTCAGAAGTGACGTCAGCATGATGACGTCATCATGCTATAGTACCGGGTCAGACCCGTTTGACTGGAACCGGGTCGCCGTCGACCCACGGCTTGACCCGATTCAACCGTACGATTCCGGCCACCATTTTCGACGGGGTTCACCCCTATAGGGTCGTCTAGGTTTGTTCTATGGTTCTACAACCTCAAACTAGAAAGAAAACGGGAGAAAACTCACCAGTTCGTCTCTGAAACTCACGGCCAAAGTCCGATCGTCTTCTCCGGTGATCCACGCCGTGTCCGTCGTCCAAACCGGTCCTGATCGACTCGTCTCTCCCCCTAGAACATTTCTAACACCAAACAACTGAGTTCCTAGCACTAAAACACGTTGGTTCGAAACAGGGGATCAAAACGGGTTTTCGGGTTTTCGACCTTACCGCCGCCGTGTCGCCGCCGCAGGCCGGTCCGTCGTCCAGTTAAGCTCCTGGGGTCCTCACGGTGCAGACTGGAGCTTCCCCCGCGTCGAGATGATGTGGTTGTCACGGTTTGCTTCTTGGACTCGTTTCCGTCGTGTTTCGGGTCGTGCTTTTTGGACGGAATTTCGGACGGGAAAAACGGGCTGGTGGTTGCCGGTGTTGCACAGGTTGTGAAGACCAGGTAATGGTGGTGCTGTGGGTGGTCGTTTGGTGTGATAAGGATGGCTGGTTTGATCGCCTTGGTCGAGAGAAAATGGAAGAAATGCACGGGTTGTGGGGGGGGGGGGGGGGCTGTATGTGTGTTTGTGTGTGTTTGTAAGAAAAGGGAGAGACAGAGATCGTGCATGAACAAGGAAAGCAGATGAAAATGAAGGGCCAGGATTCATTTGAACAGAAAATCCAAGGGCTGGGGTTAATTAGAGGGAAAATAAATAATATAAAAATAGATTAAATAGTGTAAGTTGCTTTATGGGAATAGTGTAGGCTTAGATGGGTGACACTTGTCACCAATCCACCGGTTTGATTTAAATATTAGGTTGGCACGGATTCCCGTAATAAATTAATATTTTATTCCGTTGTTCTCGGTTCGTAAATTCCGCTAAAACGCTTCCTTGACCACAACTTCTTCATACGAACTCCGATTTCGGCGTGCCGCCTGTCTACGGATTCGTGACGTCCCGACCTACGTCATAGTCATGGGTCAAAGTCCAAATTGTTGCCCGGGTCAAAAGTCAAAGTTTCCCCCCTTCAGGGGCAAAATAGTCTTTTTACATTAAAATATTATTATTCTCGGTTCGGGTCGTTACAACCTACCCTCCTTACAGAAATTTCGTCCTCGAAATTTACTCAAACAAGTATGGGTACTGCCCTCTCATCAATTCCTCGAGAGTTTGTATTGTCCTTTCAGACTGTCCGTCGGTCTGTGGGTGGAATGCCGTACTGAAGTGCAATTTCGTACCCAAAGTAGTCTGTAGACTCCTCCAAAACCTGGATGTGAAACGCGGATCCCGATCCGACACGATCGACTCTGGGGTACCGTGTAGTCGGATGATCTCATTAATGAATAGCTGGGCCAAACGGTTGAGCTTGTACGTCTCACGTACAGGCAGAAAATGCGCTGATTTAGTCAACCGGTCCACTATTACCCAGACTCCATCAACTCCACTCCTTGTCTTCGGTAACTTGAAGACAAAGTCCATTGTAATATGGTCCCACTTCCATTGTGGAATTGGAAGTGGCTGCATAGCCCCATACGGATGCTGCCGTTCTGCCTTGACCTGCTGACAGATCAAACATTTGCTGACAAACTCAGCTATCTCCCTCTTCATCCCTGGCCACCAATAATAGTCCCGGAGGGTACGATACATCTTTGTCCCTCCTAGATGCATAACATAGGCCGAACTGTGGGCCTCGTCTAAAATCTCTCTCCTCAACTCTGGTACCGCAGGTACACACAATCTCCCAAGCTTTACTAATGCTCCGTCGCCCCTGACGGAGAAATCTTGTCTCTGTCCAGATTCAACCTCGTTCCTGTAATCACAAAGTATCTGGTCCTGTAGTTGAGCCTCGATGATCCTGTCGACCAACACGGGTCGCACATGAAAGCTAGCCAACAAGGCTCCCTGATCGTCCATCCCTAACATAACGCCGCTCTTCCGAAGTTCCACTAGCAAAGGAAGATACACCAATCTCAAATGCGCAACTGATCCCGCCGACTTCCTACTAAGTGCATCAGCCACGACATTTGCCTTGCCAGGATGGTACTCGATCGTACAGTCATAATCCTTCAACAATTCCAACCATCTCCGCTGTCTCATGTTGAGTTCCTTCTGAGTGAACAAATGTTTAAGACTCTGGTGATCGGTGAATATTCGGCATGTCACACCAAACAAATGATGTCTCCAGATCTTTAGAGCATGAACCACCGCTGCCAATTCCAAATCATGAGTAGGGTAGTTCAACTCGTGCGTCTTCAGCTGCCGGGATGCGTAAGCAATCACTTTTCCATTCTGCATCAATACACAACCCAAACCCTGCAGCGATGCATCACTATATACCACGAACTCTCCACTGCTGTCAGGTAATGCAAGGACAGGTGCAGTGGTTAATCGGAACTTTAATTCCTGAAAACTCTGTTCACACTGGTCGTCCCACACAAACTTCACCCCTTTCCGAGTTAACCGAGTCAATGGTGCGGCAATCTGGGAGAAACCCTCTACGAATCTCCGATAATAGCCTGCTAACCCAACAAAACTTCGCACTTCCGTCACCGTGGTCGGTCTTGGCCAATTTGTCACAGCCTCCGTTTTCTGAGGATCCACACTTATCCCCTCGGGTGATATAATGTGACCCAAGAATCCAATACTATTTAGCCAAAACTGACACTTGCTTAACTTAGCATACAGCTGCTCCTGTCGTAGTTTACCCAATACCATTCGTAAGTGCTCCTCATGAGCCCTGACACTCTTGGAATACACCAAGATATCGTCGATAAACACGATCACAAATTTATCCAAGTATGCTCGAAAAACTTGATTCATCAAGTCCATGAATGCAGCTGGTGCATTCGTCAGTCCAAAGGGCATCACCAAGAACTCATAATGCCCATACCTCGTTCGAAAAGCTGTTTTCTGAACATCCCCCTCGGCTATTCTCAGTTGATGGTATCCGGACCTCAGATCTATCTTGGAGAAATATCGCGCTCCTCGTAACTGATCGAACAAATCATCGATCCTGGGTAAGGGATACTGATTCCTTACCGTAGCCTTGTTCAACTGCCGATAATCCACACACAACCGTAAACTACCCTCCTTCTTTTTCACAAATAAGACCGGCGCTCCCCATGGTGATGTACTGGGTCGGATAAACCCTAGATCCACCAGTTCCTGTAATTGGATTTTCAATTCCCATAGCTCTGCCGGTGCCATACGATACGGTGCTTGTGAAATCGGTCGAGTCCCTGGGAGTAACTCGATCGTAAAGTCGATCTCCTTGGGTGGTGGTAATCCAGGTAAATCTCCTGGAAAGACATCAGGAAATTCCCGCACAATCGGAATATCCTCAATACTCAAAGATTCATCCGTAGACTCTACCACATAAGCAAGATATCCCTGACACCCCTTCTGTAAGAGTTTAGTAGCTATGAGTGCAGATATTACCTTGGGTGATGCGTCTCCACACTCCCCCTGAAATATCACTTCCGGTAATCCCGATCCTCTCAAAGTCAACCGCATGTTACTACAGTCGATGAGTGAATTGTACTCCGACAACCAATCAACTCCAAGTATCACATCGAAATCGTGAACATTCATCAGAATAAAATCTGCCGGAAATTCGACTCCCTCAATCTCCACAGGACAAGCTCGTATCTCCTGGTTCACCTGGTAGGTCACACCCATCGGTGTCCCCACTCCCATCTCGTGCTCAAGTGCGGTCACCTCACGGCCCAACAGACTCGCACAACGCGGTGAAATAAAAGAATGGGTTGCCCCCGAATCCATCAATGCACGAACAACCATGCCATAAATATGTACAGTACCTGTCAACACTCCCGGAATGGATCTGGCCTGCTGCTGGGTAACAGCATAAACACGAGCCATAGACTCTGCAGGTCGTCCCCGTTCTCTAGCTCCTCGATCACGGCCACGCACAACACCGCGTGTCCGGCTGCTGTCAGTCTGGGATGCTGTGCTCTGTGCTGGCGTAGTACTGCCTCGAATCAGTGGACACTCAGAAGCATAGTGCCCCGGCTCCCCACAAGCGAAGCAAGTGACCTCCCTAGGTCGACCCGAGTATCCTCCCAGTGAGATGCTCATCGGTGAGTAAGACCGCTGCCAAGCTCCAGAACGCTGTCCAGACCGCTGAGGACTCCTGAACTGACCAGAACGCTGTCCAGACCGCTGAGGACTCCCGAACTCGTGACGTCCCGAACTACATCACACTCATCGGTCAAAGTTCATTTGACCATTCGAACTAAAAGTAAACCTTTTTCGCCATTCGAGGGGTAAAACTGTCATTTTGCACCGTCCGTCCGAGATCACCCAACTAATCATTGATTAACTTCACTAATCCATCATTAGTCATTAGTCATTAATCTAAACCTGAACTCCGGGACGGGTCGTTACAATCTCGCCCCTTAACAAAATTTCATCCCCGAAATTCCAAATCTCTTAAGTCTGCAACGAATTGGGGGGAATCCAACTGATCTCACTCTTGGGTTTCCTACTCGGTGTCCATCATCTGCCAATCTAGCCTTATCTTGACAGTTCCCAAACAGTCACCACGTCTCTGCCAAGTGAACCAACTTAACCAACTTTCGGTCCATCTGGCGATCATCTCATTCGTACTGAAGTCTGACACAAGTCCGACCCATTTCTAACTTAGTCCCGAGGTACCTCCAACATCACATCAGCCGACACTCATGACTCAAATAACACTGGGTCGTGACGCACGACTACTAGTCACCTAAACCTCGACTTCATCTCGAGTCATACGTACCTCGTACCAACAACAAGATCTTGTCGTCAACCGGCACAATTCACCTCGTAACACTAATCCTCAAGACGACATCTACCAGCCTCGGTACTCCTATTCACAATATCCGTTCCACGGTTCGTATTACTCCTGTTAGTAATCCGTGCTGACCTCACCGGAGTCCCAACGTGCTTGCTCGTACCACTAACTCAACCAATCATCTCACCGGTGGTTCCACTAACCACCAACACAACCAACTTGTGGGAACACCATCCACGTACTACACTGCCTGTCTGCAACTTGACCCTATCACATGCTTGTCCAATCGTGATCACACATCTCAGCGTCAAGGTCCCCACCAGCCACTCATGTCTCTGAGCATCCAGCTCACATCATCACTGAATCCTGCCATAACTAATCAGATCATGCGGGATCACCTTGATCTAGTCCACGTCTCAACCAGTCAATCAATCACATCGGAACGACTCTGATCAGTAATACAAGCAACAGCATACCTCGACACTTAGATGATCCCCAACATTTCTATCACATCACAATGCACGTCCAATTGCATCGATCACGGTGCAGACCACCAAAATGTCACAATATATATTCCTCAAGCACTTCCAGTGACGTACTACGGTAACTCCAACAATCAACCATATCGGCATCAGTCGAGCTCTCCTACACCCAAAGTCCATCCAACAACACTATAGTGTACCCATCACCCTCACAGTGTATCTCCAAGGCACACAAAACATCCTCATATCTACTCTGCTCCCCATCTGCCTACAAGCCCATCACGCTTCTCTTAAACTCCCGAGTCTTTAAACTCACTCCGGGCCCGTCCCCCGTCAATCAGAATCCGGGTCTTTAAACCCAATATTCATATCCAGCAAATCCAATCCAAAACCAATTCTAAAATCAATTCTAAATCCACATCCAAACTCGAATCCGAAATCCCCGGTTCGAAGCCCTTCTGGCGTTCCGAACCGTCATTCTGAACCCAAATCCGGAAATCCACCTTTTCCGACTTTAAAACCAAATTTCGTTTCTCGAATTCCGATTTCAAAACCAACACCTTGGTTTCCAAATCATACTTAACATCAAAACAATTCTAGAGTGAAAACATGAAACTTAACACCAAAATCAAAATCTAGCTTTTCTCGAAAAACGTGCAAAATTCTGAAAATATCTCGAAAAACGTGCAAACATATCAACCATATATAATCACCATCAACAAGCATAAAAACCATATTTAATATCATAAAACATAAATAAAACAGTTAGGCATGCTCGTAAGGAAAGAAAGAGTCCACTCACGAATCGTAAAATGTCAATCGCGCTCCGTGCGCTCCTCGATCGTCTCAGGCGTCTCCCGTCCTGTCAATAGGCACCAAATAGGGTCACAATTACATTAATTATACTAACCCTAATTTCCCCAATTTTTTGGGAATTTATTCGTAATTTAAACTTAAACCCTAAACCGTCCGAATTCCCGAACTATCGCGTAACCTCGTCCGATTAACCCGAAAGTTACACCAATGGATTCTTTATGACATTTAGAACCAAAACCATGTTGGAAGTTTGGCCGGAATCCTCCCCACGCACCCCCACCAGCCGCCCAAAGTGGCTGCGCGTGGGCCTCACGCGCCTGCTACAGTGCTTCTTCTTCCTCGAGTCACCCTGTGTTGAACCGGCGTGACCAGTTCTCCACCGTTCCTTCACCATTTCAGTCCCTTTCAATCCCAATAGCACTGTCCAGTCCCTAGCAATCAAACCCCGTAATAACCTTTGAAAATCAAGGCCTAAAACCCCTCGACTTCGTCTTCGAAAAACATGGCTCGTATGCCCTGTTTTGGCCGCCGGCCACCCAGGTCCTCCCCCGTCACGGCGACCATCCTAGACGACTCCTAGGACCTCCCTGAACCTCACTTCACTCACCAATTCCCTCGACTCTAGCCCAAAGTCCACGACTATTGAAAACAAAAACACGGGGAAACAGGGGATTCAAACCATACCTTCGAACCGTCCACCGCCGTCTGCACCGCCGTATGCCACGGTGCTCGTTGAGTCCCCTGCCGTCGTCCTAGCCTCCTATTAGCTTGGATTGAACCACAACACGACACAACCACCGTCAAACTCTCACGGCCTCCTCTGTTTCTCTGAAAATTCAGCCTTCCACCGCCGTGTCTCCGTGCACGATTTCAGCTCCAAAACCCGATCACCAGTCTCTCTTCTTCTCTCTGTCACTCTCACAATTCACAGAACTCTCACCCACACACAGAATCAATCAAGAACTCTCAATTCTTCACTCTCTGTTTCTCTGTGTTGAAGCCCAATACACGGTTCCAATTCGAACGATTTGTGGCCGTGTGTATGTGAGACCCTCCTAGAACCATCCAGCAAAGCCCACGTGTCCACTTCTCCATGGTCTTCAGTACAAAATATCCAACCCCACTCAGCCATTTGCCCTTATCTGATTGGGCCATAGGGGAAAAGACTAAATTGCCCTTAGTGTTAAAACTTACCTTTTTACCCTCAAACTTTCCAGACCCGTAACTATTTCGTCCGACGTCCGATGACAGCGTGCCGCCTGTCGTTGTACTCAGGACGTCGAGACCTATCTAACGGTCCTCAGTCTACGTGAAAATCACAAATCCACTAAAAAGTCAACATTTTCCTCAAATAGTCAAAATTACAGTAACGCCCTCAATCTTCCGAACGTCATAACTTTTTTTCTGATTGTCCAAATCGGACATGCCACCTGTCTACGGACTCGTGACGTCCTAACCTACGTCACGGTCAATGGTCAACACTCATCCAACCTGTAAATAAAAAAGTAAACTTTTCATGCACTATTCACAAGGGCAAAATCGTCCGTTCATACAAATTTTTACAAAAATTACATTTATACCCTTCCCGAAGGTACGGGTTGTTACAGTAATTGGGAAATAGGGCTCGGAAGGAGACTCATGGTTTAAAAATTAGTTACAGGTCCAAATATTGAATGAGGGTTCATGTAGGATCTCAGAACATTGTTGCGTGCCCGGTAATTGCAGTTGTTAGATAGACAAATTTGAATTTCGAGGATGAAATTCATTAAGTAGGGTAGATTGTAACAAACCGATAATATGAAAATGATAATTTTGGGAAAATTAAAAGAAAATTGACGATTTTGCCCTTATAAGTCAAATGTTGAACTCTATTGCCGGGTACTTCCTTACATTTTTCGTGAAGACCGTTGTGTAGGTCTCGGAGTCTTGATTCCATAGGCAGGTCATACATTGGAATTGAAGATTAGATAAATGTGTTACGATTCTGAAATCATCAGGGGAATTTTTGTAATTTCAATATTATGGGCATTTTGGTAATTTCACAAGGGGAGATATTTTTGAGGTTGAAAAGTGTCCTTTTCTCTTTTCCCTCCCATTATCCCTTGTTTCACCGACTTACTCTATATGTATACATATGTGTGTGCGTTTTGTGGTTTTTTGAAAAACCAAACCCGAGAGAGCAAAAGAGAAAGAGAGAGAGGAGAGAAAATAAGAACCAATAAGAAAAAGGAAGGAATGAGGGCTCGAACCGCATAACCCGAAAATATAAAAAAATAAAACGTTGGACTAGGGCCTTAGTTGAATTCCAGGGGTTGAGTTGAGTCAGAAACTCGAAGCTTTGGATGCGGGTAGAGCCGAGAGCTGAAGCACAAATTTTAGGCCCAAAGCCAAGGATTCGAGTTGTGTTATTGAGGTGAGTTCTTCTTGTTTTCACATTATATATCATGTCTTAGGATTGTTAAGATGACTTTGGACACTTGAAACGTTGAAAATGGATGTGAATGAAGGTTCGGGAGTTAGGCCAACTCCCCTGGTCGGGTTGGAATGTAAAGACACATAGCCCAACCGCGATAGGAAGAATATGACCATGTAGTAGGGTGCGTAAGGTCCATGCGCAGCGAGATATGGTGGTGCATGGGGGAACGTGCCCAATCATGTCAAGGTGCGGTCAATATGTTTTTCAACTTAACCAACGTTACGAACATGTTGGTGCAGTTTTCGAGTTGATCGAACATCGTCTCGGGGTAGTTATGAGAGGCCGAGGTTTTATCCTGCGCTTTTTAATTCGTATTTAATTTCAAAAATTAGGGAATTTAAATATAATATTATTTGAGATGTTAGTGACCATTGATGGTGATTTATGATATTGGTTGGTTGTGTTACTGAGGATTGGTTGGTTAATTTACTCTTATTGGTTGGTTGGTTGATTTCCTGATATTGGATTTGCTGTTTGATGTACTGTTATTTGTGAAACGGGCTTAAGCCTCAAGCCTTATTTTGAAAGTGTTTTGACTTGGTTACTGTTATTTGATGTATTTTTATTTATCGATTGATTACTAGACACGAGTTTATAGTGTATTGTGAAAGCAGTATTCTAGGCTCAAGGCTAATTTTGAAAGTGTTTTGACTTGGTTTTGAGTAAAGGATTTGTGTTAAATGAGTTTGATTAGTTTTGCGAATTGTATTTCCACAGTCAACCATCCTGTTATTTGATATGGTGTGTATTTTGGGCTCAAGTCTGATTCTTATGGAAATGTGGGACACGAGCTGTTTACTTGTATTTCATGATTTTGTGGTCCAACGGCCTATATTTTGTTTTGATTTGGAATCCGATCATTTTATTTTTCTCATATGCATGCATATTTTACAAATTGAGGGTAAACATTTATTTTACCTTGAAGAAGAGACATGAGCAATACATTTATCCTTTCTCTAACAGGAGTTGAGGGAGATATCTAAATTTTTGCCTACTTTATGCTCCTATATTATTTATTTATTCGCCTTCATTATTCATTTATCCATTTTAAGCAAAAATAAATGTTATAGATTAATAATTTTGGGCTTAATTGTAGGCCCAAGTCATTTTTCTTTTTTGCCCCTTGTATTGGCACTACCATGATAACCTAAGTTTGGCTCCTTCAAATTGGTCCGGATCCGTCCCTCTGCAATAAGGGCAAATATATTAAGCTGGAAGTCTAGATTATAACCATGGTTAGATCTTATTATTTATATATGATATCTCCTTATTTTTCCTTAGAAGTCGGCGAAATCGAGTTGGCTGTAGGATTGGTTACTTTTATTTTGAACCCAAGTTCAAATCCCCCAAATTGGCAACTCAACTTTATATAATATGCTATCATTTATTTTTGTCAATAAAAATTGTAAGAAAGATGAATTTAGTCCATAAAACTTTGAGTTCTCAAATTGGAAATTGTTATTTTCGACCCAAAAAAAATGAAGATGGAAAATTGTTACCAACGAATGCGAATGGGTCCCACAACACCACATTAACATGGCAAATTGTTTTGATTCATGAAGCTGGACATGAAGTCCTTGTATCTCCTTGACTTAAATCTACTAATTTTTACTTGTTTACTTATTTTCACAAGTCATTGATCTCAATAAACCATTATTTTCAATCATCATGTGAAAGCACCATATTCATATGTGTTGGATAATAACAAACGTGGAACAAATCACCTCCTATTTAAATAATGCATCATTCTATCAGTGATTTTAATTAAAAGGAAACCATACACTTTTTTTTATTAGATTGTAATATGTATATATGTGTAAAATTTCTATTCAAATTGGTCATTATTGCGATGAAGGTGTAAGTTACGAATCTCCCAATTAATTTGTAACAGGTCTCCTAATTTTTAGTAAAAGAAAAACTCGATGACGAAATAGATTCCATTATTAGTTTTCTTGATAAGGGGTAAACTAACTGGACCCACTCCAAAAACACTTTGATAATTCTCCCTGGTTCTGGTCCCGTCTGACATGCAATCCTAAATTCCGATATTATCCCTTAGCACTAGTTAGACCAGCGATTCTTGAATTGGTTTACCAATCATGCCTTCATCTCTCAACTAACCCCGATCATCGTGCAATGGACTGAAAAGTCATCGAAACCATTAAAAAGTATGAGTGGAAAAAAAATAAATATTTGAAAACACATTTTGTGAGGAAAAATAAGTAGTTACCTTCCAATTTTATAAAACATGCATGCATATCATAAAAAAGTAAAACGAACCATAAATCGCAAATGATAAAACGTGGGACCACAACAATCATAAAATACTCGTAGAAAGCCTAGCCACACTTTCCAAAATCGAGGTTTATCAATGCATGTCGCTAAAACCTGGACACTAATATCACAATCAAACACAACCACTCATCGACTCTCCCGAGCATCACGTAGGATTATGTTTATTCCAAATCATAGTATCACACAATCACATATACGCCCTTAACCATAATTCCAAGTAACCATTCTTTAATCTTTAATAATCAACCTTTATTGTTTTCTCTATTCAAAACATATTCCGTAATACAACAAAATATAATTACTATAATCAAGATTACATATTCTAATAATTATGGTCAAGTGTTCATACTAACAAAAAAATACGATCACCATATTATTAATTATATTTCAAAATATTCCTTCTTGAAATAATAATAATTTCCGCTTGTTATTCCTTACCCTAATTGGGTTTCAACCTTAAGGCCATACATTTGTCAAAGAATCTGATATATATGTTGGCACCATAAATACGTTTCATTTAATCCACATGTTTCACTCACCATAAATCATCTTAGTCGGCTCAAATATAATCAAGATAGGTTGATAGTGAAGCCCTTGATTATTCTGAAATATTAGAATTAATTAAAGATGTTCAAATAAAACCTAAAAACCATGAACGAACATAACTATCTCATAGGATGTCCAGTTAACTCAAACCATGAACCATTGAACTCTAAATGACAGCCTCAACATTTTTAATTACCCAGACTCCCTAGTGGAATGGATCCTTAGGGGACATATAGACTCCCAGAAAAAAGTTGCCCTCAGTGTTCTCCTTGACCGTTGCATTGCGCGGACCCAGCAAAGGTCTCGATTCTAATTGATAGGCATGGAGGAAATTGGTGGGAGCTTAAATTCATGAGCTCTTAGCCAGTATAATTTTGGGTATCCCCTTGAGTATCCGTAGCACATCAGATCGGTTGATTCGGCAAAGGGAAAGAAATGGTCGGTTTATTGTCATAAGTGCTTAATATCTGGCTTCCTAGCATCTAGAATACGAAAATATTCTAGAAAATAGTTCAGAAATGGGGGATAAAGATGGAGATATATGGACAAATGTATAGGGATCGAGCTGTATGGAGGAAGGTGTAGGGGTCTTGAGTTTCCAATAAGATCAAAGTTTTTTTATGGAGGGTGTGTAAGAATCTGCTTCCATAAGTGTTTATTGAATGGATGCTAAGACAAAAGCCCATATTCTAAGATATTGTGCAATGGCAAGGGGAGTGTGGTTAGCTAGCTACATAGGCATTCCGTCATTCTCACTATCATATCAAATCATTATGACTTGGGTTTTGGACCGTTCAGTATAAGACTCTTTAATGTTGGAATTTTGTGTGTTCGTGACACTCTTTTCCCTTAGACCAAATTGAAAGCCTCGATAAGGTTTTAACAAAACCCCTTTTTCTTGCAGCACCGACAAGTTTTACTATTTTCTCTCCTTCTCTTAATCCATTTTTTGTATTTTTCTTCAAAAAAGGGAAAAAAAGAAAGAAAAAAAAAAGAATTCCCATGTTATTTGTTTTCTTTGTAGGCAGTTTTAACTAGTGAAGACTGATTATAGGTAAAATGTTATATATATATATATATATATATTGTCTAGTAGTGGAAGTACAATGAACAATTATTATTTGCAAACAACTAATTAATCATATTTGATTAAAAAAACATATATTATAATAGCATGTTTTATGAGCATATTTTACCAAAGTAGGTATCTGTATTTACAAGAAGTGACTTGTAAGAAATAAAATTTGCATTAGCTAGTAGCATTATTATATTCCATCAATCTTGACTAGATACGATCACTGGTGAAAATATCGTCGGTTTCGCCGATATA
The DNA here is from genome assembly GCA_032719365.1 of Prinsepia uniflora. Classification (NCBI taxonomy): domain Eukaryota; kingdom Viridiplantae; phylum Streptophyta; class Magnoliopsida; order Rosales; family Rosaceae; genus Prinsepia; species Prinsepia uniflora. The sequence continues at coordinate 32,313,260 of CM064861.1, read as the reverse complement.
TCACTCGATATATCGGTGAATTTGGCTGGCGACACGTAAGAGAGGGGGGGAAAGAAATTGAGCGAAATATCGACCGTTTCCGTTGTTTTAAGCTCATCGATCTCCTTATTTCATTAAAACCATCGAGATAGGAATAAATTTCATGAAAATCAGACGTAAAACCAGTGAGTTACAGCCGGGTCATGTCGCCGGGTAAAAAAAACCCGAATAGCAGACCCCCGCAAGGTAGGGGACGACTGTTTTTAAGTCAGTAAGTTTACTTGATATATTATTTGGTTGGATAATTTTTCAATTGGGCTTGTTAGTGGAGTTGGTTTGGCTTGTGTTCATTAATTAATAGGTGTGCATGCCTGCACCTGGGTTCGACACCCCAAGTGCGCGCTATATTTTTAATTTATTCTTTATTTTGAACTATATTTGTAATTTTTTCCAATTTTAAATATATCAATCCTTTCCAATTTTTGAACAAAGATTGACTCTATTTTTTTATTCTTTTTTCCAATTTTAAATATATTTACTCATTTTATAATTTTTCTTCCATTCAATTTTTTTTATGCTTATGGTTATGTTTTTAATTATATTAACATTCAATTATAGTAATTCACTTCAATTTATGTTTATGTTTAGATTTTTATATTACCAGTCATCGGTAGAATCCTATTGTATCATATTATTCATCATATATTTATTATATCAAAGTCATTTTTTAGTTTTTATTAGTCTTATACAACCATCATTGGGTATTTAAGTTTTTCCTAAAGTTTTATTCAAAATTTCCAACTTTTAGATCGATTTTCCGTCATTTTTGTTGACCGTAAACGATATCGATATTTGAGGCGAGATATCCGTAAATTTGACTAGCGATATATCCGTCGATATCGATATTTTAATCTTTGGGTACAATAAATCACACTTAGGTGGTTCAATAATCTTTTTTCTTGTACCAAACTGAAATTCTTGCAAGAGTTTGGGAACATAGAACCAAAAGATTTAAACATAATATACTAGTAACTCGGAGAATTTATCCGCACGATTAATTGTGCAGGGTGTGGCGGTTGGCAAGGTGTTGCAGCCTTGAAAGTACGTGGTTGTTAACACGCACCTCCGTAATAAGTTTAAATTTTCAATGCTGTAATTTATTCTATATAAATATAGTTTAGATTAATTAGAGAAAAACCTTTCTCCTCAATGAAATTAAATTCTTTTATTTTTACACCAAAGTGGCTCTAGGGTATCTAGTTTGCAACCCAAGCAACATGTCCCTCAGGAAGAAAATGGCAAACAGGCTCAGCTCCAGGTTTCACTTTTACCTCCGTTAGTGCAAAATTCTTAGGGTTCCATCCAGATGTGTCTAGATGGCATATTGTTACCGCCTTTGCGTGGGTCCCATCAGCACCTACCAATGGCACCATGTATGCTCTTTGCCTTCCAAATGCGTGATAGTAGAATACAGCATGAGGGTACCGCTGCTTGTGACAAGCAATGAGCTTGTCAATGCCGGACGCCTGCAACTTCTTCACTCCAGGAGTAATTGTGTAATTTTGCAGGGCCACTCCTTTTTCGACCTCCGTTGCGATTGCTTGTACGTTTCTTCCGAGTTTGGAAGTGGCGTAGTCAACCATAGCCTCCAATGAGGTGGCACAAAATTTTTCTTCCCCGTTAAATGTTGGGCTTTCACAGTATTGGATAGTGGCTTTCATAACCCATGCTTCTGCAGTCCCTTTCTTCACTGAGAAATGGCTAAGAATCTCTGGTAGCTTGCTAGATGAGAATGGGACTGATTCTGCCGTATTTCGAGGGACGAAAGGTGAGCTACTTGTGTCTCTAGCTAAGCTGTATCTCATTGTCATACCAGGTTGAACGTCCATCTCTAGGAAGAAAACCTTACGGGTTGGATCTTTATCAAGGAGTTGGTTGCTAGCATCAGCACTACGCTCCCGACGGTAAAGGGCAAGGGCCCTATCTGCCGCAGCGTCTACATCTCGGCCAACAAAGTTCTTGTTTGGTGTCCCAACAAAGTTCGTGGCCAATCCAGCAGAGTCTGCATATTTACGCATATACAAAGATATGATAACATGTGGAAAATATTTAAAAAGGACGAGTTTGTATATTAGATATGATCAAATGAGATTGAATAACTCATTATGAAATATCTTTTTTTTTAGTTCGTATCAAATGGATTACTCGAGAAAGAAACTAATCTAATTATTCAATACATCTTGAATTTTATGAATAGTTATCTAATTCAGCCCAATCTATATTATCGAACAAGATCTGTTAAATTCTCCCTCTTAATACATCAATCTCCCTCTTAGGCAGTCTTAATTCCTTACTTATGCGTACTCTTACAATACTTGCAGTGTAGGGGATATAAAAAATCAGTGAATTGAAGGTGGTTAGCACGGTAGTCTGGCATTGAAAATGGCTGGTATGGGGAGGTCTGGAATTGAAAGGCTTGTCTGATATCCACAGAGTGAATGAGTTTAGTTGTGGAAATTGATTTTAATAGTAAGCGAACTCTATAATACAAACAAAATAGAAGCTTTTCTCTTAGGGATAAATTCGTATATATGGTTACTGTGAAGTAGGGATGGTTGTAGTCTTTTGATTAATTGGATTTTAGGATTTTTAAATTCTCTTATAAAAAAGTTAACCAGACAAATATTCATGGTTGAATTAATTTTCTTCCCAAACTTGCTATTTGATGAAATAAAAGAAATCAGACTTAGCTAATTAATAAGTTTTAGAAGAACTCAGAAGTTTTCTGGATCATGTATAACTTATATTATGTAAGAGTGTGTAATTCATGCATCATACCATTTGCTGTCTTGAATATATCCAAACTTTTGCCACTGCATCTGTTAAAAACTCTTAGGTTTTTAGTAGGCGTTGAAACAACAAATTTAGAGTTTGCAGTCACAGCAGCATAGTTAATAACATATAATTTAGTAAATAAACCTGAGTTATATTCCGGTTTGTGTTTTGGATTTTGGATTAATTATAGAATTCTTCTCTTATGTCTAAGTTGAATTGACGATGGATTTCTTTTCCTTATTGCAGATCTGACCAAAATGTGTGAGTATCAAAGCCATTATTCTCACTGGTTTTGTTTAAAACCCAAAGCTACAAACTTTATTTTCATCTTAATTATAGGACAACAATGCGAAGTCGCGTTAATCTTCCTATAGTTCTATGATTGTGGAATAGTAGTGTCTACTGTATTAGATTCAACTCATAATATTTATGGGACGAAATGATCACTTTTAGCTCTTAAGTTGTGTATGAACTTGGTGGCTTTGTTCCTTATACTAAAGTGGGAGAATGTTAGAATTTGAGGTGACGGAAGATCTTCAATCGGATCTGATACGCATAGCGATGTTTATACTTGGTGAGTAGGCATTTCGGTAGTGACATGGATTACAGAATATCAGATTAGTATTTGGATAGAGTCGGGATATTGTACTAAGACATGGAAGGAGTCGTAATTGTCAGGACCCGTCCCAAATATCGCCTCGATACCCGGGACGAACCCTGCTCCTGTCTGACAATCACACTCAAAGTACCAAAATAACCTCAACACCACTATAAGCATAATTATCAGACGAACGAGTAAATATAGTACAACTGTAAGTCAGAGCATAGTTATACAAAATGGCACAAAATCCTACTATGCTAGTCTCGCAACGGAAGAACGTCAAAAGCTCTATGCCTCGATTCCTGCCTGAACCAACACCTTGGTTTCCAAATCATACTTAACATCAAAACAATTCTAGAGTGAAAACATGAAACTTAACACCAAAATCAAAATCTAGCTTTTCTCGAAAAACGTGCAAAATTTCGAAAATGTCTCGAAAAACGTGCAAACATATCAACCACATATAATCACCATCAACAAGCATAAAAACCATATTTAATATCATAAAACATAAATAAAACAGTTAGGCATGCTCGTAAGGAAAGAAAGAGTCCACTCACGAATCGTAAAATGTCAATCGCGCTCCGTGCGCTCCTCGATCGTCTCAGGCGTCTCCCGTCCTGTCAATAGGCACCAAATAGGGTCACAATTACATTAATTATACTAACCCTAATTTCCCCAATTTTTCGGGAATTTATTCGTAATTTAAACTTAAACCCTAAACCGTCCGAATTCCCGAACTATCCCGTAACCTCGTCCGATTAACCCGAAAGTTACACCAATGGATTCTTTATGACATTTAGAACCAAAACCATGTTGGAAGTTTGGCCGGAATCCTCCCCACGCACCCCCACCAGCCGCCCAAAGTGGCTGCGCGTGGGCCTCACGCGCCTGCTACAGTGCTTCTTCTTCCTCGAGTCACCCTGTGTTGAACCGGCGTGACCAGTTCTCCACCGTTCCTCCACCATTTCAGTCCCTTTCAATCCCAATAGTACTGTCCAGTCCCTAGCAATCAAACCCCGTCCTAACCTTTGAAAATCAAGGCCTAAAACCCCTCGACTTCGTCTTCGAAAAACATGGCTTGTATGCCCTGTTTTGGCCGCAGGCCACCCAGGTCCTCCCCCGTCACGACGACCATCCTAGACGACTCCTAGGACCTCCCTGAACCTCACTTCACTCACCAATTCCCTCGACTCTAGCCCAAAGTCCACGACTATTGAAAACAAAAACACGGGGAAACAGGGGATTCAAACCATACCTTCGAACCGTCCACCGCCGTCTGCACCGCCGTATGCCACGGTGCTCGTTGAGTCCCCTGCCGTCGTCCTAGCCTCCTATTAGCTTGGATTGAACCACAACACGACACAACCATCGTCAAACTCTCACGGCCTCCTCTGTTTCTCTGAAAATTCACCCTTCCACCGCCGTGTCTCCGTGCACGATTTCAGCTCCAAAACCCGATCACCAGTCTCTCTTCTTCTCTCTGTCACTCTCACAATTCACAGAACTCTCACCCACACACAGAATCGATCAAGAACTCTCAATTCTTCACTCTCTGTTTCTCTGTGTTGAAGCCCAATACACGGTTCCAATTCGAACGATTTGTGGCCGTGTGTATGTGAGACCCTCCTAGAACCATCCAGCAAAGCCCACGTGTCCACTTCTCCATGGTCTTCAGTACAAAATATCCAATCCCATCAGCCATTTTCCCTTATCTGATTGGGCCATAGGGGAAAAGACTAAATTGCCCCTAGTGTTAAAACTTACCTTTTTACCTTCAAACTTTCCAAACCCGTAACTATTTCGTCCGACGTCCGATGACAGCGTGCTGCCTGTCGTTGCACTCAGGACATCGAGACCTATCTAACGGTCCTCAGTCTACGTGAAAATCACAAATCCACTAAAAAGTCAACATTTTCCTCAAATAGTCAAAATTACGGTAACGCCCTCAATATTCCGAACGTCATAACTTTTTTTCTGATTGTCCAAATCGAACATGCCACCTGTCTACGGACTCGTGACGTCCTAACCTACGTCACGGTCAATGGTCAACACTCATCCAACCTGCAAATAAAAAAGTAAACTTTTCATGCACTATTCACAAGGGCAAAATCGTTCGTTCATACAATTTTTTACAAAAATTACATTTATACCCTTCCCGAAGGTACGGGTTGTTACATTAATTGGGAAATAGGGCTCGGAAGGAGACTCATGGTTTAAAAATTAGTTACAGGTCCAAATATTGAATGAGGGTTCATGTAGGATCTCAGAACATTGTTGCGTGCCCGGTAATTGCAGTTGTTGGATAGACAAATTTGAATTTCGAGGATGAAATTCATTAAGTAGGGTAGATTGTAACAAACCGATAATATGAAAATGATAATTTTGGGAAATTTAAAAGAAAATTGACGATTTTGTCCTTATAAGTCAAATGTTGAACTCTATTGCCGGGTACTTCCTTACATTTTTCGTGAAGACCGTTGTGTAGGTCTCGGAGTCTTGATTCCATAGGCAGGTCATACATTGGAATTGAAGATTAGATAAATGTGTTACGATTCTGAAATCATCAGGGGAATTTTTGTAATTTCAATATTATGGGCATTTTGGTAATTTCACAAGGGGAGATATTTTTGAGGTTGAAAAGTGTCCTTTTCTCTTTTTCCCTCCCATTATCCCTTGTTTCACCGACTTACTCTATATGTATACATATGTGTGTGCGTTTTTTGGTTTTTTGAAAAACCAAACCCGAGAGAGCAAGAGAGAGAGAGAGGAGAGAAAAGAAGAACCAAAAAGAAAAAGGAAGGAATGAGGGCTCGAACCGCATAACCCGAAAGTATAAAAAAATAAAACGTTGGACTAGGGCCTTAGTTGAATTCCAGGGGTTGAGTTGAGTCAAAAACTCGAAGCTTTGGATGCGGGTAGAGCCGAGAGCTCAAGCACAAATTTTAGGCCCAAAGCCAAGGATTCGAGTTGTGTTATTGAGGTGAGTTCTTCTTGTTTTCACATTATATATCGTGTCTTAGGATTGTTAAGATGACTTTGGACACTTGAAACGTTGAAAATGGATGTGAATGAAGGTTCGGGAGTTAGGCCAACTCCCCTGGTCGGGTTGGAATGTAAAGACACATAGCCCAACCGCGAGAGGAAGAATATGGCCATGTAGTAGGGTGCGTAAGGTCCATGCGCAGCGAGGTATGGTGGTGCATGGGGGAACGTGCCCAATCATGTCAAGGTGCGGTCAATATGTTTTTCAACTTAACCAACGTTACGAACATGTTGGTGCAGTTTTCGAGTTGATCGAACATCGTCTCGGGGTAGTTATGAGAGGCCGAGGTTTTATCCTGCGCTTTTTAATTCGTATTTAATTTCAAAAATTAGGGAATTTAAATATAATATTATTTGAGATGTTAGTGACCACTGATGGTGATTTATGATATTGGTTGGTTGTGTTACTGAGGATTGGTTGGTTAATTTACTCTTATTGGTTGGTTGGTTGATTTCCTGATATTGGATTTGCTGTTTGATGTACTGTTATTTGTGAAACGGGCTTAAGCCTCAAGCCTTATTTTGAAAGTGTTTTGACTTGGTTATTGTTATTTGATGTATTTTTATTTATCGATTGATTACTAGACACGAGTTTATAGTGTATTGTGAAAGCAGTATTCTAGGCTCAAGGCTAATTTTGAAAGTGTTTTGACTTGGTTTTGAGTAAAGGATTTGTGTTAAATGAGTTTGATTAGTTTTGTGAATTGTATTTCCACAGTCAACCATCCTGTTATTTGATATGGTGTGTATTTTGGGCTCAAGTCTGATTTTTATGGAAATGTGGGACACGAGCTGTTTACTTGTATTTCATGATTTTGTGGTCCAACAGCCAATATTTTGTTTTGATTTGGAATCCAATCATTTTATTTTTCTCATATGCATGCATATTTTACAAATTGAGTGTAAACATTTATTTTACCTTGAAGAAGAGACATGAGCAATACATTTATCCTTTCTCTAACAGGAGTTGAGGGAGATATCTAAATTTTTGCCTACTTTATGCTCCTATATTATTTATTTATTCGCCTTCATTATTCATTTATCCATTTTAAGCAAAAATAAATGTTATAGATTAATAATTTTGGGCTTAATTGTAGGCCCAAGTCATTTTTCTTTTTTGCCCCTTGTATTGGCACTACCATGATAACCTAAGTTTGGCCCCTTCAAATTGGTCCGGATCCGTCCCTCTGCAATAAGGGCAAATATATTAAGCTGGAAGTCTAGATTATAACCATGGTTAGATCTTATTATTTATATATGATATCTCCTTATTTTTCCTTAGAAGTCGGCGAAATCGAGTTGGCTGTAGGATTGGTTACTTTTATTTTGAACCCAAGTTCAAATCCCCCAAATTGGCAGCTCAACTTTATATAATATGCTATCATTTATTTTTGTCAATAAAAATTGTAAGAAAGATGAATTTAGTCCATAAAACTTTGAGTTCTCAAATTGGAAATTGTTATTTTCGACCCAAAAAAAATGAAGATGGAAAATTGTTACCAACGAATGCGAATGGGTCCCACAACACCACATTAACATGGCAAATTGTTTTGATTCATGAAGCTGGACATGAAGTCCTTGTATCTCCTTGACTTAAATCTACTAATTTTTACTTGTTTACTTATTTTCACAAGTCATTGATCTCAATAAACCATTATTTTCAATCATCATGTGAAAGCACCATATTCATATGTGTTGGATAATAACAAACGTGGAACAAATCACCTCCTATTTAAATAATGCATCATTCTATTAGTGATTTTAATTAAAAGGAAACCATACACTTTTTTTTTTATTAGATTGTAATATGTATATATGTGTAAAATTTCTATTCAAATTGGTCATTATTGCGATGAAGGTGTAAGTTACGAATCTCCCAATTAATTTGTAACAGGTCTCCTAATTTTTAGTAAAAGAAAAACTCGATGACGAAATAGATTCCATTATTAGTTTTCTTGATAAGGGGTAAACTAACTGGACCCACTCCAAAAACACTTTGATAATTCTCCCTGGTTCTGGTCCCGTCTGACATGCAATCCTAAATTCCGATATTATCCCTTAGCACTAGTTAGACCAGCGATTCTTGAATTGGTTTACCAATCATGCCTTCATCTCTCAACTAACCCCGATCATCGTGCAATGGACTGAAAAGTCATCGAAACCATTAAAAAGTATGAGTGGAAAAAAAATAAATATTTGAAAACACATTTTGTGAGGAAAAATAAGTAGTTACCTTCCAATTTTATAAAACATGCATGCATATCATAAAAAAGTAAAACGAACCATAAATCGCAAATGATAAAACGTGGGACCACAACAATCATAAAATACTCGTAGACAGCCTAGCCACACTTTCCAAAATCGAGGTTTATCAATGCATGTCGCTAAAACCTGGACACTAATATCACAATCAAACACAACCACTCATCGACTCTCCCGAGCATCACGTAGGATTATGTTTATTCCAAATCTTAGTATCACACAGTCACATATACGCCCTTAACCATAATTCCAAGTAACCATTCTTTAATCTTTAATAATCAACCTTTATTGTTTTCTCTATTCAAAACATATTCCGTAATACAACAAAATATAATTACTATAATCAAGATTACATATTCTAATAATTATGGTCAAGTGTTCATACTAACATAAAAATACGATCACCATATTATTAATTATATTTCAAAATATTCCTTCTTGAAATTATAATAATTTCCGCTTGTTATTCCTTACCCTAATTGGGTTTCAACCTTAAGGCCATACATTTGTCAAAGAATCTGATATATATGTTGGCACCATAAATACGTTTCATTTAATCCACATGTTTCACTCACCATAAATCATCTTAGTCGGCTCAAATATAATCAAGATAGGTTGATAGTGAAGCCCTTGATTATTCTGAAATATTAGAATTAATTAAAGATGTTCAAATAAAACCTAAAAACCATGAACGAACATAACTATCTCATAGGATGTCCAGTTAACTCAAACCATGAACCATTGAACTCTAAATGACAGCCTCAACATTTTTCATGTTAGCCCTAATCCCAAATTATGGCTCATGCACTCACATGCTCAATCAAAAGCTGAGGATAGGCTCTGCGCATGGGCCTCACACGCCTGCGCAGAGGTTGTCTTCAACCTCTCGCGGGTCTAAAAGCTGGGTCGTCCGACCCGGTGACCTGAACATTCTTCACCATTCTTCACATTTTATATGTCCAATTTTGTCTGATTGAATTCAGGAAAGGATCTTCAACATCGAAACCACGTAAATTAACTCACGTTAATACCCGATCCATCACCTTGAACGTTCAACCAAGGTTCTTCCACCACGTAAAAGGCCTTCTCTCATCTAAATTCAAAGCGTTATGCATCAAATTCATTGTGAAACCTCTAAGGATTCGTTGTCACGTTATTTCCTAAGGTTCATGGCTTAAAACCTTTAAGCCCAAAAAGAGGAACTTATAGTTTCCTACATTCTCCTCATTGTTTTCTCCTAGACTCCCAAGCTTTTCCCTGCTTCTTCCTCTCTTTCTTTTCTCTCTTCCTTTCTATCTTACCTTTCTTTTCTCTTCATGGTTCTCTTTGGTGTATCCCGTGGGTTTGGGTGTTTGGTATTTTTCTCTCTTTTTCGGTCCTACACCACTGATCTATTCCATTCCAACACACACACACACACACACACACACACACACACACACACACACACACACACACACACACACACACACACACACACACACACACACACACACACACACACACACACACACACACACACACACACACTCATATTAATAGAATTAGTAGGTCGGTGAAGGGTGAGAGAGAAAATGGAAGATTTGTATAGACACACACCCACACACATGTTTCACATGTCCAAATTATAAAATTATCAAATTACTCTTTTAAGCCAAAATTACCATAATGCCCCTATCTATTTTTTACCTTAACAAGTCCATTCAATCTTTGATTTTGGCATGCCGCCTATCTACGTATTCAGGAGTTTGGTACCATCATAACAGTCATTTCAGAACGCTCGAATGGTCTCTTGGTCAAGTAGTCAACATTTTGACAAGGGAAAAATCGCCATTTTTTATTTTCTCAAGTTTCCAGGGCGTTACAATCTATCCACTTTAGAAAACATTTGCCCTCGAAATATTCGGACAAGGTCAGTCTTAATTTCATATTGAAATTCAAAAATTGAGTTGTTCAACATAACCAACTTTACTTGTTTCTTGTTCTTACTATTCGCGACTTCGTAATTCCAAGGCCTCATATGGCCTTTACTAATGCATATGAACAACCCTACCTAAGGTATCCTTCGAAGAAATCTCAGGAATACAAGACTCTAGGCACGACTACAATTAGATATCATTAAATGTTCGGACCCTCGTATAATACATCCTTACTATACTAATACAAGACTCTAGGCACGACTACAATTAGACTCTAAGCATCCTTACTATACTAATACACTTAAGCATTCAGTTAAAAAATAATCATGTTTTCAATTCACTTAAGTTATTGAAAATACGCGTCGGATCCGACACAAAATATTTTCATCTGTGCATAAAAGTCACTGGAGCCTTAGAAGTGAGAACTAACCTAGGAACTAGAACCATGCTCGACGACTGAATCATCATCCCATTATCAGTATCAGGAACCGGAGCCTAGCTCGACGTCCCAGACTTACCAATTACCACCCACTCAAAAACTGGAGCCTAACTCGACGTCATAGTGGTCACTACACAACACCGGTCTCAGTAAATTACCAACACAATCATAAAATAGATTCATCATAGTAACCACATATAGTCAACCTATCCTCAATTCTCAAGTACTTATCATATTCACACATAACAACTCGAGGATTTAGCATCCGTGTGTAATCCAAGAAGGGTTATTCACAATAATCCACCACAATTTCATAATCAAGACCACGTTTGCAAAAACTCGAGCCTACGCCCAAAACACACTTTACATCAACCTCGTAGAACGTGCACACATATCATTTGCGTGAGAACCATCCAATTATCATATAAAAATCCCAAACAATACAACACCACAGTTGTTTCCTATTAGAAATATCGATGAACACACGTTAATCATACTCAACCCAAATCCACAATTTAGGAAAAATCTGAAAATATAATTTAATTGAAATATTGTGAAACGTGCAATAAAACACTTTTTGTTCGTCAATACTTATTTGGAAAAGAATACCAAACCTGAATCATTGTCATATAAATCGTTTAATAACCGTAGGCTCGTATTTCAAGTCAAACAAAATTTCAATTTGTAAAACATATATTCCAAATAACTCCATGAAGATGTTATGCACGGACTTCGTACTTCAGAGCACAATTTGATTGTTATCCGTATAATGAGTATTTCAAATTAATTTATGTGTCTCAAATTCATCAATAATTATACGAAACTAACATTTTGTTTATTAGCCTATCAATTACAAACTCACCTTGACTTATTTTCCAAGTTAACTCGTATCTCAAACCAACTTCAACTCGAACTCCAATCATGCCTACATCTCTTGACCATCCCCAATCTTCATGAAATGGCTCAGAGAGTAATTAAAAATATTAAAAAGTATGAGTGGAAAAATATAAATATTTGAGAACACATTTTGTGTCGAAAAAATAAATTTTTACCCTCTATTTTTATAAATTTTTACCCTCCATTTTTATAAAATATGCATGCATAAAATAAATTAATATTTATAGTCACCAAACAAACAGAAGCTTTGCAGCTTCGAAAAACACCTAATTGTAAGTTTACATACTAAATATACATTTACATCTCGGGTTTCATTGAGATAATTTGTATAATTGTATGATATACATATGGAATAATTAATGAACATATGTGGATACATATGAATGTATGAATAATAGTAATAAATCAGCAGTATATTGTCAAGCGCATGCGTATGAAGGTAACGTATTAAATTTATAATGGTAATAAACCAGCAATATATTGTTAGAGTGCACTATATTGTCATAGCACGAAATCAGGTTCTATGCATTTTGTTAATCCTTTTTTTTTTCATTCAAGTTGTCAAATGGGATTTCTGTGTAATTTGGATTAGCAACGGATTATGGCAGGACTATCGGTTTTCTGTGTAATTTGGATTAACAACGGATTATGGATGGACTATTAAATTAAGGAATGTGGTAATGGTAAGAAAAAAGCAACAAAATGCTAGACATTAGAAAAAACTCACAAAATTTACCTTAAAAAATTCAATAAAATCATAATTTAAAGTCAATTGAAACAAAAAATTCACCAAAATATATACAAGTGCATAAGTGAAGATTAAGCGATAAACGATGAAGACAACAGAGGAGAAGGTCGACATCTGATGAAAGAGGCTCATTTATTTTCTTCTTCTTCTCTTTTGCATTGTCATAATTATTCTGAAAAAGATGAGGTGTCAACATAATAAAAGAACATATGTCAAAGAAATATCAAATGATGACTAAAACTGTATTTTCACTGTTTCTAACAAAGAAAAACAACAACAAAAAAGGGGCAAAAATGTCAGTACACTGTAGATGAACAGCCTTTCAGTTTTAGTATAGTTATAACTATTCCATCGTAATCAAGTTCTGAGTAAAGTTTCTGTAAATTTCAAACAATATTAATTTTTTTTTTTTTGAGAAAGAATCGATAAAAAGCAATATTAATTAGTTGTTTGAATTTTTGTTTGAATCCTGGTGTTGCATGACCTTTAACGGAAATATCCAGCGATTTGACCCAGAGCTACTTGCAAATTTCATTGTTTGGGACTTTCTCTTTTTATAATCATGCTTAAGACAGACAAGTTTGCTTTTGTAAAAAACCATCTCCCAATGAAATTGAACAACTAGGAATTTTAATCGTGTTGCCCCGGGAAGGAGATTTTAATTAAAACCATAGCTCAAGTTATACCTCTTTATGATATGAATTTGTTCTTGCTCCCAAAATCGCGTTGCCATGAACTCCACCAATCAATTGCAAAGTTTCGGTGGGGAAGTGATGCAGAAGTAAAAAATTCACTTGGTCAACTGGAAGGCTCTGTGAAAAAAAAAAAAAAATTGGTGAATGAGCTCGGCTCTCGAGTTTTTTTTATGCTTTTAGTTTAGTGCTTCCAGCAAAGTAGGGATGGAAATTTTTTAATTACCCAGACTCCCTAGTGGAATGGATCCTTAGGGGACATATAGACTCCCAGAAAAAAGTTGCCCTCAGTGTTCTCCTTGACCGTTGCATTGCGCGGACCCAGCAAAGGTCTCGATTCTAATTGATAGGCATGGAGGAAATTGGTGGGAGCTTAAATTCATGAGCTCTTAGCCAGTATAATTTTGGGTATCCCCTTGAGTATCCGTAGCACATCAGATCGGTTGATTCGGCAAAGGGAAAGAAATGGTCGGTTTATTGTCATAAGTGCTTAATATCTGGCTTCCTAGCATCTAGAATACGAAAATATTCTAGAAAATAGTTCAGAAATGGGGGATAAAGATGGAGATATATGGACAAATGTATAGGGATCGAGCTGTATGGAGGAAGGTGTAGGGGTCTTGAGTTTCCAATAAGATCAAAGTTTTTTTATGGAGGGTGTGTAAGAATCTGCTTCCATAAGTGTTTATTGAATGGATGCTAAGACAAAAGCCCATATTCTAAGATATTGTGCAATGGCAAGGGGAGTGTGGTTAGCTAGCTACATAGGCATTCCGTCATTCTCACTATCATATCAAATCATTATGACTTGGGTTTTGGACCGTTCAGTATAAGACTCTTTAATGTTGGAATTTTGTGTGTTCGTGACACTCTTTTCCCTTAGACCAAATTGAAAGCCTCGATAAGGTTTTAACAAAACCCCTTTTTCTTGCAGCACCGACAAGTTTTACTATTTTCTCTCCTTCTCTTAATCCATTTTTTGTATTTTTCTTCAAAAAAGGGAAAAAAAGAAAGAAAAAAAAAAGAATTCCCATGTTATTTGTTTTCTTTGTAGGCAGTTTTAACTAGTGAAGACTGATTATAGGTAAAATGTTATATATATATATATATATTGTCTAGTAGTGGAAGTACAATGAACAATTATTATTTGCAAACAACTAATTAATCATATTTGATTAAAAAAACATATATTATAATAGCATGTTTTATGAGCATATTTTACCAAAGTAGGTATCTGTATTTACAAGAAGTGACTTGTAAGAAATAAAATTTGCATTAGCTAGTAGCATTATTATATTCCATCAATCTTGACTAGATACGATCACTGGTGAAAATATCGTCGGTTTCGCCGATATATCACTCGATATATCGGTGAATTTGGCTGGCGACACGTAAGAGAGGGGGGGAAAGAAATTGAGCGAAATATCGACCGTTTCCGTTGTTTTAAGCTCATCGATCTCCTTATTTCATTAAAACCATCGAGATAGGAATAAATTTCATGAAAATCAGACGTAAAACCAGTGAGTTACAGCCGGGTCATGTCGCCGGGTAAAAAAAACCCGAATAGCAGACCCCCGCAAGGTAGGGGACGACTGTTTTTAAGTCAGTAAGTTTACTTGATATATTATTTGGTTGGATAATTTTTCAATTGGGCTTGTTAGTGGAGTTGGTTTGGCTTGTGTTCATTAATTAATAGGTGTGCATGCCTGCACCTGGGTTCGACACCCCAAGTGCGCGCTATATTTTTAATTTATTCTTTATTTTGAACTATATTTGTAATTTTTTCCAATTTTAAATATATCAATCCTTTCCAATTTTTGAACAAAGATTGACTCTATTTTTTTATTCTTTTTTCCAATTTTAAATATATTTACTCATTTTATAATTTTTCTTCCATTCAATTTTTTTTATGCTTATGGTTATGTTTTTAATTATATTAACATTCAATTATAGTAATTCACTTCAATTTATGTTTATGTTTAGATTTTTATATTACCAGTCATCGGTAGAATCCTATTGTATCATATTATTCATCATATATTTATTATATCAAAGTCATTTTTTAGTTTTTATTAGTCTTATACAACCATCATTGGGTATTTAAGTTTTTCCTAAAGTTTTATTCAAAATTTCCAACTTTTAGATCGATTTTCCGTCATTTTTGTTGACCGTAAACGATATCGATATTTGGGGCGAGATATCCGTAAATTTGACTAGCGATATATCCGTCGATATCGATATTTTAATCTTTGGGTACAATAAATCACACTTAGGTGGTTCAATAATCTTTTTTCTTGTACCAAACTGAAATTCTTGCAAGAGTTTGGGAACATAGAACCAAAAGATTTAAACATAATATACTAGTAACTCGGAGAATTTATCCGCACGATTAATTGTGCAGGGTGTGGCGGTTGGCAAGGTGTTGCAGCCTTGAAAGTACGTGGTTGTTAACACGCACCTCCGTAATAAGTTTAAATTTTCAATGCTGTAATTTATTCTATATAAATATAGTTTAGATTAATTAGAGAAAAACCTTTCTCCTCAATGAAATTAAATTCTTTTATTTTTACACCAAAGTGGCTCTAGGGTATCTAGTTTGCAACCCAAGCAACATGTCCCTCAGGAAGAAAATGGCAAACAGGCTCAGCTCCAGGTTTCACTTTTACCTCCGTTAGTGCAAAATTCTTAGGGTTCCATCCAGATGTGTCTAGATGGCATATTGTTACCGCCTTTGCGTGGGTCCCATCAGCACCTACCAATGGCACCATGTATGCTCTTTGCCTTCCAAATGCGTGATAGTAGAATACAGCATGAGGGTACCGCTGCTTGTGACAAGCAATGAGCTTGTCAATGCCGGACGCCTGCAACTTCTTCACTCCAGGAGTAATTGTGTAATTTTGCAGGGCCACTCCTTTTTCGACCTCCGTTGCGATTGCTTGTACGTTTCTTCCGAGTTTGGAAGTGGCGTAGTCAACCATAGCCTCCAATGAGGTGGCACAAAATTTTTCTTCCCCGTTAAATGTTGGGCTTTCACAGTATTGGATAGTGGCTTTCATAACCCATGCTTCTGCAGTCCCTTTCTTCACTGAGAAATGGCTAAGAATCTCTGGTAGCTTGCTAGATGAGAATGGGACTGATTCTGCCGTATTTCGAGGGACGAAAGGTGAGCTACTTGTGTCTCTAGCTAAGCTGTATCTCATTGTCATACCAGGTTGAACGTCCATCTCTAGGAAGAAAACCTTACGGGTTGGATCTTTATCAAGGAGTTGGTTGCTAGCATCAGCACTACGCTCCCGACGGTAAAGGGCAAGGGCCCTATCTGCCGCAGCGTCTACATCTCGGCCAACAAAGTTCTTGTTTGGTGTCCCAACAAAGTTCGTGGCCAATCCAGCAGAGTCTGCATATTTACGCATATACAAAGATATGATAACATGTGGAAAATATTTAAAAAGGACGAGTTTGTATATTAGATATGATCAAATGAGATTGAATAACTCATTATGAAATATCTTTTTTTTTAGTTCGTATCAAATGGATTACTCGAGAAAGAAACTAATCTAATTATTCAATACATCTTGAATTTTATGAATAGTTATCTAATTCAGCCCAATCTATATTATCGAACAAGATCTGTTAAATTCTCCCTCTTAATACATCAATCTCCCTCTTAGGCAGTCTTAATTCCTTACTTATGCGTACTCTTACAATACTTGCAGTGTAGGGGATATAAAAAATCAGTGAATTGAAGGTGGTTAGCACGGTAGTCTGGCATTGAAAATGGCTGGTATGGGGAGGTCTGGAATTGAAAGGCTTGTCTGATATCCACAGAGTGAATGAGTTTAGTTGTGGAAATTGATTTTAATAGTAAGCGAACTCTATAATACAAACAAAATAGAAGCTTTTCTCTTAGGGATAAATTCGTATATATGGTTACTGTGAAGTAGGGATGGTTGTAGTCTTTTGATTAATTGGATTTTAGGATTTTTAAATTCTCTTATAAAAAAGTTAACCAGACAAATATTCATGGTTGAATTAATTTTCTTCCCAAACTTGCTATTTGATGAAATAAAAGAAATCAGACTTAGCTAATTAATAAGTTTTAGAAGAACTCAGAAGTTTTCTGGATCATGTATAACTTATATTATGTAAGAGTGTGTAATTCATGCATCATACCATTTGCTGTCTTGAATATATCCAAACTTTTGCCACTGCATCTGTTAAAAACTCTTAGGTTTTTAGTAGGCGTTGAAACAACAAATTTAGAGTTTGCAGTCACAGCAGCATAGTTAATAACATATAATTTAGTAAATAAACCTGAGTTATATTCCGGTTTGTGTTTTGGATTTTGGATTAATTATAGAATTCTTCTCTTATGTCTAAGTTGAATTGACGATGGATTTCTTTTCCTTATTGCAGATCTGACCAAAATGTGTGAGTATCAAAGCCATTATTCTCACTGGTTTTGTTTAAAACCCAAAGCTACAAACTTTATTTTCATCTTAATTATAGGACAACAATGCGAAGTCGCGTTAATCTTCCTATAGTTCTATGATTGTGGAATAGTAGTGTCTACTGTATTAGATTCAACTCATAATATTTATGGGACGAAATGATCACTTTTAGCTCTTAAGTTGTGTATGAACTTGGTGGCTTTGTTCCTTATACTAAAGTGGGAGAATGTTAGAATTTGAGGTGACGGAAGATCTTCAATCGGATCTGATACGCATAGCGATGTTTATACTTGGTGAGTAGGCATTTCGGTAGTGACATGGATTACAGAATATCAGATTAGTATTTGGATAGAGTCGGGATATTGTACTAAGACATGGAAGGAGTCGTAATTGTCAGGACCCGTCCCAAATATCGCCTCGATACCCGGGACGAACCCTGCTCCTGTCTGACAATCACACTCAAAGTACCAAAATAACCTCAACACCACTATAAGCATAATTATCAGACGAACGAGTAAATATAGTACAACTGTAAGTCAGAGCATAGTTATACAAAATGGCACAAAATCCTACTATGCTAGTCTCGCAACGGAAGAACGTCAAAAGCTCTATGCCTCGATTCCTGCCTGAACCAACACCTTGGTTTCCAAATCATACTTAACATCAAAACAATTCTAGAGTGAAAACATGAAACTTAACACCAAAATCAAAATCTAGCTTTTCTCGAAAAACGTGCAAAATTTCGAAAATGTCTCGAAAAACGTGCAAACATATCAACCACATATAATCACCATCAACAAGCATAAAAACCATATTTAATATCATAAAACATAAATAAAACAGTTAGGCATGCTCGTAAGGAAAGAAAGAGTCCACTCACGAATCGTAAAATGTCAATCGCGCTCCGTGCGCTCCTCGATCGTCTCAGGCGTCTCCCGTCCTGTCAATAGGCACCAAATAGGGTCACAATTACATTAATTATACTAACCCTAATTTCCCCAATTTTTCGGGAATTTATTCGTAATTTAAACTTAAACCCTAAACCGTCCGAATTCCCGAACTATCCCGTAACCTCGTCCGATTAACCCGAAAGTTACACCAATGGATTCTTTATGACATTTAGAACCAAAACCATGTTGGAAGTTTGGCCGGAATCCTCCCCACGCACCCCCACCAGCCGCCCAAAGTGGCTGCGCGTGGGCCTCACGCGCCTGCTACAGTGCTTCTTCTTCCTCGAGTCACCCTGTGTTGAACCGGCGTGACCAGTTCTCCACCGTTCCTCCACCATTTCAGTCCCTTTCAATCCCAATAGTACTGTCCAGTCCCTAGCAATCAAACCCCGTCCTAACCTTTGAAAATCAAGGCCTAAAACCCCTCGACTTCGTCTTCGAAAAACATGGCTTGTATGCCCTGTTTTGGCCGCAGGCCACCCAGGTCCTCCCCCGTCACGACGACCATCCTAGACGACTCCTAGGACCTCCCTGAACCTCACTTCACTCACCAATTCCCTCGACTCTAGCCCAAAGTCCACGACTATTGAAAACAAAAACACGGGGAAACAGGGGATTCAAACCATACCTTCGAACCGTCCACCGCCGTCTGCACCGCCGTATGCCACGGTGCTCGTTGAGTCCCCTGCCGTCGTCCTAGCCTCCTATTAGCTTGGATTGAACCACAACACGACACAACCATCGTCAAACTCTCACGGCCTCCTCTGTTTCTCTGAAAATTCACCCTTCCACCGCCGTGTCTCCGTGCACGATTTCAGCTCCAAAACCCGATCACCAGTCTCTCTTCTTCTCTCTGTCACTCTCACAATTCACAGAACTCTCACCCACACACAGAATCGATCAAGAACTCTCAATTCTTCACTCTCTGTTTCTCTGTGTTGAAGCCCAATACACGGTTCCAATTCGAACGATTTGTGGCCGTGTGTATGTGAGACCCTCCTAGAACCATCCAGCAAAGCCCACGTGTCCACTTCTCCATGGTCTTCAGTACAAAATATCCAATCCCATCAGCCATTTGCCCTTATCTGATTGGGCCATAGGGGAAAAGACTAAATTGCCCCTAGTGTTAAAACTTACCTTTTTACCTTCAAACTTTCCAAACCCGTAACTATTTCGTCCGACGTCCGATGACAGCGTGCTGCCTGTCGTTGCACTCAGGACATCGAGACCTATCTAACGGTCCTCAGTCTACGTGAAAATCACAAATCCACTAAAAAGTCAACATTTTCCTCAAATAGTCAAAATTACGGTAACGCCCTCAATATTCCGAACGTCATAACTTTTTTTCTGATTGTCCAAATCGAACATGCCACCTGTCTACGGACTCGTGACGTCCTAACCTACGTCACGGTCAATGGTCAACACTCATCCAACCTGCAAATAAAAAAGTAAACTTTTCATGCACTATTCACAAGGGCAAAATCGTTCGTTCATACAATTTTTTACAAAAATTACATTTATACCCTTCCCGAAGGTACGGGTTGTTACATTAATTGGGAAATAGGGCTCGGAAGGAGACTCATGGTTTAAAAATTAGTTACAGGTCCAAATATTGAATGAGGGTTCATGTAGGATCTCAGAACATTGTTGCGTGCCCGGTAATTGCAGTTGTTGGATAGACAAATTTGAATTTCGAGGATGAAATTCATTAAGTAGGGTAGATTGTAACAAACCGATAATATGAAAATGATAATTTTGGGAAATTTAAAAGAAAATTGACGATTTTGTCCTTATAAGTCAAATGTTGAACTCTATTGCCGGGTACTTCCTTACATTTTTCGTGAAGACCGTTGTGTAGGTCTCGGAGTCTTGATTCCATAGGCAGGTCATACATTGGAATTGAAGATTAGATAAATGTGTTACGATTCTGAAATCATCAGGGGAATTTTTGTAATTTCAATATTATGGGCATTTTGGTAATTTCACAAGGGGAGATATTTTTGAGGTTGAAAAGTGTCCTTTTCTCTTTTCCCTCCCATTATCCCTTGTTTCACCGACTTACTCTATATGTATACATATGTGTGTGCGTTTTTTGGTTTTTTGAAAAACCAAACCCGAGAGAGCAAGAGAGAGAGAGAGGAGAGAAAAGAAGAACCAAAAAGAAAAAGGAAGGAATGAGGGCTCGAACCGCATAACCCGAAAGTATAAAAAAATAAAACGTTGGACTAGGGCCTTAGTTGAATTCCAGGGGTTGAGTTGAGTCAAAAACTCGAAGCTTTGGATGCGGGTAGAGCCGAGAGCTCAAGCACAAATTTTAGGCCCAAAGCCAAGGATTCGAGTTGTGTTATTGAGGTGAGTTCTTCTTGTTTTCACATTATATATCGTGTCTTAGGATTGTTAAGATGACTTTGGACACTTGAAACGTTGAAAATGGATGTGAATGAAGGTTCGGGAGTTAGGCCAACTCCCCTGGTCGGGTTGGAATGTAAAGACACATAGCCCAACCGCGAGAGGAAGAATATGGCCATGTAGTAGGGTGCGTAAGGTCCATGCGCAGCGAGGTATGGTGGTGCATGGGGGAACGTGCCCAATCATGTCAAGGTGCGGTCAATATGTTTTTCAACTTAACCAACGTTACGAACATGTTGGTGCAGTTTTCGAGTTGATCGAACATCGTCTCGGGGTAGTTATGAGAGGCCGAGGTTTTATCCTGCGCTTTTTAATTCGTATTTAATTTCAAAAATTAGGGAATTTAAATATAATATTATTTGAGATGTTAGTGACCACTGATGGTGATTTATGATATTGGTTGGTTGTGTTACTGAGGATTGGTTGGTTAATTTACTCTTATTGGTTGGTTGGTTGATTTCCTGATATTGGATTTGCTGTTTGATGTACTGTTATTTGTGAAACGGGCTTAAGCCTCAAGCCTTATTTTGAAAGTGTTTTGACTTGGTTATTGTTATTTGATGTATTTTTATTTATCGATTGATTACTAGACACGAGTTTATAGTGTATTGTGAAAGCAGTATTCTAGGCTCAAGGCTAATTTTGAAAGTGTTTTGACTTGGTTTTGAGTAAAGGATTTGTGTTAAATGAGTTTGATTAGTTTTGTGAATTGTATTTCCACAGTCAACCATCCTGTTATTTGATATGGTGTGTATTTTGGGCTCAAGTCTGATTTTTATGGAAATGTGGGACACGAGCTGTTTACTTGTATTTCATGATTTTGTGGTCCAACAGCCAATATTTTGTTTTGATTTGGAATCCAATCATTTTATTTTTCTCATATGCATGCATATTTTACAAATTGAGTGTAAACATTTATTTTACCTTGAAGAAGAGACATGAGCAATACATTTATCCTTTCTCTAACAGGAGTTGAGGGAGATATCTAAATTTTTGCCTACTTTATGCTCCTATATTATTTATTTATTCGCCTTCATTATTCATTTATCCATTTTAAGCAAAAATAAATGTTATAGATTAATAATTTTGGGCTTAATTGTAGGCCCAAGTCATTTTTCTTTTTTGCCCCTTGTATTGGCACTACCATGATAACCTAAGTTTGGCCCCTTCAAATTGGTCCGGATCCGTCCCTCTGCAATAAGGGCAAATATATTAAGCTGGAAGTCTAGATTATAACCATGGTTAGATCTTATTATTTATATATGATATCTCCTTATTTTTCCTTAGAAGTCGGCGAAATCGAGTTGGCTGTAGGATTGGTTACTTTTATTTTGAACCCAAGTTCAAATCCCCCAAATTGGCAGCTCAACTTTATATAATATGCTATCATTTATTTTTGTCAATAAAAATTGTAAGAAAGATGAATTTAGTCCATAAAACTTTGAGTTCTCAAATTGGAAATTGTTATTTTCGACCCAAAAAAAATGAAGATGGAAAATTGTTACCAACGAATGCGAATGGGTCCCACAACACCACATTAACATGGCAAATTGTTTTGATTCATGAAGCTGGACATGAAGTCCTTGTATCTCCTTGACTTAAATCTACTAATTTTTACTTGTTTACTTATTTTCACAAGTCATTGATCTCAATAAACCATTATTTTCAATCATCATGTGAAAGCACCATATTCATATGTGTTGGATAATAACAAACGTGGAACAAATCACCTCCTATTTAAATAATGCATCATTCTATCAGTGATTTTAATTAAAAGGAAACCATACACTTTTTTTTTATTAGATTGTAATATGTATATATGTGTAAAATTTCTATTCAAATTGGTCATTATTGCGATGAAGGTGTAAGTTACGAATCTCCCAATTAATTTGTAACAGGTCTCCTAATTTTTAGTAAAAGAAAAACTCGATGACGAAATAGATTCCATTATTAGTTTTCTTGATAAGGGGTAAACTAACTGGACCCACTCCAAAAACACTTTGATAATTCTCCCTGGTTCTGGTCCCGTCTGACATGCAATCCTAAATTCCGATATTATCCCTTAGCACTAGTTAGACCAGCGATTCTTGAATTGGTTTACCAATCATGCCTTCATCTCTCAACTAACCCCGATCATCGTGCAATGGACTGAAAAGTCATCGAAACCATTAAAAAGTATGAGTGGAAAAAAAATAAATATTTGAAAACACATTTTGTGAGGAAAAATAAGTAGTTACCTTCCAATTTTATAAAACATGCATGCATATCATAAAAAAGTAAAACGAACCATAAATCGCAAATGATAAAACGTGGGACCACAACAATCATAAAATACTCGTAGACAGCCTAGCCACACTTTCCAAAATCGAGGTTTATCAATGCATGTCGCTAAAACCTGGACACTAATATCACAATCAAACACAACCACTCATCGACTCTCCCGAGCATCACGTAGGATTATGTTTATTCCAAATCTTAGTATCACACAGTCACATATACGCCCTTAACCATAATTCCAAGTAACCATTCTTTAATCTTTAATAATCAACCTTTATTGTTTTCTCTATTCAAAACATATTCCGTAATACAACAAAATATAATTACTATAATCAAGATTACATATTCTAATAATTATGGTCAAGTGTTCATACTAACATAAAAATACGATCACCATATTATTAATTATATTTCAAAATATTCCTTCTTGAAATTATAATAATTTCCGCTTGTTATTCCTTACCCTAATTGGGTTTCAACCTTAAGGCCATACATTTGTCAAAGAATCTGATATATATGTTGGCACCATAAATACGTTTCATTTAATCCACATGTTTCACTCACCATAAATCATCTTAGTCGGCTCAAATATAATCAAGATAGGTTGATAGTGAAGCCCTTGATTATTCTGAAATATTAGAATTAATTAAAGATGTTCAAATAAAACCTAAAAACCATGAACGAACATAACTATCTCATAGGATGTCCAGTTAACTCAAACCATGAACCATTGAACTCTAAATGACAGCCTCAACATTTTTCATGTTAGCCCTAATCCCAAATTATGGCTCATGCACTCACATGCTCAATCAAAAGCTGAGGATAGGCTCTGCGCATGGGCCTCACACGCCTGCGCAGAGGTTGTCTTCAACCTCTCGCGGGTCTAAAAGCTGGGTCGTCCGACCCGGTGACCTGAACATTCTTCACCATTCTTCACATTTTATATGTCCAATTTTGTCTGATTGAATTCAGGAAAGGATCTTCAACATCGAAACCACGTAAATTAACTCACGTTAATACCCGATCCATCACCTTGAACATTCAACCAAGGTTCTTCCACCACGTAAAAGGCCTTCTCTCATCCAAATTCAAAGCGTTATGCATCAAATTCATTGTGAAACCTCTAAGGATTCGTTGTCACGTTATTTCCTAAGGTTCATGGCTTAAAACCTTTAAGCCCAAAAAGAGGAACTTATAGTTTCCTACATTCTCCTCATTGTTTTCTCCTAGACTCCTAAGCTTTTCCCTGCTTCTTCCTCTCTTTCTTTTCTCTCTTCCTTTCTATCTTACCTTTCTTTTCTCTTCATGGTTCTCTTTGGTGTATCCCGTGGGTTTGGGTGTTTGGTATTTTTCTCTCTTTTTCGGTCCTACACCACTGATCTGTTCCATTCCAACACACACACACACACACACACACACACACACACACACACACACACACACACACACACACACACACACACACACACACACACACACACACACACACACACACACACACACACACACACACACACACACACACACACACACACACACACACACACACACACACTCATATTAATAGAATTAGTATGTCGGTGAAGGGTGAGAGAGAAAATGGAAGATTTGTATAGACACACACCCACACACATGTTTCACATGTCCAAATTATAAAATTATCAAATTACTCTTTTAAGCCAAAATTACCATAATGCCCCTATCTATTTTTTACCTTAACAAGTCCATTCAATCTTTGATTTTGGCATGCCGCCTATCTACGTATTCAGGAGTTTGGTACCATCATAACAGTCATTTCAGAACGCTCGAATGGTCTCTTGGTCAAGTAGTCAACATTTTGACAAGGGAAAAATCGCCATTTTTTATTTTCTCAAGTTTCCAGGGCGTTACAATCTATCCACTTTAGAAAACATTTGCCCTCGAAATATTCGGACAAGGTCAGTCTTAATTTCATATTGAAATTCAAAAATTGAGTTGTTCAACATAACCAACTTTACTTGTTTCTTGTTCTTACTATTCGCGACTTCGTAATTCCAAGGCCTCATATGGCCTTTACTAATGCATATGAACAACCCTACCTAAGGTATCCTTCGAAGAAATCTCAGGAATACAAGACTCTAGGCACGACTACAATTAGATATCATTAAATGTCCGGACCCTCGTATAACCTTAACTCTAAGCATCCTTACTATACTAATACACTTAAGCATTCAGTTAAAAAATAATCATGTTTTCAATTCACTTAAGTTATTGAAAATACGCGTCGGATCCGACACAAAATATTTTCATCTGTGCATAAAAGTCACTGGAGCCTTAGAAGTGAGAACTAACCTAGGAACTAGAACCATGCTCGACGACTGAATCATCATCCCATTATCAGTATCAGGAACCGGAGCCTAGCTCGACGTCTCAGACTTACCAATTACCACCCACTCAAGAACTGGAGCCTAACTCGACGTCATAGTGGTCACTACACAACACCGGTCTCAGTAAATTACCAACACAATCATAAAATAGATTCATCATAGTAACCACATATAGTCAACCTATCCTCAATTCTCAAGTACTTATCATATTCACACATAACAACTCGAGGATTTAGCATCCGTGTGTAATCCAAGAAGGGTTATTCACAATAATCCACCACAATTTCATAATCAAGACCACGTTTGCAAAAACTCGAGCCTACGCCCAAAACACACTTTACATCAACCTCGTAGAACGTGCACACATATCATTTGCGTGAGAACCATCCAATTATCATATAAAAATCCCAAACAATACAACACCACAGTTGTTTCCTATTAGAAATATCGATGAACACACGTTAATCATACTCAACCCAAATCCACAATTTAGGAAAAATCTGAAAATATAATCTAATTGAAATATTGTGAAACGTACAATAAAACACTTTTTGTTCGTCAATACTTATTTGGAAAAGAATACCAAACCTGAATCATTGTCATATAAATCGTTTAATAACCGTAGGCTCGTATTTCAAGTCAAACAAAATTTCAATTTGTAAAACATATATTCCAAATAACTCCATGAAGATGTTATGCACGGACTTCGTACTTCAGAGCACAATTTGATTGTTATCCGTATAATGAGTATTTCAAATTAATTTATGTGTCTCAAATTCATCAATAATTATACGAAACTAACATTTTGTTTATTAGCCTATCAATTACAAACTCACCTTGACTTATTTTCCAAGTTAACTCGTATCCCAAACCAACTTCAACTCGAACTCCAATCATGCCTACATCTCTTGACCATCCCCAATCTTCATGAAATGGCTCAGAGAGTAATTAAAAATATTAAAAAGTATGAGTGGAAAAATATAAATATTTGAGAACACATTTTGTGTCGAAAAAATAAATTTTTACCCTCTATTTTTATAAATTTTTACCCTCCATTTTTATAAAATATGCATGCATAAAATAAATTAATATTTATAGTCACCAAACAAACAGAAGCTTTGCAGCTTCGAAAAACACCTAATTGTAAGTTTACATACTAAATATACATTTACATCTCGGGTTTCATTGAGATAATTTGTATAATTGTATGATATACATATGGAATAATTAATGAACATATGTGGATACATATGAATGTATGAATAATAGTAATAAATCAGCAGTATATTGTCAAGCGCATGCGTATGAAGGTAACGTATTAAATTTATAATGGTAATAAACCAGCAATATATTGTTAGAGTGCACTATATTGTCATAGCACGAAATCAGGTTCTATGCATTTTGTTAATCCTTTTTTTTTCATTCAAGTTGTCAAATGGGATTTCTGTGTAATTTGGATTAGCAACGGATTATGGCAGGACTATCGGTTTTCTGTGTAATTTGGATTAACAACGGATTATGGATGGACTATTAAATTAAGGAATGTGGTAATGGTAAGAAAAAAGCAACAAAATGCTAGACATTAGAAAAAACTCACAAAATTTACCTTAAAAAAATTCAATAAAATCATAATTTAAAGTCAATTGAAACAAAAAATTCACCAAAATATATACAAGTGCATAAGTGAAGATTAAGCGATAAACGATGAAGACAACAGAGGAGAAGGTCGACATCTGATGAAAGAGGCTCATTTATTTTGTTCTTCTTCTCTTTTGCATTGTCATAATTATTCTGAAAAAGATGAGGTGTCAACATAATAAAAGAACATATGTCAAAGAAATATCAAATGATGACTAAAACTGTATTTTCACTGTTTCTAACAGAGAAAAACAACAACAAAAAAGGGGCAAAAATGTCAGTACACTGTAGATGAACAGCCTTTCAGTTTTAGTATAGTTATAACTATTCCATCGTAATCAAGTTCCGAGTAAAGTTTCTGTAAATTTCAAACAATATTAATTTTTTTTTTTTTGAGAAAGAATCGATAAAAAGCAATATTAATTAGTTGTTTGAATTTTTGTTTGAATCCTGGTGTTGCATGACCTTTAACGGAAATATCCAGCGATTTGACCCAGAGCTACTTGCAAATTTCATTGTTTGGGACTTTCTCTTTTTATAATCATGCTTAAGACAGACAAGTTTGCTTTTGTAAAAAACCATCTCCCAATGAAATTGAACAACTAGGAATTTTAATCGTGTTGCCCCGGGAAGGAGATTTTAATTAAAACCATAGCTCAAGTTATACCTCTTTATGATATGAATTTGTTCTTGCTCCCAAAATCGCGTTGCCATGAACTCCACCAATCAATTGCAAAGTTTCGGTGGGGAAGTGATGCAGAAGTAAAAAATTCACTTGGTCAACTGGAAGGCTCTGTGAAAAAAAAAAAAAATTGGTGAATGAGCTCGGCTCTCGAGTTTTTTTTATGCTTTTAGTTTAGTGCTTCCAGCAAAGTAGGGATGGAAATTTTTTAATTACCCAGACTCCCTAGTGGAATGGATCCTTAGGGGACATATAGACTCCCAGAAAAAAGTTGCTCTCAGTGTTCTCCTTGACCGTTGCATTGCGCGGACCCAGCAAAGGTCTCGATTCTAATTGATAGGCATGGAGGAAATTGGTGGGAGCTTAAATTCATGAGCTCTTAGCCAGTATAATTTTGGGTATCCCCTTGAGTATCCGTAGCACATCAGATCGGTTGATTCGGCAAAGGGAAAGAAATGGTCGGTTTATTGTCATAAGTGCTTAATATCTGGCTTCCTAGCATCTAGAATACGAAAATATTCTAGAAAATAGTTCAGAAATGGGGGATAAAGATGGAGATATATGGACAAATGTATAGGGATCGAGCTGTATGGAGGAAGGTGTAGGGGTCTTGAGTTTCCAATAAGATCAAAGTTTTTTTATGGAGGGTGTGTAAGAATCTGCTTCCATAAGTGTTTATTGAATGGATGCTAAGACAAAAGCCCATATTCTAAGATATTGTGCAATGGCAAGGGGAGTGTGGTTAGCTAGCTACATAGGCATTCCGTCATTCTCACTATCATATCAAATCATTATGACTTGGGTTTTGGACCGTTCAGTATAAGACTCTTTAATGTTGGAATTTTGTGTGTTCGTGACACTCTTTTCCCTTAGACCAAATTGAAAGCCTCGATAAGGTTTTAACAAAACCCCTTTTTCTTGCAGCACCGACAAGTTTTACTATTTTCTCTCCTTCTCTTAATCCATTTTTTGTATTTTTCTTCCAAAAAGGGAAAAGAAGAAAGAAAAAAAAAAAGAATTCCCATGTTATTTGTTTTCTTTGTAGGCAGTTTTAACTAGTGAAGACTGATTATAGGTAAAATGTTATAAATATATATATATATATATTGTCTAGTAGTGGAAGTACAATGAACAATTATTATTTGCAAACAACTAATTAATCATATTTGATTAAAAAACATATATTATAATAGCATGCTTTATGAGCATATTTTACCAAAGTAGGTATCTGTATTTACAAGAAGTGACTTGTAAGAAATAAAATTTGCATTAGCTAGTAGCATTATTATATTCCATCAATCTTGACTAGATACGATCACTGGTGAAAATATCGTCGGTTTCGCCGATATATCACTCGATATATCGGTGAATTTGGCTGGCGACACGTAAGAGAGGGGGGAAAGAAATTGAGCGAAATATCGACTGTTTCCGTTGTTTTAAGCTCATCGATCTCCTTATTTCATTAAAACCATCGAGATAGGAATAAATTTCATGAAAATCAGACGTAAAACCAGTGAGTTACAGCCGGGTCATGTCGCCGGGTAAAAAAAACCCGAATAGCAGACCCCCGCAAGGTAGGGGACGACTGTTTTTAAGTCAGTAAGTTTACTTGATATATTATTTGGTTGGATAATTTTTCAATTGGGCTTGTTAGTGGAGTTGGTTTGGCTTGTGTTCATTAATTAATAGGTGTGCATGCCTGCACCTGGGTTCGACACCCCAAGTGCGCGCTATATTTTTAATTTATTCTTTATTTTGAACTATATTTGTAATTTTTTCCAATTTTAAATATATCAATCCTTTCCAATTTTTGAACAAAGATTGACTCTATTTTTTTATTCTTTTTTCCAATTTTAAATATATTTACTCATTTTATAATTTTTCTTCCATTCAATTTTTTTTATGCTTATGGTTATGTTTTTAATTATATTAACATTCAATTATAGTAATTCACTTCAATTTATGTTTATGTTTAGATTTTTATATTACCAGTCATCGGTAGAATCCTATTGTATCATATTATTCATCATATATTTATTATATCAAAGTCATTTTTTAGTTTTTATTAGTCTTATACAACCATCATTGGGTATTTAAGTTTTTCCTAAAGTTTTATTCAAAATTTCCAACTTTTAGATCGATTTTCCGTCATTTTTGTTGACCGTAAACGATATCGATATTTGGGGCGAGATATCCATAAATTTGACTAGCGATATATCCGTCGATATCGATATTTTAATCTTTGGGTACAATAAATCACACTTAGGTGGTTCAATAATCTTTTTTCTTGTACCAAACTGAAATTCTTGCAAGAGTTTGGGAACATAGAACCAAAAGATTTAAACATAATATACTAGTAACTCGGAGAATTTATCCGCACGATTAATTGTGCAGGGTGTGGCGGTTGGCAAGGTGTTGCAGCCTTGAAAGTACGTGGTTGTTAACACGCACCTCCGTAATAAGTTTAAATTTTCAATGCTGTAATTTATTCTAGATAAATATAGTTTAGATTAAGTAGAGAAAAACCTTTCTCCTCAATGAAATTAAATTTTTTTATTTTTACACCAAAGTGGCTCTAGGGTATCTAGTTTGCAACCCAAGCAACATGTCCCTCAGGAAGAAAATGGCAAACAGGCTCAGCTCCAGGTTTCACTTTTACCTCCGTTAGTGCAAAATTCTTAGGGTTCCATCCAGATGTGTCTAGATGGCATATTGTTACCGCCTTTGCGTGGGTCCCATCAGCACCTACCAATGGCACCATGTATGCTCTTTGCCTTCCAAATGCGTGACAGTAGAATACAGCATGAGGGTACCGCTGCTTGTGACAAGCAATGAGCTTGTCAATGCCGGACGCCTGCAACTTCTTCACTCCAGGGGTAATTGTGTAATTTTGCAGGGCCACTCCTTTTTCGACCTCCGTTGCGATTGCTTGTACGTTTCTTCCGAGTTTGGAAGTGGCGTAGTCAACCATAGCCTCCAATGAGGTGGCACAAAATTTTTCTTCCCCGTTAAATGTTGGGCTTTCACAGTATTGGATAGTGGCTTTCATAACCCCTGCTTCTGCAGTCCCTTTCTTCACTGAGAAATGGCTAAGAATCTCTGGTAGCTTGCTAGATGAGAATGGGACTGATTCTGCCGTATTTCGAGGGACGAAAGGTGAGCTACTTGTGTCTCTAGCTAAGCTGTATCTCATTGTCGTGCCAGGTTGAACGTCCGTCTCTAGGAAGAAAACCTTACGAGTTGGATCTTTATCAAGGAGTTGGTTGCTAGCATCAGCACTACGCTCCCGACGGTAAAGGGCAAGGGCCCTATCTGCCGCAGCGTCTACATCTCGGCCAACAAAGTTCTTGTTTGGTGTCCCAACAAAGTTCGTGGTCAATCCAGCAGAGTCTGCATATTTACAGATATACAAAGATATGATAACATGTGGAAAATATTTAAAAATGATGAGTTGGTATCTTAGATATGATCAAATGAGATTGAATAACTCATTATTAAAAATCTTTTTTTTTTAGTTCGTATCAAATGGATTACTCGAGAAAGAAACTAATCTAATTATTCAATACATCTTGAATTTTATGAGTAGTTATCTAATTCAGCCCAATCTATATTATCGAACAAGATCTGTTAACTTGAGGCAATTTTAGGCTGTAATTAATACATACCCGGTTGGACAAGTTCTTTGAGAATTTTTGGCATTGGTGAATTTGGCAAGACGGAGTTCCAATAAATTTGAGCAGCAGGTAATTCTGCAGCGTGAGCTCCTCTTGCCACCAGAATGGTGAGCTGCAAAATTTGTAAGATTATAAAGAAAATGAAATTAGTAAATATTCGATCTCAGAAGAAAATAAAAAATAAGTTCATTGAATGCGAGGCCAATTCCTAAAGAAATTCGAATACATGGCTTGCTTACAGTGAGAAAAGCAAGGATTTTGGTGAGACGGAAGTCCATGTTAATGGTCCTCAACCTTTGTAACAAGGGAGAATAATAAAACAAGAGGAAACAAGAGAACTCAGAGTTGGCTTGTATGTAAACATGTTCAACTTCCTTCAATATTTATAGGGAAATTTAGGTGACAGTTACACTAATCGTTTGGATTATGTGTAAATCATGTAGTCTTCCATTTCATCTATTTTCAGAATTAGGTGTTAATCATGTTGTCTTCCATGTCATTAATTGTTAGAATTAGTTGTAAACCATGCAGACTTCCATTTCATTAAAAGGAAGACCGAATATTGTCAGGATTAGGTGTAGACCATGAGGATGTCCATTGCATTAATTGTCGAAATTAGGTGTAAACCATGCAGTCTTCCATATAATTCATTGTCAGAATTATGTGTAAACCATGCGGACTTTCATTTCATTAATGGTCAGGATTTGGTGTCAACATACAGACTTCCATTTCATTACTTGTCAGAATTAGATGTTAGCCGTGTAGACTTCCACTACAATCATTGTAGGATTAGTTGTAGACTATGCAGACTTTCATTTCAATAAATGTCAAGACTATATAAAACATGCATTCTTCGATCCATTTCATTAATTGTTAGTATTAGGTGCAAAGCATGCAAACTTCTTTTTAATAATTGCTAGGATTATGTGTAAACACCACAGTCTTCTATTTCAGAATTAGCTATAAATCATACAGTTTTTCATTTCATTAATTGTCGTGAATATTTGTACCATGTTGTTTTCCATTTCGTTAATTGCCAAAATTATGAGTAAAGTATATAGGCTTCCATGAGGTGTAAAACCCACCCATTTCCTAGGTATAAATGAGCCCCTCTGTTTAATTACCTCACCACTGCTCATCTAAGACATGATGCATGTGAAACTACGCAGAACACATGCACAAGTTAAGCCAATATGTTTTGAACATTATCAATATCTTTTTTTATTTCTGCCAAATAGCATTATCTCTTTTATAGTGTTGGATGTCATTACATTATCAGAATTAGGTATACGTTTATCATGCTCCTTATCATTTGTAATCTTGGCTAGGTCTGTGTTGACATTTACGTATTAAATTTACTATATTGTTTTTTTCCAAACATAACATAATTTCCTTTTCGGTAATTTATGGTTCCATAGTATTTAATTGCATGTCTCAAAATCCTACACCGCCAGCAGCCGCAACATCATCGCTCTACAACACCACCACCAATTTTGACATCGTCGTCCAATATCAATATTGCTGAGTGCATTAATACATCAATCTCCCTCTTAGGCAGTCTCAATTCCTTACTTATGCGTACTCTTACAATACTTGCAGTGTAGGGGATATAAAAAATCAGTGAATTGAAGGTGGTTAGCACGGTAGTCCGGCATTGAAAGTGGCTGGTATGGGGAGATCTGGAATTGAAGGGCTTGTCTGATATCCACAGAGTGAATGAGTTTAGTTGTGGAAATTGATTTTAATAGTAAGCGAACTCTATAATACAAACAAAATAGAAGCTTTTCTTTTATGGATAAATTCGTATATATGGTTACTGTGAAGTAGGGATGGTTGTAGTCTTTTGATTAATTGGATTTTAGGATTTTTAAATTCTCTTATAAAAAAGTTAACCAGACAAATATTCATGGTTGAATTAATTTTCTTCCCAAACTTGCTATTTGATGAAATAAAAGAAATCAGACTTAGCTAATTAATAAGTTTTAGAAGAACTCAGAAGTTTTCTGGATCATGTATAACTTATATTATGTAAGAGTGTGTAATTCATGCATCATACCATTTGCTATCTTGAATATATCCAAACTTTTGCCACTGCATCTGTTAAAAACTCTTAGGTTTTTAGTAGGCGTTGAAACAACAAATTTAGCATTTGCAGTCACAGCAGCATAGTTAATAACATATAATTTAGTAAATAAACCTGAGTTATATTCCGGTTTGTGTTTTGGATTTTGGATTAATTATAGAATTCTTCTCTTATGTCTAAGTTGAATTGACGATGGATTTCTTTTCCTTATTGCAGATATGACCAAAATGTGTGAGTATCAAAGCCATTATTCTCACTGGTTTTGTTTAAAACCCAAAGCTACAAACTTTATTTTCATCTTAATTATAGGGCAACAATGCGAAGTCGCGTTAATCTTCCTATAGTTCTATGATTGTGGAATAGTAGTGTCTACTGTATTAGATTCAATTCATAATATTTATGGGACGAAATGATCACTTTTAGCTCTTAAGTTGTGTATGAACTTGGTGGCTTTGTTCCTTATACTAAAGTGGGAGAATGTTAGAATTTGAGGTGACGGAAGATCTTCAATCGGATCTGATACGCATAGCGATGTTTATACTTGGTGAGTAGGAATTTCGGTAGTGACATGGATTACAGAATATCAGATTAGTATTTGGATAGAGTCGGGCTATTGTACTAAGACATGAAAGGAGTCGTACTTGGGAAATAGGGCTCGGAAGGAGACTGATGGTTTAAAAATTAGTTACAGGTCCAAATATTGAATGAGGGTTCATGTATGATCTCAGGACATTGTTGCGCGCCCGTTAATTGCAGTTGTTGGATAATTTCGAGGATGAAATTCATTAAGTAGGGTAGATTGTAACAAACCGATAATACGGAAATGATAATTTTGGGAAATTGAAAAGAAAATTGATGATTTTGCCCTTATAAGTCAAATGTTGAACTCTATTTCCGGGTACTTCCTTACACTTTTCGTGAAGACCGTTGTGTAGGTCTCGGAGTCTTGATTCCATAGGCAGGTCATACATTGGAATTGAAGATTAGATAAATGTGTTACGATTCTGAAATTATCAGAGGAAGTTTTGTAATTTCAATATTATGGGCATTTTGGTAATTTCACAAGGGGAGATATTTTTGAGGTTGAAAAGTGTCCTTTTCTCTTTTCCCTCCCATTATCCCTTGTTTCACCGACTTACTCTATATTTATACATATGTGTGTGCGTTTTGTGGTTTTTGGAAAAACCAAACCCAAGAGAGCAAGAGAGAGAGAGGAGAGAAAAGAAGAACCAAAAAGAAAAAGGAAGGAATGAGGGCTCGAACCGCATAACCCGAAAGTATAAAAAAAAATAAAACGTTGGACTAGGGCCTTAGTTGAATTCCAGGGGTTGAGTTGAGTCAGAAACTCGAAGCTTTGGACGCGGGTAGAGCCGAGAGTTCAAGCACAAATTTTAGGCCCAAAGCCAAGGATTCGAGTTGTGTTATTGAGGTGAGTTCTTCTTGTTTTCACATTTTATATCATGTCTTAGGATTGTTTTGATGACTTTGGACACTTGAAACGTTGAAAATGGATGTGAAATGAAGGTTCAGGAGTTAGGCCAACTCCCATGGTCGGGTTGGAATGTAAAGACAAATCGCCCAACCGCGAGAGGAAGAATATGACCATGTAGTAGGGTGCGTAAGGTCCATGCGCAGCGAGGTATGGTGGCGCATGGGGGCACGTGCCCAATCATTTCAAGGTGCGGTCAATATGTTTTTCAACTTAACCAACGTTACGACCATGTTGGTGCAGTTTTCGAGTTGATCGAACATCGTCTCGGGGTAGTTATGAGAGGCCGAGGTTTTATCCTGCGCTTTTTAATTCTTATTTAATTTCAAAACTTAGGGAATTTAAATATAATATTATTTGAGATGTTAGTGACCATTGATGGTGATTTATGATAGGCTGTACGGCTTCCAAAATTATGGAGGAACAGTCTTTTTTTGAGATTGAACTGTAAGGATAATGTGTGGGTGGACTTTGTTTTTATAAATTACGATGCATGCATGCTTAAATATTTTAATTTTTTTATTCCATGGTTTGGTTTGAAATGCTTTGATATGATTATTTGTCAATTTTTTTGGATTTATCGATTGATTACTCGACACAGTTTCACGGTATATTGTGAAAACAGTATTTTGGGCTCAACCCTGATGTTGAAAGTGTTTTGACTTTGTTTTGAGTCAATGATTTGTGTTAAATGAGTCAGCTTAGTTTTGCGAATTAATTTTCCACAGTAAACCATCCTCGGATATGGTCAGCACTAAGACCTCTGGAGCTCAGCCCCGCACATCCTTAGGTTGTGAGGCTAGAGATATGACATCTTCCTGTTATGAGCAACTTAAGACTAGGGTGGCTTTCCAGATGTTACTAATTCTGAAGATGAGACTCAGACGTTTGGAGCTCGAGTACGCAAATCTTGAGGCTTCTACGTAGATAGGATATTCAGCTAGAAGTGGTTAGGATGTGCAACTGGCATAGACTAGGTTCTTGAGAATTAGTTGGTTGTGTTACTGAGGATTGGTTGGTTAATTTACTCTTATTGGTTGGTTGGTTGATTTCCTGATATTGGATTTGCTGTTTGATGTACTATTATTTGTGAAACAGGCTTAAGCCTCAAGCCTGATTTTGAAAGTGTTTTGACTTGGTTACTGTTATTTCATGTATTTTTATTTATCGATTGATTACTAGACACGAGTTTACAGTGTATTGTGAAAGCAGTATTCTGGGCTCAAGCCTAATTTTGAAAGTGTTTTGACTTGGTTTTGAGTAAAGGATTTGAGTTAAATGAGTTTGATTAGTTTTGCGAATTTTATTTCCACAGTCAACCATCCTGTTATTTGATATGGTGTGTATTTTGGGCTCAAGTCTGATTTTTATGGAAATGTGGGACACAAGCTGTTTACTTGTATTTCATGATTTTGTGGTCCAACGGCCTATATTTTGTTTTGATTTGGAATCCGATCATTTTATTTTTCTCATATGCATCCATATTTTATAAATTGAGGGTAAACATTTATTTTACCTTGAGGAAGAGACATGAGCAATACATTTATCCTTTCTCTAACAGGAGTTGAGGGTGATATCAAAATTTTTGCCTATTTTATGCTCCTATATTATTTATTTATTCGCTTCTTTATTCATTTATCCATTTTAAGCAACAATATATGTTATAGATTAATAATTCTGGGCTTAATTTTCGGCCCAAGTCATTTGCCTTTTTTGCCCTCCTTGTATTGGCACTGCCATGATAACCAAAGTTTGGCTCCTTCAAATTGGTCTGGATCCGTCCCTCTGCAATAAGGGCAAATATATTAAGCTGGAAGTCTAGATTATAACCATATATGGTTAGATCTTATTATTTATATATGATATCTCCTTATTTTTCCTTAGAAGTCGGCGAAATCTAGTTGGCTGTGTGATTGGTTACTTTTATTTTGAACCCAAGTTCAAATCCCCCAAATTGGCAGCTCAACTTTATATAATATGCTATCATTTATTTTTGTCAATAAAAATTGTAAGCAAGATGAATTTAGTCCATAAAACTTTGAGTTCTCAAATTGGAAATTGTTATTTTCGACCCAAAAAAAATGAACATGGAAAATTATTACCAACAAATGCGAATGCTTTCCACAACACCACATTAACATGGCAAATTGTTTTGATTCATGAAGTTGGATTGTAACGACCCGTCCCGAATTCCGGGATTGGATTAGACATTAATCTCGATTAGTGAGGTTGAACGGTGCTTAGTAGGGCGGAATCGGACAAATTGTGCAAAATGACCGTTTTGCCCCTGGTCGTGGGCAAAATGTTGACTTTTTGATCGGGCGGTCAAATGGACTTTGACCAATGACCGTGACGTAGTTCGGGACGTCACGAGTTCATAGACAGGCGGCACATTCGATTCCGACATTCGTAGAGAAAGTTATGAGGTTCGGAAGTTGAGGGGTATTTTGGTAATTTGGCTTATTAGGGGCCAAATGTTGACTTTTTGACCGGGAGGTCCGATGGACGAGGGCCAAGGACCGTTACGTAGGTATCGTCGATACGAATCCAATGACAGGCGGCATGCCGAAATCGGAGATTCGACGACGAAGTTATGGTCAAAGAAGCGAATTTACGAACCGAGGCTCGGATTAAAATAATAATATAATAATGAATAGTGACCGTTGACTGTGCACATCTGGATGAGTGACAAGTGTCACCCATCCCTTGTTTCCAGCTCCATGTTTCCCTCCCAACACCATCATTACTACATCATCATCATATAATCCACCATCTCCCCTAAATTAATCCTCTTTGTCTTCAAACTGTGCACAAAATTGGGGGAATCAGATTGGGGAGATTTGGCTCCCTTCTTCTGCTGTTCTTGAGAGAAAATGAGAGACTAATGGATTGGGATA
Organism: Prinsepia uniflora; assembly: GCA_032719365.1. Lineage (NCBI taxonomy): Eukaryota > Viridiplantae > Streptophyta > Magnoliopsida > Rosales > Rosaceae > Prinsepia > Prinsepia uniflora. The sequence continues at coordinate 32,274,927 of CM064861.1, read as the reverse complement.
CCAAGGGAAACACGAGGGATTGAGTGTGGGTTGAATTTTGGATTTTGGATTTCGGGAAAATTAGAGGGAAAATTCGAATTGGAGGAATTGAGCCGTGAGGATCGAATTGGTGATTACTTCGAGCTTCCTGGGATCACAACGATCATAATTTTCGAAGAAACGTGATGAATTGGTGCCGTTTTGGCTCTGAACGAGCTTGGTGACAGAGGAAGAAAATCGAGGTTGAGTCGTGATCGTGGAGTGTTTAGACGATGAAATTGAGGTGGGGAAACTGCTTCTCATGATCCCACGATGCTTCTGGGTTCATCAATTGAAAGAGAACGGTTGTGGATGACGAAACTCCATGGTTGAACAGTGACGGCGTTCGAGCTTGAGTCGTGGCGATTGAGCATAGGATTGATGCAATTGATGTGGGGGAATTGTTCCTCAGGGTCCGTTGATGCTTCTGGGATCATCAATTGGATGAAACCTTCAGCCATTGAGGGAATTCCATGATTGAACAGTGACCGGAGTGTTCTTCGTGTTCATCGTGGAATCGATGGAATCTGGGTAAGGATTTGTGTAATTGAGTTTACAGACCTGTAATTGGACTTAAAACGAAACTAACTGATTGATCAATTGAAGGAATTAGGATCGAATTGACAGAATACGAACCGGGTCGTGTCGTGGGCAGTTTGGACCCGTTTACCAGAGATACGGGTTAGGCTGGTGACACTGTTCACGGCGCGTGGATTTCACGCGCAGCCACTCACGGCGGCGCTCGACGGCGCGTGGGCACGAATCTCGAGGTGAAATCAACATGACTTCTGTCCTATTTAATGTAACGGACATTTTGGAATTGGTTTCGTGTCAATCGGACACCGTCTCGATATTGTTCGGGATGTCCGAAGGTTTTAAATTAAGGTTAAAAATAATTAAAAATTCGTGAAAATTACGGCACTTTGATAGGATGTTAATGATGAGGTTAGTGACCCTCTAATGTGATTTGGACAGGATTGGGAGTCCCGGTGATAGTGGTGAGGCCCGGGAGGGCCGATGGCACGCGTATCGAGGCATACCGTTAAAACGGTCTGTGAGTGGACTTTGGTTTTATAAATTCTACGCATGCTTAAATGTTTTATATGGATTATGGTTGTAATTGTGTGATGTTGATTTGGTTGTTGGTAAATTGTACGGTTTCACGTATTTCGAGGCGATTTACGTGCTTGCACGTAAATCGAGGTTTTCCAGTTTTACATGGATTTTCCATATTTATGACTTGGATATAATATGATGAAATGATTTTGAAATTGGGAATATGAACTCGGGCTTGAGGCCCACTTGTTTTGGAAATTTCGGACTTGGAGTCCATTTGAGAATCGGGCCGGGGGCCCAGTTGGTTAATGAAATCGGGCCAGGGGCCCAGTTGGTATGAAATCGGGCTGAGACCCATTTGAGTTATGTTATCGGGCCAGGGGCCCAGTTGGTTTACAAATTGGGCCATGGGCCCAGTGGTTCATAAAATCGGGCTTGAGGCCCAGTTGGATTATAAGTGTGATTTCGGGTCAGGGACCCTATGTTTAATAAATGTGATTTCGGGTCAGGTTGATTACGGATGCGATTGCAGCAGAGACTGGGACATTGCACACCTCCTCCATCGTTCCATGCGCACTCTGGATGCCCCGGTTGGGCAGTGGCTCTTGGTTATCCCTTGTCTGACACTCCTTGTTGGACGGGAGCAGGGCACATTCCACGGTAATCCCAGGGGGATTGGGATGGGTCCTGTCAACTTGGTATCAGAGCACGGTTGCTCTTTTGTGCGCGCAGGTCGAGGGTGTGATGTCTCATTGGGCTGCAATTCGTTATCAACCTGATAGATAGTTTTTGGGTTTGGATAGTGGATAGAGTGTGATTGGCCCGATGCGCCGTGCATTAATGTGATTCGACCCAAGTGGGGTTGATTGTGATGAACTGGTATTGTGGGACCGACGGTTCGGTCATGTAATAGTAATCGTTGTGCTGCTAAGTGCAGCCAGGTTCGGGGAACCTCATGTGAGTAATGGTCTGAAATGTGAACCCTTGTGGTGGTTTCTAGTGTGAGGGATGTTGGTTCATCGGGGTTGGCCGATGACCTTAGTGGTGGAACCCACGTTGATGGGATGGTAGGATTGGATTTGACGTCTATACGATGTCTAGACCGCGGGGTCGGTCAGGTTGTGAGCTTATATTACGGAAAGCTGTTTGGTTCGGTTGAACCATAGGGTGTGATTGTGGAACCCTAGTATTAAAAAGGTAAACCTTAATTGTGGCTAGTGGATGAGAACTTGTGCTGCGACGAGCGGCTGAGGTCATGGATGACCATGTGGATGGCTCTGGTGAGTCTAGTCAGAACTATGGGATTCGATTTACGGATACCGTTCTGAGATAAATTATGGAATCCCGTGTTGGATCGGGTATTGGTGTGAAGTGTGGATGCGGATCTCGATAGCAATGACAGTTAGTCGGAAGTCATATGGAGATGACTAGCTATCGAGGGTAATTAGTGTGGTTATAATACTTGGGGATCAGGGGACGTTCAGGGAACGTTCATTTTCCTGATGTGGATTGTCAGAATAGTGGTACCCATAGTCGTGAGGTACGGGATCGTCGTTCGGTATGAACGGAGATCCAGGGTTGGCGTATTTGCACACGGTGTGCAAGTATGAATGTTTGTGGGTTGGTACTTTTGTGCTGATGCTAGTATGGATGCCTGTGTGCTGATACTAGTGTTGTTGATAGTGTGTTGGTGCTGGTACTAGCGCTGGTGCTAGTGTCTGTGATGGTGTTGACGATGAGCCACAGTTGGGGTGTGACTCCGTCATGATGAACATATGTTCGGTCTTTGAGATTCGGTAGTGGTTGAGTGATGGACTGGATGGGATCCAGTTAAGATTGTGATGTGTTGGGATAAGTCCCAGTGGTGGTGAGATAACGAGTAAGGAGTGGATTAAAAAGGTATAATTGAGAACTTGGAAAACCGAGTGTTGAACCTGTAAAGGTTGGGATGTACGAACGGGATAATAACGGATTGATTGTGGACACGTGGTTGTCCAAGTGAATTGAGGAGGTAGGAAGTCTAGGGGTTAGACTTGACATCTCGTTGGGAGCATGTCTGTTTCCAACATGGTTGGAACCTTAGTTTTGAGGAAAGTTGTGATTGGGGAACAAAAGTGGTGCTCGTTTTTGGGTGATTGGTATTCCGAAGTCATAGGGGTTGACTTCTTGTTTTCTGCCCTGGCAGACGTTGAGTGTAGTTACCAGTACGTTGAGCGTGTATTGGTTGGTGGGCCCATGTGTATTTGTGGGTCATTAGGAGGAGTTGCGTATTCAAAATTAGGTAAACGAGATTTCTCATTTTCTGCTTGGTGGCAGAGGATGTTGTGAGTGCAGCGAGTTTTGTTTGCATCCACGTAGGATGAGTTTTGGCGTCATTGTGTTGGATCATCCTCGGTTTTCCTAGGTGGAATGACAAGGATCGATACGAACTTGGGTATGTGAGTCGTAATGACGGGATTGAACTTCTTTTCGAAGTGGGGCCCGTATGGTATTCTACTCGGGTGAGTAGGTTTTCAAGGTACTTGAATTTTGTGAACCTTAGACGTGTGGAGGTTGGATTGGCTTCCCTATGAAGTCAATCAAGTGTATTGAACAGGTAACCGATAGGTTCGGTTTTGGGTGTGTCTTGGTAAATGTGAACGAGATTTCGGGATTTGGAATCGAATTTCTGGGTGACGATTCAGGATTCGATTTTGGAACTTGAAAGTATATTTCTGGATTTGGGTACGGAATGATTATTCCAAATGCTAGCTAACGGAATAATGATTTCGGATTCGGATTTGGAAATGAGTTAAAAATGTGATGTCTGGGCTTGGATCCGGGATTTCTTACGAAATTGCGGATTCAGATTCGGAATTTGAAACTAGATGTTGGGTGGAGTTTCGATTTGTCTCATGCTGGATTGGGCAAACGTACTCCATTATTGGAACGCGTTCGGCTATGACCTAGGTGGTTGTAGTCTGGTTATTAGGTAGATGTGTGTACTTCGTACATGGTTCGAGGTACAATACCTTGTAGACTTGTGATGTCTAGTTACGGTATACGGGATATACCCGAGGTGTGTTGGTGAACGTGTTGGTAGTCGGATTGGTTCCGATACCATGGATTAGTTGTGGGCCGGACATTACTATGAAATGGGTCATGGTATTTCCGATGTGTTTAATTACACACGAGTCGGGTGAAAATGTCGGTAAGTGTATTTGTGAGTCAAGTACGTTGGTGGCATGTGTAGCCACGAGTGAGTCTAGTGTCAGTTTTCGACTGACAACAACTGTGTGGTGACAGATTGTCAGGATGTGTCAACATAGATTGTTGAGTGGGGTCAGCTGACTCCTATTGGGAGTGGGAAAGGAACCGTCGAGTTGTTGCGTCAACGAGAGGGTAGTTTGGACAAGTGGTGTCAAATTCGAAACAAGTAGTTTCTGTCATTCGACGGGGTCGAATGTAGTCATTGCATTGTGAGTACTAGTGGAACGTTTGGGTGTAGACAAGTTTTGGCTAAGTAGTTGGTGTACGAGTGTACACGTGTTGCGTGGTCGATTCCACTTTCCACGGGGTGTTTGTGGAATCAGGGTAGTCGAGTTTCGAGAGCGAAACTTATTAAAGAGGGAAGTACGTTTGAGTTTAGATCGGTTGGAATTTCGAGGACGAAATTAATTAAGGAGGGAAGATTGTAACGACCCGTCCCGAAAGTGGAAGTACAATGAACAATTATTATTTGCAAACAACTAATTAATCATATTTGATTAAACAAACATATATTATAATAGCATGCTTTATGAGCATATTTTACCAAAGTAGGTATCTGTATTTACAAGAAGTGACTTGTAAGAAATAAAATTTGCATTAGCTAGTAGCATTATTATATTCCATCAATCTTGACTAGGTACGATCACTGATAAAAATATCGTCGGTTTCGCCGATATATCACTCGATATATCGGTGAATTTGGCTGGCGACACGTAAGAGAGGGGGAGAAAGAAATTGAGCGAAATATCGATGTTTTCGTTGTTTTAAGTTTATCGATATCCTTATTTCATTAAAACCATCGAGATAGGAATAAATTTCATGAAAATCGGATGTAAAATCAGTGAGTTACAGCCGGGTCATGTCGCCGGGTCAAAAAAACCCGAATAGCAGACCCGCGCAAGGTAACGGACGACTGTTTTTAAGTCAGTAAGTTTACTTTATATATTATTTGGTTGGATAATTTTTCAATTGGGCTTGTTAGTGGAGTTGGTTTGGCTTATGTTCATTAATTAATAGGTGTGCATGCCTGCACCTGGGTTCGACACCCCAAGTGCGCGCATTTTGCTTCTTCTTTTTTTTTTTCCGTTTATTCCCTTTTTTTTTCGTTTATTCCCTTTTTTTCAATTATTACTTTTTTTTTCATTTATTCCTTATATTTTTCATTTATTCCTTATTTTGAACTATATTTTTAATTTATTCCTTATTTTGAACTATATTTATCATTTTTTCCAATTTTAAATATATCAATCCTTTCCAATTTTAAATATATCAATCCTTTCCAATTTTTGAACAAAGATTGACTCTATTTTTTTTATTCATTTTTCCAATTTTAAATATATTTACTCATTTGATAATTTTTCTTCCATTCAATTTTTTTTTTATGCTTATGGTTATGTTTTTAATTATATTAACATTCAATTATAGTAATTCACTTCAATTTATGTTTATGTTTAGATTTTTATATTATCAGTCATCGGTAGAACCCTATTGTATCATATTATTCATCATATATTTATTATATCAAAGTCATTTTTTAGTTTTTATATTACCAGTCATCGGTAGAACCCTACCAAACTGAAATTCTTGCAAGAGTTTGGGAACATAGAACCAAAAGATTTAAACATAATATACTAGTAACTCGGAGAATTTATCCGCACGATTAATTGTGCAGGGTGTGGCGGTTGGCAAGGTGTTGCAGCCTTGAAAGTACGTGGTTGTTAACACGCACCTCCGTAATAAGTTTAAATTTTCAATGCTGTAATTTATTCTAGATAAATATAGTTTAGATTAAGTAGAGAAAAACCTTTCTCCTCAATGAAATTAAATTCTTTTATTTTTACACCAAAGTGGCTCTAGGGTATCTAGTTTGCAACCCAAGCAACATGTCCCTCAGGAAGAAAATGGCAAACAGGCTCAGCTCCAGGTTTCGCTTTTACATCCGTTAGTGCAAAATTCTTAGGGTTCCATCCAGATGTGTCTAGATGGCATATTGTTATCGCCTTTGCGTGGGTCCCATCAGCACCTACCAATGGCACCATGTATGCTCTTTGCCTTCCAAATGCGTGATAGTAGAATACAGCATGAGGGTACCGCTGCTTGTGACAAGCAATGAGCTTGTCAATGCCGGACGCCTGCAACTTCTTCACTCCAGGGGTAATTGTGTAATTTTGCAGGGCCACTCCTTTTTCGACCTCCGTTGCGATTGCTTGTACGTTTCTTCCGAGTTTGGAAGTGGCGTAGTCAACCATAACAAAATTTTTCTTCCCCTTTAAATGTTGGGCTTTCACAGTATTGGATAGTGGCTTTCATAACCCCTGCTTCTGCAGTCCCTGGCTTCACTGAGAAATGGCTAAGAATCTCTGGTAGCTTGCTAGATGAGAATGGGACTGATTCTGCCGTATTTCGAGGGACAAAAGGTGAGCTACTTGTGTCTCTAGCTAAGCTGTATCTCATTGTCGTACCAGGTTGAACGTCCGTCTCTAGGAAGAAAACCTTACGGGTTGGATCTTTATCAAGGAGTTGGTTGCTAGCGTCTACATCTCGGCCAACAAAGTTCTTGTTTGGTGTCCCAACAAAGTTCGTGGTCAATCCAGCAGAGTCTGCATATTTACGAATATACAAAGATATGATAACATGTGGAAAATATTTAAAAAGGACGAGTTTGTATATTAGATATGATCAAATGAGATTGAATAACTCATTATTAAATATCTTTTTTTTTAGTTCGTATCAAATGGATTACTCGAGAAAGAAACTAATCTAATTATTCAATACATCTTGAATTTTATGAGTAGTTATCTAATTCAGCCCAATCTATATTATCGAACAAGATCTGTTAAATGCTCCCTCTTAATACATCAATCTCCCTCTTAGGCAGTCTCAATTGCTTACTTATGCGTACTCTTACAATACTTGCAGTGTAGGGGATATAAAAAATCAGTGAATTGACGGTGGTTAGCACGGTAGTCCGGCATTGAAAGTGGCTGGTATGGGGAGGTCTGGAATTGAAGGGCTTGTCTGATATCCACAGAGTGAATGAGTTTAGTTGTGGAAATTGATTTTAATAGTAAGCGAACTCTATAATACAAACAAAATAGAAGCTTTTCTCTTAGGGATAAATTCGTATATATGGTTACTGTGAAGTAGGGATGGTTGTAGTCTTTTGATTAATTGGATTTTAGGATTTTTAAATTCTCTTATAAAAAAAGTTAACCAGACAAATATTCATGGTTGAATTAATTTTCTTCCCAAACTTGCTATTTGATGAAATAAAAGAAATCAGACTTAGCTAATTAATAAGTTTTAGAAGAACTCAGAAGTTTTCTGGATCATGTATAACTTATATTATGTAAGAGTGTGTAAATCATGCATCATACCATTTGCTGTCTTGAATATATCCAAACTTTTGCCACTGCATCTGTTAAAAACTCTTAGGTTTTTAGTAGGCGTTGAAACAACAAATTTAGAGTTTGCAGTCACAGCAGCATAGTTAATAACATATAATTTAGTAAATAAACCTGAGTTATATTCCGGTTTGTGTTTTGGATTTTGGATTAATTATAGAATTCTTCTCTTATGTCTAAGTTGAATTGACGATGGATTTCTTTTCCTTATTGCAGATATGACCAAAATGTGTGAGTATCAAAGCCATTATTCTCACTGGTTTTGTTTAAAACCCAAAGCTACAAACTTTATTTTCATCTTAATTATAGGACAACAATGCGAAGTCGCGTTAATCTTCCTATAGTTCTATGATTGTGGAATAGTAGTGTCTACTGTATTAGATTCAACTCATAATATTTATGGGACGAAATGATCACTTTTAACTCTTAAGTTGTGTATGAACTTGGTGGCTTTGTTCCTTATACTAAAGTGGGAGAATGTTAGAATTTGAGGTGACGGAAGATCTTCAATCGGATCTGATACGCATAGCGATGTTTATACTTGGTGAGTAGGCATTTCGGTAGTGACATGGATTACAGAATATCAGATTAGTATTTGGATAGAGTCGGGATATTGTACTAAGACATGGAAGGAGTCGTAATTGTCAGGACCCGTCCCAAATATCGCCTCGATACCCGGGACGAACCCTGCTCCCGTCTGACAATCACACTCAAAGTACCAAAATAACCTCAACACCACTATAAGCATAATTATCAGACGAACGAGTAAATATAATACAACTGTAAGTCAGAGCATAGTTATACAAAATGGCACAAAATCCTACTATGCTAGTCTCGCAACGGAAGAACGTCAAAAGCTCTATGCCTCGATTCCTGCCTGAACGTTCACCCCAGTGCTATCACCACGAGCTGGAGGGTAAGTTAAAACAGAAAGTGTGAGTGGACTAAAGGAAAATAAGAGTTTCAAACACAATTTAGAAGTAAAACAGTTTAAAGAAAACAATAAGATTTTACCCTCCGTTTTAAAATATGCATGCCCATCTAAGTATCAGAAAAACCACAACATAAAACAGTATAGCAAGATCATATCATAAAACCAAATCCACAAATATCCAAGTCTGATCAAACCTGCTGGGTCTATCCGAGTCTTTAACCTCAACCAGGCCTCAAATGTAATCCGAGTCTTTAAACTCCCGAGTCTTTAAACTCAATAGGCCTACGGGGTAATATCGTAAATATCCGAGTCTTTAAACTCACTCCGGGCCCGTCCCCCGTCAATCAGAATCCGGGTCTTTAAACCCAATATTCATATCCAGCAAATCCAATCCAAAACCAATTCTAAAATCAATTCTAAATCCACATCCAAACTCGAATCCGAAATCCCCTGTTCGAAGCCCTTCTGGCGTTCCGAACCATCATTCTGAACCCAAATCCGGAAATCCACCTTTTCCGACTTTAAAACCAAATTTCGTTTCTCGAATTCCGATTTCAAAACCAACACCTTGGTTTCCAAATCATACTTAACATCAAAACAATTCTAGAGTGAAAACATGAAACTTAACACCAAAATCAAAATCTAGCTTTTCTCAAAAAACGTGCAAAATTTCGAAAATGTCTCGAAAAACGTGCAAACATATCAACCACATATAATCACCATCAACAAGCATAAAAACCATATTTAATATCATAAAACATAAATAAAACAGTTAGGCATGCTCGTAAGGAAAGAAAGAGTCCACTCACGAATCGTAAAATGTCAATCGCGCTCCGTGCGCTCCTCGATCGTCTCAGGCGTCTCCCGTCCTGTCAATAGGCACCAAATAGGGTCACAATTACATTAATTATACTAACCCTAATTTCCCCAATTTTTCGGGAATTTATTCGTAATTTAAACTTAAACCCTAAACCGTCCGAATTCCCGAACTATCCCGTAACCTCGTCCGATTAACCCGAAAGTTACACCAATGGATTCTTTATGACATTTAGAACCAAAACCATGTTGGAAGTTTGGCCGGAATCCTCCCCACGCACCCCCACCAGCCGCCCAAAGTGGCTGCGCGTGGGCCTCACGCGCCTGCTACAGTGCTTCTTCTTCCTCGAGTCACCCTGTGTTGAACCGGCGTGACCAGTTCTCCACCGTTCCTCCACCATTTCAGTCCCTTTCAATCCCAATAGCACTGTCCAGTCCCTAGCAATCAAACCCCGTCCTAACCTTTGAAAATCAAGGCCTAAAACCCCTCGACTTCGTCTTCGAAAAACATGGCTCGTATGCCCTGTTTTGGCCGCCAGCCACCCAGGTCCTCCCCCGGCTCGGCGACCATCCTAGACGACTCCTAGGACCTCCCTGAACCTCACTTCACTCACCAATTCCCTCGACTCTAGCCCAAAGTCCACGACTATTGAAAACAAAAACACGGGGAAACAGGGGATTCAAACCATACCTTCGAACCGTCCACCGCCGTATGCCACGGTGCTCGTTGAGCCCCCTGCCGTCGTCCTAGCCTCCTATTAGCTTGGATTAAACCACAACACGACACAACCACCGTCAAACTCTCACGGCCTCCTCTGTTTCTCTGAAAATTCAGCCTTCCACCGCCGTGTCTCCGTGCACGATTTCAGCTCCAAAACCCGATCACTGGTCTCTCTTCTTCTCTCTGTCACTCTCACAATTCACAGAACTCTCACCCACACACAGAATCGATCAAGAACTCTCAATTCTTCACTCTCTGTTTCTCTGTGTTGAAGCCCAATACACGGTTCCAATTCAAACGATTTGTGGCCGTGTGTATGTGAGACCCTCCTAGAACCATCCAGCAAAGCCCACGTGTCCACTTCTCCATGGTCTTCAGTACAAAATATCCAATCCCACTCAACCATTTGCCCTTATCTGATTGGGCCATAGGGGAAAAGACTAAATTGCCCCTAGTGTTAAAACTTACCTTTTTACCCTCAAACTTTTCAGACCCGTAACTATTTCGTCTGACGTCCGATGACAGCGTGCCGCCTGTCGTTGTACTTAGGACGTCGAGACCTATCTAACGGTCCTCAGTCTACGTGAAAATCACAAATCCACTAAAAAGTCAACATTTTCCTCAAATAGTCAAAATTACGGTAACGCCCTCAATCTTCCGAATGTCATAACTTTTTTTCTGATTGTCCAAATCGGACATGCCACCTGTCTACGGACTCGTGACGTCCTAACCTACGTCACGGTCAATGGTCAACACTCATCCAACCTGTAAATAAAAAAGTAAACTTTTCATGCACTATTCACAAGGGCAAAATCGTCCGTTCATACAAATTTTTACAAAAATTACATTTATACCCTTCCCGAAGGTACGGTTTGTTATAGTAATTGGGAAATAGGGCTCGGAAGGAGACTCATGGTTTAAAAATTAGTTACAGGTCCAAATATTGAATGAGGGTTCATGTAGGATCTCAGAACATTGTTGCGTGCCCGGTAATTGCAGTTGTTGGATAGACAAATTTGAATTTCGAGGATGAAATTCATTAAGTAGGGTAGATTGTAACAAACCGATAATATGAAAATGATAATTTTGGGAAATTTAAAAGAAAATTGACGATTTTGCCCTTATAAGTCAAATGTTGAACTCTATTGTCGGGTACTTCCTTACATTTTTCGTGAAGACCGTTGTGTAGGTCTCGGAGTCTTGATTCCATAGGCAGGTCATACATTGGAATTGAAGATTAGATAAATGTGTTATGATTCTGAAATCATCAGGGGAATTTTTGTAATTTCAATATTATGGGCATTTTGGTAATTTCACAAGGGGAGATATTTTTGAGGTTGAAAAGTGTCCTTTTCTCTTTTCCCTCCCATTATCCCTTGTTTCACCGACTTACTCTATATGTATACATATGTGTGTGCGTTTTGTGGTTTTTTGAAAAACCAAACCCGAGAGAGCAAAAGAGAGAGAGAGAGAGAGGAGAGAAAAGAAGAACCAAAAAGAAAATGGAAGGAATGAGGGCTCGAACCGCATAACCCCAAAGCATAAAAAAATAAAACGTTGGACTAGGGCCTTAGTTGAATTCCAGGGGTTGAGTTGAGTCAGAAACTCGAAGCTTTGGATGCGGGTAGAGCCGAGAGCTCAAGCACAAATTTTAGGCCCAAAGCCAAGGATTCGAGTTGTGTTATTGAGGTGAGTTCTTCTTGTTTTCACATTATATATCATGTCTTAGGATTGTTAAGATGACTTTGGACACTTGAAACGTTGAAAATGGATGTGAATGAAGGTTCGGGAGTTAGGCCAACTCCCCTGGTCGGGTTGGAATGTAAAGACACATAGCCCAACCGCGAGAGGAAGAATATGACCATGTAGTAGGGTGCGTAAGGTCCATGCGCAGCGAGGTATGGTGGTGCATGGGGGAACGTGCCCAATCATGTCAAGGTGCGGTCAATATGTTTTTCAACTTAACCAACGTTACGAACATATTGGTGCAGTTTTCGAGTTGATCGAACATCGTCTCGGGGTAGTTATGAGAGGCCGAGGTTTTATCCTGCGCTTTTTAATTCGTATTTAATTTCAAAAATTAGGGAATTTAAATATAATATTATTTGAGATGTTAGTGACCATTGATGGTGATTTCCTGATATTGGATTTGCTGTTTGATGTACTGTTATTTGTGAAACAGGCTTAAGCCTCAAGCCTTATTTTGAAAGTGTTTTGACTTGGTTACTGTTATTTGATGTATTTTTATTTATCGATTGATTACTAGACACGAGTTTATAGTGTATTGTGAAAGCAGTATTCTAGGCTCAAGGCTAATTTTGAAAGTGTTTTGACTTGGTTTTGAGTAAAGGATTTGTGTTAAATGAGTTTGATTAGTTTTGTGAATTGTATTTCCACAGTCAACCATCCTGTTATTTGATATGGTGTGTATTTTGGGCTCAAGTCTGATTTTTATGGAAATGTGGGACACGAGCTGTTTACTTGTATTTCATGATTTTGTGGTCCAACGGCCTATATTTTGTTTTGATTTGGAATCCAATCATTTTACTTTTCTCATATGCATGCATATTTTACAAATTGAGTGTAAACATTTATTTTACCTTGAAGAAGAGACATGAGCAATACATTTATCCTTTCTCTAACAGGAGTTGAGGGAGATATCTAAATTTTTGCCTACTTTATGCTCCTATATTATTTATTTATTCGCCTTCATTATTCATTTATCCATTTTAAGCAAAAATAAATGTTATAGATTAATAATTTTGGGCTTAATTGTAGGCCCAAGTCATTTTTCTTTTTTGCCCCTTGTATTGGCACTACCATGATAACCTAAGTTTGGCCCCTTCAAATTGGTCCGGATCCGTCCCTCTGCAATAAGGGCAAATATATTAAGCTGGAAGTCTAGATTATAACCATGGTTAGATCTTATTATTTATATATGATATCTCCTTATTTTTCCTTAGAAGTCGGCGAAATCGAGTTGGCTGTAGGATTGGTTACTTTTATTTTGAACCCAAGTTCAAATCCCCCAAATTGGCAGCTCAACTTTATATAATATGCTATCATTTATTTTTGTCAATAAAAATTGTAAGAAAGATGAATTTAGTCCATAAAACTTTGAGTTCTCAAATTGGAAATTGTTATTTTCGACCCAAAAAAAATGAAGATGGAAAATTGTTACCAACGAATGCGAATGGGTCCCACAACACCACATTAACATGGCAAATTGTTTTGATTCATGAAGCTGGACATGAAGTCCTTGTATCTCCTTGACTTAAATCTACTAATTTTTACTTGTTTACTTATTTTCACAAGTCATTGATCTCAATAAACCATTATTTTCAATCATCATGTGAAAGCACCATATTCATATGTGTTGGATAATAACAAACGTGGAACAAATCACCTCCCATTTAAATAATGCATCATTCTATCAGTGATTTTAATTAAAAGGAAACCATACACTTTTTTTTTTATTAGATTGTAATATGTATATATGTGTAAAATTTCTATTCAAATTGGTCATTATTGCGATGAAGGTGTAAGTTACGAATCTCCCAATTAATTTGTAACAGGTCTCCTAATTTTTAGTAAAAGAAAAACTCGATGACGAAATAGATTCCATTATTAGTTTTCTTGATAAGGGGTAAACTAACTGGACCCACTCCAAAAACACTTTGATAATTCTCCCTGGTTCTGGTCCCGTCTGACATGCAATCCTAAATTCCGATATTATCCCTTAGCACTAGTTAGACCAGCGATTCTTGAATTGGTTTACCAATCATGCCTTCATCTCTCAACTAACCCCGATCATCGTGCAATGGACTGAAAAGTCATCGAAACCATTAAAAAGTATGAGTGGAAAAAAAATAAATATTTGAAAACACATTTTGTGAGGAAAAATAAGTAGTTACCTTCCAATTTTATAAAACATGCATGCATATCATAAAAAAGTAAAACGAACCATAAATCGCAAATGATAAAACGTGGGACCACAACAATCATAAAATACTCGTAGACAGCCTAGCCACACTTTCCAAAATCGAGGTTTATCAATGCATGTCGCTAAAACCTGGACACTAATATCACAATCAAACACAACCACTCATCGACTCTCCCGAGCATCAAGTAGGATTATGTTTATTCCAAATCTTAGTATCACACAGTCACATATACGCCCTTAACCATAATTCCAAGTAACCATTCTTTAATCTTTAATAATCAACCTTTATTGTTTTCTCTATTCATAACATATTCCGTAATACAACAAAATATAATTACTATAATCAAGATTACATATTCTAATAATTATGGTCAAGTGTTCATACTAACATAAAAATACGATCACCATATTATTAATTATATTTCAAAATATTCCTTCTTGAAATTATAATAATTTCCGCTTGTTATTCCTTACCCTAATTGGGTTTCAACCTTAAGGCCATACATTTGTCAAAGAATCTGATATATATATGTTGGCACCATAAATACGTTTCATTTAATCCACATGTTTCACTCACCATAAATCATCTTAGTCGGCTCAAATATAATCAAGATAGGTTGATAGTGAAGCCCTTGATTATTCTGAAATATTAGAATTAATTAAAGATGTTCAAATAAAACCTAAAAACCATGAACGAACATAACTATCTCATAGGATGTCCAGTTAACTCAAACCATGAACCATTGAACTCTAAATGACAGCCTCAACATTTTTCATGTTAGCCCTAATCCCAAATTATGGCTCATGCACTCACATGCTCAATCAAAAGTTGAGGATAGGCTCTGCGCATGGGCCTCACACGCCTGCGCAGAGGTTGTCTTCAACCTCTCGCGGGTCTAAAAGCTGGGTCGTCCGACCCGGTGACCTGAACATTCTTCACCATTCTTCACATTTTATATGTCCAATTTTGTCTGATTGAATTCAGGAAAGGATCTTCAACATCGAAACCACGTAAATTAACTCACGTTAATACCCGATCCATCACCTTGAACATTCAACCAAGGTTCTTCCACCACGTAAAAGGCCTTCTCTCATCCAAATTCAAAGCGTTATGCATCAAATTCATTGTGAAACCTCTAAGGATTCGTTGTCACGTTATTTCCTAAGGTTCATGGCTTAAAACCTTTAAGCCCAAAAAGAGGAACTTATAGTTTCCTACATTCTCCTCATTGTTTTCTCCTAGACTCCTAAGCTTTTCCCTGCTTCTTCCTCTCTTTCTTTTCTCTCTTCCTTTCTATCTTACCTTTCTTTTCTCTTCATGGTTCTCTTTGGTGTATCCCGTGGGTTTGGGTGTTTGGTATTTTTCTCTCTTTTTCGGTCCTACACCACTGATCTGTTCCATTCCAACACACACACACACACACACACACACACACACACACACACACACACACACACACACACACACACACACACACACACACACACACACACACACACACACACACACACACACACACACACACACACACACACACACACACACACACTCATATTAATAGAATTAGTATGTCGGTGAAGGGTGAGAGAGAAAATGGAAGATTTGTATAGACACACACCCACACACATGTTTCACATGTCCAAATTATAAAATTATCAAATTACTCTTTTAAGCCAAAATTACCATAATGCCCCTATCTATTTTTTACCTTAACAAGTCCATTCAATCTTTGATTTTGGCATGCCGCCTATCTACGTATTCAGGAGTTTGGTACCATCATAACAGTCATTTCAGAACGCTCGAATGGTCTCTTGGTCAAGTAGTCAACATTTTGACAAGGGAAAAATCGCCATTTTTTATTTTCTCAAGTTTCCAGGGCGTTACAATCTATCCACTTTAGAAAACATTTGCCCTCGAAATATTCGGACAAGGTCAGTCTTAATTTCATATTGAAATTCAAAAATTGAGTTGTTCAACATAACCAACTTTACTTGTTTCTTGTTCTTACTATTCGCGACTTCGTAATTCCAAGGCCTCATATGGCCTTTACTAATGCATATGAACAACCCTACCTAAGGTATCCTTCGAAGAAATCTCAGGAATACAAGACTCTAGGCACGACTACAATTAGATATCATTAAATGTCCGGACCCTCGTATAACCTTAACTCTAAGCATCCTTACTATACTAATACACTTAAGCATTCAGTTAAAAAATAATCATGTTTTCAATTCACTTAAGTTATTGAAAATACGCGTCGGATCCGACACAAAATATTTTCATCTGTGCATAAAAGTCACTGGAGCCTTAGAAGTGAGAACTAACCTAGGAACTAGAACCATGCTCGACGACTGAATCATCATCCCATTATCAGTATCAGGAACCGGAGCCTAGCTCGACGTCTCAGACTTACCAATTACCACCCACTCAAGAACTGGAGCCTAACTCGACGTCATAGTGGTCACTACACAACACCGGTCTCAGTAAATTACCAACACAATCATAAAATAGATTCATCATAGTAACCACATATAGTCAACCTATCCTCAATTCTCAAGTACTTATCATATTCACACATAACAACTCGAGGATTTAGCATCCGTGTGTAATCCAAGAAGGGTTATTCACAATAATCCACCACAATTTCATAATCAAGACCACGTTTGCAAAAACTCGAGCCTACGCCCAAAACACACTTTACATCAACCTCGTAGAACGTGCACACATATCATTTGCGTGAGAACCATCCAATTATCATATAAAAATCCCAAACAATACAACACCACAGTTGTTTCCTATTAGAAATATCGATGAACACACGTTAATCATACTCAACCCAAATCCACAATTTAGGAAAAATCTGAAAATATAATCTAATTGAAATATTGTGAAACGTACAATAAAACACTTTTTGTTCGTCAATACTTATTTGGAAAAGAATACCAAACCTGAATCATTGTCATATAAATCGTTTAATAACCGTAGGCTCGTATTTCAAGTCAAACAAAATTTCAATTTGTAAAACATATATTCCAAATAACTCCATGAAGATGTTATGCACGGACTTCGTACTTCAGAGCACAATTTGATTGTTATCCGTATAATGAGTATTTCAAATTAATTTATGTGTCTCAAATTCATCAATAATTATACGAAACTAACATTTTGTTTATTAGCCTATCAATTACAAACTCACCTTGACTTATTTTCCAAGTTAACTCGTATCCCAAACCAACTTCAACTCGAACTCCAATCATGCCTACATCTCTTGACCATCCCCAATCTTCATGAAATGGCTCAGAGAGTAATTAAAAATATTAAAAAGTATGAGTGGAAAAATATAAATATTTGAGAACACATTTTGTGTCGAAAAAATAAATTTTTACCCTCTATTTTTATAAATTTTTACCCTCCATTTTTATAAAATATGCATGCATAAAATAAATTAATATTTATAGTCACCAAACAAACAGAAGCTTTGCAGCTTCGAAAAACACCTAATTGTAAGTTTACATACTAAATATACATTTACATCTCGGGTTTCATTGAGATAATTTGTATAATTGTATGATATACATATGGAATAATTAATGAACATATGTGGATACATATGAATGTATGAATAATAGTAATAAATCAGCAGTATATTGTCAAGCGCATGCGTATGAAGGTAACGTATTAAATTTATAATGGTAATAAACCAGCAATATATTGTTAGAGTGCACTATATTGTCATAGCACGAAATCAGGTTCTATGCATTTTGTTAATCCTTTTTTTTTCATTCAAGTTGTCAAATGGGATTTCTGTGTAATTTGGATTAGCAACGGATTATGGCAGGACTATCGGTTTTCTGTGTAATTTGGATTAACAACGGATTATGGATGGACTATTAAATTAAGGAATGTGGTAATGGTAAGAAAAAAGCAACAAAATGCTAGACATTAGAAAAAACTCACAAAATTTACCTTAAAAAAATTCAATAAAATCATAATTTAAAGTCAATTGAAACAAAAAATTCACCAAAATATATACAAGTGCATAAGTGAAGATTAAGCGATAAACGATGAAGACAACAGAGGAGAAGGTCGACATCTGATGAAAGAGGCTCATTTATTTTGTTCTTCTTCTCTTTTGCATTGTCATAATTATTCTGAAAAAGATGAGGTGTCAACATAATAAAAGAACATATGTCAAAGAAATATCAAATGATGACTAAAACTGTATTTTCACTGTTTCTAACAGAGAAAAACAACAACAAAAAAGGGGCAAAAATGTCAGTACACTGTAGATGAACAGCCTTTCAGTTTTAGTATAGTTATAACTATTCCATCGTAATCAAGTTCCGAGTAAAGTTTCTGTAAATTTCAAACAATATTAATTTTTTTTTTTTTGAGAAAGAATCGATAAAAAGCAATATTAATTAGTTGTTTGAATTTTTGTTTGAATCCTGGTGTTGCATGACCTTTAACGGAAATATCCAGCGATTTGACCCAGAGCTACTTGCAAATTTCATTGTTTGGGACTTTCTCTTTTTATAATCATGCTTAAGACAGACAAGTTTGCTTTTGTAAAAAACCATCTCCCAATGAAATTGAACAACTAGGAATTTTAATCGTGTTGCCCCGGGAAGGAGATTTTAATTAAAACCATAGCTCAAGTTATACCTCTTTATGATATGAATTTGTTCTTGCTCCCAAAATCGCGTTGCCATGAACTCCACCAATCAATTGCAAAGTTTCGGTGGGGAAGTGATGCAGAAGTAAAAAATTCACTTGGTCAACTGGAAGGCTCTGTGAAAAAAAAAAAAAAATTGGTGAATGAGCTCGGCTCTCGAGTTTTTTTTATGCTTTTAGTTTAGTGCTTCCAGCAAAGTAGGGATGGAAATTTTTTAATTACCCAGACTCCCTAGTGGAATGGATCCTTAGGGGACATATAGACTCCCAGAAAAAAGTTGCTCTCAGTGTTCTCCTTGACCGTTGCATTGCGCGGACCCAGCAAAGGTCTCGATTCTAATTGATAGGCATGGAGGAAATTGGTGGGAGCTTAAATTCATGAGCTCTTAGCCAGTATAATTTTGGGTATCCCCTTGAGTATCCGTAGCACATCAGATCGGTTGATTCGGCAAAGGGAAAGAAATGGTCGGTTTATTGTCATAAGTGCTTAATATCTGGCTTCCTAGCATCTAGAATACGAAAATATTCTAGAAAATAGTTCAGAAATGGGGGATAAAGATGGAGATATATGGACAAATGTATAGGGATCGAGCTGTATGGAGGAAGGTGTAGGGGTCTTGAGTTTCCAATAAGATCAAAGTTTTTTTATGGAGGGTGTGTAAGAATCTGCTTCCATAAGTGTTTATTGAATGGATGCTAAGACAAAAGCCCATATTCTAAGATATTGTGCAATGGCAAGGGGAGTGTGGTTAGCTAGCTACATAGGCATTCCGTCATTCTCACTATCATATCAAATCATTATGACTTGGGTTTTGGACCGTTCAGTATAAGACTCTTTAATGTTGGAATTTTGTGTGTTCGTGACACTCTTTTCCCTTAGACCAAATTGAAAGCCTCGATAAGGTTTTAACAAAACCCCTTTTTCTTGCAGCACCGACAAGTTTTACTATTTTCTCTCCTTCTCTTAATCCATTTTTTGTATTTTTCTTCCAAAAAGGGAAAAAAAGAAAGAAAAAAAAAAGAATTCCCATGTTATTTGTTTTCTTTGTAGGCAGTTTTAACTAGTGAAGACTGATTATAGGTAAAATGTTATAAATATATATATATATATATATATATATATATTGTCTAGTAGTGGAAGTACAATGAACAATTATTATTTGCAAACAACTAATTAATCATATTTGATTAAAAAAACATATATTATAATAGCATGCTTTATGAGCATATTTTACCAAAGTAGGTATCTGTATTTACAAGAAGTGACTTGTAAGAAATAAAATTTGCATTAGCTAGTAGCATTATTATATTCCATCAATCTTGACTAGATACGATCACTGGTGAAAATATCGTCGGTTTCGCCGATATATCACTCGATATATCGGTGAATTTGGCTGGCGACACGTAAGAGAGGGGGGAAAGAAATTGAGCGAAATATCGACCGTTTCCGTTGTTTTAAGCTCATCGATCTCCTTATTTCATTAAAACCATCGAGATAGGAATAAATTTCATGAAAATCAGACGTAAAACCAGTGAGTTACAGCCGGGTCATGTCGCCGGGTAAAAAAAACCCGAATAGCAGACCCCCGCAAGGTAGGGGACGACTGTTTTTAAGTCAGTAAGTTTACTTGATATATTATTTGGTTGGATAATTTTTCAATTGGGCTTGTTAGTGGAGTTGGTTTGGCTTGTGTTCATTAATTAATAGGTGTGCATGCCTGCACCTGGGTTCGACACCCCAAGTGGGCGCTATATTTTTAATTTATTCTTTATTTTGAACTATATTTGTAATTTTTTCCAATTTTAAATATATCAATCCTTTCCAATTTTTGAACAAAGATTGACTCTATTTTTTTATTCTTTTTTCCAATTTTAAATATATTTACTCATTTTATAATTTTTCTTCCATTCAATTTTTTTTATGCTTATGGTTATGTTTTTAATTATATTAACATTCAATTATAGTAATTCACTTCAATTTATGTTTATGTTTAGATTTTTATATTACCAGTCATCGGTAGAATCCTATTGTATCATATTATTCATCATATATTTATTATATCAAAGTCACTTTTTAGTTTTTATTAGTCTTATACAACCATCATTGGGTATTTAAGTTTTTCCTAAAGTTTTATTCAAAATTTCCAACTTTTAGATCGATTTTCCGTCATTTTTGTTGACCGTAAACGATATCGATATTTGGGGCGAGATATCCGTAAATTTGACTAGCGATATATCCGTCGATATCGATATTTTAATCTTTGGGTACAATAAATCACACTTAGGTGGTTCAATAATCTTTTTTCTTGTACCAAACTGAAATTCTTGCAAGAGTTTGGGAACATAGAACCAAAAGATTTAAACATAATATACTAGTAACTCGGAGAATTTATCCGCACGATTAATTGTGCAGGGTGTGGCGGTTGGCAAGGTGTTGCAGCCTTGAAAGTACGTGGTTGTTAACACGCACCTCCGTAATAAGTTTAAATTTTCAATGCTGTAATTTATTCTAGATAAATATAGTTTAGATTAAGTAGAGAAAAACCTTTCTCCTCAATGAAATTTAATTTTTTTATTTTTACACCAAAGTGGCTCTAGGGTATCTAGTTTGCAACCCAAGCAACATGTCCCTCAGGAAGAAAATGGCAAACAGGCTCAGCTCCAGGTTTCACTTTTACCTCCGTTAGTGCAAAATTCTTAGGGTTCCATCCAGATGTGTCTAGATGGCATATTGTTACCGCCTTTGCGTGGGTCCCATCAGCACCTACCAATGGCACCATGTATGCTCTTTGCCTTCCAAATGCGTGACAGTAGAATACAGCATGAGGGTACCGCTGCTTGTGACAAGCAATGAGCTTGTCAATGCCGGACGCCTGCAACTTCTTCACTCCAGGGGTAATTGTGTAATTTTGCAGGGCCACTCCTTTTTCGACCTCCGTTGCGATTGCTTGTACGTTTCTTCCGAGTTTGGAAGTGGCGTAGTCAACCATAGCCTCCAATGAGGTGGCACAAAATTTTTCTTCCCCGTTAAATGTTGGGCTTTCACAGTATTGGATAGTGGCTTTCATAACCCCTGCTTCTGCAGTCCCTTTCTTCACTGAGAAATGGCTAAGAATCTCTGGTAGCTTGCTAGATGAGAATGGGACTGATTCTGCCGTATTTCGAGGGACGAAAGGTGAGCTACTTGTGTCTCTAGCTAAGCTGTATCTCATTGTCGTGCCAGGTTGAACGTCCGTCTCTAGGAAGAAAACCTTACGGGTTGGATCTTTATCAAGGAGTTGGTTGCTAGCATCAGCACTACGCTCTGACGGTAAAGGGCAAGGGCCCTATCTGCCGCAGCGTCTACATCTCGGCCAACAAAGTTCTTGTTTGGTGTCCCAACAAAGTTCGTGGTCAATCCAGCAGAGTCTGCATATTTACAGATATACAAAGATATGATAACATGTGGAAAATATTTAAAAATGATGAGTTGGTATCTTAGATATGATCAAATGAGATTGAATAACTCATTATTAAAAATCTTTTTTTTTTAGTTCGTATCAAATGGATTACTCGAGAAAGAAACTAATCTAATTATTCAATACATCTTGAATTTTATGAGTAGTTATCTAATTCAGCCCAATCTATATTATCGAACAAGATCTGTTAACTTGAGGCAATTTTAGGCTGTAATTAATACATACCCGGTTGGACAAGTTCTTTGAGAATTTTTGGCATTGGTGAATTTGGCAAGACGGAGTTCCAATAAATTTGAGCAGCAGGTAATTCTGCAGCGTGAGCTCCTCTTGCCACCAGAATGGTGAGCTGCAAAATTTGTAAGATTATAAAGAAAATGAAATTAGTAAATATTCGATCTCAGAAGAAAATAAAAAATAAGTTCATTGAATGCGAGGCCAATTCCTAAAGAAATTCGAATACATGGCTTGCTTACAGTGAGAAAAGCAAGGATTTTGGTGAGACGGAAGTCCATGTTAATGGTCCTCAACCTTTGTAACAAGGGAGAATAATAAAACAAGAGGAAACAAGAGAACTCAGAGTTGGCTTGTATGTAAACATGTTCAACTTCCTTCAATATTTATAGGGAAATTTAGGTGACAGTTACACTAATCGTTTGGATTATGTGTAAATCATGTAGTCTTCCATTTCATCTATTTTCAGAATTAGGTGTTAATCATGTTGTCTTCCATGTCATTAATTGTTAGAATTAGTTGTAAACCATGCAGACTTCCATTTCATTAAAAGGAAGACC
This sequence comes from Prinsepia uniflora, assembly GCA_032719365.1. Lineage (NCBI taxonomy): Eukaryota > Viridiplantae > Streptophyta > Magnoliopsida > Rosales > Rosaceae > Prinsepia > Prinsepia uniflora. The sequence goes on along the minus strand of CM064861.1, from coordinate 32,251,862 downwards.
GAATATTGTCAGGATTAGGTGTAGACCATGAGGATGTCCATTGCATTAATTGTCGAAATTAGGTGTAAACCATGCAGTCTTCCATATAATTCATTGTCAGAATTATGTGTAAACCATGCGGACTTTCATTTCATTAATGGTCAGGATTTGGTGTCAACATACAGACTTCCATTTCATTACTTGTCAGAATTAGATGTTAGCCGTGTAGACTTCCACTACAATCATTGTAGGATTAGTTGTAGACTATGCAGACTTTCATTTCAATAAATGTCAAGACTATATAAAACATGCATTCTTCGATCCATTTCATTAATTGTTAGTATTAGGTGCAAAGCATGCAAACTTCTTTTTAATAATTGCTAGGATTATGTGTAAACACCACAGTCTTCTATTTCAGAATTAGCTATAAATCATACAGTTTTTCATTTCATTAATTGTCGTGAATATTTGTACCATGTTGTTTTCCATTTCGTTAATTGCCAAAATTATGAGTAAAGTATATAGGCTTCCATGAGGTGTAAAACCCACCCATTTCCTAGGTATAAATGAGCCCCTCTGTTTAATTACCTCACCACTGCTCATCTAAGACATGATGCATGTGAAACTACGCAGAACACATGCACAAGTTAAGCCAATATGTTTTGAACATTATCAATATCTTTTTTTATTTCTGCCAAATAGCATTATCTCTTTTATAGTGTTGGATGTCATTACATTATCAGAATTAGGTATACGTTTATCATGCTCCTTATCATTTGTAATCTTGGCTAGGTCTGTGTTGACATTTACGTATTAAATTTAGTATATTGTTTTTTTCCAAACATAACATAATTTCCTTTTCGGTAATTTATGGTTCCATAGTATTTAATTGCATGTCTCAAAATCCTACACCGCCAGCAGCCGCAACGTCATCGCTCTACAACACCACCACCAATTTTGACATCGTCGTCCAATATCAATATTGCTGAGTGCATTAATACATCAATCTCCCTCTTAGGCAGTCTCAATTCCTTACTTATGCGTACTCTTACAATACTTGCAGTGTAGGGGATATAAAAAATCAGTGAATTGAAGGTGGTTAGCACGGTAGTCCGGCATTGAAAGTGGCTGGTATGGGGAGGTCTGGAATTGAAGGGCTTGTCTGATATCCACAGAGTGAATGAGTTTAGTTGTGGAAATTGATTTTAATAGTAAGCGAACTCTATAATACAAACAAAATAGAAGCTTTTCTCTTAGGGATAAATTCGTATATATGGTTACTGTGAAGTAGGGATGGTTGTAGTCTTTTGATTAATTGGATTTTAGGATTTTTAAATTCTCTTATAAAAAAGTTAACCAGACAAATATTCATGGTTGAATTAATTTTCTTCCCAAACTTGCGATTTGATGAAATAAAAGAAATCAAACTTAGCTAATTAATAAGTTTTAGAAGAACTCAGAAGTTTTCTGGATCATGTATAACTTATATTATGTAAGAGTGTGTAATTCATGCATCATACCATTTGCTGTCTTGAATATATCCAAACTTTTGCCACTGCATCTGTTAAAAACTCTTAGGTTTTTAGTAGGCGTTGAAACAACAAATTTAGCATTTGCAGTCACAGCAGCATAGTTAATAACATATAATTTAGTAAATAAACCTGAGTTATATTCCGGTTTGTGTTTTGGATTTTGGATTAATTATAGAATTCTTCTCTTATGTCTAAATTGAATTGACGATGGATTTCTTTTCCTTATTGCAGATATGACCAAAATGTGTGAGTATCAAAGCCATTATTCTCACTGGTTTTGTTTAAAACCCAAAGCTACAAACTTTATTTTCATCTTAATTATAGGGCAACAATGCGAAGTCGCGTTAATCTTCCTATAGTTCTATGATTGTGGAATAGTAGTGTCTACTGTATTAGATTCAATTCATAATATTTATGGGACGAAATGATCACTTTTAGCTCTTAAGTTGTGTATGAACTTGGTGGCTTTGTTCCTTATACTAAAGTGGGAGAATGTTAGAATTTGAGGTGACGGAAGATCTTCAATCGGATCTGATACGCATAGCGATGTTTATACTTGGTGAGTAGGAATTTCGGTAGTGACATGGATTACAGAATATCAGATTAGTATTTGGATAGAGTCGGGCTATTGTACTAAGACATGAAAGGAGTCGTACTTGGGAAATAGGGCTCGGAAGGAGACTGATGGTTTAAAAATTAGTTACAGGTCCAAATATTGAATGAGGGTTCATGTATGATCTCAGGACATTGTTGCGCGCCCGTTAATTGCAGTTGTTGGATAATTTCGAGGATGAAATTCATTAAGTAGGGTAGATTGTAACAACCCGATAATACGGAAATGATAATTTTGGTAAATTGAAAAGAAAATTGATGATTTTGCCCTTATAAGTCAAATGTTGAACTCTATTTCCGGGTACTTCCTTACACTTTTCGTGAAGACCGTTGTGTAGGTCTCGGAGTCTTGATTCCATAGGCAGGTCATACATTGGAATTGAAGATTAGATAAATGTGTTACGATTCTGAAATTATCAGAGGAAGTTTTGTAATTTCAATATTATGGGCATTTTGGTAATTTCACAAGGGGAGATATTTTTGAGGTTGAAAAGTGTCCTTTTCTCTTTTCCCTCCCATTATCCCTTGTTTCACCAACTTACTCTATATGTATACATATGTGTGTGCGTTTTGTGGTTTTTGGAAAAACCAAACCCAAGAGAGCAAGAGAGAGAGAGGAGAGAAAAGAAGAACCAAAAAGAAAAAGGAAGGAATGAGGGCTCGAACCGCATAACCCGAAAGTATAAAAAAAAATAAAACGTTGGACTAGGGCCTTAGTTGAATTCCAGGGGTTGAGTTGAGTCAGAAACTCGAAGCTTTGGACGCGGGTAGAGCCGAGAGTTCAAGCACAAATTTTAGGCCCAAAGCCAAGGATTCGAGTTGTGTTATTGAGGTGAGTTCTTCTTGTTTTCACATTATATATCATGTCTTAGGATTGTGTAGATGATTTTGGACACTTGAAACGTTGAAAATGGATGTGAAATGAAGGTTCAAGAGTTAGGCCAACTCCCATGGTCGGGTTGGAATGTAAAGACAAATCGCCCAACCGCGAGAGGAAGAATATGACCATGTAGCAGGGTGCGTAAGGTCCATGCGCAGCGAGGTATGGTGGCGCATGGGGGCACGTGCCCAATCATTTCAAGGTGCGGTCAATATGTTTTTCAACTTAACCAACGTTACGACCATGTTGGTGCAGTTTTCGAGTTGATCGAACATCGTCTCGGGGTAGTTATGAGAGGCCGAGGTTTTATCCTGCGCTTTTTAATTCTTATTTAATTTCAAAACTTAGGGAATTTAAATATAATATTATTTGAGATGTTAGTGACCATTGATGGTGATTTATGCTAGGCTGTACGGCTTCCAAAATTATGGAGGAACAGTCTTTTTTTGAGATTGAACTGTAAGGATAATGTGTGGGTGGACTTTGTTTTTATAAATTACGATGCATGCATGCTTAAATATTTTAATTGTTTTATTCCATGGTTTGGTTTGAAATGCTTTGATATGATTATTTGTCAATTTTTTTGGATTTATCGATTGATTACTCGACACAGTTTCACGGTATATTGTGAAAACAGTATTTTGGGCTCAACCCTGATGTTGAAAGTGTTTTGACTTTGTTTTGAGTCAATGATTTGTGTTAAATGAGTCAGCTTAGTTTTGCGAATTAATTTTCCACAGTAAACCATCCTCGGATATGGTCAGCACTAAGACCTCTGGAGCTCAGCCCCGCACATCCTTAGGTTGTGAGGCTAGAGATATGACATCTTCCTGTTATGAGCAACTTAAGACTAGGGTGGCTTTCCAGATGTTACTAATTCTGAAGATGAGACTCAGACGTTTGGAGCTCGAGTACGCAAATCTTGAGGCTTCTACGTAGATAGGATATTCAGCTAGAAGTGGTTAGGATGTACAACTGGCAGAGACTAGGTTCTTGAGAATTAGTTGGTTGTGTTACTGAGGATTGGTTGGTTAATTTACTCTTATTGGTTGGTTGGTTGATTTCCTGATATTGGATTTGCTGTTTGATGTACTGTTATTTGTGAAACGGGCTTAAGCCTCAAGCCTGATTTTGAAAGTGTTTTGACTTGGTTACTGTTATTTCATGTATTTTTATTTATCGATTGATTACTAAACACGAGTTTACAGTGTATTGTGAAAGCAGTATTCTGGGCTCAAGCCTAATTTTGAAAGTGTTTTGACTTGGTTTTGAGTAAAGGATTTGAGTTAAATGAGTTTGATTAGTTTTGCGAATTTTATTTCCACAGTTAACCATCCTGTTATTTGATATGGTGTGTATTTTGGGCTCAAGTCTGATTTTTATGGAAATGTGAGACACGAGCTGTTTACTTGTATTTCATGATTTTGTGGTCCAACGGCCTATATTTTGTTTTGATTTGGAATCCGATCATTTTATTTTTCTCATATGCATCCATATTTTATAAGTTGAGGGTAAACATTTATTTTACCTTGAGGAAGAGACATGAGCAATACATTTATCCTTTCTCTAACAGGAGTTGAGGGTGATATCAAAATTTTTGCCTATTTTATGCTCCTATATTATTTATTTATTCGCTTCTTTATTCATTTATCCATTTTAAGCAACAATATATGTTATAGATTAATAATTTTGGGCTTAATTTTAGGCCCAAGTCATTTGCCTTTTTTGCCCTCCTTGTATTGGCACTGCCATGATAACCAAAGTTTGGCTCCTTCAAATTGGTCTGGATCTGTCCCTCTGCAATAAGGGCAAATATATTAAGCTGGAAGTCTAGATTATAACCATATATGGTTAGATCTTATTATTTATATATGATATCTCCTTATTTTTCCTTAGAAGTCGGCGAAATCTAGTTGGCTGTGTGATTGGTTACTTTTATTTTGAACCCAAGTTCAAATCCCCCAAATTGGCAGCTCAACTTTATATAATATGCTATCATTTCATTTTGTCAATAAAAATTGTAAGCAAGATGAATTTAGTCCATAAAACTTTGAGTTCTCAAATTGGAAATTGTTATTTTCGACCCAAAAAAAAATGAACATGGAAAATTATTACCAACAAATGCGAATGCTTTCCACAACACCACATTAACATGGCAAATTGTTTTGATTCATGAAGTTGGATTGTAACGACCCGTCCCGAATTCCGGGATTGGATTAGACATTAATCTCGATTAGTGAGGTTGAACGGTGCTTAGTAGGGCGGAATCGGACAAATTGTGCAAAATGACCGTTTTGCCCCTGGTCGTGGGCAAAATGTTGACTTTTTGATCGGGCGGTCAAATGGACTTTGACCAATGACCGTGACGTAGTTCGGGACGTCACGAGTTCATAGACAGGCGGCACGTTCGATTCCGACATTCGTAGAGAAAGTTATGAGGTTCGGAAGTTGAGGGGTATTTTGGTAATTTGGCTTATTAGGGGCCAAATGTTGACTTTTTGACCGGGAGGTCCGATGGACGAGGGCCAAGGACCGTTACGTAGGTATCGTCGATACGAATCCAATGACAGGTGGCATGCCGAAATCGGAGATTCGACGACGAAGTTATGGTCAAAGAAGCGAATTTACGAACCGAGGCTCGGATTAAAATAATAATATAATAATGAATAGTGACCGTTGACTGTGCACATCCGGATGAGTGACAAGTGTCACCCATCCCTTGTTTCCAGCTCCATGTTTCCCTCCCAACACCATCATTACTACATCATCATCATCTAATCCACCATTTCCCCTAAATTAATCCTCTTTGTCTTCAAACTGTGCACAAAATTGGGGGAATCAGATTGGGCAGAGTTGGCTCCCTTCTTCTGCTGTTCTTGAGAGAAAATGAGAGACTAATGGATTGGGATACCAAGGGAAACACGAGGGATTGAGTGTGGGTTGAATTTTGGATTTTGGATTTCGGGAAAATTCGAATTGGAGGAATTGAGCCGTGAGGATCGAATTGGTGATTACTTCGAGCTTCCTGGGATCACAACGATCATAATTTTCGAAGAAACGAGATGAATTGGTGCCGTTTTGGCTCTGAACGAGCTTGGTGACAGAGGAAGAAAATCGAGGTTGAGTCGTGATCGTGGAGTGTTTAGACGATGAAATTGAGGTGGGGAAACTGCTTCTCATGATCCCACGATGCTTCTGGGTTCATCAATTGAAAGACAACGGTTGTGGATGACGAAACTCCATGGTTGAACAGTGACGGTGTTCGAGCTTGAGTCGTGGCAATTGAGCATAGGATTGATGCAATTGATGTGGGGGAATTGTTCCTCAGGGTCCGTTGATGCTTCTGGGATCATCAATTGGATGAAACCTTCAGCCATTGAGGGAATTCCATGATTGAACAGTGACCGGAGTGTTCTTCGTGTTCATCGTGGAATCGATGGAATCTGGGTAAGGATTTGTGTAATTGAGTTTACAGACCTGTAATTGGACTTAAAACGAAACTAACTGATTGATCAAATGAAGGAATTAGGATCGAATTGACAGAATACGAACCGGGTCGTGTCGTGGGCAGTTTGGACCCGTTTACCAGAGATACGGGTTAGGCTGGTGACACTGTTCACGGCGCGTGGATTTCACGCGCAGCCACTCACGGCGGCGCTCGACGGCGCGTGGGCACGAATCTCGAGGTGAAGTCAACATGACTACTGTCCTATTTAATGTAACGGATATTTTGGAATTGGTTTCGTGTCGATCGGACACCGTCTCGATATTGTTCGGGATGTCCGAAGGTTTTAAATTAAGGTTAAAAATAATTAAAAATTTGGGAAAATTACGGCACTTTGATAGGATGTTAATGATGAGGTTAGTGACCCTCTAATGTGATTTGGATAGGATTGGGAGTCCCGGTGATAGTGGTGAGGCCCGGGAGGGCCGATGGCACGCGTATCGAGGCATACCGTTAAAACGGTCTGTGAGTGGACTTTGGTTTTATAAATTCTACGCATGCTTAAATGTTTTATATGGATTATGGTTGTGATTGTGTGATGTTGATTTGGTTGTTGGTAAATTGTACGGTTTCACGTATTTCGAGGCGATTTACGTGCTTGCACGTAAATCGAGGTTTTCCGGTTTTACATTAATTTTCCATATTTATGACTTGGATATAATATGATGAAATGGTTTTGAAATTGGGAATATGAACTCGGGCTTGAGACCCACTTGTTTTGGAAATTTCGGACTTGGAGTCCATTTGAGAATCGGCCCGGGGGCCTAGTTGGTTAATGAAATCGGGCTAGGGGCCCAGTTGGTATGAAATCGGGCTGAGACCCATTTGAGTTATGTTATCGGGCCAGGGGCCCAGTTGGTTTACAAATCGGGCCGTGGGCCCAGTGGTTCATAAAATCGGGCATGAGGCCCAGTTGGATTATAAGTGTGATTTCGGGTCAGGGACCCTATGTTTAATAAATGTGATTTCGGGTCAGGGACCCTATGTTTAATAATTGTGATTTTGGGTCAGGGACCCTAAATGGAATTACATGGTTTTATGGAAATTTCGGGCAGGGCCCAATGGTAATGATGTGATAAAAGGATTTAATAAAACTGTTTTCCATATAACATCTGGATACAAGGATATATGATGGTCTCCTCCAGATGTCTGGGACACTGGGGAAGTCACGGTGCATTGCCTGCGAGGGGTCATTATACGGAGCAGCCGGACCGTATGATGACTCAGGAGCAGGATTACTATGATTGACGTCAGGGACGTCAGACATCAGGGACGTCAGACATCAGGGATGTCAGATATATGGACCCGGAGAGACCCCGGGCAGCACGCGTAGCTTATGAAACCGTGAGATATGACGTCATGGACGTCTAGCGTCTGGGACGCTAAGCATCTGGGATGCTGGTGATGGTAATGGTAAAATATGGATTAATGGATCTATGAAATGGCTTTTCGGTTGGATATGTGTTATGTGGTAAAAATGGATTATTGGTTATGAAATGGTATGTCGGGTCAGGGACCCTAAATGGTTTTGGATTTATGGATTTATATTTATGGCTTTGGGCGGTGGCCCACATGGTTTTAATATGTATGGTTGTGGTATTCCACTGTTTTGGGCTGAGTTCCCACTCTTGGTTTTTGGTTAACGGTTTTTGGGCTAAGGCCCTAATGGCTCGGTTGAGCAAACGTTTTGGTTACTGGTTTTTGTGGCATGCATACGTTTTTATTGGAGGGCATAAATGTCTTATAAATGTGTTTAATAAATTTATTGGTTTTGTCCACTCACAGCTTTTGGTTTTAATGCCCTTCAGGTTGATTACGGATGCGATTGCAGCAGAGACTGGGACATTGCACACCTCCTCCATCGGTCCTTGCGCACTCTGGATGCCCCAGTTGAGCAGTGGCTCTTGGTTATCCCTTGTCTGACACTCCTTGTTGGACGGGAGCAGGGCACATTCCACGGTAATCCCAGGGGGATTGGGATGGGTCCTGTCAACTTGGTATCAGAGCACGGTTGCTCTTTTGTGCGCGCAGGTCGAGGGTGTGATGTCTCATTGGGCTGCAATTCTTTATCAACCTGATAGATAGTTTTTGGGTTTGGATAGTGGATAGAGTGTGATTGGCCCGATGCGCCGTGCATTAATGTGATTCGACCCAAGTGGGGTTGATTGTGATGAACTGGTATTGTGGGACCGACGGTTCTGTCATGTAATAGTAATCGTTGTGCTGCTAGGTGCAGCCAGGTTCAGGGAACCTCATGTGAGTAATGGTCTGAAATGTGAACCCTTGTGGTGGTTTCTAGTGTGAGGGATGTTGGTTCATCGGTGTTGGCCGATGACCTTAGTGGTGGAACCCACGTTGATGGGATGGTAGGATTGGATTTGACGTCTATACAATGTCTAGACCGCGGGGTCGGTCAGGTTGTGAGCTCATATTACGGAAAGCTGTTTGGTTCGGTTGAACCATAGGGTGTGATTGTGGAACCCTAGTATTAAAAAGGTAAACCTTAATTGTGGCTAGTGGATGAGAACTTGTGCTGCGACGAGCGGCTGAGGTCATGGATGACCATGTGGATGGCTCTGGTGAGTCTAGTGAGAACTATGGGATTCGATTTACGAATACGGTTCTGAGATAAATTATGGAATCCCGTGTTGGATCGGGTATTGGTGTGATGTGTGGATGCGGATCTCGATAGCAATGACAGTTAGTCGGAAGTCATATGGAGATGACTAGCTATCGAGGGTAATTAGTGTGGTTATAATACTTGGGGATCAGGGGACGTTCAGGGAACGTTCATTTTCCTGATGTGGATTGTCAGAATAGTGGTACCCATAGTCGTGAGGTACGGGATCGTCGTTCGGTATGAACGGAGATCCAGGGTTGTCGTATTTGCACACGGTGTGCAAGTATGAATGTTTGTGGGTTGGTACTTTTGTGCTGATACTAGTATGGATGACTGTGTGCTGATACTAGTGTTGTGGATAGTGTGTTGGTGCTGGTACTAGCGCTGGTGCTAGTGTCGGTGATGGTGTTGACGATGAGCCACAGTTGGGGTGTGACTCCGTCATGATGAACATATGTTCGGTCTTTGAGATTCGGTAGTGGTTGAGTGATGGACTGGATGGGATCCAGTTAAGATTGTGATGTGTTGGGATAAGTCCCAATGGTGGTGAGATAACCAGTAAGGAGTGGATTAAAAAGGTATAATTGAGAACTTGGAAAACCGAGTGTTGAACCTGTAAAGGTTGGGATGTGCGAACGGGATAATAACGGATTGATTGTGGACACGTGGTTGTCCAAGTGAATTGAGGAGGTAGGAAGTCTAGGGGTTAGACTTGACATCTCTTTGGGAGCATGTCTGTTTCCAACATGGTTGGAACCTTAGTTTTGAGGAAAGTTGTGATTGGGGAACGAAAGTGGTGCTCGTTTTTGGGTGATTGGTATTCCGAAGTCATAGGGGTTGACTTCTTGTTTTCTGCCCTGGCAGACGTTGAGTGTAGTTACCAGTACGTTGAGCGTGTATTGGTTGGTGGGCCCATGTGTATTTGTGGGTCATTAGGAGGAGTTGCGTATTCAAAATTAGGTAAACGAGATTTCTCATTTTCTGCTTGGTGGCAGAGGATGTTGTGAGTGCAGCGAGTTTTGTTTGCATCCACGTAGGATGAGTTTTGGCGTCATTGTGTTGGATCATCCTTGGTTTTCCTAGGTGGAATGACAAGGATCGATACGAACTTGGGTATGTGAGTCGTAATGACGGGATTGAACTTCTTTTCGAAGTGGGGCCCGTATGGTATTCTACTCGGGTGAGTAGGTTTTCAAGGTACTTGAATTTTGTGAACCTTAGACGTGTGGAGGTTGGATTGGCTTCCCTATGAAGTCAATCAAGTGTATTGAACAGGTAACCGATAGGTTCGGTTTTGGGTGTGTCTTGGTAAATGTGAACGAGATTTCGGGATTTGGAATCGAATTTCTGGGTGACGATTCAGGATTCGATTTTGGAACTTGAAAGTATATTTCTGGATTTGGGTACGGAATGATTATTCCAAATGCTAGCTAACGGAATAATGATTTCGGATTCGCATTTGGAAATGAGTTAAAAATGTGATGTCTGGGCTTGGATCCGGGATTTCTTACGAAATTGCGGATTCAGATTCGGAATTTGAAACTAGATGTTGGGTGGAGTTTCGATTTGTCTCATGCTGGATTGGGCAAACGTACTCCATTATTGGAACGCGTTCGGCTATGACCTAGGTGGTTGTAGTCTGGTTATTAGGTAGATGTGTGTACTTCGTACATGGTTCGAGGTACAATACCTTGTAGACTTGTGATGTCTAGTTACGGTATACGGGATATACCCGAGGTGTGTTGGTGAACGTGTTGGTAGTCGGATTGGTTCCGATACCATGGATTAGTTGTGGGCCTACTATGAAATGGGTCATGGTATTTCCGATGTGTTTAATTACACACGAGTCGGGTGAAAATGTCGGTAAGTGTATTTGTGAGTCAAGTACGTTGGTGGCATGTGTAGCCACGAGTGAGTCTAGTGTCAGTTTTCGACTGACAACAACTGTGTGGTGACAGATTGTCAGGATGTGTCAACATAGATTGTTGAGTGGGGTCAGCTGACTCCTAGTGGGAGTGGGAAAGGAACCGTCGAGTTGTTGCGTCAACGAGAGGGTAGTTTGGACAAGTGGTGTCAAATTCAAAACAAGTAGTTTCAGTCATTCGACGGGGTCGAATGTAGTCATTGCATTGTGAGTACTAGTGGAACGTTTGGGTGTAGACAAGTTTTGGCTAAGTAGTTGGTGTACGAGTGTACACGTGTTGCGTGGTCGATTCCACTTTCCACGGGGTGTTTGTGGAATCAGGGTAGTCGAGTTTCGAGAGCGAAACTTATTAAGGAGGGAAGTACGTTTGAGTTTAGATCGGTTGGAATTTCGAGGACGAAATTAATTAAGGAGGGAAGATTGTAAAGACCCGTCCCGAATTCCGGGATTGGATTAGACATTAATCTCGATTAGTGAGGTTGAACGGTGCTTAGTAGGGCGGAATCGGACAAATTGTGCAAAATGACCGTTTTTCCCCTGGTCGTGGGCAAAATGTTGACTTTTTGATCGGGCGGTCAAATGGACTTTGACTAATGACCGTGACGTATTTCGAAACGTCACGAGTTCATAGACAGGCGGCACGTTCGATTCCGACATTCGTAGAGAAAGTTATGAGGTTCGGAAGTTGAGGGGTATTTTGGTAATTTGGCTTATTAGGGGCCAAATGTTGACTTTTTGACCGGGAGCTCCGATGGACGAGGGCCAAGGACCGTTACGTAGGTATCGTCGATACGAATCCAATGATAGGCGGCATGCCGAAATCGGAGATTCGACGACGAAGTTATGGTCAAGGAAGCGAATTTACGAACCGAGGCTCGGATTAAAATAATAATATAATAATGAATAGTGATCGTTGACTGTGTACATCCAGATGAGTGACAAGTGTCACCCATCCCTTGTTTCCAGCTCCATGTTTCCCTCCCAACACTATCATTACTACATCATCATCATCTAATCCACCATTTCCCCTAAATTAATCCCCTTTGTCTTCAAACCGTGCACAAAATTGGGGGAATCAGATTGGGGAGATTTGGCTCCCTTCTTCTGCTGTTCTTGAGAGAAAATGAGAGACTAATGGATTGGGATACCAAGGGAAACACGAGGGATTGAGTGTGGGTTGAATTTTGGATTTTGGATTTCGGGAAAATTAGAGGGAAAATTCGAATTGGAGGAATTGAGCCGTGAGGATCGAATTGGTGATTACTTCGAGCTTCCTGGGATCACAACGATCATAATTGTCGAAGAAACGAGATCAATTGGTACCGTTTTGGCTCTGAACGAGCTTGGTGACAGAGGAAGAAAATCGAGGTTGAGTCGTGATCGTGGAGTGTTTAGACGATGAAATTGAGGTGGGGAAACTGCTTCTCATGATCCCACGATGCTTCTGGGTTCATCAATTGAAAGAAAACGGTTGTGGGTGACGAAACTCCATGGTTGAACAGTGACGGTGTTCGAGCTTGAGTCGTGGCGATTGAGCACAGGATTGATGCAATTGATGTGAGGGAATTGTTCCTCAGGGTCCGTTGATGCTTCTGGGATCATCAATTGGATGAAACCTGCAGCCATTGAGGGAATTCCATGATTGAACAGTGACCGGAGTGTTCTTCGTGTTCATCGTGGAATCGATGGAATCTGGGTAAGGATTTGTGTAATTGAGTTTACAGACCTGTAATTGGACTTAAAACGAAACTAACTGATTGATCAATTGAAGGAATTAGGATCGAATTGACAGAATACGAACCGGGTCGTGTCGCGGGCAGTTTGGACCCGTTTACCAGAGATACGGGTTAGGCTGGTGACACTGTTCACGGCGCGTGGATTTCACGCGCAGCCACTCACGGCGGCGCGTGACGGCGCGTGGGCACGAATCTCGAGGCGAGGTCAACATGACTTCTGTCCTATTTAATGTAACGGACATTTTGGAATTGGTTTCGTGTCGATCGGACACCGTCTCGATATTGTTCGGGATGTCCGAAGGTTTTAAATTAAGGTTAAAAATAATTAAAAATTCGGGAAAATTACGGCACTTTGATAGGATGTTAATGATGAGGTTAGTGACCCTCTAATGTGATTTGGACAGGATTGGGAGTCCCGGTGATAGTGGTGAGGCCCGGGAGGGTCGATGGCACGCGTATCGAGGCATACCGTTAAAACGGTCTGTGAGTAGACTTTGGTTTTATAAATTCTACGCATGCTTAAATGTTTTATATGGATTATGGTTGTGATTGTGTGATGTTGATTTGGTTGTTGGTAAATTGTACGGTTTCACGTATTTCGAGGCGATTTACGTGCTTGCACGTAAATCGAGGTTTTCCGATTTTACATGGATTTTCCATATTTATGACTTGTATATAATATGATGAAATGGTTTTGAAATTGGGAATATGAACTCGGGCTTGAGGCCCACTTGTTTTGGAAATTTCGGACTTGGAGTCCATTTGAGAATCGGGCCGGGGGCCCAGTTGGTTAATGAAATCGGGCCAGGGGCCCAGTTGGTATGAAATCGGGCTGAGACCCATTTGAGTTATGTTATCGGGCTAGGGGCCCAGTTGGTTTACAAATCGGGCCGTGGGCCCAGTGGTTCACAAAATCGGGTCGTGGGCCTAGTGGTTCACAAAATCGGGCATGAGGCCCAGTTGGATTATAAGTGTGATTTCGGGTCAGGGACCCTATGTTTAATAAATGTGATTTCGGGTCAGGGACCCTATGTTTAATAATTGTGATTTTGGGTCAGGGACCCTAAATGGAATTACATGGTTTTATGGAAATTTCGGGCAGGGCCCAATGGTAATGATGTGATAAAAGGATTTAATAAAACTGTTTTCCATATACCATCTGGATACAAGGATATATGATGGTCTCCTCCAGATGTCTGGGACACTGGGGAAGTCACGGTGCATTGCCTGCGAGGGGTCATTATACGGAGCAGCCGGACCGTATGATGACTCAGGAGCAGGATTGCTATGATTGACGTCAGGGACGTCAAACATCAGGGATGTCAGATATATGGACCCGGAGAGACCCCGGGCAGCACGCGTAGCTTATGAAACCGTGAGATATGACGTCAGGGACGTCTAGTGTCTGGGACGCTAAGCATCTGGGATGCTGGTGATGGTAATGGTAAAATATGGATTAATGGATCTATGAAATGGCTTTTCGGCTGGATATGTGTTATGTGGTAAAAATGGATTATTGATTATGAAATGGTATGTCGGGTCAGGGACCCTAAATGGTTTTGGATTTATGGATTTATATTTATGGCTTTGGGCGGTGGCCCACATGGTTTTAATATGTATGGTTGTGGTATTCCAATGTTTTGGGCTGAGTTCCCACTCTTGGTTTTTGGTTAACGGTTTTTGGGCTAAGGCCCTAATGGCTCGGTTGAGCAAACGTTTTGGTTACTGGTTTTTGTGGCATGCATACGTTTTTATTGGAGGGCATAAATGTCTTATAAATGTGTTTAATAAACTTATTGGTTTTGTCCACTCACAGCTTTTGGTTTTAATGCCCTTCAGGTTGATTACGGATGCGATTGCAGCAGAGACTGAGACATTGCACACCTCCTCCATCGGTCCTTGCGCACTCTGGATGCCCCGGTTGGGCAGTGGCTCTTGGTTATCCCTTGTCTGACACTCCTTGTTGGACGGGAGCAGGGCACATTCCACGGTAATCCCAGGGGGATTGGGATGGGTCCTGTCATGGATGATAACCCCCAAACTACGCATTAAATTAAATACGTAAATTAAATACGTAATTTGAGTATTATGCAATTTAAACCCTTTTTGTGTAGATGTAGTATTAATAAATAGGGATCGTTCTTAACCGGGGAAATTAGGGAACATTAATAATATGTTAGTGAGAAAGAATAATGAATTATCAAAGAATAATGAATTAAAGAATTAAATACTTAAATAATAAAGAATTAAAGAACAAATGAATTAAAGAATAAAAAAAATAAAAGAATTAATGAAATAATGAAATAAAGAATAAAAGAATAAAGAATTAAATGGGGGTTTGTGAAGATTGTAATTATAAAATAAAGTAAACAAGTAAAAACAATTAAGGATTTAATTCTACTTCTACTTTAACTTTTGTGCAAGTGAACTTTCTTCAAACACATATTTTTACCAACACTCTAACATAATGCTCATATTGAACCAATCACGAAATCCTACCTTAATCATCTCAAATACATGCATACGTTTTTCAATATTACAAATGCACCGAACATCGGTCATAAACACTTATAATACGATTCACCTCAAGTTTGTGATTTCAATGTGTGTCAAACATCTAAATCTCTTCAATTTTCTACTAAGTGCACCGAACAGCGGTCATAAACACTTAGTGTAGAATTGAAGTTTAAGCACTAAAACATATGAAGTAAAAGAAATTCAAAAAGTAAAACACATGGAGATTGCATTCTTACTTAGAAATGTTAGAAAGAAAATACCAACACATATATTGAATTATAAGTAAAACCAAAACAATAACAAGAATTTAAGTAAATGGAGAAAAGTTACACTTTCGGAACTCAAGAACAGCTTGGGATTCCAAAAGTGGCTGGAAACAATGGAATGTTATTCATAAGGAACACCGAACAGCGACTAGAACCTTATGAAGATGGAGGATAAAACATAAGAATGCGGGCTTAAATTCTAGAATTATTTCGGAAATACTTGGCCTAGGTATTTCTTAAGGAAAACATAAAAATGTATTTAAGAGATCACAAAGAAAAATCACAAGAACAAAGTAAAGAAGAAATGAAATTAAGGATTAATATAAAATAACATAATTTAAGAACAAGAATTTAAAAGAAAGTTAATTAAATAAAAGAAACTACAAGAAGTTAAAATGGTCCCCAAAAATAAAGAATAAAAGGAAAGAAGATGAACTAAAAGAAGAGAAACTAGAGAGAAAATGCAAGAACTTAAACTAGAAAGAGAAGCAAAATGGGATAAAATGGGGACCCCTTGTTACATGAATTGAACCCCTATTTATAGGGAGAAAAAAGCTAACAAAAACAAAATAAAAATTACAATAAAAATAATTAAAAATGAAATGATGACTAATTATGAACAATGATGTTTAATGATGAAATTAGGTAAGGTTTGGAATTAATTTGTGGTTAAAAATATGAGAAATAGGAGAAAATGGGGATGTTGGGCTGCTGGTGTAGAAAATAGGTATTTGCTGCAGGCGGGCCGGATCGCTGCTGGGCTGCAGGCTGAAGGGACTAGACCGGGTAGGTGGGACTGCAGTGTACGGGCTTGGAGTGGTTGTGCAGTGGGCTGAGCGCATGCGCGTGTGAAGGCTGGATCAGAAAGTGGGTGGCTCGCGGGCCAGGCGTGTAAGTGGGCTGCGCACGGGCCAGGCGTGCAGCGCGTAGGTGAGTAGTGCAGGCGTACGACATAGGTTGGTTAAAAGCAGGTGGGCTGCTGCTGGAAGATGGGCTCACGTGAAGGCTGTTGTGCAGATGTATGGGCCTGAGCATGTTAGCAGTGTGCAGGAGATGCTGGGCTGCACGCGCGGAAGTGGATGCGGGACTGACCCATCTGGGCTGCGAGCGGATTGGGCTGGAGGGACGCGGGCTATTGGAGCTGGTCCGGACTGCATCTTCGATCTGGACTGGATCCGTTTGGCAAGGGGGCCGGCTGCTAGAGCATCTCCCTTGGGCTTAAATTAAAAACATGAATTTGGGCTAAACAAAAGAAATGGTTTGGGCTTTTAGCACTGAATTAATTTAAATTATAAATTAATTAATAATTTTATCGAATTTCGTCCATAATTTATTCGTTAATATTCCGATCGAGACGATTCTTTTGTCAAAATGCTCCAAATTACAAGTTTTATTTATTTAAATAGAAAAATCACAAAATAAATTAATTTATATAATTATTTACTAATTTAATATTAAAAATCAAGTATAAAGGGTATAAAATAATATAAAATAATGCTTATTTGACGACCTATCACTGGACACGAAGTCCTTGTATCTCCTTGACTTAAATCTACTAATTTTAACTTGTTTACTTATTTTCACAAGTCATTGATCTCAATAAACCATTATTTTCAATAATCATGTGAAAGCACCACATTCATCTGTGTTGGATAATAACAAATGTGGAACATTCTTGGGAGGACGAGAACAAATCACCTCCTGTTTAAACAATGCATCATTGTATCAGTGGTTTGAATTAAAAGGAAACCATACATTTTTTATTAGATTGTAATATGTATATATGTGTAAAATTTCTATTCAAATTGGTCATTATTGCGATGAAGGTGTAAATTACGAATCTCCCAATTAATTTGTAACAGGTCTCCTAATTTTTAGTAAAAGAAAAACTCGATGACGGAATAGATTCCATTATTAGTTTTCTTGATAAGGGGTAAACTAACTGGACCTACTCCAAAAACACTTTGATAATTCTCCCTGGTTCTGCTCCCGTCTGACATGCAATCCTAAATTCCGATATTATCCCTTAGCACTAGTTAGACCAGCGATTCTTGAATTGATTTACCAATCATGCCTTCATCTCTCAACTAGCATCGATCATCGTGCAATGGACGGAAAAGTCATCGAAACCATTAAAAAGTATGAGTGGAAAAAAATAAATATTTGGAAACACATTTTGTGCGAAAAAATAAGTAGTTTCCTTCCAGTTTTATAAAACATGCAAGCATATCAGAAAAAAAAATAAAACGAACCATAAATCGCAAATGATAAAACGTGGGACCACAACAATCATAAAATACTCGTAGACAGCCTAGCCACACTTTCCAAAATCGAGGTTTATCAATGCATGTCGCTAAAACCTGGACACTAATATCATAATCAAACACAACCAATCATCGACTCTCCCGAGCATCACGCAGGATTATGTTTATTCCAAATTTTAGTATCACACAGTCACATATACGCCCTTAACCATAATTCCAAGTAACCATTCTTTAATCTTTAATAATCCACCTTTATTGTTTTCTCTATTCAAAACATATTCCGTAATACAACAATAAATAATTACTATAATCAAGATTACATATTCTACTAATTATTGTCAAGTGTTCATACTAACATAAAAATACGATCACCATATTATTAATTATATTTCAAAATATTCCTTCTTGAAATTATAATAATTTCCGCTTGTTATTCCTTACCCTAATTGGGTTTCAACCTTAAGGCCATACATTTGTCAAAGAATTTGATATATATATATATATATATATATATATATGTTGGCACCATAAATACGTTTCATTTAATCCACATGTTTCACTCACCATAAACCATCTTAGTCGGCTCAAATATAATCAAGATAGGTTGATAGTGAAGCCCCTGATTATTCTGAAATATTAAATTAATTAAAAATGTTCAAATAAAACCTAAAAACCATGAACGAACATAACTATCTCATAGGATGTCCAGTTAACTCAAACCATGAACCATTGAACTCTAAATGACAGCCTGAACATTTTTCATATTAGACCTAATCCCAAATTATGGCTCATGCACTCACATGCTCAATCAAAAGCTGAGGATAGCCTCTGCGCATGGGCCTCACACGCATGCGCAGAGGTTGTCTTCCACCTCTCGCGGGTCTAAAAGCTGGGTCGTCCGACCCGGTGACCTGAACATTCTTCACCATTATTCACATTTTATATGTCCAATTTTGTCTGATTGAATTCAGGAAAGGATCTTCAACATCGAAACCACGTAAATTAACTCACGTTAACACCCGATCCATCACCTTGAACATTCAACCAAGGTTCTTCCACCACATAAAAGGCCTTCTCTCATCCAAATTCAAAGCGTTATGCATCAAATTCGTTGTGAAACCTCTAAGGATTCGTTGTCACGTTATTTCCTAAGGTTCATGGCTTAAAACCTTTAAGCCCAAAAAGAGGAACTTATAGTTTCCTACATTCTCCTCATTGTTTTGTCCTAGACTCCCAAGCTTTTCCCTGCTTCTTCCTCTCTTTATTTTCTCTCTTCCTTTCTATCTCACCTTTCTTTTCTCTTCATGGTTCTCTTTGGTTTTTCCCGTGGGTTTGGGTGTTTGGTATTTTTCTCTCTTTTTCGGTCCTACACCACTAATCTGTTCCATTCCAACACACACACACACACACACACACACACACACACACACACACACACACACACACACACACACACACACACACACACACACACACACACACATTAATGGAATTAGTAGGTCAGTGAAGGGTGAGAGAAAAAATGTAAGATTTTTCTAGACACGCACCCACACACATGTTTCACATGTCCAAATTATAAAATTAAAAAATTACTCTTTTAAGCCAAAATTACCATAATGCCCCTATCTATTTTTACCCTTAACGAGGCCATTCAATCTTTGACTTTAGCATGCCGCCTATCTACGTATTCAGGAGTTTGGTACAATCATAACAGTCATTTCAAAACGCCCGAATGGTCTCTTGGTCAAATAGTCAACATTTTGACAAGAGCAAAATCGCCATTTTTTATTTTCTTAAGTTTCTGGGGCGTTACTGACAGGACCCATCCCAATCCCCCCGGGATTACCATGGAATGTGCCCTGCTCCCGTCCAACCAGGGGTGTCAGACAAGGGATGACCAAGAGCCACTGCCCAAACGGGGCATCCAGAGTGCGCAAGGATCGATGGAGGAGGTGTGCAATGTCCCAGTCCCTGCTGCAATCGCATCCGTGATCAACCTGAAGGGCATTAAAACCAAAAGCTGTGAGTGGACAAAAACCAATAAGTTTACCAAATACATTTATAAGACATTTTTGCCCTCCAATAAAAACGTATGCATGCCACCAAAAACCAGTAACCAAAACGTTTGCTCAACCGAGCCATTAGGGCCTTAGCCCAAAAACCGTTAGCCAAAAACCAAGTGTGGGAACTCAGCCCAAAACTGTGGAATACCACCACCATACATATTAAAACCATGTGGGTCACCACCCACGACCATAAATGAACATCAATTCAAAATCCAAAACCATTTAGGGTCCCTGACCCGACATACCATTTCATAACCAATAATCCATTTTTACCACATAACACATATCCAACCAATAAGCCATTTTATTCATTAAACCATATTTTACCATTACCATCACCAGCATCCCAGATGCTTAGCGTCCCAGACGCTAGACGTCCCTGACGTCATATCTCACGGTTTCATAAGCTACGCGTGCTGCCCGGGGTCTCTCCGGGTCCATATATCTGACATCCCTGATGTCTGACGTCCCTGACGTCAATCATAGCAATCCTGCTCCTGAGTCATCATATGGTCCGGCTGCTCCGTATAATGACCCCTCGCAGGCAATGCACCGTGACTTCCCCAGTGTCCCAGACATCTGGAGGAGACCATCATATATCCTTGTATCCAGATGGTATATGGAAAACAGTTTTATTTAATCCTTTTATCACATTAGTACCATTGGGCCCTGCCCGAAATTTCCATAAAACCACATAATTCCATTTAGGGTCCTTGACCCAAAATCACCTTTATAAAATATAGGGTCCCTGACCCTAAATCACATTTATTATCCAACTGGGCCTCATGCCCGATTTTATGAACCACTGGGCCCACGGCCCGATTTGTAAACCAACTGGGCCCCTGGCCCGATTTCATTAACCAACTGGGCCCCCGGCCCGATTCTCAAATGGACTCCAAGTCCGAAATTTCCAAAACAAGTGGGCCTCAAGCCCGAGTTTATATTTCCAATTTCAAAACCATTTCATCACATTATATCCAAGACATAAATATGGAAAATCCATGTAAAACCGGAAAACCTCGATTTACGTGCAAGCACGTAAATCGCCTCGAAATACGTGAAACCGTACAATTTACCAACAACCAAATCAACATCACACAATCACAACCATAATCCATATAAAACATTTAAGCATGCATAGAATTTATAAAACCAAAGTCCACTCACAGACCGTTTTAACCGTGTGCCTCGATACGCGTGCCACCGGCCCTCCCGGGCCACACCACTATCACCGGGACTCCCAATCCTGTCCAAATCACATTAGAGGGTTACTAACCTCATTATTAACATCCTATCAAAGTCCCGTAATTTTCCCGAATTTTTACTTATTTTTAAACTTAATTTAAAACCTTCGGACATCCCGAACAATATCGAGACGGTGTCCGATCGACACGAAACCAATTCCAAAATGTCCGTTACATTAAATAGGACAGAAGTCATGTTGACCTCACCTCGAGATTCGTGCCCACGCGCCGCCACGCTCCGCCGTGAGTGGCTGCGCGTGAAACCCACGCGTCTGCTACAGTGTCACCAGCCCAACCCGTTTGTCTGGTAAACGGGTCCAATTCACCCGCGACACAACCCGGTTCCAATCCTGTCAATTCGATCCTAATTCCTTCAATTGATCATTCCATTAGCTTCGTTTTAAGTCCAATTATAAGTCTGTAGCATCAATTACACGATAACTTACCCAAATTTCATCGATTCCACGATGAACACGAAGAACACTCCGGTCACTGTTCAATCATGGGATTCCTTCAATCTCGATTGATTTCCCCAAATTGGTTCAACCAGAAGCATTAGTGGACCACGAGGAACAATTCCCCCACATCAATTCCGTCGTTTGATCTATAAATGATCACGACACAAGTACGAACACCGTCCACTGTGCAACCATGGAGTTTCATCGATCTCATCCGGTTTCCTTCAATTGATGATCCCAGAAGCATCGTGGGATCATGAGAAATCATTTCCCCACAACAATTGAGTCAATCACAGCCCCAAACTCCACGACTCAGCCTCGATTTCTTCCTCTGTCACCAAGCTCGATCAGAGCCAAAACGGCACCATTCCTTCTCGTTTTAGATGTGGATCGACTCGTCACAACCTCGGGAAGATGTTTGTAACCTCCAATTCGATCATCACAGCCCAATTCCTTCAATTCGAATTTTCCCTCTCATTTTCCCGAAATCCAAAATCCAAAATTCAACCCACACTCAAACCCTCGTGTTTCCCAGTTAATTCCCTCATCTTAGTCTCCCATTTTTCTCTCAGGAACGGCAGAGAGAGGGAGCCAATTCTCCCAATCTGATTCCCCCAATTTTGTGCACGGTTTAGGAACAAAGAAGAGGAAATTAGGGGAATTGGTGGATTAGATGATGATGATGTAGTAATGATGATGTTTGGAGGGAAACAAGGAGCTGGAAACAAGGGATGGGTGACACTTGTCACTCATCCAGGTGTGTAGGGTCAACGGTCACTATTCATTATTATATTATTATTTTAATCCCGGCCTCGGTTCGTTAGTTCGTTTCCTTGACCATAACGTCGTCGTCGGATCTCCGATTTCGGCATGCCGCCTGTCGTTGGATTCGTATCGACGATACCTACGTAACGGTCCTTGGCCCTCGTCCATCGGACCTCCCGATCAGAAAGTCAACATTTGGCACCTAATAAGCCAAATTACCAAAATACCCTTCAACTTCCGAACACCATAACTTTCTCTACGAATGTCGGAATCGAACGTGCCACCTGTCTATGAACTCGTGACGTCCCAAACTACGTCACGGTCATCGGTCAAAGTCCATTTGACCGCTCCGAACAAAAAGTCAACATTTTGCCCACGACCAGGGGCAAAACGGTCATTTTGCACATTTTGTCCGATTCCGCCCTACTAACCACCGTTGAACCTCGCTAATCAAGATTAGTCACTAAACTAATCCCGGAATTCGGGACGGGTCGTTACAACCTTCCCTCCTTAATAAATTTCGTCCTCGAAATTCCAACCGATCTAAACTCAACGTACTTCCCTCCTTAAAAAGTTTCGCTCTCGAAACTCGATTACCCTGATTCCACAAACACCCCGTGGAAAGTGGAATCGACCACACAACACGTGTACACCCGTACACCAACTAACCAGGCAAAACTTGTCTGCACTCAAACGTATCACTGGTACTCAAAACGCAACGACTACATTCGACCCCGTCGAATGACTGAAACTACTTGTTTCGAATTTGACACCACTTGTCAAATCAACCCTCTCGTTGACGCAACAACTCGACGGTTCCTTTCCCACTCCCACTAGGAGTCAGCTGACCCCACTCAACAATCTATGTTGACACATCCTGACAAACTCACCACACAGTTGTTGTCAGTCGAAAACTGACACTAGACTCACTCGTGGCTACACATGCCACCAACGTACTCGACTCACCAATACCCTTACCGAAATTTCACACGACCTGTGTGTAATTAAACACACCGGAATTACCATGACCCATTGCATAGTAATGTCCGGTCCACAACCAATCCCATGGTATCGGAACCAATCCGACTACCAACACGTTCACCAACACACCTCGGGTATATCCCGTATACCGTAACAAGACATCACAAGTCTACAAGGTATTGTACCTCGAACCATGTACGAAGTACACACATCTACCTAATAACCAGACTACAACCACCTAGGTCATAGCCGAACGCGTTCCAATAATGGAGTACGTTTGCCCAATCCAGCATGAGGCAAATCGAAACTCCACCCAACATCTAGTTCTAATTCCGAATCTGAATCCGCAACTTCGTAAGAAATCCCGGATCCAAACCCAGACATCACATTTTAATTCATATCCAAATCCGAATCCGAAATCATTATTCCGTAAGCTAGCATTTGGAATAACCATTCCGTACCCAAATCCAGAAATATACTTTCAAGTTCCAAAATCGAATCCTGAATCGTCACCCAGAAATTCGATTCCAAATCCCGAAATCTCGTTCACATTTACCAAGACACACCAAAACCGAACCTATCGGTTACCCGTTTGATACCTCCAATTGACTTCATAGGGAAGCCAATCCAACCTCCACACGTCTAAGGTTGACAAAATTCAACTACCTTGAAAACCTACTCACCCGAGTAGAATACCCTACGGGCCCCACTTCGAAAAGAAGTTCAATCCCGTCATTTCGACTCACATACCCAAGTTCGTATCGATCCTTGTCATTCCACCTAGGAAAAACCAAGGATGATCCAAAATAATGACGCCTAAACTCATCCTACGTGGATGCAAAAAAATTCACTGCACTCACCACGCCATGTGACACCACATCGTCTGCCACCAAGCAGAAAATGAGAAATCTCGTTCACCTAATTTCGAATACGTAGCTCCTCCTAATGACCCGCAAACACACATGGGCCCACCAACCAATACACGCTCAACGTACTGGTAACTACACTCAACGTCTGCCAGGGCAGAAAGCAAGATGTCAACCCCAATGACTTCGGAATACCAATCACCAAAAACGAGCACCACTCTCGTTCCCCAATCACAACTCTCCTCGACACTAAGGTTCCAACCATGTTGGAAACAGACATGCTCCCAACAAGACGTCAAGTCTAACCACTAGACTTCCTACCTCCTCAATTCACTTAGACAACCCCGTGTCCACAATCAATCCGTTATTGTTCCGTTCGCACATCCCGACCTTTACAGGTTCAACACTCGGTTTTCCAAGTTCTTAATTACAAATTCCTACCTTTATACCACTAATGGTTTCTCCTCGTCTTTTCCAGTTTTAATCATTTCCATGTACATTTTAGGGATATTTAAAAACATAAAATCGCACAAATTTTGGAGTTGCCAACAACTCCCCCAAATCCACCAATTATCATGACGTAGGGGACGTCATCCCAAGATTACTCAAGTCTCAATTATACCCTTTTTAATCCACTCCTTACTGGTTATCTCACCATTATTGGGACTTATCCCAACACAGCACAATCTTAACTGGATCCCATCCAGTCCATCACTCAACCACTACCGAATCTCAAAGACCGAACATATGTTCATCATGACGGAGTCACACCCAATTTGTGGCTCATCGTCAACACCATTACCGACACTAGCACCAGCGCTAGTACCCAGCACCAACACACTATCAACAACACTAGTATCAGGACACAAGCATCCATACTAGCATCAGCATAAAAGTACCAACCCACAAACATTCATACTTGCACACCGTGTGCAAATACGACAACCCTGGATCTCCGTTCATACCGAACGACGATCCCGTACCTCACGACTATGGGTACCACTATTCTGACAATCCACATCAGGAAAATGAACGTTCCCCGAACGTCCCCTGATCCCCAAGTATTATAACCACACCAATTACCCTTGATAGCCAGTCATCTCCATATGACTACCGACTAACTGTCATTGCTATCGAGATCTGGATCCACACATCACACCAATACCCGATCCAACACGGGATCCCATAATTTATCTCAGAACCGTATCCGTAAATCGAATCCCATAGTTCTGACTAGACTCACCAGAGCCATCCGCATGGTCATCCATGACCTCAGCCGCTCGTCGCAGCACAAGTTCTCACCCGCTAATCATTATTAAGGTTTACCTCTTTAATACTAGGTTTCCACAATCACACCATATGGTTCAACCGAACCAAACAGCTCTCCGTAATATAAAATCCACAACCTGACCGACCCCGCGGTCTAGACATCGTATAGACGTCAAATCCAATCCTACCATCCACTCAATGTGGGTTCCACCACTAAGGTCACCCGGCCAACTCCGATGAACCAACATCTCTCACACCAACAACCACCACTAGGGTTCATATTTTAGACCATTACTCAAATGAGGTTCCCCGAACCTGGCTGCACCTAGCAGCACAACAATTTAATATTACATGACCGAACCGTCGGTCCCACAATACCAGTTCACCACAATCAACCCCACTTGGGTCGAATCACATTAACGCACGGCGTATCGGGCCAATCGTACTCCATCCACTATCCAAACCCAAACACTATCTATCAGGTTGATAACGAATTGCAGCCCAATGAGACATCACACCCTCGACATGCGCGCACAAATAGAGCAAACCGTGCTCTGATACCAAGTTGACAGGACCCATCCCAATCCCCCCGGGATTACCATGGAATGTGCCCTGCTCCCGTCCAACCAGGGGTGTCAGACAAGGGATGACCAAGAGCCACTGCCCAAGACGGGGCATCCAGAGTGCGCAAGGATCGATGGAGGAGGTGTGCAATGTCCCAGTCCCTGCTGCAATCGCATCCGTGATCAACCTGAAGGGCATTAAAACCAAAAGCTGTGAGTGGACAAAAACCAATAAGTTTACCAAATACATTTATAAGACATTTATGCCCTCCAATAAAAACGTATGCATGCCACCAAAAACCAGTAACCAAAACGTTTGCTCAACCGAGCCATTAGGGCCTTAGCCCAAAAACCGTTAACCAAAAACCAAGTGTGGGAACTCAGCCCAAAACTGTGGAATACCACCACCATACATATTAAAACCATGTGGGTCACCACCCACGACCATAAATGAACATCAATTCAAAATCCAAAACCATTTAGGGTCCCTGACCCGACATACCATTTCATAACCAATAATCCATTTTTACCACATAACACATATCCAACCAATAAGCCATTTTATTCATTAAACCATATTTTACCATTACCATCACCAGCATCCCAGATGCTTAGCGTCCCAGACGCTAGACGTCCCTGACGTCATATCTCACGGTTTCATAAGCTACGCGTGCTGCCCGGGGTCTCTCCGGGTCCATATATCTGACATCTCTGATGTCTGACGTCCCTGACGTCAATCATAGCAATCCTGCTCCTGAGTCATCATACGGTCCGGCTGCTCCGTATAATGACCCCTCGCAGGCAATGCACCGTGACTTCCCCAGTGTCCCAGACATCTGGAGGAGACCATCATATATCCTTGTATCCAGATGGTATATGGAAAACAGTTTTATTTAATCCTTTTATCACATTAGTACCATTGGGCCCTGCCCGAAATTTCCATAAAACCACATAATTCCATTTAGGGTCCTTGACCCAAAATCACCTTTATAAAATATAGGGTCCCTGACGCGAAATCACATTTATTATCCAACTGGGCCTCATGCCCGATTTTATGAACCACTGGGCCCACGGCCCGATTTGTAAACCAACTGGGCCCCTGGCCCGATTTCATTAACCAACTGGGCCCCCGGCCCGATTCTCAAATGGACTCCAAGTCCGAAATTTCCAAAACAAGTGGGCCTCAAGCCCGAGTTTATATTTCCAATTTCAAAACCATTTCATCACATTATATCCAAGACATAA
The DNA here is from genome assembly GCA_032719365.1 of Prinsepia uniflora. Lineage (NCBI taxonomy): Eukaryota > Viridiplantae > Streptophyta > Magnoliopsida > Rosales > Rosaceae > Prinsepia > Prinsepia uniflora. Next base: position 32,224,570 of record CM064861.1, on the reverse strand, counting down.
ATATGGAAAATCCATGTAAAACCGGAAAACCTCGATTTACGTGCAAGCACGTAAATCGCCTCGAAATACGTGAAACCGTACAATTTACCAACAACCAAATCAACATCACACAATCACAACCATAATCCATATAAAACATTTAAGCATGCATAGAATTTATAAAACCAAAGTCCACTCACAGACCGTTTTAACCGTGTGCCTCGATACGCGTGCCACCGGCCCTCCCGGGCCACACCACTATCACCGGGACTCCCAATCCTGTCCAAATCACATTAGAGGGTTACTAACCTCATTATTAACATCCTATCAAAGTCCCGTAATTTTCCCGAATTTTTACTTATTTTTAAACTTAATTTAAAACCTTCGGACATCCAGAACAATATCGAGACGGTGTCCGATCGACACGAAACCAATTCCAAAATGTCCGTTACATTAAATAGGACAGAAGTCATGTTGACCTCACCTCGAGATTCGTGCCCACGCGCCGCCACGCGCCGCCGTGAGTGGCTGCGCGTGAAACCCACGCGCCTGCTACAGTGTCACCAGCCCAACCCGTTTGTCTGGTAAACGGGTCCAATTCACCCGCGACACAACCCGGTTCCAATCCTGTCAATTCGATCCTAATTCCTTCAATTGATCATTCCATTAGCTTCGTTTTAAGTCCAATTATAAGTCTGTAGCATCAATTACACGATAACTTACCCAAATTCCATCGATTCCACGATGAACACGAAGAACACTCCGGTCACTGTTCAATCATGGGATTCCTTCAATCTCGATTGATTTCCCCAAATTGGTTCAACCAGAAGCATTAGTGGACCACGAGGAACAATTCCCCCACATCAATTCCGTCGTTTGATCAGTAAATGATCACGACACAAGTACGAACACCGTCCACTGTGCAACCATGGAGTTTCATCGATCTCATCCGGTTTCCTTCAATTGATGATCCCAGAAGCATCGTGGGATCATGAGAAATCATTTCCCCACAACAATTGAGTCAATCACAGCCCCAAACTCCACGACTCAGCCTCGATTTCTTCCTCTGTCACCAAGCTCGATCAGAGCCAAAACGGCACCATTCCTTCTCGTTTTAGATGTGGATCGACTCGTCACAACCTCAGGAAGATGTTTGTAACCTCCAATTCGATCATCACAGCCCAATTCCTTCAATTCGAATTTTCCCTCTCATTTTCCCGAAATCCAAAATCCAAAATTCAACCCACACTCAAACCCTCGTGTTTCCCAGTTAATTCCCTCATCTTAGTCTCCCATTTTTCTCTCAGGAACGGCAGAGAGAGGGAGCCAATTCTCCCAATCTGATTCCCCCAATTTTGTGCACGGTTTAGGAACAAAGAAGAGGAAATTAGGGGAATTGGTGGATTAGATGATGATGATGTAGTAATGATGATGTTTGGAGGGAAACAAGGAGCTGGAAACAAGGGATGGGTGACACTTGTCACTCATCCAGGTGTGTAGGGTCAACGGTCACTATTCATTATTATATTATTATTTTAATCCCGGCCTCGGTTCGTTAGTTCGTTTCCTTGACCATAACGTCGTCGTCGGATCTCCGATTTCGGCATGCCGCCTGTCGTTGGATTCGTATCGACGATACCTACGTAACGGTCCTTGGCCCTCGTCCATCGGACCTCCCGATCAGAAAGTCAACATTTGGCCCCTAATAAGCCAAATTACCAAAATACCCTTCAACTTCCGAACACCATAACTTTCTCTACGAATGTCGGAATCGAACGTGCCACCTGTCTATGAACTCGTGACGTCCCAAACTACGTCACGGTCATCGGTCAAAGTCCATTTGACCGCTCCGAACAAAAAGTCAACATTTTGCCCACGACCAGGGGCAAAACGGTCATTTTGCACATTTTGTCCGATTCCGCCCTACTAACCACCGTTGAACCTCGCTAATCAAGATTAGTCACTAAACTAATCCCGGAATTCGGGACGGGTCGTTACAACCTTCCCTCCTTAATAAATTTCGTCCTCGAAATTCCAACCGATCTAAACTCAACGTACTTCCCTCCTTAAAAAGTTTCGCTCTCGAAACTCGATTACCCTGATTCCACAAACACCCCGTGGAAAGTGGAATCGACCACACAACACGTGTACACCCGTACACCAACTAACCAGGCAAAACTTGTCTGCACTCAAACGTATCACTGGTACTCAAAACGCAACGACTACATTCGACCCCGTCGAATGACTGAAACTACTTGTTTCGAATTTGACACCACTTGTCAAATCAACCCTCTCGTTGACGCAACAACTCGACGGTTCCTTTCCCACTCCCACTAGGAGTCAGCTGACCCCACTCAACAATCTATGTTGACACATCCTGACAAACTCACCACACAGTTGTTGTCAGTCGAAAACTGACACTAGACTCACTCGTGGCTACACATGCCACCAACGTACTCGACTCACCAATACCCTTACCGAAATTTCACACGACCTGTGTGTAATTAAACACACCGGAATTACCATGACCCATTGCATAGTAATGTCCGGTCCACAACCAATCCCATGGTATCGGAACCAATCCGACTACCAACACGTTCACCAACACACCTCGGGTATATCCCGTATACCGTAACAAGACATCACAAGTCTACAAGGTATTGTACCTCGAACCATGTACGAAGTACACACATCTACCTAATAACCAGACTACAACCACCTAGGTCATAGCCGAACGCGTTCCAATAATGGAGTACGTTTGCCCAATCCAGCATGAGGCAAATCGAAACTCCACCCAACATCTAGTTCTAATTCCGAATCTGAATCCGCAACTTCGTAAGAAATCCCGGATCCAAACCCAGACATCACATTTTAATTCATATCCAAATCCGAATCCGAAATCATTATTCCGTAAGCTAGCATTTGGAATAACCATTCCGTACCCAAATCCAGAAATATACTTTCAAGTTCCAAAATCGAATCCTGAATCGTCACCCAGAAATTCGATTCCAAATCCCGAAATCTCGTTCACATTTACCAAGACACACCAAAACCGAACCTATCGGTTACCCGTTTGATACCTCCAATTGACTTCATAGGGAAGCCAATCCAACCTCCACACGTCTAAGGTTGACAAAATTCAACTACCTTGAAAACCTACTCACCCGAGTAGAATACCCTACGGGCCCCACTTCGAAAAGAAGTTCAATCCCGTCATTTCGACTCACATACCCAAGTTCGTATCGATCCTTGTCATTCCACCTAGGAAAAACCAAGGATGATCCAAAATAATGACGCCTAAACTCATCCTACGTGGATGCAAAAAAATTCACTGCACTCACCACGCCATGTGACACCACATCGTCTGCCACCAAGCAGAAAATGAGAAATCTCGTTCACCTAATTTCGAATACGTAGCTCCTCCTAATGACCCGCAAACACACATGGGCCCACCAACCAATACACGCTCAACGTACTGGTAACTACACTCAACGTCTGCCAGGGCAGAAAGCAAGATGTCAACCCCAATGACTTCGGAATACCAATCACCAAAAACGAGCACCACTCTCGTTCCCCAATCACAACTCTCCTCGACACTAAGGTTCCAACCATGTTGGAAACAGACATGCTCCCAACAAGACGTCAAGTCTAACCACTAGACTTCCTACCTCCTCAATTCACTTAGACAACCCCGTGTCCACAATCAATCCGTTATTGTTCCGTTCGCACATCCCGACCTTTACAGGTTCAACACTCGGTTTTCCAAGTTCTTAATTACAAATTCCTACCTTTATACCACTAATGGTTTCTCCTCGTCTTTTCCAGTTTTAATCATTTCCATGTACATTTTAGGGATATTTAAAAACATAAAATCGCACAAATTTTGGAGTTGCCAACAACTCCCCCAAATCCACCAATTATCATGACGTAGGGGACGTCATCCCAAGATTACTCAAGTCTCAATTATACCCTTTTTAATCCACTCCTTACTGGTTATCTCACCATTATTGGGACTTATCCCAACACAGCACAATCTTAACTGGATCCCATCCAGTCCATCACTCAACCACTACCGAATCTCAAAGACCGAACATATGTTCATCATGACGGAGTCACACCCAATTTGTGGCTCATCGTCAACACCATTACCGACACTAGCACCAGCGCTAGTACCAGCACCAACACACTATCAACAACACTAGTATCAGGACACAAGCATCCATACTAGCATCCAGCATAAAAGTACCAACCCACAAACATTCATACTTGCACACCGTGTGCAAATACGACAACCCTGGATCTCCGTTCATACCGAACGACGATCCCGTACCTCACGACTATGGGTACCACTATTCTGACAATCCACATCAGGAAAATGAACGTTCCCCGAACGTCCCCTGATCCCCAAGTATTATAACCACACCAATTACCCTTGATAGCCAGTCATCTCCATATGACTACCGACTAACTGTCATTGCTATCGAGATCCGCATCCACACATCACACCAATACCCGATCCAACACGGGATCCCATAATTTATCTCAGAACCGTATCCGTAAATCGAATCCCATAGTTCTGACTAGACTCACCAGAGCCATCCGCATGGTCATCCATGACCTCAGCCGCTCGTCGCAGCACAAGTTCTCACCCGCTAATCATTATTAAGGTTTACCTCTTTAATACTAGGTTTCCACAATCACACCATATGGTTCAACCGAACCAAACAGCTCTCCGTAATATAAAATCCACAACCTGACCGACCCCGCGGTCTAGACATCGTATAGACGTCAAATCCAATCCTACCATCCACTCAATGTGGGTTCCACCACTAAGGTCACCGGCCAACTCCGATGAACCAACATCTCTCACACCAACAACCACCACTAGGGTTCATATTTTAGACCATTACTCAAATGAGGTTCCCCGAACCTGGCTGCACCTAGCAGCACAACAATTTAATATTACATGACCGAACCGTCGGTCCCACAATACCAGTTCACCACAATCAACCCCACTTGGGTCGAATCACATTAACGCACGGCGTATCGGGCCAATCGTACTCCATCCACTATCCAAACCCAAACACTATCTATCAGGTTGATAACGAATTGCAGCCCAATGAGACATCACACCCTCGACATGCGCGCACAAATAGAGCAACCGTGCTCTGATACCAAGTTGACAGGACCCATCCCAATCCCCCCGGGATTACCATGGAATGTGCCCTGCTCCGTCCAACCAGGGGTGTCAGACAAGGGATGACCAAGAGCCACTGCCCAAACGGGGCATCCAGAGTGCGCAAGGATCGATGGAGGAGGTGTGCAATGTCCCAGTCCCTGCTGCAATCGCATCCGTGATCAACCTGAAGGGCATTAAAACCAAAAGCTGTGAGTGGACAAAAACCAATAAGTTTACCAAATACATTTATAAGACATTTATGCCCTCCAATAAAAACGTATGCATGCCACCAAAAACCAGTAACCAAAACGTTTGCTCAACCGAGCCATTAGGGCCTTAGCCCAAAAACCGTTAACCAAAAACCAAGTGTGGGAACTCAGCCCAAAACTGTGGAATACCACCACCATACATATTAAAACCATGTGGGTCACCACCCACGACCATAAATGAACATCAATTCAAAATCCAAAACCATTTAGGGTCCCTGACCCGACATACCATTTCATAACCAATAATCCATTTTTACCACATAACACATATCCAACCAATAAGCCATTTTATTCATTAAACCATATTTTACCATTACCATCACCAGCATCCCAGATGCTTAGCGTCCAGACGCTAGACGTCCCTGACGTCATATCTCACGGTTTCATAAGCTACGCGTGCTGCCCGGGGTCTCTCCGGGTCCATATATCTGACATCTCTGATGTCTGACGTCCCTGACGTCAATCATAGCAATCCTGCTCCTGAGTCATCATACGGTCCGGCTGCTCCGTATAATGACCCCTCGCAGGCAATGCACCGTGACTTCCCCAGTGTCCCAGACATCTGGAGGAGACCATCATATATCCTTGTATCCAGATGGTATATGGAAAACAGTTTTATTTAATCCTTTTATCACATTAGTACCATTGGGCCCTGCCCGAAATTTCCATAAAACCACATAATTCCATTTAGGGTCCTTGACCCAAAATCACCTTTATAAAATATAGGGTCCCTGACGCGAAATCACATTTATTATCCAACTGGGCCTCATGCCCGATTTTATGAACCACTGGGCCCACGGCCCGATTTGTAAACCAACTGGGCCCCTGGCCCGATAACATACTCAAATGGGTCTCAGCCCGATTTCATACCAACTGGGCCCCTGGCCCGATTTCATTAACCAACTGGGCCCCCGGCCCGATTCTCAAATGGACTCCAAGTCCGAAATTTCCAAAACAAGTGGGCCTCAAGCCCGAGTTTATATTTCCAATTTCAAAACCATTTCATCACATTATATCCAAGACATAAATATGGAAAATCCATGTAAAACCGGAAAACCTCGATTTACGTGCAAGCACGTAAATCGCCTCGAAATACGTGAAACCGTACAATTTACCAACAACCAAATCAACATCACACAATCACAACCATAATCCATAGAAAACATTTAAGCATGCATAGAATTTATAAAACCAAAGTCCACTCACAGACCGTTTTAACCGTGTGCCTCGATACGCGTGCCACGGCCTTCCCGGGCCACACCACTATCACCGGGACTCCCAATCCTGTCCAAATCACATTAGAGGGTTACTAACCTCATTATTAACATCCTATCAAAGTCCCGTAATTTTCCCGAATTTTACTTATTTTTAAACTTAATTTAAACCTTCGGACATCCCGAACAATATCGAGACGGTGTCCGATCGACACGAAACCAATTCCAAAATGTCCGTTACATTAAATAGGACAGAAGTCATGTTGACCTCACCTCGAGATTCGTGCCCACGCGCCGCCACGCGCCGCCGTGAGTGGCTGCGCGTGAAACCCACGCGCCTGCTACAGTGTCACCAGCCCAACCGTTTGTCTGGTAAACGGGTCCAATTCACCCGCGACACAACCCGGTTCCAATCCTGTCAATTCGATCCTAATTCCTTCAATTGATCATTCCATTAGCTTCGTTTTAAGTCCAATTATAAGTCTGTAGCATCAATTACACGATAACTTACCCAAATTCCATCGATTCCACGATGAACACGAAGAACACTCCGGTCACTGTTCAATCATGGGATTCCTTCAATCTCGATTGATTTCCCCAAATTGGTTCAACCAGAAGCATTAGTGGACCACGAGGAACAATTCCCCCACATCAATTCCGTCGTTTGATCAGTAAATGATCACGACACAAGTACGAACACCGTCCACTGTGCAACCATGGAGTTTCATCGATCTCATCCGGTTTCCTTCAATTGATGATCCCAGAAGCATCGTGGGATCATGAGAAATCATTTCCCCACAACAATTGAGTCAATCACAGCCCCAAACTCCACGACTCAGCCTCGATTTCTTCCTCTGTCACCAAGCTCGATCAGAGCCAAAACGGCACCATTCCTTCTCGTTTTAGATGTGGATCGACTCGTCACAACCTCAGGAAGATGTTTGTAACCTCCAATTCGATCATCACAGCCCAATTCCTTCAATTCGAATTTTCCCTCTCATTTTCCCGAAATCCAAAATCCAAAATTCAACCCACACTCAAACCCTCGTGTTTCCCAGTTAATTCCCTCATCTTAGTCTCCCATTTTTCTCTCAGGAACGGCAGAGAGAGGGAGCCAATTCTCCCAATCTGATTCCCCCAATTTTGTGCACGGTTTAGGAACAAAGAAGAGGAAATTAGGGGAATTGGTGGATTAGATGATGATGATGTAGTAATGATGATGTTTGGAGGGAAACAAGGAGCTGGAAACAAGGGATGGGTGACACTTGTCACTCATCCAGGTGTGTAGGGTCAACGGTCACTATTCATTATTATATTATTATTTTAATCCCGGCCTCGGTTCGTTAGTTCGTTTCCTTGACCATAACGTCGTCGTCGGATCTCCGATTTCGGCATGCCGCCTGTCGTTGGATTCGTATCGACGATACCTACGTAACGGTCCTTGGCCCTCGTCCATCGGACCTCCCGATCAGAAAGTCAACATTTGGCCCCTAATAAGCCAAATTACCAAAATACCCTTCAACTTCCGAACACCATAACTTTCTCTACGAATGTCGGAATCGAACGTGCCACCTGTCTATGAACTCGTGACGTCCCAAACTACGTCACGGTCATCGGTCAAAGTCCATTTGACCGCCCGAACAAAAAGTCAACATTTTGCCCACGACCAGGGGCAAAACGGTCATTTTGCACATTTTGTCCGATTCCGCCCTACTAACCACCGTTGAACCTCGCTAATCAAGATTAGTCACTAAACTAATCCCGGAATTCGGGACGGGTCGTTACAACCTTCCCTCCTTAATAAATTTCATCCTCGAAATTCCAACCGATCTAAACTCAACGTACTTCCCTCCTTAAAAAGTTTCGCTCTCGAAACTCGATTACCCTGATTCCACAAACACCCCGTGGAAAGTGGAATCGACCACACAACACGTGTACACCCGTACACCAACTAACCAGGCAAAACTTGTCTGCACTCAAACGTATCACTGGTACTCAAAACGCAACGACTACATTCGACCCCGTCGAATGACTGAAACTACTTGTTTCGAATTTGACACCACTTGTCAAATCAACCCTCTCGTTGACGCAACAACTCGACGGTTCCTTTCCCACTCCCACTAGGAGTCAGCTGACCCCACTCAACAATCTATGTTGACACATCCTGACAAACTCACCACACAGTTGTTGTCAGTCGAAAACTGACACTAGACTCACTCGTGGCTACACATGCCACCAACGTACTCGACTCACCAATACCCTTACCGAAATTTCACACGACCTGTGTGTAATTAAACACACCGGAATTACCATGACCCATTGCATAGTAATGTCTCGGTCCACAACCAATCCCATGGTATCGGAACCAATCCGACTACCAACACGTTCACCAACACACCTCGGGTATATCCCGTATACGTAACTAGACATCACAAGTCTACAAGGTATTGTACCTCGAACCATGTACGAAGTACACACATCTACCTAATAACCAGACTACAACCACCTAGGTCATAGCCGAACGCGTTCCAATAATGGAGTACGTTTGCCCAATCCAGCATGAGGCAAATCGAAACTCCACCCAACATCTAGTTCTAATTCCGAATCTGAATCCGCAACTTCGTAAGAAATCCCGGATCCAAACCTAGACATCACATTTTAATTCATATCCAAATCCGAATCCGAAATCATTATTCCGTAAGCTAGCATTTGGAATAACCATTCCGTACTCCAAATCCAGAAATATACTTTCAAGTTCCAAAATCGAATCCTGAATCGTCACCCAGAAATTCGATTCCAAATCCCGAAATCTCGTTCACATTTACCAAGACACACCAAAACCGAACCTATCGGTTACCCGTTTGATACCTCCAATTGACTTCATAGGGAAGCCAATCCAACCTCCACACGTCTAAGGTTGACAAAATTCAACTACCTTGAAAACCTACTCACCCGAGTAGAATACCCTACGGGCCCCACTTCGAAAAGAAGTTCAATCCCGTCATTTCGACTCACATACCCAAGTTCGTATCGATCCTTGTCATTCCACCTAGGAAAAACCAAGGATGATCCAAAATAATGACGCCTAAACTCATCCTACGTGGATGCAAAAAAATTCACTGCACTCACCACGCCATGTGACACCACATCGTCTGCCACCAAGCAGAAAATGAGAAATCTCGTTCACCTAATTTCGAATACGTAGCTCCTCCTAATGACCCGCAAACACACATGGGCCCACCAACCAATACACGCTCAACGTACTGGTAACTACACTCAACGTCTGCCAGGGCAGAAAGCAAGATGTCAACCCCAATGACTTCGGAATACCAATCACCAAAAACGAGCACCACTCTCGTTCCCCAATCACAACTCTCCTCGACACTAAGGTTCCAACCATGTTGGAAACAGACATGCTCCCAACAAGACGTCAAGTCTAACCACTAGACTTCCTACCTCCTCAATTCACTTAGACAACCCCGTGTCCACAATCAATCCGTTATTGTTCCGTTCGCACATCCCGACCTTTACAGGTTCAACACTCGGTTTTCCAAGTTCTTAATTACAAATTCCTACCTTTATACCACTAATGGTTTCTCCTCGTCTTTTCCAGTTTTAATCATTTCCATGTACATTTTAGGGATATTTAAAAACATAAAATCGCACAAATTTTGGAGTTGCCAACAACTCCCCCAAATCCACCAATTATCATGACGTAGGGGACGTCATCCCAAGATTACTCAAGTCTCAATTATACCCTTTTTAATCCACTCCTTACTGGTTATCTCACCATTATTGGGACTTATCCCAACACAGCACAATCTTAACTGGATCCCATCCAGTCCATCACTCAACCACTACCGAATCTCAAAGACCGAACATATGTTCATCATGACGGAGTCACACCCAATTTGTGGCTCATCGTCAACACCATTACCGACACTAGCACCAGCGCTAGTACCAGCACCAACACACTATCAACAACACTAGTATCAGGACACAAGCATCCATACTAGCATCAACATAAAAGTACCAACCCACAAACATTCATACTTGCACACCGTGTGCAAATACGACAACCCTGGATCTCCGTTCATACCGAACGACGATCCCGTACCTCACGACTATGGGTACCACTATTCTGACAATCCACATCAGGAAAATGAACGTTCCCCGAACGTCCCCTGATCCCCAAGTATTATAACCACACCAATTACCCTTGATAGCCAGTCATCTCCATATGACTACCGACTAACTGTCATTGCTATCGAGATCCGCATCCACACATCACACCAATACCCGATCCAACACGGGATCCCATAATTTATCTCAGAACCGTATCCGTAAATCGAATCCCATAGTTCTGACTAGACTCACCAGAGCCATCCGCATGGTCATCCATGACCTCAGCTGCTCGTCGCAGCACAAGTTCTCATCCGCTAATCATTATTAAGGTTTACCTCTTTAATACTAGGTTTCCACAATCACACCCTATGGTTCAACCGAACCAAACAGCTCTCCGTAATATAAAATCCACAACCTGACCGACCCCGCGGTCTAGACATCATATAGACGTCAAATCCAATCCTACCATCCACTCAATGTGGGTTCCACCACTAAGGTCACCGGCCAACTCCGATGAACCAACATCTCTCACACCAACAACCACCACTAGGGTTCATATTTTAGACCATTACTCAAATGAGGTTCCCCGAACCTGGCTGCACCTAGCAGAACAACAATTTAATATTACATGACCGAACCGTCGGTCCCACAATACCAGTTCACCACAATCAACCCCACTTGGGTCGAATCACATTAACGCACGGCGTATCGGGCCAATCGTACTCCATCCACTATCCAAACCCAAACACTATCTATCAGGTTGATAACGAATTGCAGCCCAATGAGACATCACACCCTCGACATGCGCGCACAAATAGAGCAACCGTGCTCTGATACCAAGTTGACAGGACCCATCCCAATCCCCCCGGGATTACCATGGAATGTGCCCTGCTCCCGTCCAACCAGGGGTGTCAGACAAGGGATGACCAAGAGCCACTGCCCAAACGGGGCATCCAGAGTGCGCAAGGATCGATGGAGGAGGTGTGCAATGTCCCAGTCCCTGCTGCAATCGCATCCGTGATCAACCTGAAGGGCATTAAAACCAAAAGCTGTGAGTGGACAAAAACCAATAAGTTTACCAAATACATTTATAAGACATTTATGCCCTCCAATAAAAACGTATGCATGCCACCAAAAACCAGTAACCAAAACGTTTGCTCAACCGAGCCATTAGGGCCTTAGCCCAAAAACCGTTAACCAAAAACCAAGTGTGGGAACTCAGCCCAAAACTGTGGAATACCACCACCATACATATTAAAACCATGTGGGTCACCACCCACGACCATAAATGAACATCAATTCAAAATCCAAAACCATTTAGGGTCCCTGACCCGACATACCATTTCATAACCAATAATCCATTTTTACCACATAACACATATCCAACCAATAAGCCATTTTATTCATTAAACCATATTTTACCATTACCATCACCAGCATCCCAGATGCTTAGCGTCCCAGACGCTAGACGTTCCTGACGTCATATCTCACGGTTTCATAAGCTACGCGTGCTGCCCGGGGTCTCTCCGGGTCCATATATCTGACATCTCTGATGTCTGACGTCCCTGACGTCAATCATAGCAATCCTGCTCCTGAGTCATCATACGGTCCGGCTGCTCTGTATAATGACCCCTCGCAGGCAATGCACCGTGACTTCCCCAGTGTCCCAGACATCTGGAGGAGACCATCATATATCCTTGTATCCAGATGGTATATGGAAAACAGTTTTATTTAATCCTTTTATCACATTAGTACCATTGGGCCCTGCCCGAAATTTCCATAAAACCACATAATTCCATTTAGGGTCCTTGACCCAAAATCACCTTTATAAAATATAGGGTCCCTGACGCGAAATCACATTTATTATCCAACTGGGCCTCATGCCCGATTTTATGAACCACTGGGCCCACGGCCCGATTTGTAAACCAACTGGGCCCCTGGCCCGATAACATAACTCAAATGGGTCTCAGCCCGATTTCATACCAACTGGGCCCCTGGCCCGATGTCATTAACCAACTGGGCCCCCGGCCCGATTCTCAAATGGACTCCAAGTCCGAAATTTCCAAAACAAGTGGGCCTCAAGCCCGAGTTTATATTTCCAATTTCAAAACCATTTCATCACATTATATCCAAGACATAAATATGGAAAATCCATGTAAAACTGGAAAACCTCGATTTACGTGCAAGCACGTAAATCGCCTCGAAATACGTGAAACCGTACAATTTACCAACAACCAAATCAACATCACACAATCACAACCATAATCCATATAAAACATTTAAGCATGCATAGAATTTATAAAACCAAAGTCCACTCACATACCGTTTTAACCGTGTGCCTCGATACGCGTGCCACCGGCCCTCCCGGGCCACACCACTATCACCGGGACTCCCAATCCTGTCCAAATCACATTAGAGGGTTACTAACCTCATTATTAACATCCTATCAAAGTCCCGTAATTTTCCCGAATTTTTACTTATTTTTAAACTTAATTTAAAACCTTCGGACATCCCGAACAATATCGAGACGGTGTCCGATCGACACGAAACCAATTCCAAAATGTCCGTTACATTAAATAGGACAGAAGTCATGTTGACCTCACCTCGAGATTCGTGCCCACGCGCCGCCACGCGCCGCCGTGAGTGGCTGCGCGTGAAACCCACGCGCCTGCTACAGTGTCACCAGCCCAACCCGTTTGTCTGGTAAACGGGTCCAATTCACCCGCGACACAACCCGGTTCCAATCCTGTCAATTCGATCCTAATTCCTTCAATTGATCATTCCATTAGCTTCGTTTTAAGTCCAATTATAAGTCTGTAGCATCAATTACACGATAACTTACCCAAATTCCATCGATTCCACGATGAACACGAAGAACACTCCGGTCACTGTTCAATCATGGGATTCCTTCAATCTCGATTGATTTCCCCAAATTGGTTCAACCAGAAGCATTAGTGGACCACGAGGAACAATTCCCCCACATCAATTCCGTCGTTTGATCAGTAAATGATCACGACACAAGTACGAACACCGTCCACTGTGCAACCATGGAGTTTCATCGATCTCATCCGGTTTCCTTCAATTGATGATCCCAGAAGCATCGTGGGATCATGAGAAATCATTTCCCCACAACAATTGAGTCAATCACAGCCCCAAACTCCACGACTCAGCCTCGATTTCTTCCTCTGTCACCAAGCTCGATCAGAGCCAAAACGGCACATTCCTTCTCGTTTTAGATGTGGATCGACTCGTCACAACCTCAGGAAGATGTTTGTAACCTCCAATTCGATCATCACAGCCCATTCCTTCAATTCGAATTTTCCCTCTCATTTTCCGAAATCCAAAATCCAAAATTCAACCCACACTCAAACCTCGTTGTTTCCCAGTTAATTCCCTCATCTTAGTCTCCCATTTTTCTCTCAGGAACGGCAGAGAGAGGGAGCCAATTCTCCCAATCTGATTCCCCCAATTTTGTGCACGGTTTAGGAACAAAGAAGAGAAATTAGGGGAATTGGTGGATTAGATGATGATGATGTAGTAATGATGATGTTTGGAGGGAAACAAGGAGCTGGAAACAAGGATGGGTGACACTTGTCACTCATCCAGGTGTGTAGGGTCAACGGTCACTATTCATTATTATATTATTATTTTAATCCCGGCCTCGGTTCGTTAGTTCGTTTCCTTGACCATAACGTCGTCGTCGGATCTCCGATTTCGGCATGCCGCCTGTCGTTGGATTCGTATCGACGATACCTACGTAACGGTCCTTGGCCCTCGTCCATCGGACCTCCCGATCAGAAAGTCAACATTTGGCACCTAATAAGCAAATTACCAAAATACCCTTCAACTTCCGAACACCATAACTTTCTCTACGAATGTCGGAATCGAACGTGCCACCTGTCTATGAACTCGTGACGTCCAAACTACGTCACGGTCATCGGTCAAAGTCCATTTGACAGCCCGAACAAAAAGTCAACATTTTGCCCACGACCAGGGCAAAACGGTCATTTTGCACATTTTGTCCGATTCCACCCTACTAACCACCGTTCAACCTCGCTAATCAAGATTAGTCACTAAACTAATCCCGGAATTCGGGACGGGTCGTTACAGTTACAATCTACCCACTTTAGAACACATTTGCCCTCGAAATATTCGGACAAGGTCAGTCTTAATTTCATATTGAAATTCAAAAATGAGCCGTTCAACATAACCAACTTTACTCGTTTCTTGTTCTTACTATTCGCGACTTCGAAATTCCAAGGTCTCATATGGCCTTTACTAACACATATGAACAACCTACCTAAGGTATCCTTCGAAGAAATCTCAGGAATACAAGACTCTAGGCACGACTACAATTAGATATCATTAAATGTCGGACCCTCGTATAGCCTTAACTCTAAGCATCCTTACTATACTAATACACTTAAGCATTTAGTTTAAAAATAATCATGTTTCAATTCACTTAATTTATTGAAAATACGCGTCGGATCTGACACAAAATATTTTCATCTGTGCATAAAAGTCACTGGAGCCTTAGAGTGAGAACTAACGTGAGAACTAACCTAGGAACTAGAACCATGCTCGACGACTGAATCATCATCCCATTATGAGTATCAGGAACTCCATGAAGATGTTATGCACGGACTTCGTACTTCAGAGCATAATTTGATTGATATCCGTATAATGAGTATTTCAAATTAATTTATGTGTCTCAAATTCATCAACAATTATACGAAACTAACATTTTGTTTATTAGCCTATCAATTACAAACTCACCTTGACTTATTTTCCAAGTTAACTCATATCCCAAACCAACTTCAACTCGAACTCCAATCATGCCTACATCTCTCGACCATCCCCAATCTTCATGAAATGGCTCGAAGAGTAATTAAAAATATTAAAGAGTATGAGTGGACAAATATAAATATTTGAAAACACATATTGTGACGAAAAATAAATTTTTACCCTCCATTTTTATAAAATATGCATGCATAAAATAAATTAATATTTATAGTCACCAAACAAACAGAAGCTTTGCAGCTTCGAAAAACACCTAATTGTAAGTTTTCATACTAAATATACATTTACATCTCGGGTTTCATTGAGATAATTTGTATAATTGTATGATATACATATGGAATAATTAATGAACATATGTGAATACATATGAATGCAGTAGTGTATGAATAATAGTAATAAATCAGCAGTATATTGTCAAGCGCATGCGTATGAAGGTAACGTATTAAATTTATAATGGTAATAAACCAGCAATATATTGTTAGAGTGCACTATACTGTCATAGCACGAAATCAGGTTCTATGCATTTTGTTAATCCTTTTTTTTCATTCAAGTTGTCAAATGGGATTTCTGTGTAATTTGGATTAGCAACGGATTATGGCAGGACTATCGGTTTTCTGTGTAATTTGGATTAACAACGGATTATGGATGGACTATTAAATTAAGGAATGTGGTAATGGTAAGAAAAAAGCAACAAAATGCTAGACATTAGAAAAAACTCACAAAATTTACCTTAAAAAATTCAATAAAATCATAATTTAAAGTCAATTGAAACAAAAAATTCACCAAAATATATACAAGTGCATAAGTGAAGATTAAGGAAAACCTCTGATGAACTTCTCTAATAATCGATGAGAGTAATACAATGAGATAAACGATAAACGATGAAGACAACAGAGGAGAAGGTCGACATCTGATGAAATAGGCTCATTTATTTTCTTCTTCTTCTTTTTTGCATTGTCATAATTATTCTGAAAAAGATGAGGTGTCAACATAATAAAAGAACATATGTCAAAGAAATATAAAAGGATGACTAAAACTGTATTTTCACTGTTTCTAACAAAGAAAAACAACAACAAAAAAGGGGCAAAAATGTCAGTACACTGTAGATGAACAACGTTTCAGTTTTAGTATAGTTATAACTATTCCATCGTAATCAAGTTCTGAGTAAAGTTTCAGTAAATTTCAAACAATACAATATTAATTTTTTTTTTTAGAAAGAATCGATAAAAGCAATATTAATTAGTTGTTTGAATTTTTGTTTGAATCCTGGTGTTGCATGACCTTTAACGGAAATGTCCAGCGATTTGACCTAGAGCTACTTGCAAATTTCATTGTTTGGGACTTTCTCTTTGTATAATCATGCTTAAGACAGGCAAGTTTGCTTTAATCGCGTTGCCATCTCTCAATGAAATTACTAGGAATTTTAATCGCGTTGCCAGGGAATGAGATTTTAATTAAAACCATAGCTCAAGTTATACCTCTTTATGATATGAATTTTTTCTTGCTCCCAAAATCGCGTTGCCATGAACTCCACCAATCATTTGCAAAGTTTCGGTGGGGAAGTGATGCAGAAGTAAAAAATTCACTTGGTCAACTGGAAGGCTCTGTGCAAAAAAAAAAAAAATTGGTGAATGAGCTCGGCTCTCGAGTTTTTTTATGCTTTTAGTTTAGTGCTTCCAGCAAAGTAGGGATGGAAATTTTTTAATTACCCAGACTCCCTAGTGGCATGGATCCTTAGGGGACATATAGACTCCCAAAAAAAAGTTGCCCTCAGTGTTCTCCTTGACCGTTCCATTGCGCGGACCCAGCAAAGGTCTCGATTCTAATTGATAGGCATGGAGGAAATTGGTGGGAGCTTAAATTCATGAGCTCTTAGCCAGTATAATTTTGGGTATCCCCTTGAGTATCCGTAGCACATCAGATCGGTTGATTTGGCAAAGGGAAAGAAATGGTCGGTTTATTGTCATAAGTGCTTAACATCAGGCTTCCTAGCATCTAGAATACAAAAATATTCTAGAAAATAGTAAAGAAATGGGGGATAAAGATCGAGATATATGGACGAAGGTATAGGGATCGAGTTGTATGGAGGAAGGTGTAGGGGTCTTGAGTTTCCAATAAGATCAAAGTTTTTTTATGGAGGGTGTGTAAGAATTTGCTTCCATAAGTGTTTATTGAATGGATGCTAAGACAAAAGCCCGTATTCTAAGATATTGTGCAACGGCAAGGGGAGTCTGGTTAGCTAGCTACATAGGCATTCCGTCATTCTCACTATCATATCAAATCATTATGAATTGGGTTTTGGACCATTCAGTATAAGACTCTTTAATGTTGGAATTTTGTGTGTTCGTGACACTCTTTTCCCTTAGACCAAATTCAAAGCCTCGATAAGGTTTTAACAAAACCCCTTTTTCTTGCAGCACCGACAAGTTTTACTGTTTTCTCTCCTTCTCTTAATCCATTTTTTGTACTTTTCTTCAAAAAAGGGAAAAAAAAGAAAGGAAAAAAAAAAGAATTCCCATGTTATTTGTTTTCTTTGTAGGTAGTTTTAACTAGTGAAGACTGATTATAGGTAAAATGTTATATATATATATATATATATATTGTCTAGTAGTGGAAGTACAATGAACAATTATTATTTGCAAACAACAAATTAATCATATTTGTAACGACCCGTCCCAAATTCCTAGATTAGGTTAGTGACTAATAACGATTAGTGAGGCTAATCCGTGATTAGTAGAGCGAAATCGGACGAACGGTGTGAAATGACCGTTTTGCCCCTGATGGTGGCAAAACGTTGACTTTTTAATCGGGCGGTCAAATGGACTTTGACCGATGACCGTGACGTAGTTCGTGACGTCACGAGTTCATATACAGGTGGCACGTTCAATTCCGACGTTCGAGGAAGAAGTTATGACGTTCGGAAGTTTATGGGCATTTTGGTAATTTCGGTGAATAGGATGTCAAAAGTTGACTTTTTGACCGGGAGGTCCGATGGCCGAGGGCCGAAGACCGTTACGTAGATAAGGACGATACGAATCCATAGGCAGGCGGCACACTGAAATCGGACTTCAAACGGGAGAGTTATGGGTCACGGAAGTTCGATTTCACTATGCACGAATTTCGAGACAGGGACGTTTTGGCGAAATCTGATTGGGTGGATATTTTGGTGGGCCCCATGGATGAGTGACAAGTGTCACTCATCCCATTGCTTTGATCCCCCAAAATGTGGATCTAAATAATTAAATATTATTATTTTAATTATTTTATAATTAAACCTAACAACTATTAATCCTAACCATCCATTACCAACTAACTACCAATCCTCACCATCAATCTCTCCTTCTCTCATCAACCATCCCCTTCTTCTTTGTTCCTTACCACCCGAAACCCATAACCCCATTTTTCTTCATTTTCTTCATTTTCTTTCAAAAACCAAAACACACAATCACACTTCACCATTCATCACTTGTATGAGCTGGGAATGACCGTGGGGGGAGTGTGAAGGGCTGAGGATGGAAAGGGTGGACGGTGGCCCACGGTGGAGGACACGGCGGAGGAGAACCCGTGAGGTAAGAAAATTTCAAAAATTCGAAATTGGTTTTTAATGGGTTTTACTCGATTCCATTAATTGGGTGAGGTTCCTAGGACTCCCAGGAGATGAATGGGATTGGTTTCGAGGCATTAGACGGCCTGGAATAGCCGTGAACGGCGGGAGAAGTCACGGCCGCCATGGCCAAGCTCGAAGGTATGGGTTTTGATGTTTTCCTTCCATTTTAATGTCATAGGACTGTAGGTTAGGATTAGAGGATGAAAATGGGACAAACGGGAACGGTTTTAGTGGCCGGACGGCGAAGAACCGGCCTAGTCAAGCCGCGGGTCACGGCGACCCGGTTGCAGACATTCGGGTCGACCCGCGAGGAGGCAGGGATGACTGATGACGTCATCCTGATGACGTCATCATGTCAGGGATGACGTCATCATGTCAGATCTGACAATGTCAGACTGACGTGTCAGACAGTGGGCCAATGGGAGCGTGACACGTGTCACTGTCAGGAGCTGTCAGTGATGACGTCATGCTGACGTCAGTGATGACGTCAGCAGGTACTGTAGCGGAGCGTGAAGCCCACGCGCAGCCACTTCAGGCGGCGCGTGAGGGCGCGTGGCAAAGAATCTGGGGAAGGTTCCAACATACGAAATCTTCTATTCGATGTAACGAACATTTTGGGACTGGTTTCGTGTCGATCGGACACCGTCTCGATATGTTTCGGGGCATCGAAAGGTTTAGGTTCGGTATTAAAAATAGTTAAAAATACGGGAAAATTACGGGGCTTTAGTGGGAGGTTAATTAAGTAGTTAGTAACCTTCTATTACGATTTGGACAGGTTTGGGAGTCCCGGTGACGGTGATCGGCTCGGGGAGCCGTATGGCACGCAAATCGAGGCGGCAGCTCGGACGGTCTGTGAGTGGACCTTGTTTTCTAAATTGGTGCATGCATAAATGTTTATTATATGTTTTATTACTTGTTTGATGATGCCATGGGTGCATTTGTATGTGGTTACGTATAAGTACGTATTTCGAGGTTTCGGCCTTATACGGTGCTTATACGGGTCTGTATTTCTTTATTGATTTAAATGAACTGGATTTGGATTTCAAAAGGATAAATTCGGGTATGAGACCCAGTTGGTTTTGTCTCGGGATATGACCTCAGATTCCGGGCACGGTGCCCAACTGATGTCCTATGTTCGGGCACGAGACCCAGTCACTTTACGGTTTTGACTTCAGGTCAGGAAACCTTAAATGGATTCCCAGGTTCATGACGGTTTATGGGAACCGGCATGAACCCTTTTTGGTTATTACGGTACATGACGGTTTATGGGAAACGGCATGTTACCTGGTTATGTTATTACGGTACATGACGGTTTATGGGAACTGGCATGTTACCTGGTTATGTTATTACGGTACATGACGGTTTATGGGAACTGGCATGTTACCTGATTATGGATATTATGGATCATGACGGTTCAGGGGAACCGGTCATGAATGTTTATGTTATGTATATATATGTTCATCTACCTTCCTTTACTTCCATTATCTCCTCTGGAGAGGGTCGTTGGCCTGGGTGGACCCCGGAGTAGTCACGGAGCACCGACTGAGTGGAGTCACCCCCCAGTTGGGTTCCTTACTCTCAGGAAGGCTATGGTTACTATTACCTCGGGTAGAATCAGTGGTCTACGGACATTGACCTTGACTTTGAGATGACTCGGATTGAGACCCGGGTAGCACGCGGGTAACTTTGGATACCGTGACAGGATTGGTTGTGTGACTTATATATATGTATGTGATGGATATATGATATATGATATGTGGCGTGTACAGGTGTGCACAGGATTTGAGCAGTGGCTCGTGTACTTGGTTTCTTTATGGATTTGGGCAGTGGCCCGTATGGTCGTTTTCATTGTGGTCCTTTCGACCTTGGTTTATATCTGCTTGGGGCTTAGTTCCCACGTATGATTTCTTTGGTTAAATGGTTTTCGAATGCATGCATGCTTTTTAGTGGAGGGTACAAATGTCTTCTTATTAAATGTTTTTATAAACTCTTGTTTTGTCCACTCACAGTTTTTAATGTTTTGACTGCCCTTCAGGTTGACAACGGATGTGGACTGTAGCAGAGACCGAGATATCACATTCCTCCTCCGGATCCTGGCGTACTCTGATAGCCCGGGAGGGCAAAGGTCGGAAATATCCCTTGTCTGACACTTCGTGTCAGACGGGAGCAGGGTCATCCCGCACTAATCCCGGGGGGATTGGGATGGGTCCTGTCAATATTTGATTAAACAAACATATATTATAATAGCATGCTTTATGAGCATATTTTACCAAAGTAGGTATCTGTATTTACAAGAAGTGACTTGTAAGAAATAAAATTTGCATTAGCTAGTAGCATTATTATATTCCATCAATCTTGACTAGGTACGATCACTGATAAAAATATCGTCGGTTTCGCCGATATATCACTCGATATATCGGTGAATTTGGCTAGCGACACGTAAGAGAGGGGGAGAAAGAAATTGAGCAAAATATCGATGTTTTCGTTGTTTTAAGCTTATCGATCTCCTTATTTCATTAAAACCATCGAGATAGGAATAAATTTCATGAAAATCGGACGTAAAACCAGTGAGTTACAGCCGGGTCATGTCGCCGGGTCAAAAAAACCCGAATAGCAGACCCGCGCAAGGTTAGGGACGACTGTTTTTAAGTCAGTAAGTTTACTTTATATATTATTTGGTTGGATAATTTTTCAATTGGGCTTGTTAGTGGAGTTGGTTTGGCTTGTGTTCATTAATTAATAGGTGTGCATGCTTGCACCTGGGTTCGACACCCCAAGTGCGCGCATTTTGCTTCTTTTTTTTCCATTTATTCCCTTTTTTTTCCGTTTATTCCCTTTTTTTCATTTATTACTTTTTTTCATTTATTCCTTATATTTTTCATTTATTCCTTATATTTTTCATTTATTCCTTATTTTGAACTATATTTTTAATTTATTCCTTATTTTGAACTATATTTATCATTTTTTCCAATTTTAAATATATCAATCCTTTCCAATTTTAAATATATCAATCCTTTCCAATTTTTGAACAAAGATTGACTCTATTTTTTTATTCATTTTTCCAATTTTAAATATATTTACTCATTTGATAATTTTTCTTCCATTCAATTTTTTTTTTATCCTTATGGTTATGTTTTTAATTATATTAACATTCAATTATAGTAATTCACTTCAATTTATGTTTATGTTTAGATTTTTATATTATCAGTCATCGGTAGAACCCTATTGTATCATATTATTCATCATATATTTATTATATCAAAGTCATTTTTTAGTTTTTATATTACCAGTCATCGGTAGAACCCTACCAAACTGAAATTCTTGCAAGAGTTTGGGAACATAGAACCAAAAGATTTAAACATAATATACTAGTAACTCGGAGAATTTATCCGCACGATTAATTGTGCAGGGTGTGGCGGTTGGCAAGGTGTTGCAGCCTTGAAAGTACGTGGTTGTTAACACGCACCTCCGTAATAAGTTTAAATTTTCAATGCTGTAATTTATTCTAGATAAATATAGTTTAGATTAAGTAGAGAAAAACCTTTCTCCTCAATGAAATTAAATTCTTTTATTTTTTACACCAAAGTGGCTCTAGGGTATCTAGTTTGCAACCCAAGCAACATGTCCCTCAGGAAGAAAATGGCAAACAGGCTCAGCTCCAGGTTTCACTTTTACCTCCGTTAGTGCAAAATTCTTAGGGTTCCATCCAGATGTGTCTAGATGGCATATTGTTACCGCCTTTGCGTGGGTCCCATCAGCACCTACCAATGGCACCATGTATGCTCTTTGCCTTCCAAATGCGTGACAGTAGAATACAGCATGAGGGTACCGCTGCTTGTGACAAGCAATGAGCTTGTCAATGCCGGACGCCTGCAACTTCTTCACTCCAGGGGTAATTGTGTAATTTTGCAGGGCCACTCCTTTTTCGACCTCCGTTGCGATTGCTTGTACGTTTCTTCCGAGTTTGGAAGTGGCGTAGTCAACCATAGCCTCTAATGAGGTGGCACAAAATTTTTCTTCCCCGTTAAATGTTGGGCTTTCACAGTATTGGATAGTGGCTTTCATAACCCCTGTTTCTGCAGTCCCTGGCTTCACTGAGAAATGGCTAAGAATCTCTGGTAGCTTGCTAGATGAGAATGGGACTGATTCTGCCGTATTTCAAGGGAAGAAAGGTGAGCTACTTGTGTCTCTAGCTAAGCTATATCTCATTGTCGTACCAGGTTGAACGTCCGTCTCTAGGAAGAAAACCTTACGGGTTGGATCTTTATCAAGGAGTTGGTTGCTAGCATCAGCACTACGCTCCCGACGGTAAAGGGCAAGGGCCCTATCTGCCGCAGCGTCTACATCTCGGCCAACAAAGTTCTTGTTTGGTGTCCCAACAAAGTTCGTGGTCAATCCAGCAGAGTCTGCATATTTACGCATATACAAAGATATGATAACATGTGGAAAATATTTAAAAAGGATGAGTTTGTATTTTAGATATGATCAAATGAGATTGAATAACTCATTATTAAATATCTTTTTTTTAGTTTGTATCAAATGGATTACTCGAGAAAGAAACTAATCTAATTATTCAATACATCTTGAATTTTATGAGTAGTTATCTAATTCAGCCCAATCTATATTATCGAACAAGATCTGTTAACTTGAGGCAATTTTAGGCTGTAATTAATACATACCCGGTTGGACAAGTTCTTTGAGAATTTTTGGCATTGGTGAATTTGGCAAGACGGAGTTCCAATAAATTTGAGCAGCAGGTAATTCTGCAGCGTGAGCTCCTCTTGCCACCAGAATGGTGAGCTGCAAAATTTGTAAGATTATAAAGAAAATGAAATTAGTAAATATTCGATCTCAGAAGAAAATAAAAAATAAGTTCATTGAATGCGAGGCCAATTCCTAAAGAAATTCGAATACATGGCTTGCTTACAGTGAGAAAAGCAAGGATTTTGGTGAGACGGAAGTCCATGTTAATGGTCCTCAACCTTTGTAACAAGGGAGAAAAATAAAACAAGAGGACACAAGAGAACTCAGAGTTGGCTTGTATGTAAACATGTTCAACTTCCTTCAATATTTATAGGGAAATTTAGGTGACAGTTACACTAATCGTTTGGATTATGTGTAAATCATGTAGTCTTCCATTTCATCTATTTTCAGAATTAGGTGTTAATCATGTTGTCTTCCATGTCATTAATTGTTAGAATTAGTTGTAAACCATGCAGACTTCCATTTCATTAAAAGGAAGACCGAATATTGTCAGGATTAGGTGTAGACCATGAGGATGTCCATTGCATTAATTGACGAAATTAGGTGTAAACCATGCAGTCTTCCATATAATTCATTGTCAGAATTATGTGTAAACCATGCGGACTTTCATTTCATTAATGGTCAGGATTTGGTGTCAACATACAGACTTCCATTTCATTACTTGTCAGAATTAGATGTTAGCCGTGTAGACTTCCACTACAATCATTGTAGGATTAGTTGTAGACTATGCAGACTTTCATTTCAATAAATGTCAAGACTATATAAAACATGCAATCTTCGATCCATTTCATTAATTGTTAGTATTAGGTGCAAAGCATGCAAACTTCTTTTTAATAATTGCTAGGATTATGTGTAAACACCACAGTCTTCTATTTCAGAATTAGCTATAAATCATACAGTTTTTCATTTCATTAATTGTCGTGAATATTTGTACCATGTTGTTTTCCATTTCGTTAATTGCCAAAATTATGAGTAAAGTATATAGGCTTCCATGAGGTGTAAAACCCACCCATTTCCTAGGTATAAATGAGCCCCTCTGTTTAATTACCTCACCACTGCTCATCAAAGACATGATGCATGTGAAACTACGCAGAACACATGCACAAGTTAAGCCAATATGTTTTGAACATTATCAATATCTTTTTTTATTTCTGCCAAATAGCATTATCTCTTTTATAGTTTTCGGTGTCATTACATTATCAGAATTAGGTATACGTTTATCATGCACCTTATCATTTGTAATCTTGGCTAGGTCTGTGTTGACATCTATTACGTATTAAATTTAGTATATTGTTTTTTTCCAAACATAACATAATTTCCTTTTCGGTAATTTATGATTCCACAGTATTTAATTGCATGTCTCAAAATCCTACACCGCCAGCAGCCGCAACATCATCGCTCTACAACACCACCACCAATTTTGACATCGTCGTCCAATATCAATATTGCTGAGTGCATTAATACATCAATCTCCCTCTTAGGCAGTCTCAATTCCTTACTTATGCGTACTCTTACAATACTTGCAGTGTAGGGGATATAAAAAATCAGTGAATTGAAGGTGGTTAGCACGGTAGTCCGGCATTGAAAGTGGCTGGTATGGGGAGGTCTGGAATTGAAGGGCTTGTCTGATATCCACAGAGTGAATGAGTTTAGTTGTGGAAATTGATTTTAATAGTAAGCGAACTCTATAATACAAACAAAATAGAAGCTTTTCTCTTAGGGATAAATTCGTATATATGGTTACTGTGAAGTAGGGATGGTTGTAGTCTTTTGATTAATTGGATTTTAGGATTTTTAAATTCTCTTATAAAAAAGTTAACCAGACAAATATTCATGGTTGAATTAATTTTCTTCCCAAACTTGCTATTTGATGAAATAAAAGAAATCAGACTTAGCTAATTAATAAGTTTTAGAAGAACTCAGAAGTTTTATGGATCATGTATAACTTATATTATGTAAGAGTGTGTAAATCATGCATCATACCATTTGCTGTCTTGAATATATCCAAACTTTTGCCACTGCAGCTGTTAAAAACTCTTAGGTTTTTAGTAGGCGTTGAAACAACAAATTTAGAGTTTGCAGTCACAGCAGCATAGTTAATAACATATAATTTAGTAAATAAACCTGAGTTATATTCCGGTTTGTGTTTTGGATTTTGGATTAATTATAGAATTCTTCTCTTATGTCTAAGTTGAATTGACGATGGATCTCTTTTCCTTATTGCAGATATGACCAAAAATGTGTGAGTATCAAAGCCATTATTCTCGCTGGTTTTGTTTAAAACCCAAAGCTACAAACTTTATTTTCATCTTAATTATAGGACAACAATGCGAAGTCGCATTAATCTTCCTATAGTTCTATGATTGTGGAATAGTAGTGTCTACTGTATTAGATTCAATTCATAATATTTATGGGACGAAATGATCACTTATAGCTCTTAAGTTGTGTATGAACTTGGTGGCTTTGTTCCTTATACTAAAGTGGAAGAATGTTTTGAATTTGAGGTGACGGAAGATCTTCAATCAGATCTGATACACATTGCGAAGTTTATACTTGGTGAGTAGGCATTTCGGTAGTGACATGGATTACAGAATATCATATTAGTATTTGGATAGAGTTGGGATATTGTACTAAGACATGAAAGGAGTCGTAGTTGGGAAATAGGGCTCGGAAGGAGACTGATGGTTTAAAAATTAGTTACAGGTCCAAATATTGAATGAGGGTTCATGTAGGATCTCAGGACATTGTTGCGCGCCCGTTAATTGCAGTTGTTGGATAATTTCGAGGATGAAATTCATGAAGTAGAGTAGATTGTAACAACCCGATAATACGGAAATGATAATTTTGGGAAATTGAAAAGAAAATTGACGATTTTGCCCTTATAAGTCAAATGTTGAACTCTATTTCCGGGTAATTCCTTACACTTTTCGTGAAGACCGTTGTGTAGGTCTCGAGTATTCTATGCCTCCGACGCTGCCTCAACGTCAACCCCCACGCTAGCTCCACGACCTGGAGGGCAATTTAAAACAGAAGGTGTGAGTGGACAATAAATAAAAGAAAAGTTTCCAAAAAACCATTTCATAAGAAAACCAGGGTTTTAGCCCTCCGTTTTGATATCACACATGCATAACCCATTTACTGAAATCAGTTATAAGTCACATAAAGGTCATCATAAAAACAGAATTGAAAACAGTTACAGAAATCACGTCATAAACATCACAAAACCATCATAAATACCAAGCAAATCATTATCCGATCAAACCTGCTGGAACTATCCGAGTCTTTAAACTCCCGAGTCTTTAAACTCAATCTAGGCCTCAATAATATCCGAGTCTTTAAACTCAACAGGCCTACGGGGGAAATATCAATATATCCGAGTCTTTAAACTACCGAGTCTTTAAACTTAATCCGGATCTTTAAACCCAATCCGGGCCCGTCCCCCGTCAATCACAATATAATCCAGATCCAGCAAATCCAATCCAAAACCATTTGAAAACCTTTTCTAAATCCATATCCAAACCCGAGTTCGAAATCACTAGTCTGATGCCCTTTCGGCATCCAGAACCGTCATTCCGAACCCAAATCCGGAATTCCACTTTTCAACTTTAAAACCAAATATCGTTACCGAAATCCGATTCTAAAACCGAAAGCCCTTGATTATCAAATAACGTCTCAAAATCCATTTAATATCATTGAAAACCACTCATCGTTTGAAAACCCCAATTCATGGCATCAAAATCAAAATCCAAACTTTTCTCATAAAACGTGCTGAAAACCATATTTTCTCGAAAACCGTGCAATTATGTAAAACCAACACCACATATTCAACAATCATGAAATCATATGTAAAACCATAAAATAATTATAGAAAACAGTCATGCATGCTTGAGTTTAGAGAAGGGGTTCACTCACAGTCATCGGCACGTCACTCGCGCCCCGTACGCCCCGTACTTTCCTCAGCTTCCTCGGGAAGTCCCGATCCTGTCACAAGTCACCAAAGTACGTCACTAACACGTCTACCAAGACTCTCCTAATTTTCCCCAAAATCCCCGGGTCCTAAGCGTAACGAACCGGAACCCTAAACCTTCACCCTCGCGGAACTAACCTCAAATGACGTCCCAACAACCCGAAACCTAGTTCAATGGATTCGTTACGACATTTGGAACAAGAACGTTGTTGGACTCTTCACCGAAAACCGCCGCACGGGTCCCCACCCGCCGCCCAAAGTTGCTGCGCGTGGGCCTCACGCGCCTCCACACGATCACTGTTCATCATCGTCTACCTTGGGCGAACCGGTCTGAACCGGCGTACCCGGTTCTCAGCCATCCCTTCACCGTTTCGACTCCTCTCTTCACCATCCTCACCGTCCAATCCTAAACAACCTATTCCCCTTACTCTCACACCTCAACACAGCTTATAACTCGTCGTCTCAAACTTGAAACCAAACCCGATCAGTCCCCTGTTTCGGTTCCCGGCCACCCAGTCACTCCCCCGTCACGGCAACCACCTTAGACGGTTCCTAGGACCTCACTGAAGCTCACCCAACTCACCAAATCCCTCGACTCAGCCCCTAAGTCCACGACTTCCCGTTTGAAAATCACGGCAAAATAGAGCAATTGAAAGAGAATGAGGAATTACCTATGCTCAGACCGCCGCCGTGAGCTCAGCCGTGCCTACACGACTCCTCCAGTCCACCTCCGTCCTCTGGACACCTCCACCAGCCTCAATTGGTCGAACACGGCAGCACCTCCACCCAAAATCCTCTCCGTTTCTGGTTTTCCCGTGAGCTCACTCTTCCTCCTCACTCACTCACGATCACACAACCACTCCAATTCACTCCTCAACTCTCCCTTAATCTCTGTTCACTCTTACCAGCTCACAACAGCACTCACTACCCTTCACCTGGTCGATTCCCTCTCAGCCTCACTCTGTCTCTGTTTTCTCGCATGCACGGTTAACAGCCCAAATAATTGGAACCGTGTAAAATCCTGGAATCCACTAGACCCATGCCACATGTCACAATCCTCTCAATCCTCTCACAAATATCTAAATCTCCACTGTACACCTGGCCTTATCAGATTGGCCCAAATCCCAAGACATAGAAAGACCAAAATGCCCCTCACTTGTGACTTAAATTACGATTATGCCACTACCTTTCTAGACCCGTAACTCACACATCCTAGGTCCGATGAACACGTGCCACCTGTCGTTGAACTCAGGACGACGAGATCTACCTAACGGTCCTAAGTCAACGTGTCAAAACCCGATGGTACGAAAAGTCAACTTTTCCCCCTATTTTAACCAAATGACGAAAGTGCCCTTAACCTTCCGAACATCATAACTTCCTCCTCGGATGTCGGAATCGGGCGTGCCACCTGTCTACGGATTCGTGACGTCCCGAACTACGTCACGGTCACCAGTCAATACCCACTTGACCAGCCAAACTAAAAATCAACTATTTGCCCAACCTAGGGGCAAAATCGTCTTTCTATGTTAACTGACCTATCATAACCAACTAACCACCGATTAAGCTCACTAATCCTTGACTAATCACCGTCTTAATCCTAATTTTCGAGACGGATCCTTACAACCTACCCTCCTTAAAAGAATTTCGACCCCGAAATTCCACAACTCGTTCCCAACACTAGGGGTCTTCTACCCGGTGATCAACACTAACTCAACAACAACTACTCCTAGGTTTCCAATCTATCATCTCCACCTTGGGTATTTCACACCATCCCCAACTACGAGTTCACCACTCCTGACCCTCTCTCAGGACGACAACAAATTTATGGTGTACGCAAGGGAAACTCTATGAACAGAAAACAAAGGTATTTTAAAATACCTCATATAGAGTACCCAATAGAATTCATAGAGTACATCCTCACGTACTACCACCTCACCTTCCAGAACCCAACTCAAATCCTAACCCAGAACAATCTAGTCCAAACAGGAAATCCTACCTACCAGATCATTCCCCTGCTGTCACACCCCTCGGCTGCTACTTCGACTACTTGTCGGAATAAATCTACCAAGTCCTAAAGGCAAATCCTAGATTGTGGATTCTCTTCCTTCAATAACCTCATATCGATCAGTTATAGTCACTCATTTCCCTTCTCTTCCGTCATCCTTGAACGAAACTCATTGAACTCCTCAACCTCGTCACTCCAGGTCACCTAGGATAAGGCCTAGACGCTATTCTGAAACCAACAACAAAGTAGGTACAACATAACAAAGGATAATAAAAGTACCTGTCCCCGCACCAGGTGCCGACTGAACCTCCTGCTGAGTCGTCGAAAACACTCGAGCCGGGGGTCCTGCAGATCTACCATGGCCTCCCACACCACTAGTGGCACCACCACCTCCTATAGTGCCCGCTGTCCCTTACGCTGACGCTGTACTCCGTCCAGGCTCTGCCGCTCCTCGGCTTACACCACCTTCCTGTGGTAAAAGTCGGCACTCACGTCGGAAGTGACCTCGCTCCCCACAGTAGAAACACACATCCCGATAGAAGGAACTGGTCTCCCTGTAGACGCAACAGACGTCGCACTAGCTTGCGGAGTCGGCTGTGCTCGGTAACCACGGAATCCCCGAGCTCTGGAAACTACCAGGTCTACCAAAACGATCATTGCCCGCCGACGATGCCCCATTGAAGTTACCCCTCTTCGGTGTCCTCTGACTCGAAGCTCCAGAAAAAGGTGGCTCCCGGCATCGTACCGGCAAGCTAGCCTCAACCCTCACCATAGCGTCCGACAACTCTCGGAGGGTAGCAAACGATCCAGCCGTCACTATGGTTCGAATCTCGCCTCGCAAGCCCAACTCAAACCTACGACACTTCTCGTTGGTCTCCCACGAGCTGCTGGTTGCACTGATCGATTAACCGTGTAGGGGAGTGGAGAGAGGATTCGTTTGGCATCATTTTGCTATCTGTTGAGATTGAGAGAAGCCGAGAGTAACTGAGAGAGCCGTGAAGAACCATTTCGGGTTTTTGGGGGGAAAAATCCAGAGTTCAATTTCTACGGGTTTTGGGACCAATCTAGACACTGAGGAAGCTTTTTGGGAGTGACAGGAACACAACCGTGCAAGAGTTGAAGAGATTTGATCAAAGATTGCTCAGGAACTCAAGTTCCAGTTCAGAGAAAACCCAGTTTGGAGGGAAAATCGAAGATCAAATTGTGAGGCCATTTGAGCGAAACCAAGGGCCGTATTACTCTTCTGGGAGCAATAGGAAACCGACCACATCGATTTCGAAGGACATCACTCACGAATTGGCCAAGAACTGAGGCCCCTGGTTCTGAGAATTTTCGAGCTTGAGGACGGCTATTTACAGGTAACGATTTGTTCAATTGATCATGTGGTTACGTTAGTTTAGGTATCCTTAAGCTACTGTCTGAGTTAATTGGATAATGGAACTATTTTGGGTGAGTTCTAGATGATGACCCGTTCGACTGTTCAGGTCTGAGTTGATCGATTTGGGGCATGTCGAAGTAATTAAATGACTTAGAACTCTAATTAGATGATTATAGAACATGTTAGGATAAAAAAATGAGAGCAATTGAGTCAGAATTGATGGTTAATTGGACGGGTTGAACACGCGGGTTGAAGATCCGAATAGCGGTAGTCGGTTGAAGATGGTGACACTGTAGCAGTGTCACTGTAGCAGGCGCGTGGCCTACACGCGCAGCCACTTTGGGCGTCGCGTGACGGCGCGTGTGATGTCATCTCCAATCACGATCAACATGAAACTTATTCCTTTCAATCTAATTCACATTTTATCTTTAGAGTTCGAGTCGATCGGGAGTCGTTCGGGATAATTTCGGGAGTTCGGAAGTTTAGGTCCTTAAGGTTAATTTCGTCGAAAAATCCGGGAAAATTAGGAAAAATCATACGAGTTATTTGTGGATGATTTTAACCCTCCTTATACGTTTTTACAGGCCTGGACATTTCCGAAGCTACTGAGGAGCGCACGGGGCGCGATTGACTCGTCCTAAAACCGTGAGTGGACTTTTGATTTCCAAATTGTGCATGCATGACTATTTTACTTATTTATCTTGTGTCTTCACTCATGTGGAATCCTGGTTTATTGTGTTTATAAATGGTTTTGGGTTTAAAGACCCAGTTGATTATTTGACCTGGTTTTGGGTTTAAAGACCCGATTTCCTTAAACTGTTTTCTGCAAACTTTTGTTTCGGTCCACTCACACTTTGTTGTTTTAACTACCCTCTAGGTCGTGGTACGAGTTCAGGGCCTAGCGCCGAGGTAGAGGCAGAGGCATAAAGTTTTCCGTTGCAGAGTAGTTAGTTCACAGAGTAGGATTTGTTCTTTCACTTGTTTTGTAATGTTATGCTCTGTGAAACTATGGACTTGATGTCCAGTCAGTTGTATTTGTTTAATCTCCCTGGTCTGACAATGGGTGTGATGTATTTTTATTTGGTTTTCCGGTCTTTTAGGTTCGATTGTCAGATGGTAGCAGGATGCTTCCCGATTATCGAGGCGATAATTGGGGTGGGTCCTGTCAATTGGTATCAGAGCATAGGTTTACGGTTCGTGTCTGGCACTTGGGTGTGCCTCGATTATTGTACTAACTTATGCCTCTTTCAGAAAGGACGAACGACCATGCCTCCGCAACGTGAACCCCCTCCACGACCTGACGGTGATGCCGAGAGTGCTTCGATTGAGCGAGCCCAACGTCTTGGGGCTACGGTGTTTAGTGGTGGAGCGGACCCCGAGGATGCCCACCATTGGATTTCTCGATTTGAGCGGACTTTTACTGTGATGCACTGTCCTCCCGAGGAGCGAGTTATGTTGGCTACCTTTTTACTTGATGGATCTGCTTATGAGTGGTGGTATACTCTGGAGTTGTCGGGTTGGGATGCCCGTACAGTGACTTGGGAGACCTTCGTGAACGGTTTCTGTATCAGTATTATCCCCGTTAATTCTGTGATGCTAGAGAGACCGAGTTTCTGCAGCTCCAACAGGGGAGCATGTCGGTAGCAAAGTATGAACAGAAATTTCAGATGCTAGCCCGTTTTGCTCCTACCTTTGTGTCTACTGAGGCTGAGAAATTTCGTAGGTTTGAGCTTGGCCTACGGGGTGAGATACGGGCCATTGTGACGGCTGGAGCTTTTACTACTCTCAGAGAGTTGTCTAATACCGCAGTGGGGGTTGAGACTAGTCTCTCGACACGTCCACAGTACTCTGGTGGTGGACAACGTCGAGAGCGTTCATATCCTGGATAGTATGGTCAGAAAGCCCCGAAGAAGGGACATTATGGTGGAGCCTCATCTGCAGGCAATGATCGTTATGGTAGGCCTGGTAATTTTCAGAGTCCCGAATTCAGAGCGCCTAGGACACAGACTGCTCCGCAGGCGAGCGCGACTTCGGTTGCTTCCACAAGACGGCAGAGTGGTGGTTTTGCTCGAGATGCTTCCAATGTTATCTGTTTTTTCTGTGGCGAGCGGGGCCACTATCGGAGGGAGTGTCCATCTTTGCCACAGGGTGGTGGCGCAGGCCGGGGTGGAGCAGAGCAGGGACGGAACATAGCTATAGTTTCCGAAACTGGGAGTACTAGAGGAGGAGGTACTGGAGCGACTAGTGGACAGAGGGGCCGGGGCCGTGGACGAGCAGCTGGACCACAGGCCCGAGTTTTTGCTGTTACGCAACAGGAGGCCAGGGCAGCACCTGGTGTTGTGACAGGTACACTCACGATCTTTGGACATGATGTTTGTGCTTTAATTGATCTCGGAGCTACTCATTCGTTTATATCACAGGATTGTGAGTTGTTGGCGGGTAGAGAGGTGTCCGCACTAGACTGTGACATGGGTGTGAGCACGCCCACATGAGATGTATTTGTGGTAAATCAAGTGTTGCAGGAGTGTCCTGTAATGGTAGGCGACGTGGGTTTGGTTGCAGACTTGATACTTTTGGACTTGCACGACTTTGATGTCATTTTGGGAATGGATTGGTTAACGCTCCATCATGCTTCTATCGAATATGTCGATAAGAAGGTTACTTTTCGGAGCCCGGGGTTACCGGAAACCATCTTTCAGGGAATACAGCGAGCAACTCCTGTCGGAGTGATTTCAGCCCTGAAGGCAAGTAAGCTGTTTTGGAAAGGGTGCCAGGGTTACCTAGCTCAAGTGTTGGACGCACGAGCTGCACCGTTGAGAGTGGAGGATATACCGATAGCACGGGAGTTTCCGGATGTCTTTCCGGAGGATCTACCGGGATTGCCACCTCATCGAGATGTCGAGTTCACTATTGATCTTGTTCCAGGTACGCAGCCTATATCTCAAACTCAGTATCGTATGGCGCCAGCTGAGTTGAAAGAACTGAAGGCGCAGTTGCAAGAGTTACTTGAGATGGGGTATATTAGACAGAGTGTATCCACTTGGGGAGCCCCAGTGTTGTTTGTGAGGAAAAAGGATGGGAGTTTGAGACTCTGCATCGATTACAGGAAACTGAATAAAGTAACAGTCTGGAACAAATAGCCGTTGCCTCGGATCGATGACTTGTTCGATCAGCTGCGAGGAGCGCAGTACTTCTCCAAAATCGATCTTCATTCTGGGTATCATCAGTTGCGGGTTAAGGATGAGGACCCAAGACAGCCTTTAGAACCCGATATGGTCATTATGAGTTCCTTGTGATGTCGTCTGGTTTGACCAACGCACCCGCAATGTTTATGGATTTGATGAACCGAGTGTTACAGCCATACTTGGATCACTTTGCCATCGTGTTCATCGACGATATTCTAGTTTACTCAAAGAGTGCGGGAGAGCACGAGGAGCACTTAAGGATGGTGCTGGGTACCTTGAGGGAAAATCAGTTGTATGCGTAGCTCAGCAAGTGTTAGTTTTGGTTGACGAGCGTGGGTTTCTTGGGGCATGTGATCTCAACTGATGGAATCAGTGTGGATTCCCAGAAAGTTGAAGCAGTGGCGAAATGGGAACAATCGATGACCGTCACTGAAGTCAGAAGTTTATTGGGATTGGCTGGCTATTACAGGAGGTTTGTAGAGGGTTTCTCTACCATTTCTGCCCCGTTGACACGACTGACGTGGAAGGGAGTCAAGTTCGTCTGGGATGACGACTGTGAGAGTAGTTTTCGGGAGCTAAAGAAAAGGTTGACATCTGCTCCTATACTGACCCTTCCTGATGATAGTGGGGAATTCGAGGTATACAGTGATGCATCCTTACAGGGATTGGGATGTGTACTAATGCAGCATGGGAAAGTGATTGCCTATGCTTCGCGCCAGTTGAAGCCGCATGAGCGCAATTATCCTACGCACGACTTGGAGTTAGCCGCTGTCGTGCATGCGCTAAAAATTTCGAGACATCACTTGTATGGTGCGACTTGCAGGCTGTTCACGGATCACAAGAGCCTGAAGTACTTGTTCACCCAGAAGGACTTGAATGTGAGGCAACGACGATGGTTGGAGCTAATTAAGGATTATGATTGCACGATTGAGTACCACCCTGGAAAAGCCAATGTTGTGGATGATGCTCTAAGCCGGAAGTCAACGCATTCTGTGGCGCACCTACGGACGATTCATTTGCCGCTTTTGGTTGAACTTCGTAAGACTAGCATTGATTTGGGACTAGATAGCCAAGGTGTCTTGCTGGCTAATTTTCATGTGAGACCACTCCTAATCGATCGGATTGTTGAGGCTCAATCTCAAGATCCTGTCTCGTGTGTACTTCGGATTGAAGTGGAAGCTGGTGAACGGCAAGATTTCACAGTCAGAGAGGATGGAGCTTTACTAAAAGAAGGACGGTTGTGTGTGCCAGACGTTGAGGCACTGAAGAAGGAGATCTTGGACGAGGCTCATAGTTCGGCCTACGCGATGCATCCTGGTGGGACCAAGCTGTATCGTACATTGCGAGAACATTATTGGTGGCCGGGTATGGAACGAGAGATTGCTGAGTTTGTCAGCAGGTGTCTGATTTGTCAGCAAGTGAAGGCTGAGAGACAAAGACCTTATGAAGCCTTGCAACCACTACCTATCCCGGAGTGGAAATGGGATCACATAACGATGGATTTTGTGTTTGGACTTCCTAGGACGCCCAGAGGTCACGATGGAGTTTGGGTGATTGTGGACAGGCTTACAAAATCAGCTCATTTCTTGCCAATACGAGAGAAGTTCAGGATGACACAGTTGGCTCAGCTGTTTATCGATGAGATCATCCGGTTGCAAGGTACTCCGGAATCAATAGTTTCTGACAGAGACCCGAGGTTTACTTCTCGGTTTTGGCAAGGTCTACAGGAAGCCTTTGGGACGAAACTTCGTTTCAATACTGCATTTCATCCTCAGACTGACGGCCAATCTGAGCGGACCATCCAGATATTGGAGGATAGGATGCGAGCTTGCGTTTTGCAATTTCAAGGCACTTGGGAATCACACCTAGCCTTGATGGAATTTGCCTATAACAACAGCTATCAAGCGAGCATTGGGATGGCTCCTTACGAAGCCTTGTACGGACGGCAGTCCAGAACCCCGTTGTGTTGGACGGACGTGGGTGAAAGGAAGCTGACTAAATCCGAATTGGTGGAATTGACAACAGAGAAGGTCAAACTCATCAGACATCGGCTCAAGACAGCCCAAGACAGACAAAAGAGCTATGTGGACCATCGGATTAGAGATCTTGAGTTTGCGGTCGGAGATCGGGTATTTCTGAAACTGTCCCCTTGGAAAGGTGTAGTGAGATTTGGCAGGCGAGGAAAGTTGAGCCCTCGTTTTATCGGACCGTATGAGATTACTGAGAGGATTGGCCAGGTGGCCTACAGGTTAGCACTACCGCCAGAACTTTCGAAGGTCCACGATGCTTTCCACGTGTCGATGCTGCGGAAATATGTGGTTGATGCATCTCATGTACTGGAGGAACAACCTATTGAACTCCGAGAGGACTTGAGTTTTGAAGAACAGCCGGTACAGATTTTGGACCGAAAGGATAAGGTGCTACGCCGGAAGACCGTTCCTCTGGTAAAGGTTCTCTGGAGGAACCAGAATGTGGAGGAAGCCACATGGGACGAAATTTCGGCGCAGATACGAGAACAGTTCCCCTATTTGTTTACTTGAAATTTCGGGACGAAATTTCTTAAGGGGAGGGGGGGAGATTGTATGTCAGGACCCACCCCGATTTCACCCTGAAAATCGAGGTAAATCCTGCTCCCGTCTGACACCACGACACAACTACACTACACCGTCAGACGCAGGACAAACTATACAAAACATTCTGAAGTGAAAGGTTTACAGAGCATAGTAGTAAATACAAAAGAAAGAAAACCGATAAACCAGATACATGCACACGGAAAATTTAAAACACTTTGGGGTCGCTCTCGTAACTTCTATGCCTCCGACGCTGCCTCGACGCCGAAACCCCGCCTTAGCTCCACGACCTGGAGGGAAATTTAAAAACAGAAGGTGTGAGTGGATCATAAATAAGAAAAGAATTTCCGAAAACCATTTCATATTAAAACCAGGGTTTTAGCCCTCCGTTTTGAAACCACATGCATAACTCAGTTATTTAAAACAATTATAAACCACATAAAGATCATCATAAAACATTTGCAAAATCATTATAAAAACAGTTATAGAAATCATATCCTAAGCATCATAAACCGTATCAGAAAACATAAGTACCAAGCCATCATTAACTGATCAAACCTGCTGGACCTATCCGAGTCTTTAAACACCCGAGTCTTTAAACTCAATCCAGGCCTCAATAATATCCGAGCCTTTAAACTCCCGAGTCTTTAAACTCAACAGGTTTACGGGGGAAATATCAATATATCCGAGTCTTTAAACTCAATCCGGGTCTTTAAACCCAATCCGGGCCCGTCCCCCGTCAAATATAATCCGGGTCTTTAAACCTAATAACCAGATCCAGCAAATCTAATCAAAACCATTTGAAAACCATTTCGAAATCCAAATCCAAACCCGAATCCGAAATCACCGGTCTGAAGCCTTTCTGGCATCCTGAACCGTCATTCCGAACCCAAATCCGGAACTTCACTTCTCAACTTTAAAACCAAATCTCAATTTTAAAACCGAAACCTTGATTATCAAAATCACGTTCCAAAATCCCTTTATAAACATTTAAACCCAATTATCATTTGAAAACCCCAAAACATGGCATTATGCTCAGAAATCGACATTCCTCGTAAAACGTGCCAAATACGTTATTTCTCGAAAACTGTACAATTATGTAAAACCAACATAGCATATTCAACAATCATGAAATCACATATAAAACCATAAAACAATTATAGAAAAACAGTTATGCATGCTCGAGTGTAGAGAAGGGGTCCACCCACTGATACCGAGCCCTCAATCGCGTCCCGAACGTCTCGTACGTT
Organism: Prinsepia uniflora; assembly: GCA_032719365.1. Classification (NCBI taxonomy): domain Eukaryota; kingdom Viridiplantae; phylum Streptophyta; class Magnoliopsida; order Rosales; family Rosaceae; genus Prinsepia; species Prinsepia uniflora. The sequence goes on along the minus strand of CM064861.1, from coordinate 32,186,278 downwards.
CCTCAGCTTCCTCGGGAAGTCCCGATCCTGTCAACAATCACCCAAGAACGTTACTAACACATCTACGAAGGTCCACCTAATTTCCCCCAAAAATCCCTGGGTCCTAAACGTAACGAACCTAAACCCTAAACCTTCACCCTCGCGGAACTATATTGAATCGACGTCCGAACAACCCGAAACCAATTCCAATGGACTCGTCACAACACCTAAAGCAAAAACCATGTTGACCGTTTTCCCAACCGCCACCGCACGCGCTACCACGCGCCGCCCAAAGTGGCTGCGCGTGGCCCTCACGCGCCAGCTACATTGTCACCAGCAACCTCTGGTCGACCCAGTTCGAACCAGTCTCTAACTCGAACCGGTGTGACCGGTTCACCGCCGTCCCGCCACTAAAACTGCGCCTCTCTTCACCATCTGCTTCATCCCGTCCTAAGGAACTCATCCCCCTCACTCAACCATCTCGACTCGACCTATAGCCCGTCGACCCAAGCTCAACCATCACGATCCAGCCAACCAGGTCACCCCCCGTCACAGTGCTGACCTTAAACCCTTCCTAGAACCTCACTGATACTCACCCAACTCACCAAAACTCTCGACTCACTCCCTAAGTCCACAACTTTCGATTTGAAAATCGACGGTAAAACAGAGCATAGAGGAAAAGTTGAGGAATTACCTGCCCTCCGGTCGCCGTCGTGAGCTCAGCCGTGAGGACACGACTCCTCCAGTCCACCTCCAGCCTCTGGACACCTCCACCGGCCTCGATTGATCGAACACGGCAGCACCACCACCAAAACTCCTCTCTGCTCTCTGTTTCCCCCCGGTTTCCCGTGGCTCACATCCACACACACCCACGACCACTGCACCTCCAAACCTCCTCAACTCACTCACTAACTCTCATTCAATCTCTGGTCACTCTCACACACTCACAAAACTCACACCCTCACCGTGCTTTATCGATTCACCCCAAATCCCAGTCTCTGTTTTCTCTCTGAGTCGAAGAACACACACACACGGGCACCCCCAATTATTTGGACCCGTGAACAAAATCCTAGAACCCTCTAGTTCTCCTACACGTGTCACAATCCTCTCCTCTCCCTCACAAATGTCTCAATCTCAGCCCTCCATTTGTCCCTCTCTGTTGCACAAATCCCAAAGTGCAAAAGACCAAAATACCCTTCTTTTAAACCAAAATTACGATTTTGCCACTACCTTCTTAGACCCGTAACTCACACGCCCTAACTCCGATGAACACGTGCCGCCTGTCGTTGAATTCAGGACGACAAGATCTACCTAACGGTCCTAGGTCAACGTGTAAAAACCCGATCATACAAAAAGTCAACTTTTTCCCACTATTTTCGCCAAATTACGGTTATGCCCTCAACCTTCCGAACATCATAACTTCCTCCTCGGATGTCGGAATCAGGCGTGCCATCTATCTACGGATTCGTGACGCCCCAAACTACGTCACGGTCATCGGTCAATACCCAATTGACCACCCGAACTAAAAGTTAACATTTTGCCCATGCTAGGGGCAAAATCGTTATTCTAGGCTAACGACCTTATCGAGACCAACTAACCCCCGATTAAGCTCACTAATCCTTCACTTAACATCGTCTCAACCCTAATTTCCGGGACGGGTCGTTACAACCTACCCACCTAAAAAAGAATTTCATCCCCGAAATTCCACAGCTAGTTCCCGACACTTAGGGTCTCCTACCCGGTAATCCACAATAACTCAACAACAACCACTCCTGGGTTTCCTGTCTATCATCTCCACCTTGGGTATTTCACTCCATCCCCAACTACCAGTTACACTTCATGGTGTACGCAAGGGAAACTCTATGAACAGAAAACAAAGGTATTTTAAAAATACCTCATATGGAGTACCCAATAGAAGTCATAGAGTACATCCTCACGTATTACCACCTCACTTTCCCAAAACCAACTCGAATCCTAACCCAGGACAATCTAGTCCAAACAGGAACTCCTACTGGCTGCTACTTCGACCACTTGTCGGAATAAATCTACAAAGTCCTGAAGGCAAACTCTAGATTGTGGGTTTTCTCCTTCAATAACCTCATATCGATCAGTTATAATCACTCATTTCCTATTCCTTCCGTCATCCTGCAACGGAACTCACCGTAACACTCCAGGTCTCCTAGGGACAATTCTAGACTCTACCCTAGGCTCCAACAATAAAGTAGGTACAACACAACCAAGGATAGTAAAAATACCTGTCCCCGCACCTGGTGCCGACTGAGCCTCCTGCTGAGTCATCAAAAACACTCGAGCGTGAGATCCTGAAGATCTACCACGTCCCCTCGAACTACTAGTGGCACCACCACCTCCTCTAGTGCCCGCTGTCCCTGACGCTATACTCTGTCCGGGCTCCGCCACTCCTCGGCCTACACCACCTTCCTGTGGTAACAGTGGACACTCACGTCGGAAGTGACCTCGCTCTCCGTAGTAGAAACAAACATCCCGACCTGGTCCACCACTTGGTCTCCCCGTCAACGCAATAGACGTCGCACTAGCTTGTGGAGTCGGTTGTGCTCGGTAACCTCGAAATCTTGAACTCTGGAAACTACCAGGTATACCTAAATGATCATCGCCCGACGACGATGCTCCACTGAAGTTACCTCTCTTCGATGTCCTCTGACTCGAAGCTCCAGAAAAAGATGGCTCCCGGCGTCGTACCGGCAAGCTAGTCTCAACCCTCACCGCAGCGTCAGACAACTCTCGGAGGGTAAACGATCCAACCGTCACTACGGCTCGAATCTCCCCTCGCAGACCCAACTCAAACCTACGGCACTTCTCGGCTTCAGTAGCCACAAATACAGGAGTAAACCGAGGCAACATCTGAAACTTCTGTTCATACTCAGCCACACTCAGATTCCCCTGTTGGAGTTGTAGAAACTCAGCGTCCTTGGCATCTCGGAAAGAACGAGGGTAATAATGATCTAAGAATCTCTCCCGAAACGTCTCCCAAGTCACAGTGTGGGCATCCCAGCCAGACAACTCGAGGGTATACCACCACTCGTACGCCGCACCGTCCAGCAAGAAAGTAGCCAGTAACACTCGATCCTCCGGTGGGCAATGTATGACTGCAAAGATCCGCTCAAGTCTCGTGATCCACCTCTGGGCTTCCTCAGGATCTGCCCCACTACTAAAGGTAGTAGCCCCGAACCGCTGGGCTCGCTCAATCGTAGCACTCTCTGTCACTCTTGCTGCTTCGTCTTCAGGTCGTGGAGAGGATCTACGTCTCGGAGGCATCGTCAATCGCACAGTGAAAGAGGCATAGAATCAGTCAGACAACCTAAACACAACCTCACAGACCGACACACCCAACAAACTCAACAAACCTATGCTCTGATACAAATTGTCAGGACCCAACCCGGTTTCACCCCGAAAACTGAGGTAAATCCTGCTCCCGTCTAACACCCCGACACAACTACACTACACCGTCAGACGCAGGAGAAACTATACAAAACATTCCGAAGTTAAAGGTTTACAGAGCATAGTAGTAAATACAAAAGAAAGAAAACCGATAAACCAGATACACGCACACAGAAAATTTAAAACACTTCGGGGTCGCTCTCGTAACTTCTATGCCTCCGACGCTGCCTCGACGCCGAAACCGCGCTCTAGCTCCAGGACCTGGAGGGCAATTTAAAAACAGAAGGTGTGAGTGGACCATAAATAAGAAAAGAATTTCCGAAAACCATTTCATATTAAAACCAGGGTTTTAGCCCTCCGTTTTGAAACCACATGCATAACTCAGTTATTTAAAACAATTATAAACCACATGAAGATCATCATAAAACATTTGCAAAATCATTATAAAAACAGTTATATAAATCATATCCTAAGAATCATAAACCGTATCAGAAAACATAAGTACCAAGCCATCATTAACCGATCAAACCTGCTGGACCTATCCGAGTCTTTAAACTCCCGGTCAATCCAGGCCTCAATAATATCTGAGTCTTAAAACTCCCGAGTCTTTAAACTCAATCCGGGTCTTTAAACCCAATCCGGGCCCGTCCCCCGTCAAATATAATCCGGGTCTTTAAACCCAATAACCAGATCCAGCAAATTCAATCAAAACCATTTGAAAACCATTTCGAAATCCATATCCAAACCCGAATCCGAAATCACCGGTCCGAAGCCATTCCGGCATCCCGAACCGTCATTCCGAACCCAAATCCGGAACTTCACTTCTCAACTTTAAAAACAAATCTCGATTTTAAAACCGAAACCTTGATTATCAAAATCACGTTCCAAAATCCCTTTATAAACATTTAAACCCAATTATCATTTGAAACCCAAAACCATGGCATTATACTCAGAAATCGACATTCCTCGTAAAACGTGCCAAATACGTTATTTCTCGAAAATCGTGCAATTATGTAAAACCAACATAACATATTCAAAAATCATGAAATCACATATAAAACCATAAAAAATTGTAGAAAAACAGTTATGCATGCTCAAGTTTAGAGAAGGGGTCCACTCACTGATACCGAGCCCTCAATCGCGTCCCGAACGTCTCATACGTTCCTCAGCATCCTCGGGAAGTCCCAATCCTATCAACAATCACCCATGAACGTTACTAACACATCTACGAAGGTCCACTTAATTTTTTCCAAAAATCCCTGGGTCCTAAACGTAACGAACCTAAACCCTAAACCTTCACCCTCGCGGAACTATATTGAATCGACATCCGAACAACCCGAAACCAATTCCAATGTACTCGTCACACCAACTAAACCAAAAACCATGTTGACTGTTTTCCCAACCGCCACCGCACGCGCCCCCACGCGTAGCCCAAAGTGGCTGCCCGTGGCCCTCACGCGCCAGCTACCGTGTCACCAGCAACCTCTGGTCGACCCGGTGCGAACCAGTCTCTGTAACTCGAACCGGCGTGACTGGTTCACCGCCGTCCCGCCACCAAAACTGCTCCTCTCTTCACCATCTGCTTCGTCTCGTCCTAAGGAACTCATCCCGCTCACTCAACCATCTCGACTCGACCTATAGCCCGTCGACTCAAGCTCGAACAGAAAACCGAACACTTCCCCTGTTTCACGATCCAGCCAACCAGGTCACCCCCCGTCACGGTGTCGACCTTAAACCCTTCCTAGAACCTCACTGATACTCACCCAGCTCACCAAAACTCTCGACTCACTCCCTAAGTCCATAACTTTCGATTTGAAAATCGACGGTAAAACAGAGCATAGAGGAAAAGTTGAGGAATTGCCTGCCCTCCGGTCGCCGTCGTGAGCTCAACTGTGACGACACGACTCCTTCAGTCCATCTCCAGCCTCTGGACACCTCCACCGGCCTCGATTGATCGAACACGGCAGCACCACCACCAAAACTCCTCTCTGCTCTCTGTTTCCCCCTGGTTTCCCGTGGGTCACATCCGCACACACCCACGACCACTGCACCTCCAAACCTCCTCAACTCACTCACAAACTCTCATTCAATCTCTGGTCACTCTCACACACTCACAAAACTCACACCCTCACCGTGCTTTATTGATTCACCCCAAATCGCAGTCTCTTTTTTCTCTGAGTCGAAGAACACACACACACGGGCACCCCCAATTATTTGGACCCGTGAACAAAATCCTAGAACCCTCTAGTTATCCTACACGTGTCACAATCCTCTCCTCTCCCTCACAAATGTCTCAATCTCAGCCCTCCATTTGTCCCTCTCTGTTGCACAAATCCCAAAGTGCGAAAGACCAAAATACCCTTCTTTTAAACCAAAATTACGATTTTGCCACTACCTTCATAGACCCGTAACTCACACGTCCTAACTCCGATGAACACGTGCCGTCTGTCGTTGAATTCAAGACGACGAGATCTACCTAACGGTCCTAGGTCAACGTGTAAAAACCCGATCATCCAAAAAGTCAACTTTTCCCCCTATTTTCGCCAAATTACGGTTATGCCCTCAACCTTCCAAACATCATAACTTCCTCCTCGGATGTCAGAATCAGGCGTGCCATCTGTCTACGGATTCGTGACGTCCCAAAATAGGTCACGGTCATCGGTCAATACCCAATTGACCACCCGAACTAAAAGTCAACATTTTGCCCATGCTAGGGGCAAAATCGTCATTCTAGGCTAACGACCTTATCGAGACCAACTAACCACCGATTAAGCTCACTAATCCTTCACTAAACACCGTCTCAACCTTAATTTCCGGGATAGGTCGTTACATTGTAACGCCCCGGAAATTCGAAAAATGTAATATTGTAAAATATTGAATAAAATGACATTTTTACCTCTATGTTTTGTGTGGTCAAACTGTTGACTTTTTGATTTGAAGGTCGAACGGACGTTGACCGATGACCGTGACGTATTTCGGGACGTCACGAGTTCATAGACAGGTAGCACGTCCAATTCCAACTTTCGTGATGAAAGTTATGACGTTCGGAAGCCTAGGGGCATTATCGTAATTTGGGCGTTATAGGGGAAAAAAGTTGACTTTTTGTTTGACAATTGATTTTCGCATGACTCGAAGATCATTAGGTTTGTCTCGATGCACCGAGTACAACAACGGGCAGCACGCTTGAAACGGACATCGGATGACCGAGTTACGGGTCACGGAAGTTGGAGGGCATTTTGGTCTTTTTACACGGCGGTTACTGTTCATCACCGTGAAAAACAGAGTGCACCCGGCCATGCCGTGAGTGCCTGCACGATTTCTATTGTTTAAACAGTAATGGACTGGACGGTGGGAATTGTTTATGGACTTTGAGGATGTTGGAGGCATTCAGGTGTGGTTTGGGTAGAGATTCAGAGCACGAATTGATTTTAAAATGGCCATGGTTTCTGTGTTTGTGGGAATCAATTTTCAGAGACCTCAGTTGGTCTCCCACGAGCTGCTGGTTGCACTGATCGATTAACCGTGTAGGGGAGTGGAGAGAGGATTCATTTGGCATCATTTTGCTATCTGTTGAGATTGACAGAAGCTGAGAGTGACTGAGAGAGCCGTGAAAAACCATTTCGGGTTTTTGGGTGGAAAAATCCAGAGTTCAATTTCTACGGGTTTTGGGACCAATCTATACACTGAGGAACCTTTCTGGGAGTGACAGGAACACAACCGTGCAAGAGTTGAAGAGATTTGATCAAAGATTGCTCAGGAACTCAAGTTCAAGTTCAGAGAAAAACCAGTTTGGAGGGAAAATCGAAGATCAAATTGTGAGGCCATTTGAGAGAACCCAAGGGCCATATTAGTCTTCTGGGAGCAATAGGAAACCGACCATATCGATTTCGAAGGACATCACTCACGAATTGGCCAAGAACTGAGGCCCCTGGTTCTGAGAATTTTCGAGCTTGAGGACGGCTATTTACAGGTAACGATTGTTCAATTGATCGTGTGGTTACGTTAGTTTAGGTATCCTTAAGCTACTGTCTGAGTTAATTGGATAATGGAACTATTTTGGGTGAGTTCTAGATGATGACCCGTTCGACTGTTCAAGTTTGGGTTGATCGATTTGGGGCATGTCGAAGTAATTAAATAACTTAGAACTCTGATTGGATGATTATAGAACATGTTAGGATAAAAAACGAGAGCAATTGAGTTAGAATTGATGGTTAATTGGATGAGTTGAACACGCGGGTTGAAGATCCGAATAGCGGTAGTCGGGTGAAGATGGTGACACTGTAGCAGTCTCACTGTAGCAGGCGCGTGGCCTACACGCGCAGCCACTTTGGGCGACGCGTTTGATGTCATCTACGATCACGGTCAACATGAAACTTATTCCTTTCATTCTAATTCACATTTTATCTTTAGAGTTCGAGTCGATCGGGAGTCGTTCGAGATAATTTCGGGAGTTCGGAAGTTTAGGTCCTTAAGGTTAATTTCGTCGAAAAATCCGGGAAAATTAGGAAAAATCATACGAGTCATTTGGGGATGATTGTAACCCTCCTTGTACGTTTACAGGCCCGGACATTTCCGAAGCTACTGAGGAGCGCACGGGGCGCGATTGACGCGTCCTAAAACTGTGAGTGGACTTTTGATTTCCAAATTGTGCATGCATGACTATTTTACTTATTTATCTTGTGTATTCACTTATGATTTTATGTTGATAAATGTGCTATTTTGGTTTTACGTGATTTCACGATTTTTGAGATAAATATCATATTTCACGTATTCCGAGATTACGGTTTTCGCCTATGCATGAATGATGTTTTTGATGAAGTATTTGGATATGATTATGCATGTTACGTATTTATGATGTTTGATTATATTTGTGAAGTGATTTCGGGAATTGCATGTTTTGGAAATTGCATGTGATTTCGGACATAAGTCCTATCATAACAAGATATGATTTCGGAATGATTTTTGGAAAACGAATCATGTGGAATCCTGGTTTATTGTGTTTATAAATGGTTTTGGGTTTCACTACTACAAATATCTTAATAGATGACACATAAATCGCGTCATCTTTTATTATTAAGGACACGACAGTTTCGTGTCATCTATACGGGTGTCATGTAAGATATTATTAATGACGCGAAAAACGTGTCATCTATTATATTTAAGGACACGTAATAAGTGTCATAAAAATATATAGGTGTGTCATCGAAGAGAATTAATGACACTAGTAAAGTGTCATCTATTATGTTTAAGACACCTAATTAGTGTCATACAAAATTTACAAGTGTGTCATTAATGAGAATTAATGACATATTTTTTGTGTCATCTATAATATTTAAGGACACTCAAAACGTGTCATTGAAGTATATAAGACTGTCATTGAAGTTGTTTAATGACACATAAAACGTGTCATCTATTATATTTAAGGACACCTACAAGACGCCATTGAATAGATAAATAGGTGTCGTTAATTCATTTTAAGGACACATAATAAGTGTCATTAAATAATTTTCTAATGTCTTATAAAAAGATTAAGGACACATAATTCGTGTCCTTGATAATAAATTGTGCGTCATCTAAAACATTTGAAGACACATAATTCGTGTCCTTGAAAAGATACGTCCTTAATTAGCTTTAAGGACGTGTAAAATACTTTGAATTATGATAAAAGTATGTTTTTGATTAATTAAATGAAGGACAAATATGTAGATACAAAACTACTATGAAAAGTGTTTCCAATCAATACCAATTCAAACCAAAATATACGAGCGTATACTGCTAAATAATACATACGAATGATTTAAAATCTGCAACCTAACCTAGTCCACTTGGATGCAGCTATCAACAAGCTCGGCCCACTCTATTCGTACCATATCAATTTCATCTTGAGTGTAAGTCATTTTCCCTTTAAACTGCAATGAACCAACAACATAAACGTATTAATTAATCCTTTAAATGATAATGAAGGTCAAAAGAAATAATGGAAGAGGGTTGAGGTGAAGCCTAAAGAACCAATTCATTTCCCTCTTCCATGTTCTTGTATCTTTTTTTTTGTAGTTATTCCACACAAAAACAATAGTGTATTTATATACATATATAGTTAACAAAAAATCCAAATAGTCAAAACCATCAAAATTGAATTTCATTTATCACATATGAGAATCAAATTGAGGGAAGAGAAACATAAGAGACAAATATATATATATATATATGTGACTTGTTATATATATATATATATATATATCAACATATTCTGAATGATATAGCACTAACCTTGTTCATAATTGAACAGCTAGGCTCATCAATGATTTCTTTCATATACTTCATGACATAATAGCCGCATTCTACGTTTCCAACTTGAGAAGGGCACTGCACAAATTTAAACTCATCAATTGTAACTTTCATTAAGTCTAGTTCATCAAGTAATCATACTAATTTAAAGTGAAAATGCAAGCTGGACTTTACCTTTACTATTCTCCAAGTGACATTTTTCCGGCCCTTAATTCCCTTTCGAGCTTTAAATGTCTTGAAAGCACTGTATACGAAAATATAAATATTATATATGTTGACACAAATGAATTCATGCATAAAATTAATCTTTTTTTCTATCAAAACATACACATATGTACACACACACACACACACACACACACATATATATATATATATATGCGGAATATTTACACTTCAATAATGCTCTTTATCCCATGATTTATGCCACTCGAACCAAGAGAGTCCAAATAATACACCACTTCATCATAAGGGTGAATGATAGCCAATACCCAATGCCCTCTGCAAACAGTAAACAAACACATCATATTATTCTTCCATTAATACAATTAGCTATTCAATTGCTACCAACTTAATCATGGAAACGTGTCTGACCCTGTATTATAAGGAGCAAAAATTAATTGTCCTTTTTTGGAGTTCTCTAATCTAAGTGAAAGTGCAATTGCTCTTTGTTCTTCTTTTCCAGCATCCTGAGAAATTCGACCAGGATCTACAAATCCATACAATTCCTCTTGATTGTTCATTTTTAGCTGTGACCAAAGTTGCCTAAGAAATATGAAAATTAATAATTGTGGTTATGCCAAATATGAGTTAGATTAAAATCTTATATATTTGAGGATATGTCAAACCTGATGTAGACTGAAATGCAAACAGTCGAAATTTCACACATTGAACAAAATTGAATGATGTCATCTCGGGCCAAAAACGTTTTGTGCTCATTTCCAAAGATAGAAGAATCCATTATGATGGTTATGGATTGAGTCTCATCTATAGTTCCTTTAGCTAAACGCATAAGTAAACGCACTGCCAACGGTTGCTTTTGAGATGCTTGTGTGAGTGGTTGTTTACATGATAACTTTGCATGATTTGAGTACTAAAAGCAGAACAATACACATTAGTAGAACATTAATTTTGGTATAAAGTAACAAACAAATCACATTTTATACCTCATCAGTTATCACAAGATGGCGCGGCCATGCTACGTGAGAGCCAATTGCATCTTTGATATTCACAGCTTCGCAACTTGGTATCGGAAGAAGAGCAGTTTCCATAATAGCACAGTCAACAGAAACACGTAAATTTGTAGTTCCTAATGACACTCCATGTAGTAAACCATCCAATGGGATGATTGTTCCAAATGCGACAACGTTTTCGACCTTGCCTACTGCCAACTTGCATTGTTTGACCTACCAAAATATCAATTGTAGTAGTGTATAACTATATAGCTATATTAATGAGTAACTATTGTGTTCACAATTTATAGACAGATAACAATGTACCTTATTCCCTTCCATCTTTTTTTCTATCGGAATTGCAATATTGCCAGCCTGTTGCGGGATTTTGACTTTAGGAATTTCCTCTATACTAGTCTGCAGTAACTTACACAAAAACAAAATTACATATAACAATTCCTTATGAGACTTAGTCAGAGCTAAAATTCCATAGAGTTCCATCCATATTCACTTGTTTAATCTAAGAAGGCAAATGAAAAAGATCTGCATGCTAATAATAATTTATAATAATGAATGATTAAAATATATATAAATGATTATACATGTACCTTCTTCACAGATGATGGCTTTTCGGGAGGAGTATTAGTCTCATAAACTTTTCTTTTGCGTTTCCCCACATAATTTTTATCTGCACCCTTCATCTTCGCAAATTTAGACATCTCCTCTTTAGATCTTTCACTCTTACCCTCCGCTGTGCAACTATTTCTCTCAGAAATATGGTTAGCTTCAAGTAATTCCTTCATTTTGCTCAATTGATCTGGCTGTAAAAAGGAAGTAAACACATTGAACATTTTATGTATCTCCCCTATATGTAAGTTTTGTTGGTCCAATTGGTTTTGCAATACTTGTTGCTCAGCAGATTGAGCTTTGCATTTTGGAGTGTTGAAGTACGCTCTATGAGTGACACAACTTCCAACACCTCTTATACGACCTGAGCTTTCTGGTGTCCCCAAAGCAATTGTCAATATGTCATTACTTCCAGTTGCTGATATGGTTCCATCTTCCATCTGCTTAGTTACTGCAGCCTATAAGAATTAATAATATTTTAGATACTGCCAAGCACATCATTTAAGGTCAAAAAAAAATTATATCTAAACTGAATATAGGACTTACAATTGTCTCGACACGTTCTTTCACTTTTTCGTTCAGATAGTTTCCTTTTTTATCAACACGTGCCAATTTCCAAAGGACCGATCGATCAATGTCAGTGGTGATCCCAGAAGCTGCTTTCTAATTAGAAAAACATATTCAATCAAAAGATAACTTCGAATTTTGTTAACTTTATAAATGGATTAAAGAGAGTAAAGTTACTAGTTTATCTTCAAATTTCGCATAGCCCATTCTAGATAAACGATGATTATACTCATTCTTGGCTCGCCTTCTTGACTGTTCTTCACTAATTTTCTAGAAAAACAATGAACATAAACACTAACTATGTTACAACATATATATATATATATATTATATAACAAGCCACCTCCATTATCCATAAAGAACTTTTACGTACCAAAAACTCATCAGTTGATCTTTGTTTCACAAATTCCACCCATGTTGCCTGTTGAATGTAATAATAGCATTTTGGTGGAGCTTTTAGGAGTTCAGGCCATGCTTTAAACTTAAAAATATAGTTTTTTGTTAAAGTGCTCTTGAATGTCCGCCATGCCTTTCCCGCAACACTCAAAACATTTTTCCTACTTCTAGGATCCACGATGAAAGCTGTCTACAAATGCACAATAAAATATCAATATGTAGTTCCAAAGCATATAATAATAGAGCCCGTGAATGACCCTTCTCCAAAAGATTGTCAACCTTCTGAAGGAATTGATGAATTACATAGAGCCTGTGAATGACATATATATATATATACACACACACAAACACATATATAGTTAAATAGTTGTTTAGGGCAAATGATCATATGATGAATTACATAAGATTGACAAACTTCTGAAGGAATTGATCAAGGAGGAATGAAAAACATCAGCATATAATTAGCCCAAGCCTATAATAAACTTGGATACCTCAACATCAAGCTCTTAACCAAATTAATTTTCCAAATCAGGTACATTCGATCCATCTCTTTGAAATTAGAAGAGTTTTTCTTCCTAATTTTCTAATGTTTATTCTGATAATTACTTCAGGATTTTCAATAAGACCGACTTAAATATATATAATGAGCAACATAATATCCAAAACAATATAAACTTGTTTCGAATAATACCTGAACCATATCCCATATCTTTTGTTTTAGAGATAGCGGTACGTTTAACTTCCAATCAGCATATGTAATAGGGACAGTGGTACGAGCCAATATGCCAGCATAACTGGATAATTTACTACCTGAAGCTCCACAATGTTGCCCTTTTTTGTTATATGCAACTTCCAGTCGATTCCCACCGCTTCTAGATTGGACTAATTGTGGTAGTTGATTTGGACCTCTTGTTTTTCTTTGGTTGCCGATTTCAGTATCTTCTTCTGAATCTGTAGCGTCCTGATCATACTCCAAGGGGTCCATGTATATTAAAACCTACACACCTGTAAAACAAAATCATTAATCACCAAAGCTTTAGATTTCAAAATGTCAAGCATCACCTGCTTAAGAAATAAAAAATAAGAAACGGTTTACCTGTTTAAAACATTAGTGAATTAGTCTTCGGATCATCAATCTAAGTTACCAAAAGATAACTAGACAAATGGAGGTCGAATTTACAGTTTAAATATCATGTCAAAGTTTTGATAAAATGACAACTGAAAGTTAATGTCAAAGTGCACTATGTCCCATCAAAGCATAAAGAGAACATAGATACGGAAAACTAAAGAAATTAAACTACCAAAGAAAAAAAAAATAGCAAACTAAAGGAAGATGTATTAACCTCCCCAACAACACAAACAGATCAACACGTGCAATAATCCCTAATAAATTTGGTAGTTGCACAAAGAACATATACCATTAAAACCAAACAATGCAAATTCAAAATTCTTTAAGAAGAAAATCAATTAAAAAAAAACTAAGTGTGAAAACTATCAATCATATCGCATGCATAAACATATCAATTGTAAAAAATGTTCCATGACTGATAGATTATGCTCCATTATCTTCCCAAATGCCTTCACAATTATCTCTCATATAAACATCTTCATGCTCGTCGATTACATCGAATGATTCTACTGATGGCAATTTGGTACTCATGCATTCATGCTCAATTATGGTATCTCCTAGCTCATCATGATGTAACCAGTCACTTTGAGGACCTGGTAGCACTACTGACCACCGTGAATCTTCTGGATCTTCAATGTAAAATACTTGCTTCACTTGAGATGCTAAAACAAATGTATCTGATTTGTGTCCAATCCTACTAAGGTCAACTAATTTGATCCCAAACTCCTCTGTTTTGATGCCAGTGTCGTTCTTCACCCAATCACACCTAAATACTACACGAGTGAATGCGTTATAATTTAGTTCCCATATCTCTTGAATCACCCCATAAAAAGTCATATCTCCAATGATAGGATTCTTATCCTTAGAGGTCGAAATTTGCATCGTTTTGGCCACTAAGCATACTCCACTATTCTGCGTGACTTTTGAAGAATCACGAGACGACGTGTGAAAATCGCAACCATGGATTGCATATCCAGAATACTTAGTTACTTCTGCTCGAGGACCATATGCTATCCACCTCAATGTTTCTGAGATGTCGTTATCAGGAATATTGAGTTCATCCTCAACCTGAAAAAAGTAGGATGTATAAGTATTTACCATGAAAACCGTCTTATGTAATACACAAGTAAGATAGGAGTCAATTACCTTTTTCTGCAACCAGTAGGTGAAAGTTCGGTTATGTTCATCTTGAAGCCACTTCTGTTTTTTTGACTTTCTTGGGTGCTCTGCCTTCAAATATTCTTTATGCTCACTAAGAAGTTTCGAATAACAACACGTAGTTAGTTAAGAGAATAGAATGATTTATATGCAAAATGATACTATATAAGTAAAGTTTAAAGTTGAAAACTTACCCAATGTAAGGTTCCACTTCAGGTGTGTTATCCAAAACATATCGATGCGCTTGTTGCCAATACTTATTGTCAGCATTTACAAAT
Organism: Prinsepia uniflora; assembly: GCA_032719365.1. Lineage (NCBI taxonomy): Eukaryota > Viridiplantae > Streptophyta > Magnoliopsida > Rosales > Rosaceae > Prinsepia > Prinsepia uniflora. The sequence goes on along the minus strand of CM064861.1, from coordinate 32,171,267 downwards.
TTTCCAGCAGATAATGGGTAACCAACATCTATAAGTTGTGAATTATTCTTCAATGGAAGACCAATAGAATCTAAATCTGATATATACTCGCTACAAAACTCTATGGCTTCTTCTGCAATGTAACATTCGACCATGCAACCCTCTGGGCGATAATGATTTCTCACATAGCCCTTTAATATTTTCATGAACCTTTCAAAAGGGTACATCCATCGTAAATAGACAGGACCACATAAGCGAACTTCCCTCACTAGGTGCACTGTGATGTGAACCATTATATCAAAAAAGGAAGGCGGAAAAATCTTTTCAAGCAAACACAAAGTAATTACCAACTCACTTTGAATTTCATCCAACATTAAAACATCCACTGTTTTGCTACATAATGCACTAAAAAATAGGCAGAATCTGGTAATAGCATATCTTACGTGCTTTGGCAATATACCACGAATTGCCACAGGAAGTAGTTGTTGCATAAGTGTGTGGCAATCATGGGATTTCAGACCATAAAGTTTCAGATCTTGCATTGACACAAGACTGCGAAAATTCGAAGAATATCTTGATGGGACCTTAAGTTTAGCAAAAGTAGTGCAAAATGATTTTTTTTCAACCTTGGATAAAGTATAAGGTCCCGGGGGAAGAAATGTTTTTTTCTTTCCGGGTCTTGGTGTCAAATCCTTTCGTAAACCCATAGCAATAACATCTTTACGTGCTGCTGCACTATCCTTTGTTTTTCCAGGAATATTGAGCAATGTGCCAAAAATGCTCTCACACACATTCTTCTCAATATGCATAACATCCAAACAATGTCTAACATGCAATGACTTCCAATATGGCAATTCAAAGAATATTGACTTCTTCTTCCAACAAGTTCGCAGATCAGAATCGTTCAACCCTTTTTTTTGTCTTCGATTTCCATTTACAGCCGTTTTGTTTGCTATTTTGGCTGCCCCTTTTCCACTCATCACCTTCCCCATCCCCAAAGTTACATTCTTCTTGAATGGCATATTTATCTTTTTTTTTGATAGGTGGTCTATATCCTTCTTACCCCAAGTTGTTTTAATGCCTTCAACATTCTGCAATATCTCTTCACCACTTAACGGATATGGAGCTGAGCCAAGCTCTTCATTACCGTCAAATGGTCTTTTTTGTCGTCTATACCCATGCTCATTCGGTAAAAATTTTCGATGACCGGTAAATGATACCTTTCTACTAAATTGAAGCCATTTAGAAGATGTATTTTTACCACATATTGGGCAGGCATAATAACCTTTCACATTGCAACCACATAAGTTTCCATATGCAGGAAAGTCATTTATTGTCCATAATAACACAGCTTTTAACATAAAAGTTTCTTGACCATATGCATCATAAGCTTCAACACCAACCCCCCATAGAGTTTTCAAGTCATCAATCAATGGTGCCAAATAAACATCAATATCATTACCCGGTTGCTTAGGACCTGATATCAACATAGTTAACATCATGAACTTTCTCTTCATGCACAACCATGGTGGAAGGTTATAAGTGACCATAATTATTGGCCAACAACTGTACCTACTGCTGAGGGACCTATGAGGATTTATTCCATCAGCTGAAATTGCTAGCCGAAGATTCCTAGGGTCACTCCCAAATTCGGGCCACTTGTGATCAACAAGCTTCCATTGAGGAGAATCAGCCGGATGACGCAATTTACCATCAACCTCTCTTTCTTGGGCGTGCCAGATCATGTTTTTTGCTATGTTATTATTAAGGAACATTCTTTTAAATCTAGGAATAGGAGGAAAATACCACATAACCTTTGCCGGCACCTCCTTCTTAGTCCTATTCAACCCATGGTTATCCTTCCATCTAGACAACCCACAAGTAGGACATGAAATTGCATCTTCATGCTCTTTCCTGTATAGTATGCAATCATTGGGACAAGCATGTATTTTTACATACTCCATTCCTAATGCAAACAATTTTTTCTTTGCTTCATGTACAGACGATGGTATTTCATTGTTTGGTGGAAGCAATTCTTTTAGAAAAGTTAGTAAATCCTTAAGTAATTGATCACTACCCCCATTCTTGGCTTTTATGTTGTATAATTTTACCAAGATTGATAAGGTTGTAAGCTTTGACCCAGGGTACACGGGTTTCTCGGCATCTTCTAACAACTTCTCAAACTGGGCGGGATTAGATGAAAAATGATCATATGCAGTTTCTACCATCTCTACTGTATTATCTACGGTACTCTCTACAACATCTTCATAATAATTCTTATTATTTTCGTTTTTATCATCTGGACTCATCTCAGGAACTGTTTCTCCATGCCAGTACCACGTAGAATAACTTCTATCAATACCCTCAAAAAATAAATGAGCTCGAATATTCTCTAGAATATTGAATTTAGTGTTGCCACATTTTAGGCATGGACATCGCATGTAATTAGGATCACTGGCATTAAGCAACCCGAAATCCAAAAACTTTTCAACACCTTCCTCGTATTCTCGTGATCTTCTATCCTTAGTCATCCATGATTTATCCATTCTAAATAATTAATACATAAATATTAGTATATATTGCAAAAGAACCGCATATATGTAATATCAAAGCTATCAAAGTTATATGTAAAACAAGAAAAATAAGGACCTGAGCAAGGACTTACTGCCCATCAAGGCAGCAGCCAACAAACCAGAAAAACTGAAATAAGGCAAATAGGACCTGGACAAGCTCTATAAGGAATGTTCTTTAACGTATAAATTTACATCTAGTTTCAGCTATAAGGAAAGTATAAATTTACATACCTTGATGTCGAGCTAATAAATACGGCAGTATTTTCTTTAACGTTCTATCTGAAAAATTCTGCAATACATTAAAGAATCAAATGAGATCGACAAATTCTGCAACGCAATCCCCAAAATCTCCCACATGGATATCGTACTCACAACAATATGAAATGAAAAAGGAAAGTATAAATTTACAGTAGCCAAATCCATCTAGTTTCAGCTATAAGGAAAGTATAAATTTACATACCTTGATGTTGAGCTAATAAATACGGAACGTTCTATCTGAAAAATTCTGCAATACATTAAAGAATCAAATGAGATCGAAAAATTCTGCAACGCAATTCCCAAAATCTCCCACATGGATATCGTACTCACAACAATATGAAATGCAAAAGGACATGATCCCAAAAGCAATACCCAACCTTCAATCATGTTAATACTACTATTATCATTTTTCAATCACAAACAATAATTTACTTGAAATTAATGTAAATGGAAAAAAAAAAAAAAAAGATCCACATTCTAGTATACACATATTGGCTCTAACCAAATTCAATCATAATTATTTTATACAAGGTTAAGGATGGTCTATTTTATACCTATGAAGCACATATCAAAGTTATATGTAAAACAAGAAAAATAAGGACCTGAATAAGGACTTATTGCCCATCAAGGCAGCAGCCAACAAACTAGAAAAACATAAATAAGGCAAACAGGACCATCACAAACTTCAAGACCCGAAATGCAAAGCAGCACACAGATGGCCTAGACCCTTGTCCACTTAGCTATCTATTCTCTTGCTTTCCCATTTGACACCCCTTCATTTCAATAATTAAGCCTATATCAAGGAAAAAAACCTAAAAACCTTGGAGTTAAAATCAGTCACTGAGACATTGAAGGAGGCAAAGTCAGATGATGGGTAGTGAGAGGAGAGACCAATGGTTAATAAGGAGTCATTTTGAGCTCCATCTACTCAAAATACCTATACTTATATTCATATCATTAATAATGCATATGGAATATATGTACTCTATTTTCTTTTCATGTTCTCTATGTAAAACAATCATGACAAAAGAATTAATCTTTGGATGATTTACCATTCATATATATACAGAAAAAGAGATTTCTATGTAAAGTACTCTTGGAATCATCACCACTTCGACAACCAAAAATCATAATTTCTTGAATTCTGATGACAAACTACTTAAAAGAGATTATAATAATAAATAAACCAACGCAAAAAACCCATTAAATATCCATAATCTCATAATGATTATATAGAAAATATTGGATGAAATCAATAGATGTCAATCTATCATGCAACAGGCAAGGTGACCTATTCCAAGAGAAGAATTTTCTCTCTGATTTTCATTGATCTAGCTTATTGTTTTTCCAGGAAATGAACAAGATCTGCTGGGTAATTTGCATGTCCTAGATACACATAATTTAGTTTTTGCTAAAAACATGTTAAGAAACATGAAGTGTGATTTGTACGAACATATCTATGAATATATAGGATGTTTTGTACTAGTTTCTATATATCCCTGCTTAATTTATTAACAAATAATATCTGAAACCCTTTATGATCGAAATGTAAGATCTCATCAATCTATCAACCGATTTGGTAAAAAAAATGTTATTCTCTCCCTTCCTTTTCTTTGCAAAAATTTGAGCAGATCCATGCTAGCTACCTTGTAGTTGTACATATTTAATATAAGAACAGTCTTTTCTTCATATTATACACATGTATAATTGGGGCACAGAAAGTAGAAACACACACTTAATTTCCCTTTGGTTCCTTGACTGATGCAAGTCACCACGTCTGGCTTTCCAAAAATTCACTCCCTAACATACAATAAATTCATGTAATTTTAATAGAAATCCCTACAACTCTATTGCACTTCTAATCTGGGCATCCTCTGACCAAAACAAATCCAAACCAATTCGTCAATTCACCAATTAAACCATACAAAAAATTCATGTAATTTTAATAGAAATCCCTACAACTATATTGCACTTCTAATCTGGGCATCCCCTGACCAAAACAAATCTAACCCAATTCGTCAATTCACCAATTAAACCAAAACAATCAAATAAAAAAAAAACAGAAATCCCTACAATTATATTGTACTTATAATCTGGGCATCCCATGACCATACAAAATCCAAACCAAATTCGTCAATTCATCAATTAAACCAAAACAATCAAACTAAGAAAACAACTGGTACCTATAACCCAAGAAACCCACATGAAAATAGGTGAAGATATTGAAAATAGGAATAACGAACAAAACTTTGAATACCAAATAGGAATATCTTACCTTTGACTTCGATGCCAGTTGTGTTCTCCGTTGATGCCAGTCGTGTTTGTTGACTCCAATGGTGTTCTCGGCTGATTCCAGTGGTGGATTAGATTTCTCGGTCAAGTCGGTAAGAGCAGCAATTCTTGGAGATTCCTACTTTTTCGAGGTTTTCTTTGGCTGAAGTGAAAATATAGAGTTTTGGCGGAAGTGAAAAAAATTGGCTGCCCGCTCGTTTTCATTTTTGCGCGCTATAGGACCAGCAGTTGAGAAAATTTTCAGTCTTCCTCCAAGTTTCCTACCTAGTTGAGAATTTCTCTTCCTCTTAGTTTCCTCATCGGGAGAGTCTTTTGGAGAAGGATTTGGTTTATCATTCTTTTTTTCTTTTTCTTTTTTTCCTTCTCTTTTTTCGAAAGACTTGGAAATTTTAGTCAAATAAAATTTCGCTTTTTGTGTTTATTATGCGAAAGAAGTTTTTCTTTATTGCCAATTATATCATAAGTGTCATTAAAGACCTTTAATGTCATTTATTTTAAAATAGTGTCATTAAAATCTAAAATTGAGTGTCATCTATTAGCTGTTTTTTACTAGTGTTTAAAGACCCGGTTGATTGTTGGATCTAGTTTTGGGTTTAAAGACCTGGTTAATTGATGACGGGGCGGGCCCGAAAATTGGGTTTAAATACCCGGATTGAGTTTAAAGACTCGTGAGTTTAAAGACTCGGTTATTGTGATACCCCCGAGGCCTATTGATTATGTTTTGAGTTTAAAGGCTCGTTGATATCCCGGGAAGGCCTGATATTGAGTTTAAAGACTCGGATGGATCCGACGGTTTAATTGTGATTGTTGATTCACTTTTGACTTGATTTGCGTAATTGATGTTTCAAAATGATGGTTTCTGGATTTTGGTAATATTACATGATTTTTACACGAGTTATGATGGTTTTCTGCAATGTTTTCCATGTGTTTCCAAAAAAAGTTATTTCGAATGTTTAATACGCGGTTTTCAAATGTCGGGTTATGCATGCGTGTTATAAAACTGGAGGGCGAACCCCGATTTCCTTAAACTGTTTTCTGCAAACTTTTGTTTCGGTCCACTCACACTTTGTTGTTTTAACTACCCTCCAGGTCGTGGTACGAGTTCGGGGGCTAGCGCCGAGGCAGAGGCAGAGGCATAAAGTTTTCCGTTGCGGAGTAGTTAGTTCACAGAGTAGGGTTTGTTCTTTAACTTGTTTTGTAATGTTTTGCTCTGTGAAACTATGGACTTGATGTCCAGTCGGTTGTATTTGTTTAATCTCCGTGGTTTGACAATGGGTGTGATGTAATATTATTTGGTTTTCCGGTCTTTTGGGTTCAATTTTCAGATGGGAGCAGGATGCTTCCCGATTATCGAGGCGATAATCGGGGTGGGTCCTGTCATAGTACCAAAAACAACGGAAAGAAAAACCGATAAACAAGGTACACGCACAACTAAAAATGTAAAGCACTCCGGGGTCACTCTTGAGTATTCTATGCCTCCGACGCTGCCTCAAAGTCAACCCCCGCGCTAGCTCTACGACCTGGAGGGAAATTTAAAACAGAAGGTGTGAGTGGACCATAAATAAAAGAAAAGTTTCCAAAAAACCATTTCATAAGAAAACCAGGATTTTAGCACTCCGTTTTGAAATCACACATGCATAACCCATTTGCTGAAATCAGTTATAAGTCACATAAAGGTCGTCATAAAAACAGAATTGAAAACAGTTACAGAAATCAAGTCATAAACATCATAAAACCATCATAAATACCAAGCAAATCATTATCCGATCAAACCTACTGGACCTATCGAGTCTTTAAACTCCCGAGTCTTTAAACTCAATCCAAGCCTCAATAATATCCGAGTCATTAAACTCAATAGGCCTACGGGGGAAATATCAATATATCCGAGTCTTTAAACTCCCGAGTCTTTAAACTCAATCCGGGTCTTTAAACCCAATCCGGGCCTTTAAACCCAATCTGGGCCCGTCCCCCATCAATCACAATATAATCCAGATCCATCAAATCCAATCCAAAACCATTTGAAAACCTTTTCTAAATCCATATCCAAACCCGAATCCGAAATCACTAGTCTGATGCCCTTACGGCATCTAGAACCATCATTCTGAACCCAAATCCGGAATTCCACTTTTCAACTTTAAAACCAAATCTCGTTACCGAAATCCGATTCTAAAACCGAAAGCCCTAGATTATCAAATCACGTCTCAAAATCCATTTAATATCATTGAAAACCACTCATCGTTTGAAAACCCCAATTCATGGCATCAAAATCAGAATCCAAACTTTTCTCATAAAACGTATTAAAAACCGTATTTTCTCGAAAACTGTGCAATTATGTAAAACCAACACCACATATTAACAATAATGAAATCATATGTAAAACCATAAAATAATTATAGAAAAGTCATGCATGCTTTAGTTTAGAGAAGGGGTCCACTCACAGTCACCGGCACGACACTCGGGCCCCGTACGTCCCGAACGTTCCTCAACTTCCTCGGGAAGTCCCGATCCTGTCACAAGTCACCAAAGTACGTCACTAACACGTCTACCAAGACTCTCCTAATTTCCCCCAAAAATCCCCGGGGTCCTAAACGTAACGAACCGGAACCCTAAACCTTCAACCTCGCGGAACTAACCTCAAACGACGTCCCAACAACCCGAAACCTAGTTCAATGAGAACTCAGTTGGACTCTTCACCGAAAACCGCCGCACGCGCCCCCACGTGCCGCCCAAAGTGGCTGCGCGTGGGCCTCACGCGCCTGCACACGATCACTGTTCATCATTGTCTACCTTGGGCGAACTGGTCTGAACCGGCGTACCCGGTTCTCCGCCATCCCTTCACCGTTTCGACTCCTCTCTTCACCATCCTCACCATCCAGTCCTAAGCAACCTATTGCCCTTACTCTCACACCTCGACATAGCCTATAACCCGTCGTCTCAAACTTGAAACCAAACCCGATCAGTCCCCTGTTTCGGTTCCCCGCCATCCGGTCACTCCCCTGTCACGGCAACCACCTTAGAAGGTTCCTAGGACCTCACTGAAGCTCACCCAACTCACCAAATCCCTCGACTCAGCCCCTAAGTCCACGACTTCCCGTTTGAAAATCACGGCAAAACAGAGCAATTGAAAGAGAATGAGGAATTACCTGTGCTCAGACCGCCGCCGTGAGCTCAGCCGTGCCTACACGAGTCCTCCAGTCCACCTCCGTCCTCTGGACACCTCCACCACCCTCGATTGGTCGAACACGGCAGCACCTCCACCCAAAACCCTCTATGTTTCTGGTTTTCCCATAAGCTCACTCTTCCTCCTCACTCACTCATGATCACACAACCACTCCAATTCACTCCTCAACTCTCCCTTAATCTCTGTTCACTCTCACCATCTCACAACAGCACTTACCACCCTTCACCTGGTCGATTCCCTCTCAGCCTCACTCTGTCTCTGTTTTCTCGAATGCACGGTTAACAACCCAAATAATTGGAACCGTGCAAAATCCTGGAATCCACTAGACCCTTGCCACATGTCACAATCCTCTCAACCCTCTCACAAATATCTAAATCTCCACTGTACACCTGGCCTTATCAGATTGGCCCAAATCCCAAGACACAGAAAGACCAAAATGCCCCTCACTTGTGACTTAAATTACGATTATGCCACTACCTTTCTAGACCCGTAACTCACACATCCTACGTCCGATTAACACGTGCCGCCTGTCGTTGAACTCAGAACGACGAGATCTACCTAACTGTCCTAGGTCAACCTGTCAAAACCCGATCGTATGAAAAGTCAACTTTTCCCCTATTTTAACCAAATTACGATAGTGCCCTCAACCTTCCGAACATCATAACTTCCTCCTCGGATGTCGGAATCGGGCGTGCCACCTGTCTACGGATTCGTGACGTCTCTAACTACGTCACGGTCACCGGTCAATACCCACTTGACCACCCGAACTAAAATTCAACTATTTGCCCAACCTAGGGGCAAAATCGTCATTCTACGGTAGCTGACCTATCGTAACCAACTATCCACCAATTAAGCTCACTAATCCTTGACTAATCACCGTCTTAATCCTAATTTTCGGGACGGGTCCTTACACTTTTCCCTCCCATTATCCCCTGTTTCACCGACTTACTCTATATGTATACATATGTGTGTGCGTTTTGTGGTTTTTGAAAAACCAAACCCGAGAGAGCAAGAGAAAGGAGAGAAAAAAAGAACCAAAAAGAAAAAGGAAGGAATGAGGGCTCGAACCGCATTACCCGAAAGTATAAAAAAATAAAAAGTTGGACTTGGGCATTAGTTGAATTCGAGGGGTTGAGTTGAGTCAGAAACTCGAAGGTTTGGACGCGGGTAGAGCCGAAAGCTCAAGCACAAATTTTAGGCCCACACGCCAAGGATTGTTTAGACGACCTTGGACACTTGAAACGTTGAAAATGGATGTGAAATGAAGGTTCAGGAGTTAGGCCAACTCCCCTGGTCGGGTTGGAATGTAAAGAAAAATCGTCCAACCGCGAGAGGAAGAATATGACAATGTAGTAGGGTGCGTAAGGTCCATGCACAGCGAGGTATGGTGGCGCATGGGGGCACGTGCCCAATCATTTCAAGGTGCGATCAATATGTTTTTCAACTTAACCAACGTTACGACCATGTTGGTGCAGTTTTCGAGTTGATCGAACATCGTCTCGGGGTAGTTATGAGAGGCCGAGGTTTTATGCTGCGCTTTTTAATTCATATTTAATTTCAAAAATTAGGGAATTTAAAGGTAATATTATTTGAGATTTTGGTGACCATTGATAGTGATTTATGATAGGCAGTACGACTTCCAAAATTATGGAGAAACAATCATTTTTTGGGATTGAACTATAAGGATAATGTGTGGGTGGACTTTGTTTTTATAAATTACGATGCATGCATGCTTAAATATTTTAATTGTTTTATTCCATGGTTTGGTTTGAAATACTTTGATATGATTATTTGTCAATTTTTTTGGATTTATCAATTGATTACTCGACACAGTTTCACGGTATATTGTGAAAACAGTATTTTGGGCTCAACCCTGATGTTGGAAGTGTTTTGACTTGGTTTTGAGTCAATGATTTGTGTTACATGGGTCAGCTTAGTTTTGCGAATTAATTTTCCACAGTAAACCATCCTCGGATATGGTCAGCACTAAGACCTCAGGAGCTCGGCTCCGCACATCCTTAGGTTGTGAGGCTAGAGATATGACATCTTCCCGTTAAGAGCAACTTAAGACTAGGGTGGCTTTCCAGATGTCACTAATTCTGAAGATGAGACTCAGACGTTTGGAGCTCGACTACGCAAATCTTGAGGCTTCTACGTAGATAGGATATTCACCTAGAAGTGGTTAGGATGGGCAACTGGCAGAGACTAGGTTCTTGAGGATTGGTTGGTTGTGTTACTGAGGATTGGTTGGTTAATTTACTCTTATTGGTTGGTTGGTTTATTTCCTGATATTGGATTTGTTGTTTGATGTACTGTTATTTGTGAAACGGGCTTAAGCCTCAAGCTTAATTTTGAAAGTGTTTTGACTTGGTTATTGTTATTTCATGTATTTTTATTTATCGATTGATTACTAGACACGATTTTACATGTATTGTGAAAGTAGTATTCTGGGCTCAAGCCTAATTTTGAAAGTATTTTGACTTGGTTTTGAGTAAAGGATTTGTGTTAAATGAGTTTGATTAGTTTTGCGAATTGTATTTCCACAGTCAACCATCCTGTTATTTGATATGGTGTGTATTTTGTGCTCAAGTCTGATTTTTATGGAAATGTGGGACACAAGCTGTTTACTTGTATTTCATGTTTGTGGTCCAACGGCCTATATTTTGTTTTGATTTGGAATCTGATCATTTTATTTTTCTCATATGCATGCATATTTTACAAATTGGGGGTAAACATTTATTTTACCTTGAGGAAGAGACATGAATACATTTATCCTTTCTCAAACAGGAGTTGAGGGTGATTTCAAAATTTTTGCCTATTTTATGATCCTATGTTATTTATTTATTCGCTTCTTTATTCATTTATCCATTTTAAGCAAAAATATATGTTATAGATTAATAATTTTGGGCTTAATTTTAGGCCCAAGTCATTTGCCTTTTTTGCCCTCCTTGTATTGGCACTGCCATGATAACCTAAGTTTGGCTCCTTCAAATTGGTCTGGATCCGTCCCTCTGCAATAAGGGCAAATATATTAAGCTGGAAGTCTAGATTATAACCATGGTTAGATCTTATTATTTATATATGATATCTCCTTATTTTTCCTTAGAAGTCGGCGAAATCTAGTTGGCTGTATGATTGATTATTTTTATTTTGAACCTAAGTTCAAATCCCCCAAATTGGCAGCTCAACTTTATATAATATGCTATAATTTCTTTTTGTCAATAAAAATTGTAAGCAAGATGAATTTAGTCCATAAAACTTTGAGTTCTCAAATTGGAAATTGTTATTTTCGACCCAAAAAAAATGAAGATGGAAAATTGTTACCAACGAATGTGAATGGGTTCCACAACACCACATTAACATGGCAAATTGTTTTGATTCATGAAGCTGGATGAGAACGTCCAAACTACGCATTAAATTAAATACGTAATTTGAGTATTATGCAATTTAAACCCTTTTTGTGTAGATGTAGTATTGTTAATAGGGATCGTTCTTAACCGGGGAAATTAGGGAACATTAATAATATTTTAGTGAGAAAGAATAATGGATTATCAAAGAATAATGAATTAAAGAATTAAAGAATTAAAGAATAAAGAATTAAAGAATAAAAAAATTAAAGAATAAAAAAATTAAAGAATTAATGAAATAATGAAATAAAGAATTAAAATGGGGTTTGTGAAGATTGTAATTATAAAATAAAGTAAACAAGTAAAAACAATTAAGAACTTAATTATACTTCTACTTTAACTTTTGTGCAAGTGAACTTTCTTCAAACACATATTTTTACCAATACTCTAACATCATGCTCATATTGATCAATCACGAAATCCTACCTTAATCATCTCAAATACATGCATACGTTTTTCAATATTACAAATGCACTGAACATCGGTCATAAACACTTATAATACGATTCACCTTAAGTTTTTGATTTCAATGTGTGTCAAACATCTAAATCTCTTCAATTTTCTACTAAGTGCACCGAACAACGGTCATAAACACTTAGTGTAGAATTGAAGTTTAAGCACTAAAACATATGAAGTAAAAGAAATTCAAAAAGTAAAACACATGGAGATTGCATTCTTACTTACAAATGTTAGAAAGAAAATACCAACACATATATTGAATTATAAGTAAAACCAAAACAATAACAAGAATTTAAGTAAATGGAGAAAAGTTACACTTTCGGAACCCAAGAACAGCTTGTGATTCCGAAAGTGGATGAAAACAATGGAATGTTATTCATAAGGAACACCGAACAGCGGCTAGAACCTTATGAAGATGGAGGATAAAACATAAGAATGCGAGTTTAAATTCTAGAATTATTTCGGAAATACTTGGCCTAGGTATTTCTTAAGGAAAGCATAAAAATGTATTTAAGAGATCACAAAGAAAAATCACAAGAACAAAGTAAAGAAGAAATGAAATCAAGGATTAATATAAAATAACATAATTTAAGAACAAGAATTTAAAAGAAAGTTAATTAAATAAAAGAAACTACAAGAAGTTAAAATGGTCCACAAAAATAAAGAATAAAAGGAAAGAAGATGAACTAAAAGAAGAGAAACTAGAGAGAAAATGCAAGAACTTAAACTAGAAAGAGAAGCAAAATGGGATAAAATGGGGACCCCCTGTTACTTGAATTGAACCCCTATTTACACGCGGGCTATTGGAGCTGGTCCGGACTGCATCTTCGATCTGGACTGGATCCGTTTGGCAAGGGGGCCAGTTGCTGGAGCCTCTCCCTTGTGCTTAAATTAAAAACATGAATTTGGGCTAAACAAAAGAAATGGTTTGGGCTTTTAGCACTGAATTAATTTAAATTATAAATTAATTAATATTTTTACCGAATTTCGTCCATAATTTATTCGTTAATATTCCGATCGAGACGATTCTTTTGTCAAAATGCTCCAAATTACAAGTTTTATTTATTTAAATAGAAAAATCACAAAATAAATTAATTTATATAATTATTTACTAATTTAATATCAAAAATCAAGTATAAATGGTATAAAATAATATAAAATAATGCTTATTTGACGACCTATCACTGGACACGAAGTCCTTGTATCTCTTGACTTAAATCTACTAATTTTAACTTGTTTACTTATTTTCACAAGTCATTGATCTCAATAAACCATTATTTTCAATCATCATGTGAAAGCACCATATTCATCTGTGTTGGATAATAACAAATGTGGAACATTCTTGGGAGGACGAGAACAAATCACCTCCTGTTTAAACAATGCATCATTGTATCAGTGGTTTGAATTAAAAGGAAACCATACATTTTTTATTAGATTGTAATATGTATATATGTGTAAAATTTCTACTCAAATTGGTCATTATTGCGATGAAGGTGTAAGTTACGAATCTCCCAATTAAATTGTAACATGTCTCCTAATTTTTAGTCAATGAAAAACTTGATGACGGAACAGATTCCATTATTAGTTTTCTTGATAAGGGGTAAACTAACTGGACCCACTCCAAAATCACTTTGATAATTCTCCCTGGTTCTGCTCCCGTCTGACATGCAATCCTAAATTCCAATATTATCCCTTAGCACTAGTTAGACCAGCGATTCTTGAATTGATTTACCAATCATGCCTTCATCTCTCAACTAGCCCCGATCATCGTGCAATGGATGGAAAAGTCATCGAATCCATTAAAAAGTATGCGTGAAAAAAAAAATATTTGAAAACACATTTTGTGAGAAAAAATAAGTAGTTTCCTTCCAGTTTTATAAAACATGCAAGAATATCAGAAAAAAAAAAACGAACCATAAATCGCAAATGATAAAACGTGGGACCACAACAATCATAAAATACTCGTAGACAGCCTAGACACACTTTCCAAAATCGAGGTTTATCAATGCATGTCGCTAAAACCTGGACACTAATATCACAATCAAACACAACCAATCATCGACTCTCCCGAGCATCACGCAGGATTATGTTTATTCCAAATCTTAGTATCACACAGTCACATATACGCCCTTAACCATAATTCCAAGTAACCATTCTTTAATCTTTAATAATCCTCCTTTATTGTTTTCTCTATTCAAAACATATTCCGTAATACAACAAAAAATAATTACTATAATCAAGATTACATATTCTAGTAATTATTTTCAAGTGTTCATACTAACATAAAAATACGATCACCATATTATTAATTATATTTCAAAATATTCCTTCTTGAAATTATAATAATTTCCGCTTGTTATTCCTTACCCTAATTGGGTTTCAACCTTAAGGCCATACATTTGTCAAAGAAATGTTGGCACCATAAATACGTTTCATTTAATCCACATGTTTCACTCACCATAAACCATCTTAGTCGGCTCAAATATAATCAAGATAGGTTGATAGTGAAGCCCCTGACCCGGTGACCAGAACATTCTTCACCATTCTTCATATTTTATATGTCCAATTTTGTCTGATTGAATTCAGGAAAGGATCTTCAACATCGAAACCACGTAAATTAACTCACGTTAATACCCGATCCATCACCTTGAACATTCAACCAAGCTTCTTCCACCACGTAAAAGGCCTTCTCTCATCCAAATTCAAAGCGTTATGCATCAAATTCATTGTGAAACCTCTAAGGATTCGTTGTCACGTTATTTCCTAAGGTTCATGGCTTAAAACCTTTAAGCCCAAAAAGAGGAACTTATAGTTTCCTACATTCTCCTCATTGTTTTCTCCTAGACTCCCAAGCTTTTCCCTGCTTCTTCCTCTCTTTCTTTTCTCTCTTCCTTTCTTTTCCCTGCTTCTTCCTCTCTTTCTTTTCTCTCTTCCTTTCTATCTTACCTTTCTTTTCTCTTCATGGTTCTCTTTGGTTTTTCCCGTGGGTTTGGGTGTTTGGTATTTTTCTCTCTTTTTCGGTCCTACACCACTGATCTGTTCCATTCCAACACACACACACACACACACACACACACACACACACACACACACACACACACACACACACACACACACACACACACACACACACACACACACACACACACACACACACATATTAATAGAATTAGTAGGTCAGTGAAGGGTGAGAGAAAAAATGGAAGATTTGTCTAGACACGCCCCCACACACATGTTTCACATGTCCAAATTATAAAATTATAAAATTACTCTTTTAAGCCAAAATTACCATAATGCCCCTATCTATTTTTTACCCTTAACAAGTCCATTCAATCTTTGATTTTAGCATGCCGCCTATCTACGTATTCAAGAGTTTGGTACCATCATAACAGTCATTTCAGAACGCCCGAATGGTCTCTTGGTCAAATAGTCAACATTTTGACAAGGGCAAAATCGCCATTTTTTATTTTCTTAAGTTTCCGGGGCGTTACAATCTACCCACTTTAGAACACATTTGCCCTCGAAATATTCGGACAAAGTCAGTCTTAATTTCATATTGAAATTCAAAAAATGAGTTGTTCAACATAACCAACTTTACTCGTTTCTTGTTCTTACTATTCGCGACTTCGTAATTCCAAGGCCTCATATGGCCTTTACTAATGCATATGAACAACCCTACCTAAGGTATCCTTCGAAGAAATCTCAGGAATACAAGACTCTAGGCATGACTACAATTAGATATCATTAAATGTCCGGACCCTCGTATAACCTTAACTCTAAGCATCCTTACTATACTAATACACTTAAGCATTCAGTTAAAAAATAAATCATGTTTTCAATTCACTTAAGTTATTGAAAATACGCGTTGGATCCGACACAAAATATTTTCATCTGTGCATAAAAGTCACTGGAGCCTTAGAAGTGAGAACTAACCTAGGAACTAGAACCATGCTCGACGACTGAATCATCATCCCATTATCAGTATCAAGAACCGGAGCCTAGCTCGACGTCTCAGACTTCCAATTACCACCCACTCAAGAACTGGAGCCTAACTCGACGTCACAGTGGTCACTACACAACACCGGTCTTAGTAAATTACCAACACAATCATAAAATAGATTCATCATAGTAACCACATATAGTCAACCTATCCTCAATTCTCAAGTAACCACATATGTGTCTCAAATTCATCAATAATTATACGAAACTAACATTTTGTTTATTAGCCTATCAATTACAAACTCACCTTGACTTATTTTCCAAGTTAACTCATATCCCAAACCAACTTCAACTCGAACTCCAATCATGCCTACATCTCTCGACCATCCCCAATCTTCATGAAATGGCTCGGAGAGTAATTAAAAATATTAAAAAGTATGAGTGGACAAATATAAATATTTGAAAACACATTTTGTGACGAAAAATAAATTTTTACCCTCCATTTTTATAAAATATGCATGCATAAAATAAATTAATATTTATAGTCACCAAACAAACAGAAGCTTTGCAGCTTCAAAAAACACCTAATTGTAAGTTTACATACTAAATATACATTTACATCTCGGGTTTCATTGAGATAATTTGTATAATTGTATGATATACATATAGAATAATTAATGAACATATGTGAATACATATGAATGCAGTAGTGTATGAATAATAGTAATAAATCAGCAGTATATTGTCAAGCGCATGCGTATGAAGGTAACGTATTAAATTTATAATGGTAATAAACCAGCAATATATTGTTAGAGTGCACTATACTGTCATAGCACAAAATCAGGTTCTATGCATTTTGTTAATCCTATTTTTAATTCAAGTTGTCAAGTGGGATTTCTGTGTAATTTGGATTAGCAACGGATTATGGATAGACTATGGGTTTTCTGTGTAATTTGGATTAACAACGGATTATGGATGGACTATTAAATTATGGAATGTAATAATGCAAAGAAAAAAGCTACAAAATGCTAGATATTAGAAAAAAAAAAAAAAACTCACAAAATTTACCTTAAAAAATTCAATAAAATCATAATTTAAAGTCAATTGAAACAAAAAATTCACCTAAATATATACAAGTGCATAAGCGAAGATTAAGTGAGGAAAACCTCTGATGAACTTCTTTAATAATCGAAGAGAGTAATACAATGAAATAAGTGATAAACGATGAAGACATCAGAGGAGAAGGTCGACATCTGATGAAAGAGGCTCATTTATCGACATCTGATGAAAGAGGCTCATTTATTTTCTTCTATCTTCTTCTTTTTTGCATTGTCATAATTATTCTGAAAAAGATGAGCTGTCACATAATAAAAGAACATATGTCAAAGAAATATAAAATGATGACTAAAACTGTATTTTCACTGTTTCTAACAAAGAAAAACAACAACAAAAAAGGGGCAAAAATGTCAGTACACTGTAGATGAACAACGTTTCAGTTTTAGTATAGTTATAACTATTCCATCGTAATCAAGCTCTGAGTAAAGTTTGAGTAAATTTCAAACAATATTAATTTTTTTTTTTGAGAAAGAATCGATAAAAAACAATATTAATTAGTTGTTTGAATTTTTGTTTGAATCCTGGTGTTGCATGACCTTTAATGGAAATGTCCAGCGATTTGACCTAGAGCTACTTGCAAATTTCATTGTTTGGGACTTTCTCTTTTTATAATCATGCTTAAGACAGGCAAGTTTGCTTTTGTAAAAAACCATCTCCCAATGAAATTGAACAACTAGGAATTTTAATCGCGTTGCCAGGGAATGAGATTTTAATTAAAACCATAGCTCAAGTTATACCTCTTTATGATATGAATTTTTTCTTGCTCCCAAAATCGTGTTGCCATGAACTCCACCAATCAATTGCAAAGTTTCGGTGGGGAAGTGATGCAGAAGTAAAGAATTCACTTGGTCAACTGGAAGGCTCTGTGCAAAAAAAAAAAAATTGGTGAATGAGCTCGGCTCTCGAGTTTTTTTATGCTTTTAGTTTAGTGCTTCCAGCAAAGTAGGGATGGAAATTTTTTAATTACCCAGACTCCCTAGTGGCATGGATACTTAGGGGACATATAGACTCCCAGAAAAAAGTTGCCCTCAGTGTTCTCCTTGACCGTTGCATTGCGCGGACCCAGCAATGGTCTCGATTCTAATTGATAGGCATGGAGGAAATTGGTGGGAGCTTAAATTCATGTGCTCTTAGCCAGTATAATTTTGGGTATCCCCTTGAGTATCCGTAGCACATCAGATCGGTTGATTTGGCAAAGGGAAATAAATGGTCGGTTTATTGTCATAAGTGCTTAATATCTGGCTTCCTAGCATCTAGAATACGAAAATATTCTAGAAAATAGTTAAGAAATGGGGGATAAAGATCGAGATATATGGACGAAGGTATAGGGATCGAGTTGTATGGAGGAAGCTGTAGGGGTCTTGAGTTTCCAATAAGATCAAAGTTTTTTTTATGGAGGGTGTGTAAGAATCTGCTTCCATAAGTGTTTATTGAATGGATGCTAAGACAAAAGCCCATATTCTAAGATATTGTGCAACGGCAAGGGGAGTGTGGTTAGCTAGCTACATAGGCATTCCGTCATTCTCACTATCATATCAAATCATTATGACTTGGGTTTTGAACCATTCAGTATAAGACTCTTTAATGTTGGAATTTTGTGTGTTCGTGATACTCTTTTCCCTTAGACCAAATTGAAAGCCTCGATAAGGTTTTAACAAAACCCTTTTTCTTGCAGCATCGACAAGTTGTACTGTTTCCTCTCCTTCTCTTAATCCATTTTTTGTACTTTTCGTCAAAAAAGGAAAAAAAAAGAAAGAAAAAAAAAGAATTCCCATGTTATTTGTTTTCTTTGTAGGCAGTTTTAACTAGTGAAGACTGATTATAGGTAAAATGTTTTATATATATATATTGTCTAGTAGTGGAAGTACAATGAACAATTATTATTTGCAAACAACTAATTAATCATATTTGATTAAAAAAACATATATTATAATAGCATGCTTTATGACCATATTTTACCAAAGTAGGTATCTGTATTTACAAGAAGTGACTTGTAAGAAATAAAATTTGCATTAGCTAGTAGCATTATTATATTCCATCAATCTTGACTAGGTACGATCACTGATGAAAATATCGTCGGTTTCGTCGATATGTCACTCGATATATCGGTGAATTTGGCTGGCGACACGTAAGAGAGGGGGGGAAAGAAATTGAGCAAAATATCGATCGTTTTCGTTGTTTTAAGCTTATCGATCTCCTTATTTCATTAAACCATCGAGATATGAGTAAATTTCATGAAAATCAGACGTAAAACCAGTGAGTTACAGCCGGGTCATGTTGCCGGGTCAAAAAAACCCGAATAGCAGACCCGTGCAAGGTAGGGGACGACTGTATTTAAGTCAGTAAGTTTACTTTATATATTATTTGGTTGGATAATTTTTCAATTGGGCTTGTTAGTGGAGTTGGTTTTGCTTGTGTTCATTAATTAATAGATGTGCATGCCTGCACCTGGGTTCGACACCCCAAGTGCGCGCATTTTGCTTCTTTTTTTTTTCCCGTTTATTCCCTTTTTTCATTTATTACTTTTTTTTTCATTTATTCCTTATATTTTTCATTTATTCCTTATTTTGAACTATATTTTTAATTTATTCCTTATTTTGAACTATATTTATCATTTTTTCCAATTTTAAATATATCAATCCTTTCCAATTTTAAATATATCAATCCTTTCCAATTTTTGAACAAAGATTGACTCTATTTTTTTATTCTTTTTTCCAATTTTAAATATATTTACTCATTTTATAATTTTTCTTCCATTCAATTTTTTTTTTATGCTTATGGTTATGTTTTTAATTATATTAACATTCAATTATAGTAATTCACTTCAATTTATGTTTATGTTTAGATTTTTATATTATCAGTCATCGGTAGAACCCTATTGTATCATATTATTCATCATATATTTATTATATCAAAGTCATTTTTTAGTTTTTATATTACCAGTCATCGGTAGAACCCTACCAAACTGAAATTCTTGCAAGAGTTTGGGAACATAGAACCAAAAGATTTAAACATAATATACTAGTAACTCGGAGAATTTATCCGCATGATTAATTGTGCAGGGCGTGGCGGTTGGAAAGGTGTTGCAGCCTTGAAAGTACGTGGTTGTTAACACGCACCTCCGTAATAAGTTTAAATTTTCAATGCTGTAATTTATTCTAGATAAATATAGTTTAGATTAAGTAAAGAAAAACCTTTCTCCTCAATGAAATTAAATTCTTTTATTTTTACACCAAAGTGGTTCTAGGGTATCTAGTTTGCAACCCAAGCAACATGTCCCTCAGGAAGAAAATGGCAAACAGGCTCAGCTCCAGGTTTCACTTTTACCTCCGTTAGTGCAAAATTCTTAGGGTTCCATCCAGATGTGTCTAGATGGCATATTGTTACCGCCTTTGCGTGGGTCCCATCAGCACCTACCAATGGCACCATGTATGCTCTTTGCCTTCCAAATGCGTGACAGTAGAATACAGCATGAGGGTACCGCTGCTTGTGACAAGCAATGAGCTTGTCAATGCCGGACGCCTGCAACTTCTTCACTCCAGGGGTAATTGTGTAATTTTGCAGGGCCACTCCTTTTTCGACCTCCGTTGTGATTGCTTGTACGTTTCTTCCGAGTTTGGAAGTGGCGTAGTCAACCATAGCCTCCAATGAGGTGGCACAAAATTTTTCTTCCCCGTTAAATGTTGGGCTTTCACAGTATTGGATAGTGGCTTTCATAACCCCTGCTTCTGCAGTCCCTGGCTTCACTGAGAAATGGCTAAGAATCTCTGGTAGCTTGCTAGATGAGAATGGGACTGATTCTGCCGTATTTCGAGGGACGAAAGGTGAGCTACTTGTGTCTCTAGCTAAGCTGTATCTCATTGTCGTACCAGGTTGAACGTCCGTCTCTAGGAAGAAAACCTTACGGGTTGGATCTTTATCAAGGAGTTGGTTGCTAGCATCAGCACTACGCTCCCGACGGTAAAGGGCAAGGGCCCTATCTGCCGCAGCGTCTACATCTCGGCCAACAAAGTTCTTGTTTGGTGTCCCAACAAAGTTCGTGGTCAATCCAGCAGAGTCTGCATATTTACGCATATGCAAAGATATGATAACATGTGGATAACATTTAAAAAGGATGAGTTTGTATATTAGATATGATCAAATGAGATTGAATAACTCATTATTAAAAATCTTTTTTTTTAGTTCGTATCAAATGGATTACTCGAGAAAGAAACTAATCTAATTATTCAATACATCTTGAATTTTATGAGTGGTTATCTAATTCAGCCCAATCTATATTATCGAACAAGATCTGTTAACTTGAGGCAATTTTAGGCTGTAATTAATACATACCCGGTTGGACAAGTTCTTTGAGAATTTTTGGCATTGGTGAATTTGGCAAGACGGAGTTCCAATAAATTTGAGCAGCAGGTAATTCTGCAAAGTGAGCTCCTCTTGCCACCAGAATGGTGAGCTGCAAAATTTGTAAGATTATAAAGAAAATGAAATTAGTAAATATTCGATCTCAGAAGAAAATAAAAAATAAGTTCATTGAATGCGAGGCCAATTCCTAAAGAAATTCGAATACATGGCTTGCTTACAGTGAGAAAAGCAAGGATTTTGGTGAGACGGAAGTCCATGTTAATGGTCCTCAACCTTTGTAACAAGGGAGAATAATAAAACAAGAGGAAACAAGAGAACTCAGAGTTGGCTTGTATGTAAACATGTTCAACTTCCTTCAATATTTATAGGGAAATTTAGGTGACAGTTACACTAATCGTTTGGATTATGTGTAAATCATGTAATCTTCCATTTCATCTATTTTCAGAATTACGTGTTAATCATGTTGTCTTCCATGTCATTAATTGTTAGAATTAGTTGTAAACCATGCAGACTTCCATTTCATTAAAAGGAAGACCGAATATTGTCAGGATTAGGTGTAGACCATGAGGATGTCCATTGCATTAAATGTCGAAATTAGGTGTAAACCATGCAGTCTTCCATATAATTCATTGTCAGAATTATGTGTAAACCATGCGGACTTTCATTTCATTAATGGTCAGGATTTGGTGTCAACATACAGACTTCCATTTCATTACTTGTCAGAATTAGATGTTAGCCGTGTAGACTTCCACTACAATCATTGTAGGATTAGTTGTAGACTATGCAGACTTTCATTTCAATAAATGTCAAGACTATATAAAACATGCAATCTTCGATCCATTTCATTAATTGTTAGTATTAGGTGCAAAGCATGCAAACTTCTTTTTAATAATTGCTAGGATTATGTGTAAACACCACAGTCTTCTATTTCAGAATTAGCTATAAATCATACAGTTTTTCATTTCATTAATTGTCGTGAATATTTGTACCATGTTGTTTTCCATTTCGTTAATTGCCAAAATTATGAGTAAAGTATATAGGCTTCCATGAGGTGTAAAACCCACCCATTTCCTAGGTATAAATGAGCCCCTCTGTTTAATTACCTCACCACTGCTCATCTAAGACATGATGCATGTGAAACTACGCAGAACACATGCACAAGTTAAGCCAATATGTTTTGAACATTATCAATATCTTTTTTTATTTCTGCCAAATAGCATTATCTCTTTTATAGTGTTGGATGTCATTACATTATCAGAATTAGGCATAGGTTTATCATGCACCTTATCATTTGTAATCTTGGCTAGGTCTGTGTTTGACATTTACGTATTAAATTTAGTATATTGTTTTTTTCCAAACATAACATAATTTCCTTTTCGGTAATTTATGGTTCCATAGTATTTAATTGCATGTCTCAAAATCCTACACCGCCAGCAGCCGCAACATCATCGCTCTACAACACCACCACCAATTTTGACATCATCGTCCAATATCAATATTGCTGAGTGCATTAATACATCAATCTCCCTCTTAGGCAGTCTCAATTCCTTAATTATGCGTACTCTTACAATACTTGCAGTGCAGGGGATATAAAAAATCAGTGAATTGAAGGTGGTTAGCACGGTAGTCCGGCATTGAAAGTGGCTGGTATGGGGAGGTCTGGAATTGAAGGGCTTGTCTGATATCCACAGAGTGAATGAGTTTAGTTGTGGAAATTGATTTTAATAGTAAGCGAACTCTATAATACAAACAAAATAGAAGCTTTTCTCTTAGGGATAAATTCGTATATATGGTTACTGTGAAGTAGGGATGGTTGTAGTCTTTTGATTAATTGGATTTTAGGATTTTTAAATTCTCTTATAAAAAAGTTAACCAGACAAATATTCATGGTTGAATTAATTTTCTTCCCAAACTTGCTATTTGATGAAATAAAAGAAATCAGACTTAGCTAATTAATAAGTTTTAGAAGAACTCAGAAGTTGTCTGGATCATGTATACCTTATATTATGTAAGAGTGTGTAAATCATGCATCATACCATTTGCTGTCTTGAATATATCCAAACTTTTGCCACTCCATCTGTTAAAAACTCTTAGGTTTTTAGTAGGCGTTGAAACAACAAATTTAGAGTTTGCAGTCACAGCAGCATAGTTAATAACATATAATTTAGTAAATAAACCCGAGTTATATTCCGGTTTGTGTTTTGGATTTTGGATTAATTATAGAATTCTTCTCTTATGTCTAAGTTGAATTGACGATGGATTTCTTTTCCTTATTGCGGATATGACCAAAATGTGTGAGTATCAAAGCCATTATTCTCGCTGGTTTTGTTTAAAACCCAAAGCTACAAACTTTATTTTCATCTTAATTATAGGACAACAATGCGAAGTCGCGTTAATCTTCCTATAGTTCTATGATTGTGGAATAGTAGTGTCTACTGTATTAGATTCAATTCATAATATTTATGGGACGAAATGATCACTTATAGCTCTTAAGTTGTGTATGAACTTGGTGACTTTGTTCCTTATACTAAAGTGGAAGAATGTTTTGAATTTGAGGTGACGGAAGATCTTCAATCAGATCTGATACACATAGCGAAGTTTATACTTGGTGAGTAGGCATTTCGGTAGTGACATGGATTATAGAATATCATATTAGTATTTGGATAGAGTCGGGATATTGTACTAAGACATGAAAGGAGTCGTAGTTGGGAAATAGGGCTCGGAAGGAGACTGATGGTTTAAAAATTAGTTACAGGTCCAAATCTTGAATGAGGGTTCATGTAGGATCTCAGGACATTGTTGCGCGCCCGTTAATTGCAGTTGTTGGATAATTTCGAGGATGAAATTCATGAAGTAGAGTAGATTGTAACAACCCGATAATACGAAAATGATAATTTTGGGAAATTGAAAAGAAAATTGACGATTTTACCCTTATAAGTCAAATGTTGAACTCTATTTCCGGGTACTTCCTTACACTTTTCGTGAAGACCGTTGTGTAGGTCTCGAGTATTCTATGCCTCCGACGCTGCCTCAACGTCAACCCCCGCGCTAGCTCCACGACCTGGAGGGCAATTTAAAACAGAAGGTGTGAGTGGACAATAAATAAAAGAAAAGTTTCCAAAAAACCATTTCATAAGAAAACCAGGGTTTTAGCCCTCCGTTTTGATATCACACATGCATAACCCATTTACTGAAATCAGTTATAAGTCACATAAAGGTCATCATAAAAACAGAATTGAAAACAGTTACAGAAATCACGTCATAAACATCACAAAACCATCATAAATACCAAGCAAATCATTATCCGATCAAACCTGCTGGAACTATCCGAGTCTTTAAACTCCCGAGTCTTTAAACTCCCGAGTCTTTAAACTCAATCTAGGCCTCAATACTATCCGAGTCATTAAACTCAACAGGCCTACGGGGGAAATATCAATATATCCGAGTCTTTAAACTACCGAGTCTTTAAACTTAATCCGGGTCTTTAAACCCAATCCGGGCCCGTCCCCCGTCAATCACAATATAATCCAGATCCAGCAAATCCAATCCAAAACCATTTGAAAACCTTTTCTAAATCCATATCCAAACCCCGAATCCGAAATCACTAGTCTGATGCCCTTTCGGCATCCAGAACCGTCATTCCGAACCCAAATCCGGAATTCCACTTTTCAACTTTAAAACCAAATATCGTTACCGAAATCCGATTCTAAAACCGAAAGCCCTTGATTATCAAATCACGTCTCAAAATCCATTTAATATCATTGAAAACCACTCATCGTTTGAAAACCCCAATTCATGGCATCAAAATCAAAATCCAAACTTTTCTCGTAAAACGTGCTGAAAATCGTATTTTCTCGAAAACCGTGCAATTATGTAAAACCAACACCACATATTCAACAATCATGAAATCATATGTAAAACCATAAAATAATTATAGAAAACAGTCATGCATGCTTGAGTTTAGAGAAGGGGTCCACTCACAGTCACCGGCACGTCACTCGCGCCCCGTACGCCCCGTACGTTCTTCAGCTTCCTCGGGAAGTCCCAATCCTGTCACAAATCACCAAAGTACGTCACTAACATGTCTACCAAGACTCTCCTAATTTCCCCCAAAAATCCCCGGGTCCTAAACGTAACGAACCGGAACCCTAAACCTTCAACCTCGCGGAACTAACCTCAAACGACGTCCCAACAACCCGAAACCTAGTTCAATGGATTCGTTACGACATTTAGAACAAGAACTCAGTTGGACTCTTCACCGAAAACCGCCGCACGCGCCCCCACGTGCCGCCCAAAGTGGCTGCACGTGGGCCTCACACGCCTGCACACGATCACTGTTCATCATCGTCTACCTTGGGCGAACCGGTCTGAACCGGCGTACCCGGTTCTCAGCCATCCCTTCACCGTTTCGACTCCTCTCTTCACCATCCTCACCGTCCAGTCCTAAGCAACCTATTCCCCTTACTCTCACACCTCGACACAGCTTATAACCCGTCGTCTCAAACTTGAAACCAAACCCGATCAATCCCCTGTTTCGGTTCCCGGCCACCCAGTCACTCCCCCGTCACGGCAACCACCTTAGACGGTTCCTAGGACCTCACTGAAGCTCACCCAACTCACCAAATCCCTCGACTCAGCCCCTAAGTCCACGACTTCCCGTTTGAAAATCACGGCAAAACAGAGCAATTGAAAGAGAATGAGGAATTACCTATGCTCAGACCGCCGCCGTGAGCTCAGTCGTGCCTACACGACTCCTCCAGTCCACCTCCGTCCTCTGGACACCTCCACCAGCCTCAATTGGTCGAACACGGCAGCACCTCCACCCAAAATCCTCTCCGTTTCTGGTTTTCCCGTGAGCTCACTCTTCCTCCTCACTCATTCACGATCACACAACCACTCCAATTCACTCCTCAACTCTCCCTTAATCTCTGTTCACTCTCACCAGCTCACAACAGCACTCACTACCCTTCACCTGGTCGATTCCCTCTCAGCCTCACTCTGTCTCTGTTTTCTCGCATGCACGGTTAACAGCCCAAATAATTGGAACCATGTAAAATCCTGGAATCCACTAGACCCATGCCACATGTCACAATCCTCTCAACCCTCTCACAAATATCTAAATCTCCACTGTACACCTGGCCTTATCAGATTGGCCCAAATCCCAAGACACAGAAAGACCAAAATGCCCCTCACTTGTGACTTAAATTACGATTATGCCACCACCTTTCTAGACCCGTAACTCACACATCCTAGGTCCGATGAACACGTGCCACCTGTCGTTGAACTCAGGACGACGAGATCTACCTAACGGTCCTAAGTCAACGTGTCAAAACCCGATGGTACGAAAATTCAACTTTTCCCTCTATTTTAACCAAATGACGAAAGTGCCCTTAACCTTCCGAACATCATAACTTCCTCCTCGGATGTCGGAATCGGGCGTGCCACCTGTCTACGGATTCGTGACGTCCCGAACTACGTCACAGTCACCAGTCAATACCCACTTGACCAGCCAAACTAAAAATCAACTATTTGCCCAACCTAGGGGCAAAATCGTCTTTCTATGTTAACTGACCTATCATAACCAACTAACCACCGATTAAGCTCACTAATCCTTGACTAATCACCGTCTTAATCCTAATTTTCGAGACGGGTCCTTACAACCTACCCTCCTTAAAATAATTTCGTCCCCGAAATTCCACAACTCGTTCCCAACACTAGGGGTCTTCTACCTGGTGATCAACACTAACTCAACAACAACTACTCCTAGGTTTCCGATCTATCATCTCCACCTTGGGTATTTCACACCATCCCCAACTACGAGTTCACCACTCCTGACCCTCTCTCAGGACGACAACAAATTTATGGTGTACGCAAGGGAAACTCTATGAACAGAAAACAAAGGTATTTTAAAATACCTCATGTAGAGTACCCAATAGAATTCATAGAGTACATCCTCACGTACTACCACCTCACCTTCCAGAACCCAACTCAAATCCTAACCCAGAACAATCTAGTCCAAACAGGAAATCCTACCTACCAGATCATTCCCCTGCTGTCACACCCCTCGGCTGCTACTTCGACTACTTGTCGGAATAAATCTACCAAGTCCTAAAGGAAAATCCTAGATTGTGGATTCTCTTCCTTCAATAACCTCATATCGATCAGTTATAGTCAATCATTTCCCTTCTCTTCCGTCATCCTTGAACGAAACTCACTGAACTCCTCAACCTCGTCACTCCAGGTCACCTAGGATAAAGCCTAGACGCTATTCCGAAACCAACAACAAAGTAGGTACAACACAACAAAGGATAATAAAAGTACCTGTCCCCGCACCAGGTGCCGACTGAACATCCTGCTGAGTCGTCGAAAACACTCGAGCCTGGGGTCCTGCAGATCTACCATGGCCTCCCACACCACTAGTGGCACCACCACCTCCTCTAGTGCCCGCTGTCACTTATGCTGACGCTGTACTCCGTCCAGGCTCTGCCGCTCCTCGGCTTACACCACCTTCCTGTGGTAAAAGTGGGCACTCACGTCGGAAGTGACCTCGCTCCCCACAGTAGAAACACACATCCCGAAAGAAGGAAATGGTCTCCCTGTAGACGCAACAGACGTCGCACTAGCTTGCGGAGTCGGCTGTGCTCGGTAACCACGAAATCCCCGAACTCTGGAAACTACCAGGTCTACCAAAACGATCATTGCCCGCCGACGATGCCCCATTGAAGTTACCCCTCTTCGGTGTCCTCTGACTCGAAGCTCCAGAAAAAGGTGGCTCCCGGCATCGTACCGGTAAGCTAGCCTCAACCCTCACCATAGCGTCCGACAACTCTCGGAGGGTAGCAAACGATCCAGCCGTCACTATGGTTCGAATCTCGCCTCGCAGGCCCAACTCAAACCTACGACACTTCTCGTTGGTCTCCCACGAGCTGCTGGTTGCACTGATCGATTAACCGTGTAGGGGAGTGGAGAGAGGATTCATTTGGCATCATTTTTCTATCTGTTGAGATTGAGAGAAGCTGAGAGTAACTGAGAGAGCCGTGAAGAACCATTTCGGGTTTTTGGGGGGAAAAATCCAGAGTTCAATTTCTACGGGTTTTGGGACCAATCTAGACACTGAGGAAGCTTTCTGGGAGTGACAGGAACACAACCGTGCAAGAGTTGAAGAGATTTGATCAAAGATTGCTCAGGAACTCAAGTTCCAGTTCAGAGAAAAACCTGTTTGGAGGGAAAATCGAAGATCAAATTGTGAGGCCATTTGAGCGAAACCAAGGGCCGTATTACTCTTCTGGGAGTAATAGGAAACCGACCACATCGATTTCGAAGGACATCACTCACGAATTGGCCAAGAACTGAGGCCCCTGGTTCTGAGAATTTTCGAGCTTGAGGACGGCTATTTACAGGTAACGATTTGTTCAATTGATCATGTGGTTATGTTAGTTTAGGTATCCTTAAGCTACTGTCTGAGTTAATTGGATAATGGAACTGTTTTGGGTGAGTTCTAGATGATGACCCGTTTGACTGTTCAGGTCTGAGTTGATCGATTTGGGGCATGTCGAAGTAATTAAATGACTTAGAACTCTAATTAGATGATTATAGAACATGTTAGGATAAAAAACGAGAGCAATTGAGTCAGAATTGATGGTTAATTGGACGGGTTGAACACGCGGGTTGAAGATCCGAACAACGGTAGTCGGTTGAAGATGGTGACACTGTAGCAGGCGCGTGGCCTACACGCGCAGCCACTTTGGGCGGCGCGTGCCGGCGCGTGTGATGTCATCTCCGATCACGATCAACATGAAACTTATTCCTTTCAATCTAATTCACATTTTATCTTTAGAGTTCGAGTCGATCGGGAGTCGTTCGGGATAATTTCGGGAGTTCGGAAGTAAAGGTCCTTAAGGTTAATTTCGTCGAAAAATCCGGGAAAATTAGGAAAAATCATACAAATTATTTGGGGATGATTTTAACCCTCCTTGTACGTTTTTACAGGCCTGGACATTTCCGAAGCTACTGAGGAGCGCACGGGGCGCGATTGACTCGTCCTAAAACCGTGAGTGGACTTTTGATTTCCAAATTGTGCATGCATGACTATTTTACTTATTTATCTTGTGTCTTCACTCATGTGGAATCCTGGTTTATTGTGTTTATAAATGGTTTTGGGTTTAAAGACTCGGTTGATTGTTGGACCTGGTTTTGGGTTTAAAGACCCGATTTCCTTAAACTGTTTTCTGCAAACTTTTGTTTCGGTCCACTCACACTTTGTTGTTTTAACTACCCTCTAGGTCGTGGTACGAGTTCGGGGCCTAGCGCCGAGGTAGGGGCAGAGGCATAAAGTTTTCCGTTGCAGAGTAGTTATTTCACAGAGTAGGATTTGTTCTTTCACTTGTTTTGTAATGTTATGCTCTGTGAAACTATGGACTTGATGTCCAGTCGGTTGTATTTGTTTAATCTCCCTGGTCTGATAATGGGTGTGATGTATTTTTATTTGGTTTTCCGGTCTTTTAGGTTCGATTGTCAGATGGGAGCAGGATGCTTCCCGATTATCGAGGCGATAATTGGGGTGGGTCCTGTCAATTGGTATCAGAGCATAGGTTTACGGTTCGTGTTTGGCACTTGGGTGTGCCTCGATTATTGTACTAACTTATGCCTCTTTCAGAAAGGACGAACGACCATGCCTCCGCGACGTGAACCCCCTCCACGACCTGACGGTGATGCCGAGAGTGCTTCGATTGAGCGAGCCCAGCGTCTTGGGGCTACGATGTTTAGTGGTGCAGCGGACCCCGAGGATGCCCACCGTTGGATTTCTCGGTTTGAGCGGATTTTTACTGTGATGCACTGTCCTCCCGAGGAGCGAGTTGTGTTTTCTACCTTTTTACTTGATGGATCTGCTTATGAGTGGTGGTATACTCTGGAGTTGTCGGGTTGGGATGCCCGTACAGTGACTTGGGAGACCTTCGTGAACGGTTTCTGTATCAGTATTATCCCCGTTCATTCTGTGATGCTAGGGAGACCGAGTTTCTGCATCTCCAACAGGGGAGCATGTCGGTAGCAGAGTATGAACAGAAATTTCAGATGCTAGCCCGTTTTGCTCCTACCTTTGTGTGTCTACTGAGGCTGAGAAATGTCGTAGGTTTGAGCTTGGCCTACGGGGTGAGATACGGGCCATTGTGAAGGCTGGAGCTTTTACTACTCTCAGAGAGTTGTCTGATGCCGCAGTGCGGGTTGAGACTAGTCTCTTGACACGTCCACAGTACTCTGGTGGTGGACAACGTCGAGAGCGTTCATATCTTGGATCGTATGGTCAGAAAGCCCCGAAGAAGGGACATTATGGTGGAGCCTCATCTGCAGGCGAGCGCGACTTCGGTTGCTTCCATAGGATGGCAGAGTGGTGGTTTTGCTCGAGATGCTTCCAGTGTTATCTGTTTCTTCTGTGGCGAGCGGGGCCACTATCTGAGGGAGTGTCCATCTTTGCCACAGAGTGGTGGCGCAGGTCGGGGTGGAGCAGAGCAGGGACGGAACACAGCTATAGTTTCCGAAACTGGGAGTACTAGAGGAGGAGGTACTGGAGCGACTAGTGGACAGAGGGGCCGGGGCCGTGGACGAGCAGCTGGACCACAGGCCCGAGTTTTTGTTGTTACGCAACAGGAGGCCAGGGCAGCACCTGGTGTTGTGACAGGTACACTCACGATCTTTGGACATGATGTTTGTGCTTTAATTGATCTCGGAGCTACTCATTCGTTTATATCACGGGACTGTGAGTTGTTGGCGGGTAGAGAGGTGTCCGCACTAGACTGTGACATGGGTGTGAGCACGCCCACAGGAGATGTATTTGTGGTAAATCAAGTGTTGCGGGAGTGTCCTGTAATGGTAGGCGATGTGGGTTTGGTAGCAGACTTGATACTTTTGGACTTGCACGACTTTGATGTCATTTTGGGAATGGATTGGTTGACGCTCCATCATGCTTCTATCGAATATGTCGATAAGAAGGTTACTTTTCGGAGCCCGGGGTTACCGGAAACCATCTTTCAGGGAATACATCGAGCAACTCCTGTCGGGGTGATTTCAGCCCTGAAGGCAAGTAAGCTGTTTTGGAAAGGGTGCCAGGGTTACCTAGCTCAAGTGTTGGACGCACGAGCTGCACCGTTGAGAGTGGAGGATATACCGATAGCACGGGAGTTTCCGGATGTCTTTCTGGAGGATCTACCGGGATTGCCACCTCATCGAGATGTCGAGTTCACTATTGATCTTGTTCCAGGTACGCAGCCTATATCTCAGACTCCGTATCGTATGGCGCCAGCTGAGTTGAAAGAACTGAAGGCGCAGTTACAAGAGTTACTTGAGATGGGGTATATTAGACAGAGTGTATCCCCTTGGGGAGCCCCAGTGTTGTTTGTGAGGAAAAAGGATGGGAGTTTG
Organism: Prinsepia uniflora; assembly: GCA_032719365.1. NCBI lineage: Eukaryota > Viridiplantae > Streptophyta > Magnoliopsida > Rosales > Rosaceae > Prinsepia > Prinsepia uniflora. Next base: position 32,139,285 of record CM064861.1, on the reverse strand, counting down.
AGACTCTGGATCAATTACAGGCAACTGAATAAAGTAACAGTTAGGAACAAATACCCGTTGCCTCGGATCGATGACTTGTTCGATCAGCTGCGAGGAGCGCAGTACTTCTCCAAAATCGATCTTCGTTCTGGGTATCATCAGTTGCGGGTTAAGGATGAGGACCCAAGACAGCCTTTAGAACCCGATATGGTCATTATGAGTTCATTGTGATGTCGTCTGGTTTGACCAACGCACCCGCAGGGTTTATGGATTTGATGAACCGAGTGTTACAGCCATACTTGGATCACTTTGTCATCGTGTTCATCGACGATATTCTAGTTTACTCAAAGAGTGCGGGAGAGCACGATGAGCACTTAAGGATGGTGCTGGGTACCTTGAGGGAAAATCAGTTGTATGCGAAGCTCAGCAAGTGTTAGTTTTGGTTGACGAGCGTGGGTTTCTTGGGGCATGTGATCTCAACTGATGGAATCAGTGTGGATTCCCAGAAAGTTGAAGCAGTGGCCGAAGTGGGAACAACCGATGACCGTCACTGAAGTCAGAAGTTTATGGGATTGGCTGGCTATTACAGGAGGTTTGTAGAGGGTTTCTCTACCATTGCTGCCCCGTTTGACACGACTGACATGGAAGGGAGTCAAGTTCGTCTGGGATGACGACTGTGAGCGTAGTTTTTCGGGAGCTAAAGAAAATGTTGACATCTGCTCCTATACTGACCCTTCCTGATGACAGTGGGGAATTCGAGGTATACAGTGATGCATCCTTACAGGGATTGGGATGTGTACTAATGCATCATGGGAAAGTGATTGCCTATGCTTCGCGCCAGTTGAAGCCGCATGAGCGCAATTATCCTACGCACGACTTGGAGTTAGCCGCTATCGTGCATGCACTGAAAATTTCGAGACATCACTTGTATGGTGCGACTTGCAGGCTGTTCACGGATCACAAGAGCCTGAAGTACTTGTTCACCCAGAAGGACTTGAATGTGAGGCAACGACGATGGTTGGAGCTAATTAAGGATTATGATTGCACGATTGAGTACCACCCTGGAAAAGCCAATGTTGTGGATGATGCTCTAAGCCGGAAGTCAACGCATTCTGTGGCGCACCTACGGACGATTCATTTGCCGCTTTTGGTTGAACTTCGTAAGACTAGCATTGATTTGGGACTAGATAGCCAAGGTGTCTTGCTGGCTAATTTTCATGTGAGACCACTCCTAATCGATCGGATTGTTGAGGCTCAATCTCAAGATCCTGTCTCGTGTGTACTTCGGATTGAAGTGGAAGCTGGTGAACGGCAAGATTTCACAGTCAGAGAGGATGGAGCTTTACTAAAGGAAGGACGGTTGTGTGTGCCAGACGTTGAGGCACTGAAGAAGGAGATCTTGGACGAGGCTCATAGTTCGGCCTACGCGATGCATCCTGGTGGGACCAAGCTGTATCGTACATTGCGAGAACATTATTGGTGGCCGGGTATGAAACGAGAGATTGCTGAGTTTGTCAGCAGGTGTCTGATTTGTCAGCAAGTGAAGGCTGAGAGACAAAGACCTTATGAAGCCTTGCAACCACTACCTATTCCGGAGTGGAAATGGGATCACATAACGATGGATTTTGTGTTTGGACTTCCTAGGACACCCAGAGGTCACGATGGATTTTGGGTGATTGTGGACAGGCTTACAAAATCAGCTCATTTCTTGCCAATACGAGAGAAGTTCAGGATGACACAGTTGGCTCAGCTGTTTATCGATGAGATCATCCGGTTACAAGGTACTCCGGAATCAATAGTTTCTGACAGAGACCCGAGGTTTACTTCTCGGTTTTGGAAAGGTCTACATGAAGCCTTTGGGACGAAACTTCGTTTCAATACTGTATTTCATCCTCAGACTGACGGCCAGTCTGAGCGGACCATCCAGATATTGGAGGATAGGATGCGAGCTTGCGTTTTGCAATTTCAAGGCACTTGGGAATCACACCTAGCCTTGATGGAATTTGCCTATAACAACAGCTATCAAGCGAGCATTGGGATGGCTCCTTACGAAGCCTTGTACGGACGGCAGTCCAGAACCCCGTTGTGTTGGACGGACGTGGGTGAAAGGAAGCTGACTAAATCCGAATTGGTGGAATTGACAACAGAGAAGGTTAAACTCATCAGAGATCGGCTCAAGGCAGCCCAAGACAGACAAAAGAGCTATGTGGACCATCGGATTAGAGATCTTGAGTTTGCGGTCGGAGATCGGGTATTTCTGAAACTGTCCCCTTGGAAAGGTGTAGTGAGATTTGGCAGGCGAGGAAAGTTGAGCCCTCGTTTTATCGGACCGTAAGAGATTACTGAGAGGATTGGCCAGGTGGCCTACAGGTTAGCACTACCGCCAGAACTTTCGAAGGTCCACGATGCTTTCCACGTGTCGATGCTGCGGAAATATGTGGTTGATGCATCTCATGTACTGAAGGAACAACCTATTGAACTACGAGGGGAGATTGTATGTCAGGACCCACCCCGATTTCACCCCGAAAACCGAGGTAAATCCTGCTCCCGTCTGACACCCCGACACAACTACACTACACCATCAGACGCAGGAGAAACTATACAAAACATTCCGAAGTGAAAGGTTTACAGAGCATAGTAGTAAATACAAAAGAAAGAAAACCGATAAACCAGATACATGCACACGGAAAATTTAAAACACTTTGGGGTCGCTCTCGTAACTTCTATGCCTCCGACGCTTCCTCGACGCCGAAACCCCGCCATAGCTCCACGACCTGGAGGGAAATTTAAAAACAGAAGGTGTGAGTGGACCATAAATAAGAAAAGAATTTACGAAAACCATTTCATATTAAAACCAGGGTTTTAGCCCTCCGTTTTGAAACCACATGCATAACTCAGTTATTTAAAACAATTATAAACCACATAAAGATCATAATAAAACATTTGCAATATCATTATAAAAACAGTTATAGAAATCATATCCTAAGCATCATAAACCGTATCAGAAAACATAAGTACCAAGCCATCATTAACCGATCAAACCTGCTGGACCTATCCGAGTCTTTAAACACCCGAGTCTTTAAACTCAATCCAGGCCTCAATAATATCCGAGTCTTTAAACTCCCGAGTCTTTAAACTCAACAGGTTTACGGGGGAAATATCAATATATCCGAGTCTTTAAACTCAATCCGGGTCTTTAAACCCAATCCGGGCCCGTCCCCCGTCAAATATAATCCGGGTCTTTAAACCTAATAACCAGATCCAGCAAATCCAATCAAAACCGTTTGAAAACCATTTCGAAATCCATATCCAAACCCGAATCCGAAATCACCGGTCTGAAGCCCTTCCGGCATCCTGAACCGTCATTCCGAACCCAAATCCGGAACTTCACTTCTCAACTTTAAAACCAAATATCAATTTTAAAACCGAAACCTTGATTATCAAAATCACGTTCCAAAATCCCTTTATAAACATTTAAACCCAATTATCATTTGAAAACCCCAAAACATGGCATTACACTCAGAAATCGACATTCCTCGTAAAACGTGCCAAATACGTTATTTCTTGAAAACCGTGCAATTATGTAAAACCAACATAGCATATTCAACAATCATGAAATCACATATAAAACCATAAAACAATTATAGAAAAACAGTTATGCATGCTCGAGTTTAGAGAAGGGGTCCACTCACTAATAACGAGCCCTCAATCGCATCCCGAACGTCTCGTACGTTCCTCAGCTTCCTCGGGAAGTCCCGATCCTGTAAACAATCACCCAAGAACGTTACTAACACATCTACGAAGGTCCACCTAATTTTCCCCAAAAATCCCTGGGTCCTAAACGTAACGAACCTAAACCCTAAACCTTCACCCTTGCGGAACGATATTGAATCGACGTCCGAACAACCCGAAACCAATTCCAATGGACTCGTCACAACACCTAAAGAAAAAACCATGTTGACCGTTTTCCCAACCGCCGCCGCACGCGCTCCCACGCGCCGCCCAAAGTGGCTGCGCGTGGCCCTCACGCGCTGCCCAAAGTGGCTGCGCGTGGCCCTCACGTGCCAGCTACATTGTCACCAACAACCTCTGGTCGACCCAGTTCGAGCCAGTCTCTAACTCGAACCGGTGTGATCGGTTCACCGCCGTCCCGCCACTAAAACTGCGCCTCTCTTCACCATCTGCTTCATCCCGTCCTAAGGAACTCATCCCCCTCACTCAACCATCTCGACTCGACCTATAGCCTGTCGACTCAAGCTCGAACAGAAACCCGAACACTTCCCCTGTTTCACGATCCAGCCAACCAGGTCACCCCCCTTCACGGTGTTGACCTTGAACCCTTCCTAGAACCTCACTGATACTCACCCAACTCACCAAAACTCTCGACTCACTCCCTAAGTCCACAACTTTCGATTTGAAAATCGACGGCAAAACAGAGCATAGAGGAAAAGTTGAGGAATTACCTGCCCTCCGGTCGCCGTCGTGAGCTCAGCCGTGAGGACACGACTCCTCCAGTCCACCTCCAGTGACAGGACCCATCCCAATCCCCCCGGGATTAATGCGGGATGACCCTGCTCCGTCTGACACGAAGTGTCAGACAAGGGATATTTCCGACCTTTGCCCTCCCGGGCTATCAGAGTACGCCAGGATCCGGAGGAGGCATGTGATATCTCGATCTCTGCTACAGTCCACATCCGCTGTCAACCTGAAGGGTATTAAAACAGAAAGACGGTGAGTGGACAAAAATAAAGATTTTATAAAACATTTCCATAAAAGACATTTATACCCTCCACTAAAAAGCATGCATGCATAGTAAAACCATTTATCCAATAATATATGTTAAAACATCCATAAATAGGGTCTCAGCCCCAAATTCTGTAAATACAAGTCACACGGGCTCCTGCCCAAAACCAATTTACAGAAAACCAGAACATAGTAAACATGTGTGGGATCTCAGCCCAAATCCATTTATCATCATAAAACACAGTTTTCCCAAACCAATTGAAACCATGTTTATCCCATATATTCATATCCAGAACCTGTCACGGTAAAATAAAGCTACACGTGTGCTAACCGGGGTCTCAAACCCAAGTCTCTCCAGGGTCCACCCAGGTCAATGTCCGTAGATCAATGACCCTCCCTGAAGGTAACGAACCATGCCCATCCTGAGAGTAAGGAACCCAACTGGGGGGCGACTCCACTCAGTCAGTGCGCCGTGACTACTCTGGGGTCCACCCGGGCCAACGACCCTCCCCGGAGGAGACAATCATATATAAAGGATGGAATATGAAAAACCTTTGGAAATCATTCTTGAAACCTTTCCAGGATTCATGCCCGGCCCCCATAAGCCGTCATGAACCATAAAATCCTTTCATGGGTTCATGATGGTTCCCATAAACCGTCATGACCCGTAAATCCATTTCAGGGGTTCATGCCGGTTCCCATAAACCGTCATGACCCGTAAAAACCATTTGTAACACATAGCTGGGCACTAGGCCCGAATTCACATAGAAACTGGACCCCCGGTCCGAATCGTAAACCAATTGGGCCTCCGGCCCGATTCAGTAAATCAAATGGACCTCAAGTCCGAGAATTACCTTTTCAAATCCAAAATCATTTCATGAAATCATATCCAAAACCACAAGAATGGAAAATCAGTGTAAAACCGGAAAACCTCGATTTACGTGCAAGCACGTAAATCACCTCGAAATACGTGAAACCATATAATTCACAAGCATCCAAATCAACATCATAAAATCATATTCATAATCCATTTAGAAATCCAAAACCATTTCATTTAGACCAATAAAGACATACAGCCCCGTATAGGAACCGTATAGGGCCGAAACCTCGAAATACGTGCCTATACGTACCACACATCCAAATGCACTCATGGCATCACAAACAAGTATTTAAAACATATAATAAACATTTATGCATGCACCAATTTAGAAAACAAGGTCCACTCACAGACCGTCCGAAGCCGCGTCTCGATACGCGTGCCATACGGCTCCCCGAGCCGATCACCATCACCGGGACTTCCAAACCTGTCCAAATTAATTTATAGGGTTACTAACTACTTATATAACCCCTCACTAAAGCCCCGTAATTTTCCCGTATTTTTAACTATTTTTAATCCCGAACCTAAACCTTCCGATGCCCCGAAACATATCGAGACGGTGTCCAATCGACTCGAAACCAGTCCCAAAATGTTCGTTACATCGAATAGATGATTTCGTATGTTGAACACATCCCCAGAAACCCTAGCACGAGCCCACACGCGCCACTGGAAGTTGCCTGCGCGTGGGCCTCACGCGCCGCTACAGTGCCCGTCGTCTCCAGCGATCGAACCGGTCCGACCGGGCCGGTCCGGTTTTCTCTGCAATTCCGGTCTAACTGGACCGGCGTGACCGGTCCATGCCCCTACACTCTTCATTTTTCGTCCGTTTTCCTCCATTCCAATTCCTAAATTCCTATTTTAATGTTTTCTATCAATCCCAATTAACAAAACTATCGAAAACCCACCGAAACCTATGGTTCTAACATGGAGCTCACGACCCTGTTTTTCCCAGCCGTTCCCACGGCCTCCTCCGCCATGAACCAGCCTCCAAACCGTCCAAGAATCATCCTAGCAACCCACTAATCCTATCCTAAACATCCAATACAGCCTATAGCATCAAAATCAATTAAAAAGGGAATTTGAGCCTTACCGTGCACCCGCACGGGTTCGTGGCTTCGGCCGTGCACGGTGGCGTCACCTGGCCGGCCACCGTCCTCCACCATCATCTCATCACTCTCTAGTCTCTCCAGTAAGCATCTGGGGTCAAGGGTTGGAGATTGTAATGGGTTTGGGGTCTCCTGAGATCGGGTGAAAGGGTTGGAGGAAAAAATGGAAAATGGATGCACGGTGAATGGGTTTGGTGCATGAGTGGGTGAGATTGGCCAGTGGATGGGTGACAAGTGTCACTCATCCATTGGGCCTCCAATAAATATCTGGGCCCACTAGAGACAAAACTGCACTTTTTGTCTCGTAAAACGTGCCGTCGTGAATAGTAACCGGGAACTTTCGTGAACCGTAACTTCACCGTCGAACGTCCGAATTCGACGTGCCGCCTGTCTACGGATTCGTATCGTCCTTATCTACGTAACGGTCTTCGGTCTTTGGCCCTCGGCCATCGGACCTCCCGATCAAAAAGTCAACTTTTGACCTCCTATTCACCCAAATTACCAAAATGCCCCTAAACTTCCGAACGTCATAACTTCTTCCTCGAACGTCGGAATTGAACGTGCCACCTGTCTATGAACTCGTGACGTCACGAACTACGTCAGGGTCATCAGTCAAAGTCCATTTGACTGCCCGATTAAAAAGTCAACGTTTTGCCACCATTAGGGGCAAAACGGTCATTTCGCACCGTTCGTCCGATTTCGCTCTACTAATCACGGATTAGCCTCACTAATCGTGATTAGTCACTAATCTAATCTAGGAATTTGGGACGGGTCGTTACATCCAGCCTCTGGACACCTCCACCGGCCTCGATTGATCGAACACGGCAGCACCACCACCAAAACTCCTCTCTGCTCTCTGTTTCCCCCTGGTTTCCCGTGGCTCACATCCGCACACACCCACGACCACTGCACCTCCAAACCTCCTCAACTCACTCACTAACTCTCATTCAATCTCTGGTCACTCTCACACACTCACAAAACTCACACCCTCACCGTGCTTTATCGATTCACCCCAAATCCCAGTCTCTGTTTTCTCTCTGCGTCGAAGAACACACACACACGGGCACCCCCAATTATTTGGACCCGTGAACAAAATCCTAGAACCCTCTAGTTCTCCTACACGTGTCACAATCCTCTCCTCTCCCTCACAAATGTCTCAATCTCAGCCCTCCATTTGTCCCTCTCTGTTGCACAAATCCCAAAGTGCAAAAGACCAAAATACCCTTCTTTTAAACCAAAATTACGATTTTGCCACAACCTTCTTAGACCCGTAACTCACGCGCCCTAACTCCGATGAACACGTGCCGCCTGTCGTTGAATTCAGGACGACGAGATCTACCTAACGGTCCTAGGTCAACGTGTAAAAACCCGATCATACAAAAAGTCAACTTTTTCCCCTTATTTTCGCCAAATTACGGTTATGCCCTCAACCTTCCGAACATCATAACTTCCTCCTCGGATGTCGGAATCAGGCGTGCCATCTATCTACGGATTCGTGACGTCCCAAACTACGTCACGGTCATCGGTCAATACCCAATTGACCACCCGAACTAAAAGTTAACATTTTGCCCATGCTAGGGGAAAAATCGTTATTCTAGGCTAACGACCTTATCGAGACCAACTAACCCCCGATTAAGCTCACTAATCCTTCACTAAACACCGTCTCAACCCTAATTTCCGGGACGGGTCGTTACAACCTACCCACCTAAAAAAGAATTTCATCCCCGAAATTCCACAGCTAGTTCCCGACAATTAGGGTCTCCTACCCGGTAATCCACAATAACTCAACAACAACCACTCCTGGGTTTCCTGTCTATCATCTCCACCTTGGGTATTTCACTCCATCCCCAACTACTAGTTACACTTCATGGTGTACGCAAGGGAAACTCTATGAACAGAAAACAAAGGTATTTTAAAATACCTCATATGGAGCACCCAATAGAAGTCATAGAGTACATCCTCACGTATTGCCACCTCACTTTCCCAAAACCAACTCGAATCCTAACCCAGGACAATCTAGTCCAAACAGGAACTCCTACTGGCTGCTACTTCGACCACTTGTCGGAATAAATCTACAAAGTCCTGAAGGCAAACTCTAGATTGTGGGTTTTCTCCTTCAATAACCTCATATCGATCAGTTATAATCACTCGTTTCCTATTCCTTCCGTCATCCTTCAACGGAACTCACCGTAACACTCCAGGTCACCTAGGGACAATTCTAGACTCTACCCTAGGCTCCAACAACAAAGTAGGTACAACACAACCAAGGATAGTAAAAATACCTGTCCCCGTACCTGGTGCCGACTGAGCCTCCTGCTGAGTCATCGAAAACACTCGGGCGTGAGATCCTGAAGATCTACCACGTCCCCTCGAACTACTAGTGGCACCACCACCTCCTCTAGTGCCCGCTGTCCCTGACGCTATACTCTGTCCGGGCTCCGCCACTCCTCGGCCTACACCACCTTCCTGTGGTAACAGTGGACACTCACGTCGGAAGTGACCTCGCTCTCCGTAGTAGAAACAAACATCCCGACCTGGTCCACCACTTGGTCTCCCCGTCGACGCAATAGACGTCGCACTAGCTTGTGGAGTCGGTTGTGCTCGGTAACCTCGAAATCTTGAACTCTGGAAACTACCAAGTCTACCTAAATGATCATCGCCCGACGACGATGCTCCACTGAAGTTACCTCTCTTCGATGTCCTCTTACTCGAAGCTCCAGAAAAAGGTGGCTCCCGGCGTCGTACCGGCAAGCTAGTCTCAACCCTCACCGCATCGTTAGACAACTCTCGGAGGGTAAACGATCCAACCGTCACTACGGCTCGAATCTCGCCTCGCAGACCCAACTCAAACCTACGGCACTTCTCGGCTTCAGTAGCCACAAATGCAGGAGTAAACCGAGACAACATCTGAAACTTCTGTTCATACTCAGCCACACTCAGATTCCCCTGTTGGAGTTGTAGAAACGCAGCCTCCTTGGCATCTCGGAAAGAACGAGGGTAATAATGATCTAAGAATCTCTCCCGAAACGTCTCCCAAGTCACAGTGTGGGCATCCCAGCCAGACAACTCGAGGGTATACCACCACTCGTACGCCGCACCGTCCAGCAAGAAAGTAGCCAGTAACACTCGATCCTCCAGTGGGCAATGTATCACTGCAAAGATCCGCTCAAGTCTCGTGATCCACCTCTGGGCTTCCTCAGGATCTGCCCCACTACTAAAGGTAGTAGCCCCGAACCGCTGGGCTCGCTCAATCGTATCACTCTCTGTCACTCTTACTGCTTCGTCTTCAGGTCGTGGAGAGGGTCTACGTCTCGGAGGCATCGTCAATCGCACACTGAAAGAGGCATAGAATCAGTCAGACAACCTAAACACAACCTCACAGACCGACACACCCAACAAACTCAACAAACCTATGCTCTGATACAAATTATCAGGACCCACCCCGGTTTCACCTCGAAAACCGAGGTAAATCCTGCTCCCGTCTGACACCCCGACACAACTACACTACACCGTCAGACGTAGGAGAAACTATACAAAACATTCCGAAGTTAAAGGTTTACAGAGCATAGTAGTAAATACAAAAGAAAGAAAACCGATAAACCAGATACACGCACACGGAAAATTTAAAACACTTCGGGGTCGCTCTCGTAACTTCTATGCCTCCGACGCTGCCTCGACGCCGAAACCACACTCTAGTTCCAGGACCTGGAGGGCAATTTAAAAACAGAAGGTGTGAGTGGACCATAAATAAGAAAAGAATTTCCGAAAACCATTTCATATTAAAACCAGGGTTTTAGCCCCTCCGTTTTGAAACCACATGCATAACTCAGTTATTTAAAACAATTATAAACCTCATGAAGATCATCATAAAACATTTGCAAAATCATTATAAAAACAGTTATAGAAATCATATCCTAAGAATCATAAACCGTATCAGAAAACATAAGTACTAAGCCATCATTAACCGATCAAACCTGCTGGACCTATCCGAGTCTTTAAACTCCCGGTCAATCCAGGCCTCAATAATATCCGAGTCTTAAAACTCCCGAGTCTTTAAACTCAATCCGGGCCTTTAAACCCAATCCGGGCCCGTCCCCCGTCAAATATAATCCGGGTCTTTAAACCCAATAACCAGATCCAGCAAATCCAATCAAAACCATTTGAAAACCATTTCGAAATCCATATCCAAACCCGAATCCGAAATCACCGGTCCGAAGCCATTCCGGCATCTCGAACCGTCATTCCGAACCCAAATCCGGAACTTCACTTCTCAAATTTAAAAACAAATCTCGATTATAAAACCGAAACCTTGATTATCAAAATTAGGTTCCAAAATCCCTTTATAAACATTTAAACCCAATTATCATTTGAAAACCCCAAAACCATGGCATTATACTCATAAATCGACATTCCTCGTAAAACGTGCCAAATACGTTATTTCTCGAAAACCGTGCAATTATGTAAAACCAACATAGCATATTCAACAATCATGAAATCACATATAAAACCATAAAAAAATTATAGAAAAACAGTTATGCATGCTCAAGTTTAGAGAAGGGGTCCACTCACTGATACCGAGCCCTCAATCGCGTCCCGAACGTCTCATACGTTCCTCAGCATCCTCGGGAAGTCCCAATCCTATCAACAATCACCCATGAACGTTACTAACACATCTACGAAGGTCCACCTAATTTTTTCCAAAAATCCCCGGGTCCTAAACGTAACGAACCTAAACCCTAAACCTTCACCCTCGCGGAACTATATTGAATCGACTTCCGAACAACCCAAAACCAATTCCAATGTACTCGTCACAACAACTAAACCAAAAACCATGTTAACTGTTTTCCCAACCTCCACCGCACGCGCCCCCACGCGTAGCCCAAAGTGGCTGCCCGTGGCCCTCACGCGCCAGCTACCGTGTCACCAACAACCTCTGGCCGACCCGGTGCGAACCAGTCTCTGTAACTCGAACTGGCGTGACTGGTTCACCGCCGTCCCGCCACCAAAACTGCTCCTCTCTTCACCATCTGCTTTGTCTCGTCCTAAGGAACTCATCCCCCTCACTCAACCATCTCGACTGGACCTATAGCCCGTCGACTCAAGCTCGAACAGAAACCCGAACACTTCCCCTGTTTCACGATCCAGCCAACCAGGTCACCCCCCGTCACGGTGTCGACCTTAAACCCTTCCTAGAACCTCACTGATACTCACCCAACTCACCAAAACTCTCGACTCACTCCCTAAGTCCATAACTTTCGATTTGAAAATCGACGGTAAAACAGAGCATAGAGGAAAAGTTGAGGAATTGCCTGCCCTCCGGTCGCCGTCGTGAGCTCAGCTGTGAGGACATGACTCCTCCAGTCCATCTCCAGCCTCTGGACACCTCCACCGGCCTCGATTGATCGAACACGGCAGCACCACCACCAAAACTCCTCTCTGCTCTCTGTTTCCCCCTGGTTTCCCGTGGGTCACATCCGCACACACCCACGACCACTGCACCTCCAAACCTCCTCAACTCACTCACAAACTCTCATTCAATCTCTGGTCACTCTCACACACTCACAAAACTCACACCCTCACCGTGCTTTATTGATTCACCCCAAATCCCAGTCTTTTTTTTTCTCTCTGAGTCGAAGAACACACACACACGGGCACCCCCAATTATTTGGACCCGTGAACAAAATCCTAGAACCCTCTAGTTATCCTACACGTGTCACAATCCTCTCCTCTCCCTTACAAATGTCTCAATCTCAGCCCTCCATTTGTCCCTCTCTGTTGCACAAATCCCAAAATGCAAAAGACCAAAATACCCTTCTTTTAAACCAAAATTACGATTTTGCCACTACCTTCCTAGACCCGTAACTCACACGTCCTAACTCTGATGAACACGTGCCGTCTGTCATTGAATTCAAGACGACGAAATCTACCTAACGGTCCTAGGTCAACGTGTAAAAACCCGATCATCCAAAAAGTCAACTTTTCCCCCTATTTTCGCCAAATTACGGTTATGCCCTCAACCTTCCGAACATCATAACTTCCTCCTCGGATGTCAGAATCAGGCGTGCCATCTGTCTAGGGATTCGTGACGTCCCAAACTAGGTCACGGTCATCGGTCAATACCCAATTGACCACCCGAACTAAAAGTTAACATTTTGCCCATGCTAGGGGCAAAATCGTCATTCTAGGCTAACGACCTTATCGAGACCAACTAATCCTTCACTAAACACCGTCTCAACCTTAATTTCCGGGATGGGTCGTTACATTGTAACGCCCCGGAAATTCAAAAAAAGTAATATTGTAAAATATTGAATAAAATGACGTTTTTACCTCTGTGTTTGGTGTGGTCAAACTGTTGACTTTTTGATTTGAAGGTCGAACGGACATTGACCGATGACCGTGACGTATTTCGGGACGTCACGAATTCATAGACAGGTGGCACGTCCAATTCCAACTTTCGCGGTGAAAGTTATGACGTTCGGAAGCGTAGGGGCATTATCGTAATTTGGGCGTTATAGGGGAAAAAAGTTGACTTTTTGTTTGACAATAGATTTTCACATGACTCAAAGACCATTAGGTTCGTCTCGATGCACCGAGTACAACGACGGGCAGCACGCTTGAAACGGACATCGGATGACCGAGTTACGGGTCGCGGAAGTTGGAGGGCATTTTGGTCTTTTTACACGGCGGTTACTGTTCATCACCGTGAAAAACAGAGTGCACCCGGCCATGCCGTGAGTGCCTGCACGATTTCAATTGTTTAAACAGTAATGGACTGGACGGTGGGAATTGTTTATGGACTTTGAGGATGTTGGAGGCATTCAGGTGTGGTTTGGGTAGAGATTCAGAGCACGAATTGATTTTAAAATGGCCATGATTTCTGTGTTTGTGGGAATCAATTTTCAGAGACCTCAGTTGGTCTCCCACGAGCTGCTGGTTGCACTGATCGATTAACCGTGTAGGGGAGTGGAGAGAGGATTCATTTGGCATCATTTTGCTATCTGTTGAGATTGACAGAAGCTGAGAGTGACTGAGAGAGCCGTGAAAAACCATTTCGGGTTTTTGGGTGGAAAAATCCAGAGTTCAATTTCTACGGGTTTTGGGACCAATCTAGACACCGAGGAAGCTTTCTGGGAGTGACAGGAACACAATCGTGCAAGAGTTGAAGAGATTTGATCAAAGATTGCTCAGGAACTCAAGTTCAAGTTTAGAGAAAAACCAGTTTGGAGGGAAAATCTAAGATCAAATTGTGAGGCCATTTGAGAGAACCCAAGGGCCATATTAGTCTTCTGGGAGCAATAGGAAACCGACCACATCGATTTCGAAGGACATCACTCACGAATTGGCCAAGAACTGAGGCCACTGGTTCTGAGAATTTTCGAGCTTGAGGACGGCTATTTACAGGTAACGAGTTTTTCAATTGATCGTGTGGTTACGTTAGTTTAGGTATCCTTAAGCTACTGTCTAAGTTAATTGGATAATGGAACTGTTTTGGGTGAGTTCTAGATGATGACCCGTTCGACTGTTCAAGTTTGGGTTGATCGATTTGGGGCATGTCGAAGTAATTAAATGACTTAGAACTCTAATTGGATGATTATAGAACATGTTAGGATAAAAAACGAGAGCAATTGAGTAAGAATTGATGGTTAATTGGACGAGTTGAACACGCGGGTTGAAGATCCGAATAGCGGTAGTCGGGTGAAGATGGTGACACTGTAGCAGTGTCACTGTAGCAGGCGCGTGGCCTACACGCGCAGCCACTTTGGGCGGCACGTGTGATGTCATCTACGATCACGGTTAACATGAAACTTATTCCTTTCAATCTAATTCACATTTTATCTTTAGAGTTCGAGTCGATCGGGAGTCGTTCGGGATAATTTCGGGAGTTCGGAAGTTTAGGTCCTTAAGGTTAATTTCGTCGAAAAATCCGGGAAAATTAGGAAAAATCATATGAGTTATTTGGGGATGATTGTAACCCTCCTTGTACGTTTTTACAGGCCCGGACATTTCCGAAGCTACTGAGGAGCGCACGGGGAGAGATTGACGCGTCCTAAAACCGTGAGTGGACTTTTGATTTCCAAATTGTGCATGCATGACTATTTTATTTATTTATCTTGTGTATTCACTTATGATTTTATGTTGATAAATGTGCTATTTCAGTTTTACGTGATTTCGCGATTTTTGAGATAAATATCATATTTCACGTATTCCGAGATTACGGTTTTCGCCTATGCATGAATGATGTTTTTGATGAAGTATTTGGATATGATTATGCATTTTACGTATTTATGATGTTTGATTATATTTGTGAAGTGATTTCGGGAATTGCATGTTTTGGAAATTGCATGTGATTTCGGACATAAGTCCTATCATAACAAGATAAGATTTCGGAATGATTTTTGGAAAACGGATCATGTGGAATCCTGGTTTATTGTGTTTATAAATGGTTTTGGGTTTAAAGACCCGGTTGATTGTTGGATCTGGTTTTGGGTTTAAAGACCTGGTTAATTGATGAAGGGGCGGGCCCGAAAATTGGGTTTAAAGACCCGGATTGAGTTTAAAGACTCGTGAGTTTAAAGACTCGGTTATTGTGATACCCCCGAGGCCTATTGATTATGTTTTGAGTTTAAAGACTCGTTGATATCCCGGGAAGGCCTGATATTGAGTTTAAAGACTCGGATGGATCCGACGGTTTAATTGTGATTGTTGATTCACTTTTGACTTGATTTGCGTAATTGATGTTTCAAAATGATGGTTTCTGGATTTTGGTAATCTTACATGATTTTTACACGAGTTATGATGGTTTTCTGCAATGTTTTCCATGTGTTTCCAAAAAAAAGATATTTCGAATGTTTAATACGCGGTTTTCAAATGTCGGGTTATGCATGCGTGTTATAAAACTGGAGGGCGAACCCCGATTTCCTTAAACTGTTTTCTGCAAACTTTTGTTTCGGTCCACTCACACTTTGTTGTTTTAACTACCCTCCAGGTCGTGGTACGAGTTCGGGGGCTAGCACCGAGGCAGAGGCAGAGGCATAACGTTTCCCGTTGCGGAGTAGTTAGTTCACGGAGTAGGGTTTGTTCTTTAACTTGTTTTGTAATGTTATGCTCTGTGAAACTATGGACTTGATGTCCAATCGGTTGTATTTGTTTAATCTCCGTGGTTTGACAATGGGTGTGATGTAATATTATTTGGTTTTCCGGTCTTTTGGGTTCGATTTTCAGATGGGAGCAGGATGCTTCCCGATTATCGAGGCGATAATCGGGGTGGGTCCTGTCATAGTACCAAAAACAACGGAAAGAAAAACCGATAAACAAGGTACACACACAACTGAAAATGTAAAGCACTCCGGGGTCACTCTCGAGTATTCTATGCCTCCGACGCTGCCTCAACGTCAACCCCCGTGCTAGCTCTACGACCTGGAGGGAAATTTAAAACAGAAGGTGTGAGTGGACCATAAATAAAAGAAAAGTTTCCAAAAAACCATTTCATAAGAAAACCAGGATTTTAGCACTCCGTTTTGAAATCACACATGCATAACCCATTTGCTGAAATCAGTTATAAGTCACATAATGGTCGTCATAAAAACAGAATTGAAAACAGTTACAGAAATCAAGTCATAAACATCATAAAACCATCATAAATACCAAGCAAATCATTATCCGATCAAACCTACGGAGGAAATATCAATATATCTGAGTCTTTAAACTCCCGAGTCTTTAAACTCAATCCGGGTCTTTAAACCCAATCCGGGCCTTTAAACCCAATCTGGGCCCGTCCCCCATCAATCACAATATAATCCAGATCCAGCAAATCCAATCCAAAACCATTTGAAAACCTTTTCTAAATCCATATCCAAACCCGAATCCGAAATCACTAGTCTGATGCCCTTCCGGCATCTAGAACCATCATTCCGATCCCAAATCCGGAATTCCACTTTTCAACTTTAAAACCAAATCTCGTTACCGAAATCCGATTCTAAAACCGAAAGCCCTAGATTATCAAATCACGTCTCAAAATCCATTTAATATCATTGAAAACCACTCATCGTTTGAAAACCCCAATTCATGGCATCAAAATCAGAATCCAAACTTTTCTCGTAAAACGTATTGAAAATCGTATTTTCTCGAAAACTGTGCAATTTTGTAAAACCAACACCACATATTCAACAATAATGAAATCATATGTAAAACCATAAAATAATTATAGAAAAGTCATGCATGCTTTAGTTTAGAGAAGGGGTCCACTCACAGTCACCGGCACGTCAATCGCGCCCCGTACGTCCCGAACGTTCCTCAGCTTCCCCGGGAAGTCCCGATCCTGTCACAAGTCACCAAAGTACGTCACTAACACGTCTACCAAGACTCTCCTAATTTCCACCAAAAATCCCCGGGTCCTAAACGTAACGAACCGGAACCCTAAACCTTCAACCTCGCGGAACAAACCTCAAACGACGTCCCAACAACCCGAAACCTAGTTCAATGGATTCGTTACGACATTTAGAACAAGAACTCAGTTGGACTCTTCACCGAAAACCGCCGCACGCGCCCCCACGTGCCACCCAAAGTGGCTGCACGTGGGCCTCACGCGCCTGCACACGATCACTGTTCATCATCGTCTACCTTGGGCGAACCGGTCTGAACCGGTGTACCCGGTTCTCCGCCATCCCTTCACCGTTTCGACTCCTCTCTTCACGATCCTCACCGTCCAGTCCTAAGCAACCTATTCCCCTTACTCTCACACCTCGACATAGCCTATAACCCGTCATCTCAAACTTGAAACCAAACCCGATCAGTCCCTTGTTTCGGTTCCCCGCCACCCAGTCACTCCCTTGTCACGGCAACCACATTAGAAGGTTCCTAGGACCTCACTGAAGCTCACCCAACTCACCAAATCCCTCGACTCAGCCCCTAAGTCCACGACTTCCAGTTTGAAAATCACGGCAAAACAGAGCAATTGAAAGAGAATGAGGAATTACCTGTGCTCAGACCGCCGCCGTGAGCTCAGCCGTGCCTACACGAGTCCTCCAGTCCACTTCCATCCTCTGGACACCTCCACCAGCCTCGATTGGTCGAACACAGCAGCACCTCCACCCAAAACCCTCTATGTTTCCGGTTTTCCCATAAGCTCACTCTTCCTCCTCACTCACTCACGATCACACAACCACTCCAATTCACTCCTCAACTCTCCCTTAATCTCTTTTCACTCTCACCAGCTCACAACAGCACTTACCACCCTTCACCTGGTCGATTCCCTCTCAGCCTCACTCTGTCTCTATTTTCTCGAATGCACGGTTAACAACCCAAATAATTGGAACCGTGCAAAATCCTGGAATCCACTAGACCCTTGCCACATGTCACAATCCTCTCAACCCTCTCACAAATATCTCAATCTCCACTGTACACCTGGCCTTATCAGATTGGACCAAATCCCAAGACACAGAAAGACCAAAATGCCCCTCACTTGTGACTTAAATTACGATTATGCCACTACCTTTCTAGACCCGTAACTCACACATCCTACGTCCGATTAACACGTGCCGCCTGTCGTTGAACTCAGAACGACGAGATCTACCTAACGGTCCTAGGTCAACCTGTCAAAACCCGATCGTATGAAAAGTCAACTTTTCCCCTATTTTAACCAAATTACGATAGTGCCCTCAACCTTCCGAACATCATAACTTCCTCCTCGGATGTCGGAATCGGGCGTGCCACCTGTCTACGGATTCGTGACGTCTCGAACTACGTCACGGTCACCGGTCAATACCCACTTGACCACCCGAACTAAAAGTCAACTATTTGCCCAACCTAGGGGCAAAATCGTCATTCTACGTTAACTGACCTATCGTAACCAACTATCCACCAATTAAGCTCACTAATCCTTGACTAATCACCGTCTTAATCCTAATTTTCGGGACGGGTCCTTACACTTTTCCCTCCAATTATCCCCTGTTTCACCGACTTACTCTATATGTATACATATGTGTGTGTGTTTTGTGGTTTTTTGAAAAACCAAACCCGAGAGAGCAAGAGAGAGGAGAGAAAAGAAGAACCAAAAAGAAAAAGGAAGGAATGAGGGATCGAACCGCATTACCCGAAAGTATAAAAAAATAAAAAGTTGGACTTGGGCCTTAGTTGAATTCCAGGGGTTGAGTTGAGTCAGAAACTCGAAGGTTTGGACGCGGGTAGAGCCGAAAGCTCAAACAAAAATTTTAGGCCCAAAGCCAAGAATTGTTTAGATGACTTTGGACACTTGAAACGTTGAAAATGGATGTGAAATGAAGGTTCGGGAGTTAGGCCAACTCCCCTGGTCGGGTTGGAATGTAAAGAAAAATCGCCCAACCGCGAGAGCAAGAATATGACAATGTAGTAGGGTGCGTAAGGTCCATGCGCATCGAGGTATGGTGGCGCATGGGGGCACGTGCCCAATCATTTCAAGGTGCGGTCAATATGTTTTTCAACTTAACCAACGTTACGACCATGTTGGTGCAGTTTTCGAATTGATCGAACATCGTCTCGGGGTAGTTATGAGAGGCCGAGGTTTTATGCTGCGCTTTTTAATTCGTATTTAATTTCAAAAATTAGGGAATTTAAATGTAATATTATTTGAGATTTTAGTGACCATTGATAGTGATTTATGATAGGCTGTACGGCTTCCAAAATTATGGAGAAACAATCATTTTTTGGGATTGAACTGTAAGGATAATGTGTGGGTGGACTTTATTTTTATAAATTACGATGCATGCATGCTTAAATATTTTAATTGTTTTATTCCATGGTTTGGTTTGAAATACTTTGATATGATTATTTGTCAATTTTTTTGGATTTATCAATTGATTACTCGACACAGTTTCACGGTATATTGTGAAAACAGTATTTTGGGCTCAACCCTGGTGTTGAAAGTGTTTTGACTTGGTTTTGAGTCAATGATTTGTGTTAAATGAGTCAGCTTAGTTTTGCGAATTAATTTTCCACAGTAAACCATCCTCGGATATGGTCGGCACTAAGACCTCAGGAGCTCGGCTCCGCACATCCTTAGGTTGTGAGGCTAGAGATATGACATCTTCCCGTTAAGAGCAACTTAAGACTAGGGTGGCTTTCCAGATGTCACTAATTCTGAAGATGAGACTCAGACGTTTGGAGCTCGACTACGCAAATCTTGAGGCTTCTACGTAGATAGGATATTCACCTAGAAGTGGTTAGGATGGGCAACTGGCAGAGACTAGGTTCTTGAGGATTGGTTGGTTGTGTTACTGAGGATTGGTTGGTTAATTTACTCTTATTGGTTGGTTGGTTTATTTCCTGATATTGGATTTGTTGTTTGATGTACTGTTATTTGTGAAACGGGCTTAAGCCTCAAGCCTAATTTTGAAAGTGTTTTGACTTGGTTACTGTTATTTCATGTATTTTTATTTATCGATTGATTACTAGACACGATTTTACATGTATTGTGAAAGCAGTATTTTGGGCTCAAGCCTAATTTTGAAAGTGTTTTGACTTGGTTTTGAGTAAAGGATTTGTGTTAAATGAGTTTGATTAGTTTTGCGAATTGTATTTCCACAGTCAACCATCCTGTTATTTGATATGGTGTGTATTTTGTGCTCAAGTCGGATTTTTATGGAAATGTGGGACACGAGCTGTTTACTTGTATTTCATGATTTTGTGGTCCAACGGCCTATATTTTGTTTTGATTTGGAATCCGATCATTTTATTTTTCTCATATGCATGCATATTTTACAAATTGGGGGTAAACATTTATTTTACCTTGAGGAAGAGATATGAGCAATACATTTATCCTTTCTCTAACAGGAGTTGAGAGTGATTTCAAAATTTTTGCCTATTTTATGCTCCTATATTATTTATTTATTCGCTTCTTTATTCATTTATCCATTTTAAGCAAAAATATATGTTATAGATTAATAATTTTGGGCTTAATTTTAGGCCCAAGTCATTTGCCTTTTTTGCCCTCCTTGTATTGGCACTGCCATGATAACCTAAGTTTGGCTCCTTCAAATTGGTCTGGATCCGTCCCTCTGCAATAAGGGCAAATATATTAAGCTGGAAGTCTAGATTATAACCATGGTTAGATCTTATTATTTATATATGATATCTCCTTATTTTTCCTTAGAAGTCGGCGAAATCTAGTTGGATGTATGATTGGTTACTTTTATTTTGAACCGAAGTTCAAATCCCCCAAATTGGCAGCTCAACTTTATATAATATGCTATAATTTCTTTTTGTCAATAAAAATTGTAAGCAAGATGAATTTAGTCCATAAAACTTTGAGTTCTCAAATTGGAAATTGTTATTTTCGACCCCAAAAAAATGAAGATGGAAAATTGTTACCAACGAATGTGAATGGGTTCCACAACACCACATTAACATGGCAAATTGTTTTGATTCATGAAGCTGGATGATAACGTCCAAACTACGCATTAAATTAAATACGTAATTTGAGTATTATGCAATTTAAACCCTTTTTGTGTAGATGTAGTATTGTTAAATAGGGATCGTTCTTAACCGGGGAAATTAGGGAACATTAATAATATTTTAGTGAGAAAGAATAATGAATTATCAAAGAATAATGATTTAAAGAATTAAAGAATTAAAGAATAAAGAATTAAAGAATAAAAAAATTAAAGAATAAAAAAAATAAAAGAATTAATGAAATAATGAAATAAAGAATTAAATGGGGGTTTGTGAAGATTGTAATTATAAAATAAAGTAAACAAGTAAAAACAATTAAGAACTTAATTATACTTCTACTTTAACTTTTGTGCAAGTGAACTTTCTTCAAACACATATTTTTACCAATACTCTAACATCATACTCATATTGACCAATCACGAAATCCTACCTTAATCATCTCAAATACATGCATACGTTTTTCAATATTACAAATGTACCGAACATCGGTCATAAACATTTATAATACGATTCACCTTAAGTTTGTGATTTCAATGTGTGTCAAACATCTAAATCTCTTCAATTTTCTACTAAGTGCACCGAACAGCGGTCATAAACACTTAGTGTAGAATTGAAGTTTAAGCACTAAAACATATGAAGTAAAAGAAATTCAAAAAGTAAAACACATGGAGATTGCATTCTTACTTACAAATGTTAGAAAGAAAATACCAACACATATATTGAATTATAAGTAAAACCAAAACAATAACAAGAATTTAAGTAAATGGAGAAAAGTTACACTTTCGGAACCCAAGAACAGCTTGTGATTCCGAAAGTGGATGGAAACAATGGAATGTTATTCATAAAGAACACCGAACAGCGGCTAGAACCTTATGAAGATGGAGGATAAAACATAAGAATGCGGACTTAAATTCTAGAATTATTTCGGAAATACTTGGTCTAGGTATTTCTTAAGGAAAGCATAAAAATGTATTTAAGAGATCACAAAGAAAAATCACAAGAACAAAGTAAAGAAGAAATGAAATTAAGGATTAATATAAAATAACATAATTTAAGAACAAGAATTTAAAAGAAAGTTAATTAAATAAAAGAAACTACAAGAAGTTAAAATGGTCCCCAAAAATAAAGAATAAAAGGAAAGAAGATGAACTAAAAGAAGAGAAACTAGAGAGAAAATGCAAGAACTTAAACTAGAAAGAGAAGCAAAATGGGATAAAATGGGGACCCCCTGTTACATGAATTGAACCCCTATTTACACGCGGGCTATTGAAGCTGGTCCGGACTGCATCTTCGATCTGGACTGGATCCGTTTGGCAAGGGGGCCGGCTGCTGGAGCCTCTCCCTTGTGCTTAAATTAAAAACATGAATTTGGGCTAAACAAAAGAAATGGTTTGGGCTTTTAGCACTGAATTAATTTAAATTATAAATTAATTAATATTTTTACCAAATTTCGTCCATAATTTATTCGTTAATATTCCGATCGAGACGATTCTTTTGTCAAAATGCTCCAAATTACAAGTTTTATTTATTTAAATAGAAAAATCACAAAATAAATTAATTTATATAATTATTTACAAATTTAATATCAAAAATCAAGTATAAAGGGTATAAAATAATATAAAATAATGCTTATTTGACGACCTATCACTGGACACGAAGTCCTTGTATCTCCTTAACTTAAATCTACTAATTTTAACTTGTTTACCTATTTTCACAAGTCATTGATCTCAATAAACCATTATTTTCAATCATCATGTGAAAGCACCATATTCATCTGTGTTGGATAATAACAAATGTGGAACATTCTTGGGAGGACGAGAACAAATCACCTCCTGTTTAAACAATGCATCATTGTATCAGTGGTTTGAATTAAAAGGAAACCATACATTTTTTATTAGATTGTAATATGTATATATGTGTAAAATTTCTATTCAAATTGGTCATTATTGCGATGAAGGTGTAAGTTACGAATCTCCCAATTAAATTGTAACATGTCTCCTAATTTTAGTCAATGAAAAACTTGATGACGGAACAGATTCCATTATTAGTTTTCTTGATAAGGGGTAAACTAACTGGACCCACTCCAAAATCACTTCGATAATTCTCCCTGGTTCTGCTCCCGTCTGACATGCAATCCTAAATTCCAATATTATCCCTTAGCACTAGTTAAACCAGCGATTCTTGAATTGATTTACCAATCATGCCTTCATCTTTCAACTAGCCCCGATCATCGTGCAATGGACGAAAAAGTCATCGAATCCATTAAAAAGTATGCGTGAAAAAAAAAATATTTGAAAACACATTTTGTGAGAAAAAATAAGTAGTTTCCTTCCAGTTTTATAAAACATGCAAGAATATCAGGAAAAAAAAATAAAACGAACCATAAATCGCAAATGATAAAACGTGGGACCACAACAATCATAAAATACTCGTAGACATCCTAGACACACTTTCCAAAATCGAGGTTTATCAATGCATGTCGCTAAAACCTGAACACTAATATCACAATCAAACACAACCAATCATCGACTCTCCCGAGCATCACGCAGGATTATGTTTATTCCAAATCTTTGTATCACACAGTCACATATACGCCCTTAACCATAATTCCAAGTAACCATTCTTTAATCCTTAATAATCCTCCTTTATTGTTTTCTCTATTCAAAACATATTCCGTAATACAACAAAAAATAATTACTATAATCAAGATTAAATATTCTAGTAATTATTTTCAAGTGTTCATACTAACATAAAAATACGATCACCATATTATTAATTATATTTCAAAATATTCCTTCTTGAAGTTATAATAATTTCCGCTTGTTCTTCCTTACCCTAATTGGGTTTCAACCTTAAGGCCATACATTTGTCAGAGAAATGTTGGCACCATAAATACGTTTCATTTAACCCACATGTTTCACTCACCATAAACCATCTTAGTCGGCTCAAATATAATCAAGATAGGTTGATAGTGAAGCCCCTCACCCGGTGATCTGAACATTCTTCACCATTCTTCATATTTTATATGTCCAATTTTGTCTGATTGAATTCAGGAAAGGATCTTCAACATCGAAACCACGTAAATTAACTCACGTTAATACCCGATCCATCAGCTTGAACATTCAACCAAGGTTCTTCCACCACGTAAAAGGCCTTCTCTCATCCAAATTCAAAGCGTTATGCATCAAATTCATTGTGAAACCTCTAAGGATTCGTTGTCACGTTATTTCCTAAGGTTCATGGCTTAAAACCTTTAAGCCCAAAAAGAGGAACTTATAGTTTCCTACATTCTCCTCATTGTTTTCTCCTAGACTCCCAAGCTTTTCCCTGCTTCTTCCTCTCTTTCTTTTCTCTCTTCCTTTCTATCTTACCTTTCTTTTCTCTTCATGGTTCTCTTTGGTTTTTCCCGTGGGTTTGGGTGTTTGGTATTTTTCTCTCTTTTTCGGTCCTACACGACTGATCTGTTCCATTCCAACACACACACACACACACACACACACACACACACACACACACACACACACACACACACACACACACACACACACACACACACACATATTAATAGAATTAGTAGGTCAGTGAAGGGTGAGAGAAAAAATGGAAGATTTGTCTAGACACGCCCCCACACACATGTTTCACATGTCCAAATTATAAAATTATAAAATTACTCTTTTAAGCCAAAATTACCATAATGCCCCTATCTATTTTTTACCCTTAACAAGTCCATTCAATCTTTGATTTTAGCATGCCGCCTATCTACGTATTCAGGAGTTTGGTACCATCATACCATTCATTTCAGAACGCCCGAATGGTCTCTTGGTCAAATAGTCAACATTTTGACAAGGGTAAAATCGCCATTTTTTATTTTCTTAAGTTTCCGGGGCGTTACAATCTACCCACTTTAGAACACATTTGCCCTCGAAATATTCGGACAAAGTCAGTCTTAATTTCATATTGAAATTCAAAAAATGAGTTGTTCAACATAACCAACTTTACTCGTTTCTTGTTCTTACTATTTGCGACTTCGTAATTCCAAGGCCTCATATGGCCTTTACTAATGCATATGAACAACCCTACCTAAGGTATCCTTCGAAGAAATCTCAGGAATACAAGACTCTAGGCATGACTACAATTAGATATCATTAAATGTCCGGAGCCTCGTACAACCTTAACTCTAAGCATCCTTACTATACTAATACACTTAAGCATTCAGTTAAAAAATAAATCATGTTTTCAATTCACTTAAGTTATTGAAAATACGCGTTGGATCCGACACAAATATTTTCATCTGTGCATAAAAGTCACTGGAGCCTTAGAAGTGAGAACTAACCTAGGAACTAGAACCATGCTCGACGACTGAATCATCATCCCATTATCAGTATCAAGAACCGGAGCCTAGCTCGACGTCTCAGACTTACCAATTACCACCCACTCAAGAACTGGAGCCTAACTCGACGTCGCAGTGGTCACTACACAACACCGGTCTTAGTAAATTACCAACACAATCATAAAATAGATTCATCATAGTAACCACATATAGTCAACCTATCCTCAATTCTCAAGTAACCACATATGTGTCTCAAATTCATCAATAATTATACGAAACTAACATTTTGTTTATTAGCCTATCAATTACAAACTCACCTTGACTTATTTTCCAAGTTAACTCATATCCCAAACCAACTTCAACTCGAACTCCAATCATGCCTACATCTCTCGACCATCCCCAATCTTCATGAAATGGCTCGGAGAGTAATTAAAAATATTAAAAAGTATGAGTGGACAAATATAAATATTTGAAAACACATTTTGTGACGAAAAATAAATTTTTACCCTCCATTTTTATAAAATATGCATGCATAAAATAAATTAATATTTATAGTCACCAAACAAACAGAAGCTTTGCAGCTTCAAAAAACACACAATTGTAAGTTTACATACTAAATATACATTTACATCTCGGGTTTCATTGAGATAATTTGTATAATTGTATGATATACATATGGAATAATTAATGAACATATGTGAATACATATGAATGCAGTAGTGTATGAATAATAGTAATAAATCAGCAGTATATTGTCAAGCGCATGCGTATGAAGGTAACGTATTAAATTTATAATGGTAATAAACCAGCAATATATTGTTAGAGTGCACTATACTGTCATAGCACAAAATCAGGTTCTATGCATTTTGTTAATCCTATTTTTAATTCAAGTTGTCAAGTGGGATTTCTGTGTAATTTGGATTAGCAACGGATTATGGATAGACTATGGGTTTTCTGTGTATTTTGGATTAACAACGGATTATGGATGGACTATTAAATTAAGGAATGTAGTAATGCTAAGAAAAAAGCTACAAAATGCTAGATATTAGAAAAAAAAAACTCACAAAATTTACCTTAAAAAATTCAATAAAATCATAATTTAAAGTCAATTGAAACAAAAAATTCACCTAAATATATACAAGTGCATAAGCGAAGATTAAGTGAGGAAAACCTCTGATGAACTTCTTTAATAATCGAAGAGAGTAATACAATGAGATAAGTGATAAACGATGAAGACATCATAGGAGAAGGTCGACATCTGATGAAAGAGGCTCATTTATTTTCTTCTATCTTCTTCTTTTTTGCATTGTCATAATTATTCTGAAAAAGACGAGCTGTCAAAATAATAAAAGAACATATGTCAAAGAAATATAAAATGATGACTAAAACTGTATTTTCACTGTTTCTAACAAAGAAAAACAACAACAAAAAAGGGGCAAAAATGTCAGTACACTGTAGATGAACAACGTTTCAGTTTTAGTATAGTTATAACTATTCCATCGTAATCAAGCTCTGAGTAAAGTTTGAGTAAATTTCAAACAATATTAATTTTTTTTTTGAGAAAGAATCGATAAAAAGCAATATTAATTAGTTGTTTGAATTTTTGTTTGAATCCTGGTGTTGCATGACCTTTAATGGAAATGTCCAGAGATTTCATTGTTTGGGACTTTCTCGTTTTATAATCATGCTTAAGACAGGCAAGTTTGCTTTTGTAAAAAACCATCTCCCAATGAAATTGAACAACTAGGAATTTTAATCGCGTTGCCAGGGAATGAGATTTTAAATAAAACCATAGCTCAAAATATACCTCTTTATGATATGAATTTTTTCTTGCTCCCAAAATCGCGTTGCCATGAACTCCACCAATCAATTGCAAAGTTTCGGTGGGGAAGTGATGCAGAAGTAAAGAATTCACTTGGTCAACTGGAAGGCTCTGTGCAAAAAAAAAAAAAATTGGTGAATGAGCTCGGCTCTCGACTTTTTTTATGCTTTTAGTTTAGTGCTTCCAGCAAAGTAGGGATGGAAATTTTTTAATTACCCAGACTCCCTAGTGGCATGGATACTTAGGGGACATATAGACTCCCAGAAAAAAGTTGCCCTCAGTGTTCTCCTTGACCGTTGCATTGCGCGGACCCAGCAATGGTCTCGATTCTAATTGATAGGCATGGAGGAAATTGGTGGGAGCTTAAATTCATGTGCTCTTAGCCAGTATAATTTTGGGTATCCCCTTGAGTATCCGTAGCACATCAGATCGGTTGATTTGGCAAAGGGAAATAAATGGTCGGTTTATTGTCATAAGTGCTTAATATCTGGCTTCCTAGCATCTAGAATACGAAAATATTCTAGAAAATAGTTAAGAAATGGGGGATAAAGATCGAGATATATGGACGAAGGTATAGGGATCGAGTTGTATGGAGGAAGCTGTAGGGGTCTTGAGTTTCCAATAAGATCAAAGTTTTTTTATGGAGGGTGTGTAAGAATCTGCTTCCATAAGTGTTTATTGAATGGATGCTAAGACAAAAGCCCATATTCTAAGATATTGTGCAACGGCAAGGGGAGTGTGGTTAGCTACATAGGCATTCCGTCATTCTCACTATCATATCAAATCATTATGACTTGGGTTTTGAACCATTCAGTATAAGACTCTTTAATGTTGGAATTTTGTGTGTTCGTGATACTCTTTTCCCTTAGACCAAATTGAAAGCCTCGATAAGGTTTTAACAAAACCCTTTTTCTTGCAGCATCGACAAGTTGTACTGTTTCCTCTCCTTCTCTTAATCCATTTTTTGTACTTTTCTTCAAAAAAGGGAAAAAAAAGAAGGAAAAAAAAAAAGAATCCCATGTTATTTGTTTTCTTTGTAGGCAGTTTTAACTAGTGAAGACTGATTATAGGTAAAATGTTTTATATATATATATTGTCTAGTAGTGGAAGTACAATGAACAATTATTATTTGCAAACAACCAATTTATCATATTTGATTAAAAAAACATATATTATAATAGCATGCTTTATGAGCATATTTTACCAAAGTAGGTATCTGTATTTACAAGAAGTGACTTGTAAGAAATAAAATTTGCATTAGCTAGTAGCATTATTATATTCCATCAATCTTGACTAGGTACGATCACTGATGAAAATATCGTCGGTTTCGCCGATATGTCACTCGATATACCGGTGAATTTGGCTGGCGACACGTAAGAGAGGGGGGGGAAAGAAATTGAGCAAAATATCGATCGTTTTCGTTGTTTTAAGCTTATCGATCTCCTTATTTCATTAAACCATCGAGATAGGAGTAAATTTCATGAAAATCGGACGTAAAACCAGTGAGTTACAGCCGGGTCATGTCGCCGGGTCAAAAAAACCCGAATAGCAGACCCGCGCAAGGTAGGGGACGACTGTTTTTAAGTCAGTAAGTTTACTTTATATATTATTTGGTTGGATAATTTTTCAATTGGGCTTGTTAGTGGAGTTGGTTTTGCTTGTGTTCATTAATTAATAGATGTGCATGCCTGCACCTGGGTTCGACACCCCAAGTGTGCGCATTTTGCTTTTTCTTTTTTTCCGTTTATTCCCTTTTTTTCATTTATTACTTTTTTTTCATTTATTCCTTATATTTTTCATGTATTCTTATATTTTTCATTTATTCCTTATTTTGAACTATATTTTTAATTTATTCTTTATTTTGAACTATATTTATCATTTTTTCCAATTTTAAATATATCAATCCTTTCCAATTTCAATATATCAATCCTTTCCAATTTTTGAACAAAGATTGACTCTATTTTTTTTTATTCTTTTTTCCAATTTTAAATATATTTACTCATTTTATAATTTTTCTTCCGTTCAATTTTTTTTATGCTTATGGTTATGTTTTTAATTATATTAACATTTAATTATAGTAATTCACTTCAATTTATGTTTATGTTTAGATTTTTATATTACCAGTCATCGGTAGAACCCTATTTTATCATATTATTCATCATATATTTATTATATCAAAGTCATTTTTTAGTTTTATTAGTCTTATATAACCATCATTGGGTATTTAAGTTTTTCCTAAAGTTTTATTCAAAATTTCCAACTTTTAGATCGATTTTCCGTCATTTTTGTTGACCGTAAACGATATCGATATTTGGGGCAAGATATCCGTAAATTTGACTAGCGATATATCCGTCGATATCGATATTTTAATCTTTGGGTACAATAAATCACACTTAGGTGGTTCAATAATCTTTTTTCTTGTACCAAACTGAAATTCTTGCAAGAGTTTGGGAACATAGAACCAAAAGATTTAAACATAATATACTAGTAACTCGGAGAATTTATCCGCACGATTAATTGTGCAGGGTGTGGCGGTTGGCAAGGTGTTGCAGCCTTGAAAGTACGTGGTTGTTAACACGCACCTCCGTAATAAGTTTAAATTTTCAATGCTGTAATTTATTCTAGATAAATATAGTTTAGATTAAGTAGAGAAAAACCTTTCTCCTCAATGAAATTAAATTCTTTTATTTTTACACCAAAGTGGCTCTAGGGTATCTAGTTTGCAACCCAAGCAACATGTCCCTCAGGAAGAAAATGGCAAACAGGTTCAGCTCCAGGTTTCACTTTTACCTCCGTTAGTGCAAAATTCTTAGGGTTCCATCCAGATGTGTCTAGATGGCATATTGTTACCGCCTTTGCGTGGGTCCCATCAGCACCTACCAATGGCACCATGTATGCTCTTTGCCTTCCAAATGCGTGACAGTAGAATACAGCATGAGGGTACCGCTGCTTGTGACAAGCAATGAGCTTGTCAATGCCAGACGCCTGCAACTTCTTCACTCCAGGGGTAATTGTGTAATTTTGCAGGGCCACTCCTTTTTCGACCTCCGTTGCGATTGCTTGTACGTTTCTTCCGAGTTTGGAAGTGGCGTAGTCAACCATAGCCTCCAATGAGGTGGCACAAAATTTTTCTTCCCCGTTAAATGTTGGGCTTTCACAGTATTGGATAGTGGCTTTCATAACCCCTGCTTCTGCAGTCCCTGGCTTCACTGAGAAATGGCTAAGAATCTCTGGTAGCTTGCTAGATGAGAATGGGACTGATTCTGCCGTATTTCGAGGGACGAAAGGTGAGCTACTTGTGTCTCTAGCTAAGCTGTATCTCATTGTCGTGCCAGGTTGAACGTCCGTCTCTAGGAAGAAAACCTTACGGGTTGGATCTTTATCAAGGAGTTGGTTGCTAGCATCAGCACTACGCTCCCGACGGTAAAGGGCAAGGGCCCTATCTGCCGCAGCGTCTACATCTCGGCCAACAAAGTTCTTGTTTGGTGTCCCAACAAAGTTCGTGGTCAATCCAGCAGAGTCTGCATATTTACGCATATACAAAGATATGATAACATGTGGAAAATATTTAAAAAGGATGAGTTTGTATATTAGATATGATCAAATGAGATTGAATAACTCATTATTAAAAATCTTTTTTTTTAGTTCGTATCAAATGGATTACTCGAGAAAGAAACTAATCTAATTATTCAATACATCTTGAATTTTATGAGTAGTTATCTAATTCAGCCCAATCTATATTATCGAACAAGATCTGTTAACTTGAGGCAATTTTAGGCTGTAATTAATACATACCCGGTTGGACAAGTTCTTTGAGAAGTTTTGGCATTAGTGAATTTGGCAAGACGGAGTTCCAATAAATTTGAGCAGCAGGTAATTCTGCGGCGTGAGCTCCTCTTGGCACCAGAATGGTGAGCTGCAAAATTTGTAAGATTATAAAGAAAATGAAATTAGTAAATATTCGATCTCAGAAGAAAATAAAAAATAAGTTCATTGAATGCGAGGCCAATTCCTAAAGAAATTCGAATACATGGCTTGCTTACAGTGAGAAAAGCAAGGATTTTGGTGAGACGGAAGTCCATGTTAATGGTCCTCAACCTTTGTAACAAGGGAGAATAATAAAACAAGAGGAAACAAGAGAACTCAGAGTTGGCTTGTATGTAAACATGTTCAACTTCCTTCAATATTTATAGGGAAATTTAGGTGACAGTTACACTAATCGTTTGGATTATGTGTAAATCATGTAGTCTTCCATTTCATCTATTTTCAGAAGTAGGTGTTAATCATGTTGTCTTCCATGTCATTAATTGTTAGAATTAGTTGTAAACCATGCAGACTTCCATTTCATTAAAAGGAAGACCGAATATTGTCAGGATTAGGTGTAGACCATGAGGATGTCCATTGCATTAATTGTCGAAATTAGGTGTAAACCATGCAGTCTTCCATATAATTCATTGTCAGAATTATGTGTAAACCATGCGGACTTTCATTTCATTAATGGTCAGGATTTGGTGTCAACATACAGACTTCCATTTCATTACTTGTCAGAATTAGATGTTAGCCGTGTAGACTTCCACTACAATCATTGTAGGATTAGTTGTAGACTATGCAGACTTTCATTTCAATAAATGTCAAGACTATATAAAACATGCAATCTTCGATCCATTTCATTAATTGTTAGTATTAGGTGCAAAGCATGCAAACTTCTTTTTAATAATTGCTAGGATTATGTGTAAACACCACAGTCTTCTATTTCAGAATTAGCTATAAATCATACAGTTTTTCATTTCATTAATTGTCGTGAATATTTGTACCATGTTGTTTTACATTTCGTTAATTGCCAAAATTATGAGTAAAGTATATAGGCTTCCATGAGGTGTAAAAGCCACCCATTTCCTAGGTATAAATGAGCCCTTCTGTTTAATTACCTCACCACTGCTCATCTAAGACATGATGCATGTGAAACTACGCAGAACACATGCACAAGTTAGGCCAATATGTTTTGAACATTATCAATATCTTTTTTTATTTCTGCCAAATAGCATTATCTCTTTTATAGTGTTGGATGTCATTACATTATCAGAATTAGGTATACGTTTATCATGCACCTTATCATTTGTAATCTTGGCTAGGTCTGTGTTGACATTTACGTATTAAATTTAGTATATTGTTTTTTTTCCAAACATAACATAATTTCCTTTTCGGTAATTTATGGTTCCATAGTATTTAATTGCATGTCTCAAAATCCTACACCGCCAGCAGCCGCAACATCATCGCTCTACAACACCACCACTAATTTTGACATCGTCGTCCAATATCAATATTGCTGAGTGCATTAATACATCAATCTCCCTCTTAGGCAGTCTCAATTCCTTACTTATGCGTACTCTTACAATACTTACAGTGCAGGGGATATAAAAAATCAGTGAATTGAAGGTGGTTAGCACGGTAGTCCGGCATTGAAAGTGGCTGGTATGGGGAGGTCTGGAATTGAAGGGCTTGTCTGATATCCACAGAGTGAATGAGTTTAGTTGTGGAAATTGATTTTAATAGTAAGCGAACTCTATAATACAAACAAAATAGAAGCTTTTCTCTTAGGGATAAATTCGTATATATGGTTACTGTGAAGTAGGGATGGTTGTAGTCTTTTGATTAATTGGATTTTAGGATTTTTAAATTCTCTTATAAAAAAGTTAACCAGACAAATATTCATGGTTGAATTAATTTTCTTCCCAAACTTGCTATTTGATGAAATAAAAGAAATCAGACTTAGCTTATTAATAAGTTTTAGAAGAACTCAAAAGTTGTCTGGATCATGTATAACTTATATTATGTAAGAGTGTGTAAATCATGCATCATACCATTTGCTGTCTTGAATATATCCAAACTTTTGCCACTGCATTTGTTAAAAACTCTTAGGTTTTTAGTAGGCGTTGAAACAACAAATTTAGCGTTTGCAGTCACAGCAACATAGTTAATAACATATAATTTAGTAAATAAACCTGAGTTATATTCCGGTTTGTGTTTTGGATTTTGGATTAATTATAGAATTCTTCTCTTATGTCTAAGTTGAATTGACGATGGATTTCTTTTCCTTATTGCAGATATGAACAAAATGTGTGAGTATCAAAGCCATTATTCTCACTGGTTTTGTTTAAAACCCAAAGCTACAAACTTTATTTTCATCTTAATTATAGGACAACAATGCGAAGTCGCGTTAATCTTCCTATAGTTCTATGATTGTGGAATAGTAGTGTCTACTGTATTAGATTCAATTCATAATATTTATGGGACGAAATGATCACTTTTAGCTCTTAAGTTGTGTATGAACTTGGTGGCTTTGTTCCTTATACTAAAGTGGGAGAATGTTAAAATTTGAGGTGACGGAAGATCTTCAATCGGATCTGATACGCATAAGGATGTTTATACTTGGTGAGTAGGCATTTCGGTAGTGACATGGATTACAGAATATCAGATTAGTATTTGGATAGAGTCGGGATATTGTACTAAGACATGGAAGGAGTCGTAATTGGGAAATAGGGCTCGGAAGGAGACTCATGGTTTAAAAATTAGTTACAGGTCCAAATATTGAATGAGGGTTCATGTAGGATCTCAGGACATTGTTGCGTGCCCGGTAATTACAGTTGTTGGATAGACAAATTTGAATTTCGAGGATGAAATTCATTAAGTAGGGTAGATTGTAACAAACCGATAATACGAAAATGATAATTTATGGAAATTGAAAAGAAAATTGACGATTTTGCCCTTATAAGTCAAATGTTGAACTTTATTGCCGGGTACTTCCTTACACTTTTCGTGAAGACCGTTGTGTAGGTTTCAGAGTCTTGATTCCATAGGCAGGTCATACATTGGAATTGAAGATAAGATAAATGTGTTACGATTCTGAAATTATCAGGGGAATTTTTGTAATTTCAATATTATGGGCATTTTGGTAATTTCACAAGGGGAGATATTTTTGAGGTTGAAAAGTGTCCTTTTCTCTTTTCCCTCCCATTATCCCTTGTTTCACCGACTTACTCTATATGTATACATATGTGTGTGCGTTTTGTGGTTTTTTGAGAAACCAAACCCGAGAGAGCAAGAGAGAGAGAGAAGAGAGAAAAGAAGAACCAAAAAGAAAAAGGAAGGAATGAGGGCTCGAACCGCATAACCCGAAAGTATAAAAAAATAAAACGTTGGACTAGGGCCTTAGTTGAATTCCAGGGGTTGAGTTGAGTCAGAAACTCGAAGCTTTGGACGTGGGTAGAGCCGAGAGCTCAAGCACAAATTTTAGGCCCAAAGCCAAGGATTCGAGTTGTGTTATTGAGGTGAGTTATTCTTTTTTTTCACATTATATATCATGTCTTAGGATTGTTAAGATGACTTTGGACACTTGAAACGTTGAAAATGGATGTGAAATGAAGGTTCGGGAGTTAGGCCAACTCCCCTGGTCGGGTTGGAATGTAAAGACAAATAGCCCAACCGCGAGAGGAAGAATATGACCATGTAGTAGGGTGCGTAAGGTCCATGAGAAGCGAGGGTGGCGCATGGGGGCACGTGCCCAATCATTTCAAGGTGCGATCAATATGTTTTTCAACTTAACCAACGTTACGAACATGTTGGTGCAGTTTTCGAGTTGATCGAACATCGTCTCGGGGTAGTTATGAGAGGCCGAGGTTTTATCCTGCGCTTTTTAATTCGTATTTAATTTAAAAAATTAGGGAATTTAAATATAATATTATTTGAGATGTTAGTGACCATTGATGGTGATTTATGATAGGTTGTACGACTTCCAAAATTATGGAGGAACAGTCTTTTTTTGAGATTGAACTGTAAGGATAATGTGTGGGTGGACTTTGTTTTTATAAATTACGATGCATGCATGCTTAAATATTTTAATTGTTTTATTCCATGGTTTGGTTTGAAATGCTTTGATATGATTATTTGTCAATTTTTTTGGATTTATCGATTGATTACTCGACACAGTGTCACGGTATATTGTGAAAACAGTATTTTGGGCTCAACCCTGGTGTTGAAAGTGTTTTGACTTTGTTTTGAGTCAATGATTTGTGTTAAATGAGTCAGCTTTGTTTTGCGAATTAATTTTCCACAGTAAACCATCCTCGAATATGGTCAGCACTAAGACCTCTGGAGCTCGGCCCCGCACATCCTTAGGTTGTGAGGCTAGAGATATGACATCTTCCCGTTAAGAGCAACTTAAGAATATGGTGGCTTTCCAGATGTTACTAATTCTGAAGATGAGACTCAGACGTTTGGAGCTCGACTACGCAAATCTTGAGGCTTCTACGTAGATAGGATATTCAGCTAGTAGTGGTTAGGACGTGCAACTGGCAGAGACTAGGATCTTGAGAATTGGTTGGTTGTGTTACTGAGGATTGGTTGGTTAATTTACTCTTATTGGTTGGTTGGTTGATTTCCTGATATTGGATTTGCTGTTTGATGTACTTCTATTTTTGAAACGGGCTTAAGCCTCAAGCCTTATTTTGAAAGTGTTTTGACTTGGTTATTGTTATTTGATGTATTTTTATTTATCGATTGATTATTAGACACGAGTTTACAGTGTATTGTGAAAGCAGTATTCTGGGCTCAAGCCTAATTTTGAAAGTGTTTTGACTTGGTTTTGAGTAAAGGATTTGTGTTAAATGATTTTGATTAGTTTTGCGAATTGTATTTCCACAGTCAACCATCCTGTTATTTGATATGGTGTGTATTTTGGGCTCAAGTCTGATTTTTTATGGAAATGTGGGACACGAGCTGTTTACTTGTATTTCATGATTTTGTGGTCCAACGGCCTATATTTTGTTTTGATTTGGAATCCGATCATTTTATTTTTCTCATATGCATGCATATTTTACAAATTGATCGTAAACATTTATTTTACCTTGAGGAAGAGACATGAGCAATACATTTATCCTTTCTCTAACAGGAGTTGAGGGATATATCAAAATTTTTGCCTACTTTATGCTCCTATATTATTTATTTATTCGCCTTCTTTATTCATTTATCCATTTTATGAAAAAAATAAATGTTATAGATTAATAATTTTGGGCTTATTTTTAGGCCCAAGTCATTTTTCTTTTTTGCCCTCCTTGTATTGGCACTACCATGATAACCTAAGTTTGGCTCCTTCAAATTGGTCCGGATCCGTCCCTCTGCAATAAGGGCAAATATATTAAGCTGGAAGTCTAGATTATAACCATGGTTAGATCTTATTATTTATATATGATATCTCCTTATTTTTCCTTAGAAGTCGGCGAAATCTAGTTGCCTGTATGATTGGTTACTTTTATTTTGAACCGAAGTTCAAATCCCCCAAATTGGCAGCTCAACTTTATATAATATGTTATCATTTCTTTTTGTCAAAAAAAATTGTAAGCAAGATGAATTTAGTCCATAAAACTTTGATTTCTCAAATTGGAAATTGTTATTTTCGACGCAAAAAAAAATGAAGATGGAAAATTGTTACCAACGAATGCGAATGGGTCCCACAACACCACATAAACATGGCAAATTGTTTTGATTCATGAAGCTGGACATGAAGTCCTTGTATCTCCTTGACTTAAATCTACTAATTTTAACTTGTTTACTTATTTTCACAAGTCATTGATCTCAATAAACCATTATTTTCAATCATCATGTGAAAGCACCATATTCATATGTGTTGGATAATAACAAATGTGGAACAAATCACCTCCTATTTAAACAATGCATCATTGTATCAGTGATTTTAATTAAAAGGAAACCATACACTTTTTTTATTAGATTGTAATATGTATATATGTGTAAAATTTCTATTCAAATTGGTCATTATTGCGATGAAGGTGTAAGTTACGAATCTCCCAATTAATTTGTAACAGGTCTCCTAATTTTTAGTAAAAGAAAAACTCGATGACGGAATAGATTCCATTATTAGTTTTCTTGATAAGGGGTAAACTAACTGGACCTACTCCAAAAACACTTTGATAATTCTCCCTGGTTCTGCTCCCGTCTGACATGCAATCCTAAATTCCGATATTATCCCTTAGCACTAGTTAGACCAGCGATTCTTGAATTGGTTTACCAATCATGCCTTCATCTCTCAACTATCCCCGATCATCGTGCAATGGATTGAAAAGTCATCGAAACCATTCAAAAGTATGAGTGGAAAAAAATAAATATTTGATAACACATTTTGTGAGGAAAAATAAGTAGTTACCTTCCAGTTTTATAAAAACATGCATGCATATCAGAAAAAAGTAAAACGAACCATAAATCGCAAATGATAAAATGTGGGACCACAACAATCATAAAATACTCATAGACAGCCTAGCCACATTTTCCAAAATCGAGGTTTATCAATGCATGTCGCTAAAACCTGGACACTTATATCACAATCAAACACAACCGATCATCGACTCTCCCGAGCATCACGTAGGATTATGTTTATTCCAAATCTTAGTATCACACAGTCACATATACGCCCTTAAACATAATTCCAAGTAACCATTCTTTAATCTTTAATAATCCACCTTTATTGTTTTCTCTATTCAAAACATATTCCGTAATACAACAAAAAATAATTACTATAATCAAGATTACATATTCTAGTAATTATGGTCAAGTGTTCATACTAACATAAAAATACGATCACCATATTATTAATTATATTTCAAAATTTTCCTTCTTGAAATTATAATAATTTCCGCTTGTTCTTCCTTACCCTAATTGGGTTTCAATCTTAAGGCCATACATTGAATGGATGCTAAGACAAAAGCCCATATTCTAAGATATTGTGCAACGGCAAGGGGAGTGTGGTTAGCTAGCTACATAGGCATTCCGTCATTCTCACTATCATATCAAATCATTATGACTTGGGTTTTGGACCATTCAGCATAAGACTCTTTAATGTTGGAATTTTGTGTGTTCGTGACACTCTTTTCCCTTAGACCAAATTGAAAGCCTCGATAAGGTTTTAACAAAACCCCTTTTTCTTGCAGCACCGACAATTTGTACTGTTTTCTCTCCTTCTCTTAATCCATTTTTTGTACTTTTATTCAAAAAAGGGAAAAAAAAAGAAAAAAAAAAGAATTCCCATGCTATTTGTTTTCTTTGTAGGCAGTTTTAACTAGTGAAGACTGATTATAGGTAAAATGTTATAAATATATATATATATATATATTGTCTAGTAGTGGAAGTACAATGAACAATTATTATTTGCAAACAACTAATTAATCATATTTGATTAAAAAAACGTATATTATAATAGCATGCTTTATGAGCATATTTTACCAAAGTAGGTATCTGTATTTACAAGAAGTGACTTGTAAGAAATAAAATTTGCTTTATCTTGACTAGGTACGATCACTGATGAAAATATCGTCTGTTTCGCTGATATATCACTCGATATATTGGTGAATTTGGCTGGCGACACGTAAGAGAGGGGGGGGGGAAAGAAATTGAGCGAAATATCGACCGTTTTTGTTGTTTTAAGCTTATCGATCTCCTTATTTCATTAAAACCATCGAGATAGGAATAAATTTCATGAAAATCGGACGTAAAACCAGTGAGTTACAGCCGGGTCATGTCGCCGGGTCAAAAAAACCCGAATAGCAGACCCGCGCAAGGTAGGGGACGACTGTTTTTAAGTCAATAAGTTTACTTTATATATTATTTGGCTGGATAATTTTTCAATTGGGCTTGTTAGTGGAGTTTGTTTGGTTTGTGTTCATTAATTAATAGTGTGCATGCCTGCACTTGGGTTCGACACCCCAAGTGTGCGAATTTTGCTTCTTCTTTTTTTCCGTTTATTCCCTTTTTTTTTCGTTTATTCCCTTTTTTCATTTATTACTTTTTTTCATTTATTCCTTATATTTTTCATTTATTCCTTATTTTGAACTATATTTTTAATTTTTTCCTTATTTTGAATTATATTTATCATTTTTTCCAATTTTAAATATATCAATCCTTTCCAATTTTTGAACAAAGATTGACTCTATTTTTTTATTCTTTTTTCCAATTTTAAATATATTTACTCATTTTATAATTTTTCTTCCATTCAATTTTTTTTATTCTTATGGTTATGTTTTTAATTATATTAACATTCAATTATAGTAATTCACTTCAATTTATGTTTATGTTTAGATTTTTATATTACCAGTCATCGGTAGAACCCTATTGTATCATATTATTCATCATATATTTATTATATCAAAGTCATTTTTTAGTTTTTATTAGTCTTATATAAACATCAATGGGTATTTAAGTTTTTCCTAAAGTTTTATTCAAAATTTCAAACTTTTAGATCGATTTTCCGTCATTTTTGTTGACCGTAATCCATATCGATATTTGGGGCGAGATATCCGTAAATTTGACTAGCGATATATCCGTCGATATCAATATTTTAATCCTTAGGCACAATAAATCACACTTAGGTGGTTCAATAATCTGTTTTCTTGTACCCGACTGATATTCTTGCAAGAGTTTGGGAACATAGAACCAAAAGATTTAAACATAATATACTAGTAACTCGGAGAATTTATCCGCACGATTAATTGTGCAGGGTGTGGCGGTTGGAAAGGTGTTGCAGCCTTGAAAGTACGTGGTTGTTAACACGCACCTCCGTAATAAGTTTAAATTTTCAATGCTGTAATTTATTCTAGATAAATATAGTTTAGATTAAGTAGAAAAAAAACCTTTCTCCTCAATGAAATTAAATTCTTTTATTTTTACACCAAAGTGGCTCTAGGGTATCTAGTTTACAACCCAAGCAACATGTCCCTCAGGAAGAAAATGGCAAACAGGCTC
Source organism: Prinsepia uniflora (assembly GCA_032719365.1). NCBI lineage: Eukaryota > Viridiplantae > Streptophyta > Magnoliopsida > Rosales > Rosaceae > Prinsepia > Prinsepia uniflora. The sequence goes on along the minus strand of CM064861.1, from coordinate 32,099,200 downwards.
AGCTCCAGGTTTCACTTTTACCTGCGTTAGTGCAAAATTCTTAGGGTTCCATCCAGATGTGTCTAGATGACATATTGTTACCCGCCTTTGCGTGGGTCCCATCAGCACCTACCAATGGCACCATGTATGCTCTTTGCCTTCCAAATGCGTGACAGTAGAATACAGCATGAGGGTACCGCTGCTTGTGACAAGCAATGAGCTTGTCAATGCCGGACGCCTGCAACTTCTTCACTCCAGGGGTAATTGTGTAATTTTGCAGGGCCACTCCTTTTTCGACCTCCGTTGCGATTGCTTGTACGTTTCTTCCGAGTTTGGAAGTGGCATAGTCAACCATAGCCTCCAATGAGGTGGCACAAAATTTTGCTTCCCCGTTAAATGTTGGGCTTTCACAGTATTGGATAGTGGCTTTCATAACCCCTGCTTCTGCAGTCCCTGGCTTCACTGAGAAATGGCTAAGAATCTCTGGTAGCTTGCTAGATGAGAATGGGACTGATTCTGCCGTGCTTCGAGGGACGAAAGGTGAGCTACTTGTGTCTCTAGCTAAGTTGTATCTCATTGTCGTGCCAGGTTGAACATCCGTCTCTAAGAAGAAAACCTTACGGGTTGGATCTTTATCAAAGAGTTGGTTGCTAGCATCAGCACTACGCTCCCGACGGTAAAGGGCAAGGGCCCTATCTGCCGCAGGGTCTACATCTCGGCCAACAAAGTTCTTGTTTGGTGTCCCAACAAAGTTCGTGGTCAATCCAGCAGAGTCTGCATATTTACGCATATACAAAGATATGATAACATGTGGAAAATATTTAAAAAGGATGAGTTTGTATATTAGATATGATCAAATGAGATTGAATAACTCATTATTAAATATCTTTTTTTTTAGTTCGTATCAAATGGATTACTCGAGAAAGAAACTAATCTAATTATTCAATACATCTTGAATTTTATGAGTAGATATCTAATTCAGCCCAATCTATATTATCGAACAAGATCTGTTAACTTGAGGCAATTTTAGGCTGTAATTAATACATACCCGGTTGGACAAGTTCTTTGAGAATTTTTGGCATTGGTGAATTTGGCAAGACGGAGTTCCAATAAATTTGAGCAGCAGGTAATTCTGCAGCGTGAGCTCCTCTTGCCACCAGAATGGTGAGCTGCAAAATTTGTAAGATAATAAAGAAAATCAAATGAGTAAATATTCGATCTCAGAAGAAAATAAAAAATAAGTTCATTTGTAATCTTGGCTAGGTCTGTGTTGACATCTATTACGTATTAAATTTCCCCCTATTTTAACCAAATTACGAAAGTGCTCTCAACCTTCCGAACATCATAACTTCCTCCTCGGATGTCAGAATCGGGCGTGCCACCTGTCTACGGATTCGTGACGTTCTGAACTACGTCACGGTTACCAGTCAATTCCCACTTGACCACTCGAACTAAAAGTCAACTATTTGCCTAACCTAGGGCAAAATCGTCATTCTACGCTAACTGACCTATCGTAACCAACTAACCACCGATTAAGCTCACTAATCCTTGACTAATCACCGTCTTAATCCTAATTTTCGAGACGGGTCCTTACAACCTACCCTCCTTAAAAGAATTTCATCCCCGAAATTCCACAATTCGTTCCCAACACTAGGGGTCTCCTACCCGGTAATCAATACTAACTCAACAACAACTACTCCTAGGTTTTCGATCTATCATCTCCACCTTGGGTATTTCACACCATCCCTAACTACGAGTTCACCACTCCTGACCCTCTCTCAGGACGACAACAAATTTATGGTGTACGCAAGGGAAACTCTATGAACAGAAAACAAAGGTATTTTAAAATACCTCATATAGAGTACCCAATAGAATTCATAGAGTACATCCTCACGTACTACCACCTCACCTTCCAGAACCCAACTCAAATCTTAACCCAGAACAATCTAGTCCAAACAGGAAATCCTACCTACCAAATCACTCCCTGCTGTCACACCCCTCGGTTGCTACTTCGACTACTTGTCGGAATAAATCTACAAAGTCCTAAAGGCAAATCCTAGATTCTGGGTTCTCTTCCTTCAATAACCTCATATCGATCAGTTATAGTCACTCATTTCCCGTCTCTTCCGTCATCCTTTAATGGAACTCACTGAACTCCTCAACCTCGTCACTCCAGGTCACCTAGGATAAGGCCTAGACGCTATTCCGAAACCAACAACAAAGTAAGTACAACACAACCAAGGATAATAAAAGTACCTGTCCCCGCACCAGGTGCCGACTGAACCTCCTGCTGAGTCGTCGAAAACACTCGAGCCTGGGGTCCTGCAGATCTACCACGGCCTCCCACACCACTAGTGGCACCACCACCTCTTCTAGTGCCCGCTGTCCCTGACGCTAATGCTGTACTCCGTCCAGGCTCTGCCGCTCCTCGGCTTACACCACCTTCCTATGTTAAAAGTGGGCACTCACGTCGGAAGTGACCTCGCTCCCCACAGTAGAAACACACATCCCGACAGAAGGACCTGGTCTCCCTGTAGACGCCAGACGTCACACTAGCTTGCGGAGACGGCTGTGCTCAGTAACAACGGAATCCCTGAACTCTGGAAACTACCAGGTCTACCGAAACGAACATCGCCCGCCGACGATGCCCCATTGAAGTTACCCCTCTTCGGTGTCCTCTGACTCGAAGATCCAGAAAAAGGTGGCTCTCGGCGTCGTACTGGCAAGCTAGCCTCAACCCTCACCGCAGCGTCTGACAACTCTCGGAGGGTAGCAAACGATCCAGCCGTCACTATGGTTCGAATCTTGCCTCGCAGGCCCAACTCAAACCTACGACACTTCTCGGCTTCAGTAGCCACAAACGCAGGAGCAAAACGAGACAACATCTGAAACTTCCGTTCGTACTCAATCACACTCAGATTCCCCTGGTGGACTTGCAGAAACTCAGCCTCCTTGGCATCTCGGAAAGAACGAGGGTAATACTGATCTAGGAACCTCTCCCGAAACGTCTCCCAGGTCACAGCGTGGACGTCCCAACCAGACAACTCGAGGGTATACCACCACTCGTACGCCGCACTGTCCAACAAGAAGGTAGCCAGTAACACTCGAACCTCCGGTGGACAATGCATCACGGCAAAGATCCGCTCAAGTCTCGTGATCCACCTCTGAGCTTCCTTAGGATCTTCCCCACCACTAAAAGTCGTAGCCCCGAGCCGCTGGGCTCGATCAATCGTAGCACTTTATGTCCCTCTCGCTGCTTCGTCTTCAGGTTGTGGATGAGGTTCAAGTCTCGGAGGAAGTGTCAACCACACGCTGAAAGAGGCATAGAATCAGTCAAACAACCTAAAGACAACCTCACAAACCGACAAACCCGACAAACCTATGCTCTGATACCAATTTTCAGGACCCACCTCAGTTCCACCCCGAAAACCGAGGTAAATCCTGCTCCCGTCTGACTCCACGACACGCAAAACCAAAGTAAACTCACAAAAACCACCAGATTACATGCCAGACGCAGGAGAAAACTTAAACATCCCGAAGTCAAAGTTTTACAGAGCATAGTATGTAACGCCCCGGAAATTCAGAAAAAGTAAAATTGTAAAATATTGAATAAAATGACGTTTTTACCCCTGTGTTTGGTGTGGTCAAACTGTTGACTTTTTTATTTGAAGGTCGAACGGACGTTGACCGATGACAGTGACGTAGTTCGGGACGTTGCGAGTTCATAGACAGGTGGCACGTCCAATTCCGACGTTCGTGGTGAAAGTAATGACGTTCGGAAGCCCAAGGGCATTATCGTAATTTGGGCGTTATAGGGGAAAAAAGTTGACTTTTTGTTTGAAAATTGATTTTCACATGACTCGAAGACCGTTAGGTTCATCTCGATGCCCCGAGTGCAATGACGGGCGGCACGCTTGAAACGGACATCGGATGACCGAGTTACGGGGCACGGAAGTTGGAGGGCATTTTGGTATTTCCACACGGCGGTTACTGTTCACCACCGAGAAAAACAGAGTGCACCCGGCCATGCCGTGAGTGCCTGCATGATTTCAATTGTTTAAACAGTAGTGGACTGGACGATGGGAATTGTTTATGGACTTTGAGGATGTTGGAGGCATTCAGGTGTGGTTTGGGCAGAGATTCAGAGCACGAGTTGATTTTAAAATGGCCATGGTTTCTGTGTTTGTGGGAATCAAGTTTCGGAGACCTCAGTTGGTCTCCCACGAGCTACTGGTTGCACTCATCGATTAACCGTGTAGGGGAGTGGATAGAGGATTCATTTGGCATCATTTTGCTATCTGTTGAGATTGAGAGAAGCTGAGAGTGACTGAGAGAGCTGTGAAGAACCATTTCGGGTTTTTGGGGGGAAAAATCCAGAGTTCAATTTCTACGGGTTTTGGGACCAATCTATACACTGAGGAACCTTTCTGGGAGTGACAGGAACACAACCGTGCAAGAGTTGAAGAGATTTGATCAAAGATTGCTCAGGAACTCAAGTTCCAGTTCAGAGAAAAACCAGTTTGGAGGGAAAATCGAAGATCAAATTGTGAGGCCATTTGAGCGAAACCAAGGGTCGTATTACTCTTCTGGGAGCAATAGGAAACCGACCACATCGATTTCGAAGGACATCACTCACGAATTGGTGAGGCCCATGGTTCTGAGAATTTTCGAGCTTGAGGACGGCTATTTATAGGTAACGATTTGTTCAATTGATCGTGTGGTTACGTTAGTTTAGGTATCCTTAAGCTTCTGTCTGAGTTCATTGGATAATGGAAATGTTTTGGGTGAGTTCTAGATGATGACCCGTTCGACTGTTCAGGTCTGGGTTGATCGATTTGGGGCATGTCGACGTAATTAAATGACTTAGAACTCTAATTGGATGATTATAGAACATGTTAGGATAAAAAATGAGAGAAATTGAGTCAGAATTGATGGTTAATTGGACGGGTTGAACACGCGAGTTGAAGATCCGAATAGCGGTACTCGGGTGAAGATGATGACATTGTAGCAGTGTCATTGTAGCAGGCGCGTGGCCTACACGCGTAGCCACTTTGGGAGGCGCGTGACGGCGCGTGTGATGTCATCTCCGATCACGGTCAACATGAAACTTATTCCTTTCAATCTAATTCACATTTTATCTTTAGAGTTCGAGTCGATCGGGAGTCGTTCAGGATAATTTCGGGAATTCGGAAGTTTAGGTCCTTAAGGTTAATTTCGTCAAAAAATCCAGAAAAATTAGGAAAAATCATACGAGTTATTTGGGGATGATTGTAACCCTCCTTGTACGTTTTTACAGGCCCGGAAATTTCCGAAGCTACTGAGGAGCGCACGGGGCGCGATTGACGCGTCCTAAAACCGTGAGTGGGCTTTTGATTTCCAAATTGTGCATGCATGACTATTTTACTTATTTATCTTGTGTCTTCACTTATGATTTTATGTTGAAAAATATGCTATTTCGGTTTTACGTGATTTTACGATTTTTGAGATAAATATCATATTTCACGTATTCCGAGATTACGGTTTTCGCCGATGCATGAATGATGTTTTTGATGAAGTATTTGGATATTATTATGCATGTTACGTATTTATGATGTTCGATTATATTTGTGAAGTGATTTCGGGAATTGCATGTTTTGGAAATTGCAAGTGATTTCGGACATAAGTCCTATCATGACAAGATATGATTTCGGAATGATTTTTTGAAAACGGATCATGTGGAATCCTGGTTTATTGTGTTTATAAATGGTTTTGGGTTTAAAGACCCGGTTGATTGTTGGATCTGGTTTTGGGTTTAAAGACCCGGTTAATTGATGACCGGGGGGGGGGGGGTGGGGCCCGAAAATTGGGTTTAAAGACTCGTTGATATCCCGGGAAGGCCTAATATTGAGTTTAAAGACTCGGATGGATCCAACGGTTTAATTGAGATTGTTGATTCACTTTTTACTTGATTTTCGTAATTGATGTTTCAAAATGACGGTTTTTGAATTTTGGTAATCTTACATGATTTTTACACGAGTTATGATGGTTTTCTGCAATGTTTTCCATGTGTTTCGGAAAAAAAGGATTTCGAATGTTTAATACGCGGTTTTCGAATGTTTAATACGCGGTTTTCAAATGTCCAGTTATGCATGCGTGTTATAAAACTGGAGGGCGAACCCCGATTTCCTTAAACTGTTTTCTGCAAACTTTTGTTTCGGTCCACTCAAACTTTGTTGTTTTAACTACCCTCCAGGTCGTGGTACGAGTTCGGGGGCTAGCGCCGAGGCAGAGGCAGAGGCAGAAAGTTATCCGTTGCGGAGTAGTTAGTTCACAGAGTCGGATTTGTTCTTTAACTTGTTTTGTAATGTTATGCTCTGTGAAACTATGGACTTGATGTCCAGTCGGTTGTATTTGTTTAATCTCCCTGGTTTGACAATGGGTGTGATGTAATATTATTTGGTTTTCCGGTCTTTTGGGTTCGATTGTCAGATGGGAGCAGGATGCTTCCCGATTATCGAGGCGATAATCGGGGTGGGTCCTGTCATAGTACCAAAAACAACGGAAAGAAAAACCGATAAACAAGGTACACGCACAACGGAAAATGTAAAGCACTCCGGGGTCACTCTCGAGTATTCTATGCCTCCGACGCTGCCTCAACGTCAACCCCCGCGCTAGCTCCACGACCTGGAGGGCAATTTAAAAACAGAAGGTGTGAGTGGACCATAAATAAAAGAAAAGTTTCCAAAAAAAACCATTTCATAAGAAAACCAGGGTTTTAGCCCTCCATTTTGAAATCACACATGCATAACCCATTTGGTGAAATCAGTTATAAGTCACATAAAGGTCATCATAAAAACAGAATTGAAAACAGTTACAGAAATCACGTCATAAACATCACAAAACCATCATAAATACCAAGCAAATCATTATCCGATCAAACCTGCTGGATCTATCCGAGTCTTTAAACTTCCGAGTCTTTAAACTCCTGAGTCTTTAAACTCAATCTAGGCCTCAATAATATCCGAGTCTTTAAACTGAACAGGCCTTTGGGGGAAATATCAATATATCTGAGTCTTTAAACTCCCGAGTCTTTAAACTCAATCCGGGTCTTTAAACCCAATCCGGGCCTTTAAACCCAATCCGGGCCCGTCCCCCATCAATCACAATATAATCCAGATCCAGAAAATCCAATCCAAAACCATTTGAAAACCTTTTCTAAATCCATATCCAAACCCGAATCCGAAATCACTAGTCTGATGCCCTTCCGGCATCCAGAACCGTCATTCCGAACCCAAATCCGGAATTCCACTTTTCAGCTTTAAAACCAAATCTCGTAACCGAAATCCGATTCTAAAACCGAAAGCCCTTGATTATCAAATAACGTCTCAAAATCCATTTAATATCATTGAAAACCACTCATCGTTTGAAAACCCCAATTCATGGCATCAAAATCAGAATCCAAACTTTTCTCGTAAAACGTGTTGAAAACCGTATTTTCTCGAAAACTGTGCAATTATGTAAAACCAACAACACATATTCAACAATCATGAAATCATATGCAAAACCATAAAATAATTATAGAAAAGTCATGCATGCTTGAGTTTAGAGAAGGGGTCCAATCACAGTCACTGACACGTCACACGCGCCCCGTACGTCCCGAACGTTCCTCAGCTTCCTCGGGAAGTCCCGATCTTGTCACAAGTCACCAAAGTACATCACTAACATGTTTACCAAGACTCTCCTAATTTTCCCCAAAAATCCCCGGGTCCTAAACGTAACGAACCGGAACCCTAAACCTTCAACCTTGCGGAACTAACCTCAAACGACGTCCCAACAACCCGAAACATAGTTCAATGGATTCGTTACGACATTTAGAACAAGAACTCAGTTGGACTCTTCAATGAAAACCGCCGCACGCGCCCCCACGTGCCGCCCAAAGTGGCTGCGCGTGGGCCTCACGCGGCTGCACACGATCACTGTTCATCATCGTCTACCTTGGGCGAACCGGTCTGAACCAGCGTACCCGGTTCTCAGCCATCCCTTCACCGTTTTGACTCCTCTCTTCACCATCCTCACCGTCCAGTCCTAAGCAACCTATTCCCCTTACTCTCACACCTCGACACAGCCTATAACTCGTCGTCTCAAATTTGAAACCAAACCCGATCAGTCCCCTGTTTCGGTTCCCGGCCAGCCAGTCACTCCCTCGTCACGGCAACCACCTTACACGGTTCCTTGGACCTCACTGAAGCTCACCCAACTCACCAAATCCCTCGACCCAGCCCCTAAGTCCACGACTTCCCGTTTGAAAATCACGGCAAAACAAAGCAATTGAAAGAGAATGAGGAATTACCTGTGCTCAGACCGCCGCCGTGAGCTCAGCCGTGCCTACACGACTCCTCCAGTCCACCTCCGTCCTCTGGACACCTCCACCAGTCTCGATTGGTCGAACACAGCAGCACCTCCACCCAAAACCCTCTCTGTTTCTAGTTTTCCCATGAGCTCACTATTCTTCCTCACTCACTCACGATCACACAACCACTCCAATTCACTCCTCAACTCTCCCTTAATCTCTGTTCACTCTCATCAGCTCACAACAGCACTCACCACCCTTCACCTGGTCGATTCCCTCTCAGCCTCACTCTGTCTCTGTTTTCTCGAATGCACGGTTAACAGCCCAAATAATTGGAACAGTGTAAAATCCTGGAATCCACTAGACCCTTGCCACATGTCACAATCCTCTCAACCCTCTCACAAATATCTCAATCTCCACTGTACACCTGGCCTTATCAGATTGGCCGAAATCCCAAGACACAGAAAGACCAAAATGCCCCTCACTTGTGACTTAAATTACGATTATGCCACTACCTTTCTAGACCCGTAACTCACACATCCTAGGTCCGATGAACATGTGCCGCCTGTCATTGAACTCAGGACGACGACATCTACCTAACGGTCCTAGGTCAACGTGTCAAAACCCGATCGTACGAAAAGTCAACTTTTCCCCCTATTTTAACCAAATTACGAAAGTGCCCTCAACATTCCGAACATCATAACTTCCTCCTCGGATGTCGGAATCGGGCGTGCCACCTGTCTACGGATTCGTGACGTCCCGAACTAAAAGTCAACTATTTGCCCAACCTAGGGGTAAAATCGTCATTCTACGCTAACTGAACTATATTAACCAACTAACCACCGATTAATCTTACTAATCCTTGACTAATCACCGTCTTAATCCTAATTTTCGGGACGGGTCCTTACACTTTTCCCTCCCATTATCCCCTGTTTCACCGACTTACTCTATATGTACACATATGTGTGTGCGTTTTGTGGTTTTTTGAAAAACCAAACCCGAGAGAGCAAGAGAGAGAGAGAGAGAGGGAGGAGAGAAAAGAAGAACCAAAAAGAAAAAGGAAGGAATGAGGGCTCGAACCGCATTACCCGAAAGTATAAAAAAATAAAAAGTTGGACTTGGGCCTTAGTTGAATTCCAGGGGTTGAGTTGAGTCAGAAACTCGAAGGTTTGGACGCGGGTAGAGCCTAAAGCTCAAACACAAATTTTAGGCCCAAAGCCAAGGCTTTTTTAGATGACTTTGGACACTTGAAACGTTGAAAATGGATGTGAAATGAAGGTTCGGGAGTTAGGCCAACTCCCCTGGTCGGGTTGGAATGTAAAGAAAAATCGCCCAACCGCGAGAGGAAGAATATGACAATGTAGTAGGGTGTGTAAGGTCCATGCGCAGCGAGGTATGGTGGCGCATGGGGGCACGCGCCCAATCATTTCAAGGTGCGGTCAATATGTTTTTCAACTTAACCAACGTTACGACCATGTTGGTGCAGTTTTCGAGTTGATCGAACATCGTCTCGGGGTAGTTATGAGAGGCTGAGGTTTTATGCTGCGCTTTTTAATTCGTATTTAATTTCAAAAATTAGGGAATTTAAATGTAATATTATTTGAGATGTTAGTGACCATTGATAGTGATTTATGATAGGCTGTACGGCTTCCAAAATTATGGAGGAACAATCATTTTTTGGGATTGAACTGTAAGGATAATGTGTGGGTGGACTTTGTTTTTATAAATTACGATGCATGCATGCTTAAATATTTTAATTGTTTTATTCCATGGTTTGGTTTGAAATACTTTGATATGATTATTTGTCAATTTTATTGGATTTATCAAATGATTACTCGACACAGTTTCACGGTATATTGTGAAAACAGTATTTTGGGCTCAACCCTGGTGTTGAAAGTGTTTTGACTTGATTTTGAGTCAATGATTTGTGTTAAATGAGTCAGCTTAGTTTTGCGAATTAATTTTCCACAGTAACCTATCCTCGGATATGGTCAGCACTAAGACCTCAGGAGCTCGGCTCCGCACATCCTTAGGTTGTGAGGCTAGAGATATGACATCTTCCCGTTAAGAGCAACTTAAGACTAGGGTGGCTTTCCAGATGTCATTAATTCTGAAGATGAGACTCAGATGTTTGGAGCTCGACTACGCAAATTTTGAGGCTTCTACGTAGATAGGATATTCACCTAGAAATGGTTAGGATGTGCAACTGGCAGAGACTAGGTTCTTGAGGATTGGTTGGTTGTGTTACTGAGGATTGGTTGGTTAATTTACTCTTATTGGTTGGTTGGTTTATTTCCTGATATTGGATTTGTTGTTTGATGTACTGTTATTTGTGAAACGGGCTTAAGCCTCAAGCCTGATTTTGAAAGTGTTTTAACCTGGTTACTGTTATTTGATGTATTTTTATTTATCGATTGATTACTAGACACGAGTTTACATGTATTGTGAAAGCAGTATTCTGGGCTCAAGCCTAATTTTGAAAGTGTTTTGACTTGGTTTTAAGTAAAGGATTTGTGTTAAATGAGTTTGATTAGTTTTGCGAATTGTATTTCCACAGTCAACCATCCTGTTATTTGATATGGTGTGTATTTTGGGCTCAAGTCTGGTTTTTATGGAAATGTGGGACACGAGCTGTTTACTTGTATTTCATGATTTTGTGGTCCAACGGCCTATATTTTGTTTTGATTTGGAATCCGATCATTTTATTTTTCTCATATGCATGCATATTTTACAAATTGGAGGTAAACATTTATTTTACCTTGCGGAAGAGACATGAGCAATAGATTTATCCTTTCTCTAACAGGAGTTGAGGGTGATATCAAATTTTTTGCCTATTTTATGCTCCTATATTATTTATTTATTCGCTTCTTTATTCATTTATCCATTTTAAGAAAAAATATATGTTATAGATTAATAATTTTGGGCTTAATTTTAGGCCCAAGTCATTTGCCTTTTTTGCCCTCCTTGTATTGGCACTGCCATGATAACCTAAGTTTGGCTCCTTCAAATTGGTCTGGATCCGTCCCTCTACAATAAGGGCAAATATATTAAGCTGGAAGTCTAGATTATAACCATAGGTAGATCTTATTATTTATATATGATATCTCCTTATTTTTCCTTAGAAGTCGGCGAAATCTAGTTGGCTATATGATTGGTTACTTTTATTTTGAACCCAAGTTCAAATCCCCCAAATTGGCAGCTCAACTTTATATAATATGCTATCATTTCTTTTTGTCAATAAAAATTGTAAGCAAGATGAATTTAGTCCATAAAACTTTGAGTTCTCAAATTGGAAATTGTTATTTTCGACCCAAAAAAAATGAAGATGGAAAATTGTTACCAACGAATGCGAATGGGTTCCACAACACCACATTAACATGGCAAATTGTTTTGATTCATGAAGTTGGATGATAACGCCCAAACTACGCATTAAATTAAATACGTAATTTGAGTATTATGCAATTTAAACCCTTTTTGTGTAGATGTAGTATTGTTAAATAGGGATCGTTCTTAACCGGGGAAATTAGGGAACATTAATAATATGTTAGTGAGAAAGAATAATGAATTATCAAAGAATAATGAATTAAAGAATTAAAGAATTAAAGAATAAAAAATTAAAGAATAAAAAAATAAAAGAATTAATGAAATAATGAAATAAAGAATTAAATGGGGGTTTGTGAAGATTGTAATTATAAAATAAAGTAAACAAGTAAAAACAATTTAAGAACTTAATTCTACTTCTACTTTAACTTTTGTGCAAGTGAACTTTCTTCAAACACATATTTTTACCAACACTCTAACATCATGCTCATATTGAACCAATCACGAAATCCTACCTTAATCATCTCAAATACATGCATACGTTTTTCAATATTACAAATGCACCGAACATCGGTCATAAACACTTATAATACGATTCACCTTAAGTTTGTGATTTCAATGTGTGTCAAACATCTAAATCTCTTCAATTTTCTACTAAGTGCACCGAACAGCGGTCATAAACACTTAGTGTAGAATTGAAGTTTAAGCACTAAAACATATGAAGTAAAAGAAATTCAAAAAGTAAAACACATGGAGATTGCATTCTTACTTACAAATTTTAGAAAGAAAATACCAACACATATATTGAATTATAAGTAAAACCAAAATAATAACAAGAATTTAAGTAAGTGGAGAAAAGTTACACTTTCAGAACCCAAGAACAGCTTGTGATTCCGAAAATGGATGGAAACAATGGAATGTTATTCATAAGGAACACCGAACAGCGGCTAGAACCTTATGAAGATGGAGGATAAAACATACGAATGCGGGCTTAAATTCTAGAATTATTTCGGAAATACTTGGCCTAGGTATTTCTTAAGGAAAGCATAAAAATGTATTTAAGAGATCACAAAGAAAAATCACAAGAACAAAGTAAAGAAGAAATGAAATTAAGGATTAATATAAAATAACATAATTTAAGAACAAGAATTTAAAAGAAAGTTAATTAAATAAAAGAAACTACAAGAAGTTAAAATGGTCCCCAAAAATAAAGAATAAAAGGAAAGAAGATGAACTAAAAGAAGAGAAACTAGAGAGAAAATGCAAGAACTTAAAGTAGAAAGAGAAGCAAAATGGGATAAAATGGGGAACCCTTGTTACATGAATTGAGGAAAAAAGCTAACAAAAACAAAATAAAAATTACAATAAAAATGAAAAATGATGACTAATTATGAACAATGATGTTTAATGATGAAATTAGGTAAGGTTTGGAATTAATTTGTGGCTAAAAAAATATGAGAAATAGGAGAAAATAGGGTTGTTGGGCTGCTGGTGCAGAAAATGGGTATTTGCTGCAGGTGGGCCGGATCGCTGCTGGGCTGGAGGCTGAAGGGACTAGACCGGGTAGGTGGGACTGCAGTGTACGGGCTTGGAATGGTTATGCAGTGGGCTGAGCGCATGCGCGTGTGAAGGCTGGATCAGAAAGTGGGTGGCTCGCGGGCCAGGCGTGCAAGTGGGCTGCGCATGGGCCATGCGTGCAGCGCGTAGGTGAGCAGTGCAGGCGTACGGCATGGGCTAGTTAAAAGCAGGTGGGCTGCTGCTGGAAGATGGGCTCACGTGAAGGCTGTTGTGCAGATGTACGGGCCTGAGCATGTTAGCAGTGAGCAGGAGACGCTGAGCTGCATGTGCGGAAATGGATGCGGGCCTGACCCACCTGGGCTGCGAGCGGATTGGGCTGGAGGCACGCGGGCTGCTGGAGCTGGTCCGGACTACAGCTTCGATCTGGACTGGATCCGTTTGGCAAGGGGGCCGGCTTCTGGAGCCTATCCCTTGTGCTTAAATTAAAAACATGAATTTGGGCTAAACAAAAGAAATGGTTTGGGCTTTTAGCACTGAATTAATTTAAATTATAAATTAATTAATATTTTTATCGAATTTTGTCCATAATTTATTCGTTAATATTCCGATCGAGACGATTCTTTTGTCAAAATGCTCCAAATTACAAGTTTTATTTATTTAAATAGAAAAATCACAAAATAAATTAATTTATATAATTATTTACTAATTTAATATTAAAAATCAAGTATAAAGGGTATAAAATAATATAAAATAATATTTATTTGACGACCTATCACTGGACACGAAGTCCTTGTATCTCCTTGACTTAAATCTACTAATTTTAACTTGTTTACTTATTTTCACAAGTCATTGATCTCAATAAACCATTATTTTCAATCATCATGTGAAAGCACCAAATTCATCTGTGTTCGATAATAACAAATGTGGAACATTCATGGGAGGACGAGAACAAATCACCTCCTGTTTAAACAACGCATCATTGTATCAGTGGTTTGAATTAAAAGGAAACCATACAGTTTTTTATTAGATTGTAATATGTATATATGTGTAAAATTTCTATTCAAATTGGTCATTATTGCGATGAAGGTGTAAGTTACGAATCTCCCAATTAAATTGTAACATGTCTCCTAATTTTTAGTCAATGAAAAAGTCGATGACGGAACAGATTCCATTATTAGTTTTCTTGATAAGGGGTAAACTAACTGGACCCACTCCAAAATCACTTTGATAATTCTCCCTGGTTCTGCTCCCGTCTGACATGCAATCCTAAATTCCGATATTATCCCTTAGTACTAGTTAGACCAGCGATTCTTGAATTGATTTACCAATCATGCCTTCATCTCTCAACTAGCCCCGATCATCGTGCAATGGACGGAAAAGTCATCGAAACCATTAAAAAGTATGAGTGGAAAAAAATTAATATTTGAAAACACATTTTGTGAGAAAAAATAAGTAGTTTCCTTCCAGTTTTATAAAACATGCAAGCATATCAGAAAAAAAAATAAAACGAACCATAAATCGCAAATGATAAAACGTGGGACCACAACAATCATAAAATACTCGTAGACAGCCTAGCCACACTTTCCAAAATCGAGGTTTATCAATGCATGTCGCTAAAACCTGGACACTAATATCACAATCAAACACAACCAATCATCGACTCTCCCGAGCATCACGTAGGATTATGTTTATTCCAAATCTTAGTATCACACAGTCACATATACGCCCTTAACCATAATTCCAAGTAACCATTCTTTAACCATAAATACATATTCCGTAATACAACAAAAAATAATTACGATAATTAAGATTACATGTTTCACATAAACCATCTTAGTCGGCTCAAATATAATCAAGATAGGTTGATAGTGAAGCCCTTGATTATTCTGAAATATTAGAATTAATTAAAGATGTTCAAATAAAACCAAAAAACCATGAACGAACATAACTATCTCATAGGATGTCCAGTTAACTCAAACCATGAACCATTGAACTCTAAATGACAGCCTGAACATTTTTCATGTTAGCCCTAATCCCAAATTATGGCTCATGCACTCACATGCTCAATCAAAAGCTGAGGATAGCCTCTGCGCATGGGCCTCACACGCCTGCGCAGAGGTTGTCTTCAACCTCTCGCGGGTCTAAAAGCTGGGTCGTCCGACCCGGTGACCTGAACATTCTTCACCATTCTTCACATTTTATATGTCCAATTTTGTTTGATTGAATTCAGGAAAGGATCTTCAACATCGAAACCACGTAAATTAACTCACGTTAATACCCGATCCATCACCTTGAACATTCAACCAAGTTTCTTCCACCATGTAAAAGGCCTTCTCTCATCCAAATTCAAAGCGTTATGCATCAAATTCATTGTGAAACCTCTAAGGATTCGTTGTCACGTTATTTCCTATGGTTCATGGCTTAAAACCTTTAAGCCCAAAAAGAGGAACTTATAGTTTCCTACATTCTCCTCATTGTTTTCTCCTAGACTCCCAAGCTTTTCCCTGCTTCCTCCTCTCTTTCTTTTTTCTCTTCCTTTCTATCTTACCTTTCTTTTCTCTTCATGGTTCTCTTTGGTTTTTCCCGTGGGTTTGGGTGTTTGGTATTTTTCTCTCTTTTTCGGTCCTACACCACTGATCTGTTCCATTCCAACACACACACACACACACACACACACACACACACACACACACACACACATATTAATAGAATTAGTAGGTCGGTGAAGGGTGAGAGAAAAAATGGAAGATTTGTCTAGACACGCACCCACACACATGTTTCACATGTCCAAATTATAAAATTATAAAATTACTCTTTTAAGCCAAAATTACCATAATGACCCCATCTATTTTTTGCCCTTAACAAGTCCATTCAATCATTGATTTTGGCATGCCGCCTATCTACGTATTCAGGAGTTTGGTACCATCATAACAATCATTTCAGAACGCCCGAATGGTCTCTTGGTCAAATAGTCAACATTTTGACAAGGGAAAAATCGCCATTTTTTATTTCTCAAGTTTCCGGGGTGTTACAATCTACCCACTTTAGAAAAAATTTGCCCTCGAAATATTTGGACAAGGTCAGTCTTAATTTCATATTGAAATTCAAAAATTGAGTTGTTCAACATAACCAATTTTACTCGTTTCTTGTTCTTACTATTCACGACTTCGTAATTCCAAGGCCTCATATGGCCTTTACTAATGCATATGAACAACCCTACCTAAGGTATCCTTCGAAGAAATCTCAGGAATACAAGACTCTAGGCACGACTACAATTAGATATCATTAAATGTCCGGACCCTCGTATAACCTTAACTCTAAGCATCCTTACTATACTAATACACTTAAGCATTCAGTTAAAAAATAATCATGTTTTCAATTCACTTAAGTTATTGAAAATACGCGTCGGATCCTACACAAAATATTTTCATCTGTGCATAAAAGTCACGGGAGCCTTAGAAGTGAGAACTAACCTAGGAACTAGAACCATGCTCGACGACTGAATCATCATCCCATTATCAGTATCAGGAACCGGAGCCTAGCTCGACGTCTCAGACTTACCAATTACCACCTACTCAAGAACTGGAGCCTAACTCAACGTCAGAGTGGTCACTACACAACACCGGTCTCAGTAAATTACCAACACAATCATAAAATAGATTCATCATGGTAACGACATATAGTCAACCTATCCTCAATTCTCAAGTACTTATCATATTCTCACATAGCAACTTGAGGATTTAGCATCCGAGTGTAATCCAAGAAGGGTTATTCACAATAATCCACCACAATTTCATAATGAACACCACGTTTGCAAAAACTCGAGCCTACGCCCAAAACACACTTTACATCAACCTCGTAGAACGTGCACATATATCATTTGCGTGAGAACCATCCAATTATCATATAAAAATCCCAAACAATACAACACCACAGTTGTTTCCCATTAGAAATATCGATAAACACACTTTAATCATACTCAGCCCAAATCCACAATTTAGGAAAAATCTGGAAATATAATCTTATTGAAATATTGTGAAATGTGCAATAAAACACTTTTTGTTCGTCAATACTTATTTGGAAAAGAGTACCAAACCTGAATCATTGTTACATAAATCTTTTAATAACCCTAGGCTCGTATTTCAAGTCAAACCAAATTTCAATTTGTAAAACATATATTCCAAATAACTCCATGAAGATGTTATGCACGGACTTCGTACTTCAGAGCACAATTTGAATTATATCCGTATAATGAATATTTCAAATTAACTCATATCCCAAACCAACTTCAACTCGAACTCCAATCATGCCTACATCTCTCGACCATCCCCAATCTTCATGAAATGGCTCGAAGAGTAATAAAAAATATTAAAAAGTATGAGTGGACAAATATAAATATTTGAAAACACATTTTGTGACAAAAATAAATTTTTACCCTCCATTTTTATAAAATATGCATGCATATCAGAAAAAACAGTAAAACAAACCATAAACGATGAACAATAAAACGTGGGACCACAAAAATCATAAAATACCAGTAGAAAACCTGGCCAATACTTTCCTAAATCCATATTTATCAAATCATGTCAGTAAAACTTGGACACTAATCTCACAATCAAACACAACCAATCATTAACTCTCCCGAGTATCAGCCGTTTGGAAAACACGTCGATTTCAATTTTGATATCAATATGACTTCTTGACGAACCTTTGAGATTAAGTATAGATAGAAACTAGCAGAAAGGATCGCGCGTTGCCGTGAGTATATTTAGTTGATTATTTAAATTTGATTTTAGTTTTTGTGAGTATTTACAGAAACTAACTTATTTACAAAGGCTTACTTATTTACAAAACGCTAACTTATTTACAAAAGGCTATTTACAGAAGCTAACTTATTTACAAAGAATGTTTACAGAAGTTAATAGTAATGGTACTTACTTTGTTTGTTGTTTGGTTGTTGAAGTTGGATGAAGAATGTATTTTCCTAGGTCTCTCTTTTTTTGGTTGTACCTGTGTTAATAAATATGAAATATTAAACATTTGTTCAAACAACTACCTGTGGATGGATTATTAAATTATTAAATTAATATTTATAGTCACCAAACAAACAGAAGCTTTGCAGCTTTGAAAAACACCTAACTGTAAGTTTATATACTAAATATACATTTACATCTCGGGTTTCATTGAGATAATTTGTATAATTGTATGATATACATATGGAATAATTAATGAACATATTTGAATACATATAAATGCAGTAGTGTATGAATAATAGTAATAAATCAGCAGTATATTGTCAAGCACATGCTTATGAAGGTAACATATTAAATTTATAATGGTAATAAACCAGCAATATATTGGTAGAGTGCACTATACTGTCATAGCACGAAATCAGGTTCTATGCATTTTGTTAATCCTTTTTTTTTTCCTTCAAGTTGTCAAATGGGATTTCTGTGTAATTTGGATTAGTAACGGATTATGGCAGGACTATCGGTTTTCTGTGTAATTTGGATTAACAACGGATTATGGATGGACTATTAAATTAAAGAATGTGGTAATGGTAAGAAAAAGCAACAAAATGCTAGACATTAGAAAAAACACACAAATTTTACCTTAAAAAATTCAATAAAATCATAATTTAAAGTCAATTGAAACAAACAATTCACCAAAATATATACAAGTGCATAAGTGAAGATTAAGGAAAACCTCTGATGAACTTCTCTAATAATCGATGAGAGTAATACAATGAGATAAGCGATAAACGATAAAGACAACAAAGGAGAAGGTCGACATCTGATGAAAGAGGCTCATTTACTTTCTTCGTCTTCTCTTTTGCATTGTCATAATTATTCTGAAAAAGATGAGGTGTCAACATAATAAAAGAACATATGTCAAAGAAATATCAAATGACGACTAAAATTGTATTTTCACTGTTTCTAACAAAGAAAAACAACAACAAAAAAGGGGCAAAAATATCAGTACACTGTAGATGAACAACGTTTCAGTTTTAGTATAGTTATAACTATTCCATCGTAATCATGTTCTGAGTAAAGTTTCAGTAAATTTCAAACAATATTAATTTTTTTTTTTTTTGAGAAAGAATCGATAAAAAACAATATTAATTAGTTGTTTGAATTTTTGTTTGAATCCTGGTGTTGCATGACCTTTAACGGAAATATCCAGCGATTTGACCCAGAGCAACTTGCAAATTTCATTGTTTGGGACTTTCTCTTTTTATAATCATGTTTAAGACAGGCAAGTTTGCTTTTGGAAAAAACCGTCTCCTAATGAAATTGAACAACTAGGAATTTTAATCGCGTTGCTAGGGAAGGAGATTTTAATTAAAACCATAGCTCAAGTGATACCTCTTTATGATATGAATTTTTTCTTGCTCCCAAAATCGCGTTGCCATGAACTCCACCAATCAATTGCAAAGTTTCGGTGGGGAAATGATGCAGAAGTAAAAAATTCACTTGGTCAACTAGAAGGCTCTGTGCAAAAAAAAAAAATTGGTGAATATGCTCGGCTCTCGAGTTTTTTTATGCGTTTAGTTTAGTGCTTCCAGCAAAGTAGGGATGGAAATTTTTTAATTACCCAGACTCCCTAGTGGCATGGATCCTTAGGGGACATATAGACTCCCAAAAAAAAGTTGCCCTCAGTGTTCTCCTTGACCGTTGCATTGCGCGGACCCAGCAAAGGTCTCGATTCTAATTGATAGGCATGGAGGAAATTGGTGGGAGCTTAAATTCATGAGCTCTTACCCAGTATAATTTTGGGTATCCCCTTGAGTATCCGTAGCACATCAGATCGGTTGATTTGGCAAAGGGAAAGAAATGGTCGGTTTATTGTCATAAGTGCTTAATATCTGGCTTCCTAGCATCTAGAATACGAAAATATTCTAGAAAATAGTTAAGAAATGGGGGATAAAGATCGAGATATATGGACGAAGGTATAGGGATCGAGTTGTATGGAGGAAGCTGTAGGGGTCTTGAGTTTCCAATAAGATCAAAGTTTTTTTATGGAGGGTGTGTAAGAATCTGCTTCCATAAGAGTTTATTGAATGGATGCTAAGACAAAAGCCCATATTCTAAGATATTGTGCAACGGCAAGGGGAGTGTGGTTAGCTAGCTACATAGGCATTCCGTCATTCTCACTATCATATCAAATCATTATGACTTGGGTTTTGGACCATTCAGCATAAGACTCTTTAATGTTGGAATTTTGTGTGTTCGTGACACTCTTTTCCCTTAGACCAAATTGAAAGCCTCGATAAGGTTTTAACAAAAACCCCTTTTTCTTGCAGCACCGACAAGTTGTACTATTTTCTCTCCTTCTCTTAATCCATTTTTTGTACTTTTCTTCAAAAAAGGGAAAAAAAAAGAAAAAAAAAGAATTCCCATGTTATTTTTTTTTTGTAGGCAGTTTTAACTAGTGAAGACTGATTATAGGTAAAATGTTATAAATATATATATATATATAAATATATATTGTCTAGTAGTGGAAGTACAATGAACAATTATTATTTGCAAACAACTAATTAATCATATTTGATTAAAAAACATATATTATAATAGCATGCTTTATGAGCATATTTTACCAAAGTAGGTATATGTATTTACAAGAAGTGACTTGTAAGAAATAAAATTTTCATTAGCTAGCAGCATTATTATATTCCATCAATCTTGACTAGGTACGATCACTGATGAAAATATCGTCGGTTTCGCCGATATATCACTTGATATATCGGTGAATTTGGTTGGCGACACGTAAGAGAGGGGGAAAAGAAATTGAGCGAAATATCGACCATTTTCATTGTTTTAAGCTCGTCGATCTCCTTATTTCTTTAAAACGATCGAGATAGGAACAAAATTCATGAAAATTGGACGTAAAACCAGTGAGTTACAGCCGGGTCATGTCGCCGGGTAAAAAAAAACCCGAATAGCAGACCCGCACAAGGTAGGGGACGACTGTTTTTAAGTCAGTAAGTTTACTTTATATATTATTTGGTTGGATAATTTTTAAATTGGGCTTGTTAGTGGAGTTGGTTTGGCTTGTGTTCATTAATTAATAGGTGTGCATGCCTGCACCTGGGTTAGACACCCCAAGTGTGCGCATTTTGCTTCTTCTTTTTTCCATTTATTCCCTTTGTTTCCGTTTATTCCCTTTTTTTCATTTATTCCTTATTTTGAAATATATTTTTAATTTATTCCTTATTTTGAACTATATTTATCATTTTTTCCAATTTTAAATATATCAATCCTTTCCAATTTAAAATATATCAATCCTTTCCAATTTTTGAACAAAGATTGACTCTATTTTTTTTATTCTTTTTCCAATTTTAAATATATTTACTCATTTTATAATTTTTCTTCCATTCAAATTTTTTTATGCTTATAGTTATGTTTTTAATTATATTAACATTCAATTATAGTAATTCACTTCAATTTATGTTTATGTTTAGATTTTTATATTACTAGTCATCAGCAGAACTCTATTGTATCATATTATTCATCATATATTTATTCTTTCCAAGTCATTTTATAGTTTTTATTAGTCTTATATAACCATAATTGAGTATTTAAGTTTTTCCTAAAGTTTTATTCAAAATTTCCAACTTTTAGATCGATTTTCCGTCATTTTTGTTGACCGTAAACGATATCGATATCGATATTTGGGGCGAGATATCTGTAAATTTGACTAGCGATATATCCGTCGATATCGATATTTTAATCCTTGGGTACAATAAATCACACTTAGGTGGTTCAATAATTTTTTTTCTTGTACCAAACTGAAATTCTTGCAAGAGTTTGGGAACATAGAACCAAAAGATTTAAACATAATATACTAGTAACTCGGAGAACTTATCCGCACGATTAATTGTGCAGGGTGTGGCGGTTGGCAAGGTGTTGCAACCTTGAAAGTACGTGGTTATTAACACGCACCTCCGTAATAAGTTTAAATTTTCAATGCTGCAATTTATTCTAGATAAATATAGTTTAGATTAAGTAGAAAAAAACTTTTCTCCTCAATGAAATTAAATTCTTTTATTTTTACACCAAAGTGGCTCTAGGGTATCTAGTTTGCAACCCAAGCAACATGTCCCTCAGGAAGAAAATGGCAAACAGACTCAGCTCCAGGTTTCACTTTTACCTCCGTTAGTGCAAAATTCTTAGGGTTCCATCCAGATGTGTCTAGATGGCATATTGTTACCGCCTTTGCGTGGGTCCCATCAGCACCTTCCAATGGCACCATGTATGCTCTTTGCCTTCCAAATGCGTGACAGTAGAATACAGCATGAGGGTACCGCTGCTTGTGACAAGCAATGAGGTTGTCAATGCCGGACACCTGCAACTTCTTCACTCCATTGGTAATTGTGTAATTTTGCAGGGCCACTCCTTTTTCAACCTCCGTTGCGATTGCTTGTACGTTTCTTCCGAGTCTGGAAGTGGCATAGTCAACCATAGCCTCCAATGAGGTGGCACAAAATTTTGCTTCCCCGTTAAATGTGGGGCTTTCACAGTATTGGATAGTGGCTTTCATAACCCCTGCTTCTGCAGTCTCTGGCTTCACTGATCACTGAGAAATGGCTAAGAATCTCTGGTAGCTTGCTAGATGAGAATGGGACTAATTCTGTCGTGTTTCGAGGGACGAAAGGTGAGCTACTTGTGTCTCTAGCTAAGTTGTATCTCATTGTCGTGCCAGGTTGAACGTCCGTCTCTAGGAAGAAAACCTTACGGGTTGGATCTTTATCAAGGAGTTGGTTGCTAGGATCAGCACTACGCTCCCGACGGTAAAGGGCAGGGGCCCTATCTGCCGCAACGTCTACATCTCGGCCAACAAAGTTCTTGTTTGGTGTCCCAACAAAGTTCGTGGTCAATCCAGCAGAGTCTGAATATTTACGCATATACAAAGATATGATAACATGTGGAAAATATTTAAAAAGGATGAGTTTGTATATTTGATATGATCAAATGAGATTGAATAACTCATTATTAAATATCTTTTTTTTTTAGTTCGTATCAAATGGATTACTTGAGAAAGAAACTAATCTAATTATTCAATACATCTTGAATTTTATGAGTAGTTATCTAATTCAGCCCAATCTATATTATCGAACAAGATCTGTTAACTTGAGGCAATTTTAGGCTGTAATTAATACATACCCGGTTGGACAAGTTCTTTGAGAAGTTTTGGCATTAGTGAATTTGGCAAGACGGAGTTCCAATAAATTTGAGTAGCAGGTAATTCTGCAGCGTGAGCTCCTCTTGTCACCAGAATGGTGAGCTGCAAAATTTGTAAGATTATAAAGAAAATGAAATTAGTAAATATTCGATCTCAGAAGAAAATAAAAAATAAGTTCATTGAATGCGAGGCCAATTCCTAAAGAAATTTGAATACATGGCTTGCTTACAGTGAGAAAAGCAAGGATTTTGGTGAGACAGAAGTCCATGTTAATGGTCCTCAACCTTTGTAACAAGGGAGAATAATAAAACAAGAGGAAACAAGAGAACTCAGAGTTGGCTTGTATGTAAACATGTTCAACTTCCTTCAATATTTATAGGGAAATTTAGGTGACAGTTACACTAATCGTTTGGATTATGTGTAAATCATGTAGTCTTCCATTTCATCTATTTTCAGAATTAGGTGTTAATCATGTTGTCTTCCATGTCATTAATTGTTAGAATTAGTTGTAAACCATGCAGACTTCCATTTCATTAAAAGGAAGACCGAATATTGTCAGGATTAGGTGTAGACCATGAGGATGACCATTGCATTAATTGTCGAAATTAGGTGTAAACCATGCAGTCTTCCATATAATTCATTGTCAGAATTATGTGTAAACCATGCGGACTTTCATTTCATTAATGGACAGGATTTGGTGTCAACATACAGACTTCCATTTCATTACTTGTCAGAATTAGATGTTAGCCGTGTAGACTTCCACTACAATCATTGTAGGATTAGTTGTAGACTATGCAGACTTTCATTTCAATAAATGTCAAGACTATATAAAACATGCAATCTTCGATCCATTTCATTAATTGTTAGTATTAGGTGCAAAGCATGCAAACTTCTTTTTAATAATTGCTAGGATTATGTGTAAACACCACAGTCTTCTATTTCAGAATTAGCTATAAATCATACAGTTTTTCATTTCATTAATTGTCGTGAATATTTGTACCATGTTGTTTTCCATTTCGTTAATTGCCAAAATTATGAGTAAAGTATATAGGCTTCCATGAGGTGTAAAACCCACCCATTTCCTAGGTATAAATGAGCCCCTCTGTTTAATTACCTCACCACTGCTCATCTAAGACATGATGCATGTGAAACTACGCAGAACACATGCACAAGTTAAGCCAATATGTTTTGAACATTATCAATATCTTTTTTTATTTCTGCCAAATAGTGTTGATGCAGAAATCGTCCAGTTTTGTGAAGTTCCTTCTTGATCATTACACACAAGAACGAAAATCAAACGGGGTTAAGGTTGAATCCCGGGGTGGTGGTTCAACTGTAAACGCTCCGATGCTTAAGTCAATTTTTTGAGAGAGAATAATCTGATAGAGTGTTTGCAAAAGTTTTTTATTACCTCTAGAAGTGAAATGTGGTCCTCTATTTATAGTGAAGCCTTGAGGGTCACCGGAGCGTCTGATTGGTTGAAGGGAAAAGTATTAAATAAGTGATTGTACCGAGTGTAATCACTTATTTATTAATGAATAAATAATTCGCTGGGAAGTTATTTATCATCGACATTAATCTGATTAATTAATATATTTAGCTGGTAAATATATTGAATTAATGCGGAGACCGTTACATGTCAATGTCAATTTTACCAAGGGTAATATTGGCATCATGGGAATTGTTGCCACGTGGCGGCTCCAGAATATTCCGGTAATTTATGGCTCCACAAATGCCCCCACATCGCTTAGGAATTTGAGAAATCCTAAGAGATGTAGTCTTCTTGTTGTTCCAGTAAATCACGTCTTAATATTTTGTATAGGAGTATGACTCCTCTTTCCTGGATGTAGCTAGAGATTGACTTTGATCTTGTCCCAAAAAGGAATTCTTTGGACTTGTAATCATGCCTTGAGTTGATTTTGCGAGCCCAATTATCTATTAGGATTTGTTTATTTTTCTTTATTTAAACAAAGGCCTAGGGCTCTTATTTTAAACAAAGAAAATCCAATCCTAGCATTGGTTTACCGTCAGTGAAGACAAACTGGTGTCTCTAAATGGTGGGTGTGGGAGAACTCGGTCTGCTGCCTGCAAGGTAAATTTTTTTATATTCTCTTTGCTCTTTCTTGATTTTTGCAAGCTCAAGCATCACTTATGTGTGCGCTGGAGATGATGGCGCGGCGGAATGAACTTCGGTGGGTACCAGGTTTTGGTAAAATGAGAGCTTGGCGCTTCAATGGCTAGGAGCTGATGTCTGGCGGCAAAAGTGTGCGCCAAAGGGATAGGGCTTTCTTCTCACGTTGTCAATTGACAACTTAGGATTTTGTATTTTTCCTTTTTTCATTTGCTTTTTTTTTTCTTTCCGTCGCCCCCAGCAGCTAAAGCCTTCGTGCTTTTATTTGCCATTTGCTTTGTACTTCTTCTTTTCACTGTTGGTTAGTAGCAGCTTTTGTATATATATATATATATATATATATATATATATTTTTTTTGCTTTCTGCCAAACTGCCGTGCATTTGTAACATTTGAATACATAATAACATATGTATTATATATTTATTTTCAATATATATATATTGCTTCTTTTCGCTCTTTTGAAGATTTCAGGAGCTGTGGACGTCCGATTGCAACAATTCAAGCAGTGGTGCGCTCTACTCTTTGAGACGATCATTTCAAGATGTATGAAGGTATACTTCTCGTGTAGTCTTGAAGATCTCATTTTGTGGAGTACCATCTGGTGGCATGTCCGGGACTTGTTGGAGCAGTCGACTTCAAGAGATGATGGACTTGACACCAAGATGCTCCTCCGGTTGACATGCTTATGATGCTTTGTGAAAAGAAGAGCTTGGCTCGCTGACGGACTCATCATCTTCAAGTGTGGGCGGAGCCAACATCAAGGCTTTCAACGGGGAGGTGGAGCAGAATGCAATGCGAGGTGCAGCAGAGTGTGACGCGAGGTGCAGCAGAGTGCAAGGCGCGGGGTGCAGCAGAGCGCAAGGCGCGAGGTGCAGCAGAGTGCAAGGCGCGAGGTGCAGCAGAGTGCAAGGCGCGAGGTGCAGTAGTGTGCGGTTCAGGGTGCAGCGAAGTGCGACGTGAGGTGCAGTAGAGGGCAACGCGAGGTGCAGCAGAGTGCGACGCGAGGTGCAGCAGAGTGCAACTACAAGGCAAGACATGCTGCGAGGCGAGAATTCCCATCACTTGGAGTGCGACATGTCACAACCCAGCATGAGGCTGGTTCGAGATGCGATGCAATGTGTGTTGCAGCTACAAGGCGAGATGTGCTTCATCTTCGAAGCAAAGCTTCCCATGACGCGAGGTGAAGTGCATGTGGTGCCATGAAGTAATTGAAGCTTTCTAAAGAGCTGCCTTGGATGACGGACGACCTTCTAGTGACTTGATCTTCAAGACCTTGTTGAGCTCAGAATGAGGTGTAGCAAGGTAGAACATAGAATGGAGGATCTATCATGCCCCCTGCAAAGCTCGAGACGTCGTAAATCATCGCCTAATTGAAGGAAGAGAGCTTGAAGATGCCATCGTCTAGACGTTGAAGCTAAGCGGCGTGAAGACACATGACACCAAACCATTGTTTCGTCTTGGAGTTGAAAGTCAAGCTGCTTTGTAGCCATCGTCGAGTCAAGCAGTGGTGGAGTCGCTTTTGTAAAGCCAACTATACCAAGTAGGCGATGTCGAGGAGGTTGCCCCTACTGTTTGAAGATGGTCATGGACGACGTGTCACTGGAAGTCCACGATGGGATGATTGAAGGCCTCCAAGGCTTCCTAATGGGTTGACGGAGAGACTCTGAGCTCGTATCGTTCCTGGTGATGAGCTTCATGATCCTTTTTGGCCCGTGGCTTGATCTTAACATTGAATACATGTTTGAGCATTCAACTTGTGAATTGCCAACGTCTTTAATTTTCATTAATAGAAGCCTTCCACTTTTTTTTGAGTGTTTTGTGATTTTTGGCAGATTTGACCTTTGTGTAGTAAATTTGGTCTTCTGACTTCATTTTAACTCCAAATTGAGTGTCGTTGGTGGGGTTGGAAAGCTGAGTTCCATACCCTTCTACTTCCATCAAGCGTGTTCCAAGAAAATTTGAATTAAGCCTTGTAGAAGTGGTCGAATCTTGTGCTCGTGCGCTCATTCATGCAGTTGACCTTCGTGTACAAAAACGTTCGCTGGGAACTTGTCACAACTCGGAATTGAGTGAGATCAATGGCGTTAGAAAGCTGACTTACATAGCTTTCTAAATCCGTCGACCTCATGCCAGGGTGATTAGAATTCAGTGGTATATTACGGAATGAATCTTGTACTCGTGCGATGGTATGTGTAGTTGACCTTCGTGTACAAAAACGTTCGCTGGGAACTCGTCACAACTCGGAATTGAGTGAGATCAATGGCGTTGGAAATCTAACTTTCATTGATTTCTAAATCCGTCTACCTTTTGTCAGGGTGATCAAAATTCAGTGGTTTATGACTGAATGAATCTCGTACTCGTGCGCTGGTACGTGCAGTTGACCTTCGTGTACAAATACGTTCGGTGGGAACTCGTCACAACTCAGAATTGAGTGAGGTCAACGGTGTTGGAAAGCTGACTTCCGTATCGTTTTAGAATGAATCTCGATCTCGTGCACTGAAATACAGAATTGGACTTCGCATGTTAAAACACTTGCCCATTGTTTGTCATGGCCTGGTGGTTGCCCCTCTTAGTGGGGTTGGAAGCGTTTTTTTAGTAGCTTTCCTACTCCAACAAGTTAAGTTCTTGGATAGTTTCATGTGCCTCGCTGGGACGAGCTTAGAGCGCTTCACGTGGCGAAGTCGTGGCGTGGTTCGCATGGTGAAGACTTGTTGTGTTTTGAGTGACAAAAACTTTGAGTTCTTAGCATGGTGAAGTCTTCGAGTGCTTCATATGGCGACGGCTTGGAGTGCTTCGCATGGTGAAGGCTTAGAGTGCTTCGCTGGGCGAAGGCTTGGAGTGCTTCGTTGGGCGAAGGCTTGGAGTGCTTTGCATGGCAAAGGCTCGGGTGCTTTACGGGGCAAAGGCTTGGAGTGCTTCGCGTGGCAAAAGCTTGGAGTGCTTCGCGTGGCGAAGACTCGGGTGCTCTGCGTGGCAAAGGCTTAAAGTGCTTCGTGTGGCGAAGACTCTGGTGCTTTGCGTGGCAAAATCTTAGAGTGCTTCGCGTGACGAAGGCTTAGAGTGCTTCGCGTGGCGAAGACTAGGGTGATTTGCGTGGCAAAGACTTGGAGTGCTTCGCGTGATGAAGGCTTAGAGTACTTTGTGTGGCAAAGGCTTAGAGTGCTTTGCGTGATGAAGACTCGGGTGCTTTGCGTGGCAAAGGCTTAAGGGCTTAGAGTGCTTTGTGTGGCAAAGGCTTAGAGTGCTTTGTGTGGCAAAGGCTTAGAGTGCTTTGCGTGAAGAAGGCTCGGGTGCTTTGCGTGGCAAAGACTTGGTATGCTTTCTAAACAAAGGTGTAGGCGATAAGACAATTTCGTTAGACGTTTGAACGACACATCTTGAATCTTATTGGAAGATACTACATAAGTAAAGTAGGCATTAAGCCGAATTTTAATCTCAAACTTTGTGCCTTTGATGATGACTTGGTCACTGATTCAGTTTCTTGGTTGTTCCCTATAACTCGGACTCGGTAATGATGGTGTCCTCGCGGATCATCTTTTGGGTGGGTTCCTGGGGATCTTTGTTTCCGAGACAATCCGTTGCCTTTTTTCTGACGTACTCAGTGCAGTGTCCTTCCTTCAAGAGATCCCGGATGTATCTTTCGAAAGTCTGGCAAGAGTTTATGTTCTGCCCATAGCAATTGTGATAAGCACACCATTTTGTCTTGTCGGCCCTCTCCTGGTCACCTTTGACTGGAACTGGTCTTTCGAACCACGGTTTTTCCTTTATCTGATTATATATTTGGAGTAAAGGTACCGAAAACTGTGTGTTTGGCTTTGCATCTAAGAACGTGTTGGATGACGGGTTCCCTTTGCGCTTGTTGGCTTTCTTGACTGAGTTCCCACGGTGGGCATCATCCTTTGGCTGCGCAAACGCCTTTGTGAGATGTCCATCTTCCTCGACGTGGTTGGCGGCATGTGCGGCATTTTTCTCGTCATCCCAGCATGCATGTCGGTCAGCCAGGGACAGTATCTTAGTGAGACTTCAGGCGTTGCTCATGAAGATGTCTCCGTAGAGCTGGCTCTCCCGCAGTAGGCCTTACTTAAATGCCATGGCTGCGACGAGATCGCTGCAACCAATGATGCGAGACTTCTCTTCGCAAAACCTCTGGATATATTGCCGCAAGGTTTCCTTAGACCTCCTTCGGATGGTGAAGAGGTGGTCTTCCTTGACTTCGACGGTGCGAAGCTGCGAGTACTCCTTCACGAAGGCAAGGGCTAACTCTTCCAAAGAGGCGATTGATCTCTGGGGGAGATGATTGAACCATGTCATCGCTTGACCTTGCAGTGAGGCTTGGAAAACTTTGCACATGAGCGCGTCGTTGTACCTGTGAGGTACCATGACCCCCGATAATAATTGATGTGATTTACTGGATCGGAGGTTCCTTTGTACTGATTGATGTTTGGTGTTGAAAATCACTGCGGGAATGGCTCCTCCTCAATTTCCCTCACGAACGACGAAGATGATGACGTTTGTATTTTGCACCAAAGGTCATCATCCAAGTCTCCATCGCGTTGAACTCCCTGGAGGCGTCGATCTAGCATCCTTCGGACGTCTTCAGCGTGCAATGGTCCTTCGTGACGGGGGTTCCCACGCTGGGTCAAATGGCGTTGGCTCCCTCGAGTTGCAGCCGGCTTGGCTCTCGAGCGTACTTTCGAGTAAGTCTCATCTTCCTTGTTGTGATCATCCGAGTAAGTGCGCGACGTACATGAGAATGCTTGCTTCCGTGGGCTATCGCATGGGTACTCAATGCGCGAAAGTGCTCCGCGGCGTCCTCCGAGTCGTTCTCGGGTCGATATCGTCGGTTGATCTTGTCCTCTTGCTCTGGGGATGCAGCTTTCTTCCCCTAAGCCGTTTATCGACGTTTCTCGGGACATTGTATGACAGTGGACATGCTCTTTATCGGTGCATTTCGGGACGTCCCCTGATGTCCTGCGAGGTTCATTACCTCTTTCGGAGGTTCTAGATGTCCCGATGTCCCTCAATAGCTGTTACAAAAGCTCCGACTGGGCCCAAGCTTGGTTGCTCAGTTGCTCGAACTGTTGTGTCAGTCTAAGTCGCAGAGGTGATCCCCTAGGTTCTTGCTCGTGTTGAGTAGCATGTCGGGGCGCAAGTCGCGCGCCTTCAGACAGATGCGACGAACCATGTCTCCTTGGTACCTGCTGTCGGCCTACGAGTTGCACAGGACGTCCAAGTGCCTCCTTAGGTCCCAGCTAGAAGGGGGCTGATTCGGGACTCTTAGAGATGTTTCTCCCACCAGTCGCCCATCTGTTTGTTGAAAAAATGATGCGCCTGCCCCCGTTACAGGTGGGGAGTTCACAGTAGCAGCGGCCATGGGGAACGTTCCAAAATTGAACATAGGTGTCCAATCCGGCATTCCGAACGATAGGTGAATTGATGCATGGCGCGGGCCATGCAGGAGACATGGAAATGGTTCCTTCGGAATCTCAGGCAGTGGTTCGCTCACGGCAGCGATCGCAGCGGCGGATGTGGCAGCCTCGGAGGCTTGCGCGGATCGGCGTGTTCTGGCCATGTGAAGAACGGTAAGTGTCGAAAGTGTGATGATGAATTTTTTTCAAGGAAAAACTAAAGAGCACGCTTTGAGTATTTCTCAAATCGGCTCTCAATGAAAGCACCACTTGTTGATGCAGAAATCGTCCGGTTCTGCGAAGTTCCTTCTCGATACCTACACACAAGAACGAAAATCAAACGGGGTTAAGGTTGAATCCCGGGGGGTGGTTCAACCGTAAATGCTCCGATGCTTAAGTGAATTTTCTGAGAGAGGATAATCTGACAGAGTGTTTGCAGAAGTTTTTGATTACCTCTAGAAGTGAAATGTGGTCTTGTATTTATAGTGAAGCCTTGAGGGTCACCGGAGCGTCTGATTGGTTGAAGGGAAAAGTATTAAATAAGTGATTGTACCGAGTGTAATCACTTATTTATTAATGAATAAATAATTCGCTAGGAAGTTATTTATCATAGACATTGTTATGATTAATTAATATATTTAGCTGGTAAATATATTGAATTAATGCGGAGACCGTTACATGTCAATGTCAATTTTACCAAGGGTAATATCGTCATCATGAGAATTGTTGGCCACGTGGCGGCTCCAGAATATTCCAGTAATTTATGGCTCCACAAATAGCATTATCTCTTTTATAGTTTTCGATGTCATTACATTCACAGAATTAGGTATACGTTTATCCTGCACCTTATCATTTGTAATCTTGGCTAGGTCTGTGTTGATATCTATTACGTATTCAATTTAGTATATTGTTTTTTTTTTCAAACATAACATAATTTCCTTTTCCAAACCTCATTTGAAATTCCTATATTTTACATAAGAAATTTAATATATTTTTGCTAAATTCAAATTTACACATTTAAATGCCCCTAAATGGATGAATTTGAAATTGGCCCCTTCAAATTCAAATTAAATCAAATTTAACCTAAGACAAAATATTCTTAAAAATATATGCTAAATTTGTCATTAAATTTAATCTGAAATATCATGGAGTCCATCATCTATTTTATTGTCAAGCAATTACAAAGATAAGCTAATTAATTAATTAATGTGTTTTTGTTCTAAAAATCAACATGTTTTTTTACTGTGATAACGTAGTGGTATTTTTCTTTATTATTTTTTATTATAAAAATATTAATAATATACCGATTCCGTCAATATTTGTTGATGCAGAAATCGTCCGGCTCTGTGAAATTCCTTCGCGATCCCTACACACAATAACAAAAATCAAACGGGGTTAAGGTTGAATCCCCAGGGGGGTGGTTCAACCGTAAACGCTCTGATACTTAAGTCAGTTTTCTGAGAGAAAATAATCTGACAGAGTGTTTGCAGAAGTTTTCGATTACCTTTAGAAGTGAGATGAAGTCTTTTATTTATAGTGAAGCCTTGAGAGTCACTGAAGCGTCTGATTGGTTGAAGGAGAAAGTATTAAATAAGTGATTGTACCGAGTATAATTACTTATTTATTGATGAATAAATAATTCGTTGGGAAGTTATTTATTATCAACATTGATCTAATTAATTAATATATATTTAGCTGATAAATATATTGAATTAATGTGAATATTGTAACATGTCGATGTCAATTTTACCAAGGGTAATATTGGCATTATGAGGATTGTTGGCCACGTGGCAGATTCAGAAAATGCCCCCACATCGCTTAGGAATTCGAGGAATCCTAAGAGATGTAATTTCCTTGTGGTTCCAGTAAACTACATCTTAATATTTTTTTGTGGGAGTAGGACTTTTCTTTCCTGGATGTAGCTGAAGATTGACCTTGATCTTGTCCTAAAAAGGATTTTTCTAGGCTTGTAATCCTTCCTTGAGTTGGTTTTGCGAGCCCAATTAACTACTAGAGTTTGCTTAATTTTCTTTATTTAAATGAGAGCATGTGGCTCTTATTTTATAAAGAAAATTAAACCCTAATATGGCTTTAATGGCTGTTGTGGTGAAGAAATTCTGTTCCCTCGTCTATCAGGTAAAAACTCTTCATCTTTTTTTTTATCTTATCTATCTCGATCGAGCTGTTCGTTCTTGTAGTTAAACATGTAAAACTGGTGGCCCCCTCTGTGCGCTAACTTCATACGGCGGCTAGCAGAAGGAAGCTGGCGTGCAGGTTGCAAAAAAGCAACATGAAAAGTGGGCGTGCAGCTTGCAAATCAAGAAGAAGAAAAATTGGTGCAGTGGCCCCATGGGATGATGTCGGCTGGCAGAGAGAGCAGGCAACATCAGTCGTCTGACAGGTGGACCCCTGCGCAGGTGATGGCTGGCAGCTGATGCGGTGCGCTTGGGGCTGATGCGGTGCGCCTGGGGCTGATGCGGTGCGATAGGAGCCGTCGGCTCCTTGCTATGGACGAGAGGGAACAATACAGGAGAAAGCTGTTGTTTAACTTTTTTTTTTTACAACTGCCATTGTAATATATTATATATTATATATATAATATATTTTCATCGTTTCCGCCGTATCCAACCTTTGATTGTATAATATATATATATATATATATGTATATATTATTTTAATATATATTTTATATATTATTTTCTTTTATTCAGTTTTGATCTTTTGCAGATTCTGAGAGTTGTGGACGTCTGATTGCAACGATTCAAACGGTGGTGCGCTCTACTCTATGAGACGGTCATTTCAAGATGTATGAAGACATACTTCTGGTGTAGTCTTGAAGACCTCATTTTGTGTAGTACCATCTAGTGGCATGTTCGGGACTTGTTGGAGCTTCCGACTTCAAGAGATGATGGATTTGACACCAAGATGCTCCTCCAGTTGACATGCTTATGATGCTTTGTGAAAAGAAAAGTTTGGCTCGCTGACGGACTCATCATCTTCAAGTGTGGGCGGAGCCAACACCAAGTCCTTTAACGGGGAGGTGTAGCAGAGTGCGACGCGAGGTGCAGCAGAGTGCAAGGCGCGAGGTGCAGCAGAGTGCAGGGCGCGAGGTGCAGCAGAGTGCAAGGTGCAAGGTGCAGGAGTGTGCAAGGCGCGAGGTGCAGCAGTGTGCAGTTCGAGGTGCAGCAGAGTGGGAGCAAGGTGCAGGGGAGTACGACGCGAGGTGCATTTCAGTCCAACGCGAGGTGCAGCAGAGTGCGATGCAAGGTGCAGCAGAGTGGAACTACAAGGCGAGACATGCTGCAAGTGCGAGGCTATGCATGGTGTAACTACAAGGCAAGATGTGCAAGTGCGAGGCAAGGAGTTCCATCACTTGGAGTGCGACGTGCCATAACCCAGCATGAGGCTTGTTCCAGATGCGAGGTAATGTGTG
Source organism: Prinsepia uniflora (assembly GCA_032719365.1). Lineage (NCBI taxonomy): Eukaryota > Viridiplantae > Streptophyta > Magnoliopsida > Rosales > Rosaceae > Prinsepia > Prinsepia uniflora. The sequence goes on along the minus strand of CM064861.1, from coordinate 32,064,897 downwards.
TTGCAGCTACAAGGCGAGATGTGTGTCATCTTCAAAGCAAGGCTTCCCATTACGCGAGGCAAAAGTTCATGTAGTGTCACGAAGTGACTGAAACCTTCCAAGGATTTGCTTTGGATGACAGATGACCTTCTAGAGACTCGATCTTCAAGGCTTTGTTGAGCTCAAAATGTAGTGGTAACAAGGTGGAGCATGGAGGATCGATCATGCCCCCTGCAAAGCTCGAGACGTTGCACATCATCACCTAATTGAAGGAAGATAGCTTGGAGATTCCATCTATGCCAAGTAGGCGATGTTGAGGAGGTTGCCCCCATTGTTTGAAGAAGTTCATGGACGATGTGTCACTGGAAGTCCACGATGAGATGATTGAAGGCCTCGAAGGCTTGCTCATGGGTTGACAGAGAGACTCTAAGGCCGTGTCATTCCTGGTCATGAGCTTCATGATCCTTCTTGGCCCATGGCTTGATCTTAGCATTGAATACATGTTTGAGCATTCAACTTGTGAATTGCCAACTTCTTTAATTTTCATTAATAGAAGCCTTCCACTTTTTTTGAGTGTTTTGTGATTTTCGGCAGATTTGACCTTTGTGTAGTAAATTTAGTCTTTTGACTTCGTTTTAGCTTCGAATTGATTGCTGTTGGTGGGATTGGAAATCTGAGTTCCATACCTTTCTACTGCCACCAAGCGTTTTCGAAGAAGATCCGAATTGAGTCTTGTAGGATTGGTCGAATCTTGTGCTCGTGCTCTGATTCATGCAACTGACCTTTGTGTGTAAAAATGTTTACGGGGAACTCGTCACAACTTGGAATTGAGTGAGATCAATGGAGTTGGAAAGCTGACTTACATAGCTTTCTAAATCCGTCGAATTCATGTCAGGTTGATCAAAACTCAGTGGTATATGACTGAATGAATCTCGTACTCGTGCGCTGGTACTTGCAGTTGACCTTCGTGTACAAAAACGTTCGCTGGGAACTTGTCACAACTTGAAATTGAGTGAGGTCAACGGCATTGAAAAGCTGACTTCCATATCTTTTTAGGGCCATCCAGTTCATGTCAGGGTGAGCAAAATTGAGCGATCTATAATCAAATGAATCTCAATCCAGTGCACTGAAATAAAAAATTGGACTTCGCATTGTGAAGGCTTGGAGTGCTTCATATGGTGAAGGCTTGGAGTGCTTCACATGGTGTGGAGTGCTTCGTATAGCGAAGGCTTAGAGTTCTTCGAGAGGGGAAGGCTTAGAGTGCTTCGCGGGGCAAAGGCTTAGAGTGCTTCACGGGGCGAAGCCTTAAAGTGCTTTGCATAGTGAAGGCTTAGAGTGCTTTGCGTGGCGAAGGCTTGGAGTGTTTCGCATGGCAAATGCTCATAGTGTTTGGCATGATGAAGACTTGGATGCTTTGCATGGCAAAGGCTTAGGTGAGCTTTGCATGGCAAAGGCTTAGTATGCTTCGCATATCAAAGGCTTTGAGTGCTTCACGTGACGAAGGCTCGGGGTGCTTCGCCGGGCAAAGGCTTGGGTGCTTCGCTGGGTGAAGGCTTGGAGTGCTTCGCTGGACGAAATCTTGGAGTGCTTCGCGGGGCGAAGGCTTGGAGTGCTTCGCGTAGCGAAGGCTTAGAGTGCTTCGCATGGCGAGGGCTCGGGTGCTCAGTGTGGCAGAGGCTTAAAGTTCTTCACTTGACGAAGACTCGAGTGCTTTACGTGGCAAAGGCATGGAGTACTTCGCGTGACGAATGCTTATAGTGCTTCACGTGGTGAAGACTCGGGTGCTTTGCATGGAAAAGTCTTGGAGTACTTCGCGTGGCGAAGACTCAGGTGCTTTGCGTGGCAAATACTTAGAGTACTTCGCGTGACGAAGGCTTAGAGTGCTTCGCGTGGCGAAGACTAGGGTGTTTTGCATGGCAAAGGCTTGGAGTGCTTCGCGTGACGAAGGTTTAGAGTGCTTCGCGCGGCGAAGACTCGGGTGCTTTGCGTGGTGAAGACTCGGGTGCTTTGCGTGGAAAAGGCTTAGAGTGCTTCGCATGGCAAAGACTCGGGTGCTTTGCGTGGCAAAGGCTTGGAGTGCTTCGTATGGAGAAGGCTTGGAGTGCTTCGCGTGGCGAAGACTATGGTGCTTTGCATGGCAAAGGATTAGAAGGCTAGGGTGCTTTACGTGGCAAAGGCTTGGAGTGCTTCGCGTGGCGAAGACTAAGGTGCTCTGCATTGTAAAGGCTTAAAGTGACTCGCATGGCGAAGACTTGGGTACTTTCCATGGCAAAGGCTTAGAGTGCTTCTCGTGACTTGACAAAAGCTTTGAAGTGTTTTGGGTGGCGAAGGCCTAGTGCTTTCCAAACAAAAGCGTAGGCGGTAATACAATTTTATTAGACGTTGAAACAAAACATCTTTAATCCTATTGAAGGATGCTATGTGAGCAAAGTAGGCACTGAGCCGAATTTTAACCACAAAATTTGTGTCTTTGATGATGACTTGGTCACTGATTCAGTTTCTTGGTTGTTCCCTGCAACTCAGACTCGGCAATGATGGTGTCCACGCGGATTATCTTTTGTGCGGGTTCCTAGGGCTCTTTGTTTCCGAGACGATCCATTGCCTTTTTTCTGATGTACTCGGTGCAGTGTCCTTCCTTCAAGAGATCCTGGAGGTATCTTTCGAAAGTCTGGCAAGATCTTATGTCGTGTCCATAACAATTGTGATAGGCACACCATTTTGTCTTGTCGGCCCTCTCCTGGTTGCCTTTAATGGGAGCTGGTCTTTCGAACCATGGTTTTTCCTTTATCTGATTGTATATTTGAAGGAAAGGTATCGAAAACTATGTGTTTGGCTTTGCACCCGCGAACGTGTTGGATGACGGGTTCCCTTTGCGTTTGTTGGCTTTCTCGACTGAGTTCTCGCGGTGGCCATCATCCTTTGGCTGTGCAAACGCCTTTGCAGGATGTCCATCTTCCTCGACGTGGTTGGGGGCATGTGTGGCGTTTTTCTCATCCTCCCAGCATGCATGTCGTTCCTCCTGGGACATCATCTTGGTGAGACTTTGGGCGTTGCTCATGACGATGTCTCCGTAGAGCTGGCTCTCCCGCGGTAGGCCTTGCTTAAATGCCATGGCTGCGACGAGATCGATGCAACCAATGATGCGAGACTTCTCTTTGTAATACATCCAGATGTATTGCCGCAGGGTTTCCTTAGACCTCTTTATGATGGTGAAGAGGTGGTCATCCTTGACTTCGATGGTGCGAAGCTGTGAGTATTCCTTCACGAAAGCAAGGGCCAACTCTTCGAATGAAGTGATTAATCTCCGGGGGAGATGGTTGAACCATGTCGTCGCATGACCTTGCAGCGAAGCTTGGAAAACTTTGCACATGAGCGCGTCGTTGTGCATGTGAGGTACCATGACCCCCCGATAGTAATTGATGTGCTTTACTGGATCGGAGGTTCCTTTGTACTGATTGAAGTTTGATGTTGAAAATTGTTGCAGGAATGGCTCCTTCTCAATGTCTCTCACGAACGGCGAAGATTATGACGTCTGAATTTGGCGCCAATGGTCATCCTCCAAGTCTCCGTCGTGTTGAGCTCCCTGGAGGCTTCGATCTAGCATCCTTCGGACGTTTTCAGCGTGCAATGGTCCTTCCTATCGGGGGTTCCCACGCGGGGTCAAATGTCGTCGACTCCCTCGAGTTGCAGCGGGCCCGGCTTTCGAGCATGCTGGCGAGTAGGTCTTGTCTTCCTTGTCGTGATCATCCGAGTGGGTGCATGACGCACGGGCGACTGCTCGCTGTCGTCGGCTATCGCATGTGTATTCAATGCGTGAAAGTGCTCCGGGGCGTCCTCCAAGTCGTTCTCGGGCCGATAACCTCGGTTGATCTTATCCTCTTGCTCTGGAGGTGCAGCTTTCTTCCCCTGAGTCATTCAGCGACGTGTCTCGGGATATTGTCTTGCAGCCGACATGCTCTTTGGTAGCGCGCTTCGGGATGTTCCCTGGTGTCTTGTGAGGTTCATTGCCTCCTTCGGAGGTTCTAGATGTCCCAATGTCCCCTAATAGATGTTGCAAAAGCTCCGATTGGGCCCGAACATGGTTGCTTAGTTGCTCGACCTGTTGTGTCAGTCCAAGTCGCGGAGGTGATCCCCTAGGTGCTTGCTAGTGATGAGTTGCATGTCAGGGTGCACGTCGCGCGCCTTCAGACAGATGCGACGGACCAAGTCTCCCTGGTACCTGGGTGTTGGCCTTCGAGTTGCGCAGGGCGTCCAAGTGCCTCCATAGGTCCCAGCTGGAAGGAGGCTGATTCGAGACTCTTAGAGATGATTCTCCCGCCAGAGCCCGTCTGTTTGTTGAAAAAATGCCGAGCGTGCCCCCGTCGCGGGTGGGGGGTTCACAGTAGCAGCGGCCATGGGGGAACGTTCCAAAACTGAACGTAGGTGTCCAATCCGGCATTCTGTATGGTAGGTGAATTGATGCATGGCACGGGCCGTGCAAAAGGCAGGAAAATGGCTCCTTCGGAATTTTAGGTAGTGGTTCGCTCACAGCAGCGATCGCAGTGGAGGATGTGGCAACTTCGGAGGCTCGCGCGGATAGACGTGTTCTGGCCATGTGAAGAACAGTAAGTGTCGAAAGTGTGATGATGGAGTTTTTTCAAATAGAAACTAAAGAGCACGATTTGAATATTTCTCAAATCGGCTCTCAATGAAAGCACCAGTTGTTGATGCAGAAATTGCCCGGCTCTGTGAAATTCCTTCTCGATCCCTACACACAAGAATGAAAATCAAACGGGGTTAATGTTGAATCCCCAGGGGGTGGTTCAACTGTAAACGCTTTGATGCTTAAGTCAGTTTTCTGAGAGAAAATAATCTGACAGAGTGTTTGAAGAAGTTTTCGATTACCTTTAGAAGTGAGATGAAGTCTTCTATTTATAGTGAAGCCTTAAGAGTCACCGGAGCGTCTGATTGGTTGAAGGAGAAAGTATTAAATAAGTGATTGAACCGAGTGTAATCACTTATTTATTGATGAATAAATAATTCGCTGGGAAGTTATTTATTATCAGCATTGATCTGATTAATTAATATATATTTAGCTGATAAATATATTGAATTAATGCGGATATTGTAATATATCGATGTCAATTTTACCAAGGGTAATATTGGCATTATGAGGATTGATGGCCACGTGGCAGCTCCACAATATTTTGGTAATTTATGGTTTCACAGTGTTTAATTGCATGTCTCAAAATCCTACACCGCCAACAGCCGCGACATCATCGCTCTACAACACCACCACCAATTTTGACATCGTCGTCCAATATCAATATTGCTGAGTGCATTAATACATCAATCTCCCTCTTAGGCAGTCTCAATTCCTTACTTACGCGTACTCTTACAATACTTGCAGTGTAGGGGATATAAAAAATCAGTGAATTGAAGGTGGTTAGCACGGTAGTCCGGCATTGAAAGTGGCTGGTATGGGGAGGTCTGGAATTGAAGGGCTTGTCTGATATCCAGAGTGAATGAGTTTAGTTGTGGAAATTGATTTTTATAGTAAGCGAATTCTATAATACAAACAAAATAGAAGCTTTTTTCTTAGAGATAAATTCGTATATATGGTTACTGTGAAGTAGGGATGGTTGTAGTCTTTTGATTAATTGGATATTGTACAAAGATATGGAAGGAGTCGTAATTGGGAAATAGGGCTCGGAAGGAGACTGAAGGTTTAAAAATTAGTTACCAGTCTGAATATTGGATGAGGGTTCATGTAGGATCTTTGGACATTGTTGTGGGCTCGGTAATTCCATTTGTTGGATAGAAAAATTTGAATTTCTAGGATAAATTATTTAAGTAGGGTATATTGTAACAACTCGGTAATGCGGAATAAGGCAATTTTAGGAAATTGAAAAGAAAATTGACAGTTTTGCCCTCATAGGTCAAATGTTGACCTCTATTTCTATGTATTCCTTAGAATTTTCGTGAGGGCCGTTGTGTAGATCTTGGATTCCTGTGCCCATATGCAGAAGGTACATTGGAATTGAAGATTAGATAAATGTGTTATGAGTCTGAAATTATCATGGGCATTTTTGTAATTTCAATATTAAGGGCATTTTGGTAATTTCACAAGGGGAGATATTTTTGAGGTTGGCAAGTGTCCTTTTCTCTTTCCCCTCCCATTATCCCCTGTTTAACTGACTTACTCACTCTCTCTCTCTATATATATATATATATACATATGTGTGTACGTTTTGTGTTGAGTCAGAAACTCGAAGCTTTGGAAGCGGGAAGAGCCTAGAGCTCAAGCTCAAATTTTAAGCCTAAAACTAAGGATTGTTTAGATGAATTTGGACACTTGAAACGTTGAAATGGGACGTGAAATGAAGGTTCGGGAGTAAGACCAACTACTCGCCTGGTCCGGTTGGAATGTACAGAAAAATCGCCCAATCGCGGGAGGAAGAATATGACCTTGTAGCAGGGCGAGTGAGGCCCACCCGCAGCGAGATAAGGTGGCGCATGGGGGTACGTGTCCAATGATTTCAAGGTGCAGTCAATATGTTTTTCAACTTAACCAACGTTACGAACATGTTGGTTCAGTTTTTGAGTTGATCGAACATGGCCTCGGGGTAGTTATGGGAGGCCGAGGTGTTATGCTGAGGTTTTTAATTCGTATTTAATTTCAAAAATTATGGAATTTAAATATAATATTATTTGGGACGTTAGTGACCCTTGATGGTGATTTTCATAGGTAGTACATCTTCCAGAATTACTGAGAAACAATCTTTTTTCGAGATTGAATTGCGAGGATGATGTGTGGGTGGACTTCGTTTTTAGAATGCATGGTTAAATATTTTAATTCATTTAATTCATTCATTTATTACGGTTTATTGTGAAAATTGTATATTGGGCTCAAGCGTGATGGTAAAAGTGTTTTGACTTGGTTTTGAGTCAAGGATTTGTGTTAAATGAGTCTTCATTGTTTTTCGAATTATTTTTCCATAGTCAACTATCCTCGGATATGGTCAGAACTACGACGTCTGTAGTTCGGCTCTGCAGATCCTTATGTTGTGAGGCTAGAGGTATGCCATTTTCCTGATGAGAGCAACTTCATACTAGGGTGGCTTTCCAAATGTCACTAATTCTGAAGATAGGACTCAGACGTCTGGAGCTCGACTACGCAGATTTTGAGGCTGTCTACGTAGATAGGATATTCAACTAGAAGAGGTTAGGATGTGCAACTAGCAGAGGCTAGATTGCTGCGGATTGGTTGGTTGTGTTATTGAGGATTGGTTGGATATGGTCTGTATTTTGGGCTCAAGCCTAATTTTTATGGGAAATGTGAGTCACGAGCTATTTACTTGTATTTCATGATTTTGTGGTCACACAGTCTATATTTTGTTTTGATTTAAAATCCGATCATTTTATTTTTCTCATATGCATGCATATTTTCCAAATTGAAGCGTAATCATTTATTTTACCTTAAAAATGCATTTTCAAATATTTATTTTGTTTGCTTATGCTTTCAATGGTTTTATTTACCCTCTAGGCCGTTGCACAAAAATATAGGTCTGGCCGAGACGAAGAGACATGAGCAATACATTTATCCCTTCTCTGACAAGTGTTGAGTGTGATATCAGAATTTTTGCCTACTTTATGCTCCTACATTATTTATTTCTTCGCCTTCATTATTCATTTATCCATTTTAAGCAAAAATATATGTTATAGATTAATAATTTTGCGCTTAATTTTAGGTCCAAGTCTTTCTCCTTTTTGACCCTCCTTGTATTGGCCCTGCCATGATAACGTAAGTTAAACTCCTTCAAATTGGTCTGGATCCGTTCCTCTACAATAAGGGCAAATCTATTAAGCTGGAAGTCTAAATAATAGCCATGGTTATATCTTATTATTTATATATGATATCTCCTTATTTTACCTTAGAATGCGGCTAAATCTAGTTGGCTGTATGATTGGTTACTTTTATTTTGAACCCAAGTTCAAATCCCTCAAATTAGCAGCTCAACTTTATATAATATGCTGTAATTTCTTTTTGTCAATAAAAATTGAAAGCCAGAAGAATTTAGTCCATAAAACATTGAGTTCTCAAATTGGAAATTTTTATTTTCGATCGAAAAAAAAAGAAAGATGAAAAATTGTTCCCAATGGATGTGAATATGTCCCCACAACACCAAATTAACATGACAAATTGTTTTGATTCATGAAGGTGGAAATGAAGTCCTTGTATCTTCATGACTTAAATCTACTAATTTTAACTTGTTCACTTATTTTCACAAGTCATTAATCTCTATAAACCATTATTTCAATCATCATGTGAAAGCACCATATTCATCTGTGTTGGATAATAACAAATGCAGAACATACTTGGGAGGGCAAGAACAAATCACACCTTGTTTAAACAATGCATCATTGTATCAGCTGTTTGAATTAAAAGGAAACCATACACTCTTTTATTAGATTATAATATGTATATATATGTAATATTTCGATTCAAATTGGTCATTATTGTGATGAATGTGTAAGTTACGAATCTCCCAATTAATTTGTAACAGGTCACCTAATTTTTAGTTAAAGAAAAACTGGATGATGGAACAGATTCCATTATTAATTTTTTTTTATAAGAGGTAAACTAACTGGACCCACTCCAAAAACACTTTGATAATTCTCCTTGGTTCTTCTCTCGTCTGACATGTAATCCTAAATTCCGATATTAGCCCTTTGCACTGGTTAGACCAGGGATTCTTGAATTGATTTACCAATCATGCCATCATCTCTCGACTAGCCCCGATCAACGTGTAATGGCCTGGAGAGTCATCGAAACCATTAAAAAGTATGAGTGGAAAAAAAATATTTGAAAACACATTTTTGTGAGGAAGTTTTATAAAACATGCAAGCATATCAGAAAAACAGTAAAACAAACCGTAAATCATAAATGATAAAACATGGGACCACAACAATCATAAAATACAGGTAGACAGCCTGGCCCACACTTTCCAAAATCCATGTTTATCAATACATGTCGCTAAATCCTGGACACTAATATCACAATAAAATATGGATGCATATCAGAAAAAACAATAAAACAAACCATAAACCATAAACGATAAAACGTGGGACCACAACAAACATAAAATACCAGTCGACAACCTGGCCAACACTTTCCTAAATCCATATTTATCAAACCATGTCACTAAAACTTGGAGACTATCTCACAATCAAACACAACCAATCATCGACTCTCCCGAGCATCGGCCGTTGGGAAAACACGTCGATTTCAATTTTGAGATCAATATGACTTCTTGACAAATCCTTTGGGATTAAGTATAGATAGAAACTAGCAGAAAGGCTCGCGCGTTCCCGCGAGTATATTTAGTTGATTATTTAAATTTGATTTTATTATTTGTGAGTATTTACAGAAACTAACTTATTTACAAAAGCTTATTTATTTAGAAAAAGGGTATTTACAGAAGCTGACTTAATTACAAAAGACTGTTTACAAAAGTTAACTTATTTACAAAGGTTGTTGTCCAAAATGTACATTCAAAAAATAGTGGGTGACAACGGTGAATATATAGATTTATCTTGTTTCTTAAAATGTACATTCAAAACTGTCATTTGATGTGTTCCTTGCACTTCCGTTTTTTCTTAATCTTTTTCATCATCTGTTTCCCAACACTGAAAAGATAAATAATTTTTGATAGTTATGTAATGGAGTTGATTTGATGTAATAGAACATGATAGTAATGTGCATATTAAGTAGTTGAAGATAATAGTAATGGTACTTACTTTCTTTGTTTTTTGGTTGTTGAAGTTGGATGAAGAGGCTATTTTCCCAGGTCTCTCTTTCTTTTGTATGATATTGGAATTCTTTCAGGAGAGGTGATAGGTGAAGATGTTGCAGCTTCTCAGGGAGCAAGCTGGGGAGTTCTTGGCAATATCCGCAAATTTGTTCTTTTGTTTGTGTTGGGGGAGAAGCTGTACTTGTATCTTCCTAGCTGCCATAAATAAGGAGATCGTTTAAGATTGCATTATTTTTTTTGTTTTCAAATCGCAACTGGAAGAATTTTGCATGTCTTATTTGCTTGAGAAGTGTAGGTGGTACTTCTTGTTTATCTGTAAAACCATGGTTGATAACCATGTCTTTGCATGATGATCCAAATAACTTGTCTCCATTTTTGCCGAGGATGATAACGGTGATTTGGCTTTCGTGATCTTTTAGAATCACTGTGATTTCGTACCTATGTTAATAAAATTGAAATATTAAACATTTGTTCAAATAGCTATCTGTTGATGGATTATTAAATTAATATTTATATGCACCAAACAAACAGAAGCTTTGCATGTTCTAAAACGCCAAATTGTAAGTTTACAGACTAAATATACATTTACATCTCGGATTTCATTGACATACTTTGTATAATTGTATGATATGCATATGGAATAATTAATGAACATATATGAATACATATGAATGCAGTAGTGTATGAATAATAGTAATAAATTAGCAGTATATTGTCAAGCACATAAGTATGAATCTAACATATTAAATTTATAATGGTAATAAACCAGCAGTATATTGTGAGAGTGCACTATACTGTCATAGCATGAAATCAGGTTCTATGCATTGTGTTAATCCTATTTTTAATTCAAGTTGTCAAATGGGATTTCGGTGTAATTTGGATTAGCAACGGATTATGGATGGAGTATGGGTTTTCTGTGTAATTTGGGTTAACAACGGATTATGGATGGAGTATTAAAATAAGTAATGTTGTAATGGAAAGAAAAAAGCAACAACATGCAAGGCATTAGAAAAAACTCACAAAATTTACCCTACAAAATTCAATAAAATCAAAATTTAAAGTCAATTGAAACAAAAAAATTTACCTTATATACAAGTGCAGAAGCAAAGATTAAGTAAGGAAACCCTCTAATGAACTTCTCTGATAATCGATGAGAGTAATACAGTGAGATAATCGATAAACGATGAAGACATCAGAGGAGAAGGTCGACATCTGATGAAAGAGGCTCATTTATTTTCTTCATCTTCTCTTTTGCGGTGTCATAATTTTACTGAAAAAAATGAGGTGTCAACATAATAAAAGATCATATGTCAAAGAAATATCAAATGATGACTAAAACTGTCTTTCAACTATTTATAACAAAGAAAAACAACAACAACAAAGGGGTAAAATTGTCAATACACTGTAGATGAACAGTGTTTCAGTTTTAGTATATTTATAATTAATCCATCGTAATTAAGTTTTGAGTAAAGTTTCAGTAAATTTCAAACTATATTAATTTTTCTTAGAAAGAATCAATAAAAAGCAATATTAATTAGTCGTTTGAGTTTTTGTTTGAATCTTGGTGATGCATGACCTTTAACGAAAATATCAAGCGATTTGACCCAGAGCTACTTACAAATTTTATTGGTATGAGAGTGGAACGTCATATTAGGTATTTGGGACTTCCTTTTTTATAGGCATGTTTAAGACTGGTATGTTTGCTTTTGTAAAAAACCATCTCCCAAAGAAATTGAACAACTAGGAAACAAAACTTTTTAAGCAGTGCAGGGAAGGAGATTTTAATTAAAGCCATAGCTCAAGCGATACCTCTTTATGTTATGAATTTTTCCTTGCTCCCAAAATTGTGTTGCCATGAACTCCACCAATCAATTGCAAAGTTTCGGTGGGGAAGTAATGCAGAAGTAAAAAATTCACTAGCTCAACAGGAAGGCTTTGTGAAAAAAAAAAATTGGAGGATGAGCTCGGCCCCCGAGACTTTTTATGCTTTTAGTCTAGCGCTTCCAGCAAAATAGGGATGGGGATTTTTTAATTACCGAGACTCCCTAGTGGCATGGATACTTAGGGCTCGTTATTTCCCTGCTGATGATTTCTGGTGGCTTCTAGTGGTGTTAATTCATCCTTCTCCTAGAGAAGTATTACTCAAGCAAGAGACTTAATTAAACAAGGATCGTGTTGAAAAATTGGTAATGGAGAGAATGTTTGTATTTGGGGGGCCATATAGACTCCCAGTCAAAAGTTTCCCTCAGTGTTCTCCTTAACCGTTGCTTTGCGCGGACCCAACAAAGGACTCTAATCCAATTGATAGGATGGAGGAAATTGGAGGGAGCTAAAATTCATGAGCTCTTAGCCAGCATAATTTTGGGCATCCCCTTGAGTATCCGTAGCACATCAGATCGATTAATTTGGAAAAGGGAAAGAAATCGTCGGTTTATTATCATAAGTGTTTAATATCTGGCTTCCTCGCATCTAGACTACGAAAATATTCTAGAAAAGAGTTCAGGAATGGGGGATGAAGATCGAGATATATGGAGGAAGGTATAGGGATTGAGCTGTATGGAGGAAGGCGTAGGGGTCTTGTGTTTCCAATAAGATCAAATTTTTTTTATGGAGGGTTTGTAAGAATCTGCCTCCAACAAAGTTGAACCTTTAGAAGAAGAGAGTCCAGGTTGATAGCCTCTACTTATTCTACGGAATGGATGCTAAGGCAAAAGCCCATATTCTAAGATATTGTGCAGCGGCAAGGGGACTGTGGTTAGCTAGCTACATGGGCATTCCGTCAATCTCACAATCATATCAAAGCATTATGACTTGGGTTTTGGACCATTCAGTAGAAGACTCTCTAATGTTGGAATTTGGTGTGTGTGTGACACTCTTTTCCCTTTGACCAAATTGAAAGCCTCGATAAGGTTTTAACAAGACCACTTTTTCTTGCTGCACCGAAAAATTGTACTATTTTCTCTCATTCTCTTAATCCATTTTTGTACTTTTCTTCAAAGGAAAACAAAGGAAAAGAAAAAGAATGCCCATGTTATTTGTTTTATTTGTAGGAATTTTTAACTAGTGAAGGCTGATTATAGGTAAAATATTATATATATATATATATATATATTGTCTAGTAATGGAAGTACAAAGAACAAAAATTATTTCCAAACAACTAATTAATCATATTTGATTAAAAAACATATATTATAACATCATGTTTTATGAGCATATTTTACTAAAGTAGGTATCTGTATTTACAAGAAGTGACTTGTATGAAATAAAATTTGCATTAGCTAGTAGCATTATTATATCCATCAATCATAACTAGGTACGATAAATCACATTTAGGTGGTTCAATAATCTTTTTTCTTGTACCAAACTATAATTCTTGCAAGAGTTTGGGAACTTAGAACCAAAAGATTAAACATAATATACTAGTGACTCGGAGAATTTATCCGCACAATTAATTGTGCAAGGTGTAGTGCTTGGCAAGGTGTTCCAGCCTTGAAAGTACGTGGTTGTTAACACATATCTCTTTAATAAGTTTAAATTTTCAATGCTGCAATTTATTCTGGATAAATATAGTATAGATTAAGTAGAACAAAAGCTTCCTCCTCTATGAGTTTAAATTCTTTTCCTTTTACAGCAAAGTGGCTCTAGGCTTTCTAGTTGCAACCCAAGCAACATGTCCCTCAGGAAGAAAATGGCAAACAGGCTCAGCTCCAGGTTTCACTTTTACCTCCGTTAGTGCAAAATTCTTAGTGCAAAATTCTTAGGGTTCCATCCAGATGTGTCTAGATGGCATATTGTTACCGCCTTTGCGTGGGTCCCATCAGCACCTACCAATGGCACCATGTATGCTCTTTGCCTTCCAAATGCGTGACAGTAGAATACAGCATGAGGGTACCGCTGCTTGTGACATGCAATGAGCATGTCAATGCCGGACGCCTGCAACTTCTTCACTCCAGGGGTAATTGTGTAATATTGTAGGGCCACTCCTTTTTCGACCTCTATTACGATTGCTTGTACGTTTCTTCCGAGTTTGGAAGTGGCATAGTCAACCATAGCCTCCAATGAGGTGGCACAAAATTTTGCTTCCCCGTTAAATGTTGGCCTTTCACAGTATTGGATAGTGGCTATCATAACCCCTGCTTCTGCAGTCCCTGGCTTCACTGAGAAATGGCTAAGAATCTCTGGTAGCTTGCTAGATGAGAATGGGACTGATTCTGCAGTGTTTCGAGGGACGAAAGGTGAGCTACTTCTGCAGTCCCTGGCTTCACTGAGAAATGGCTAAGAATCTCTGGTAGCTTGCTAGATGAGAATGGGACTGATTCTGCAGTGTTTCGAGAGACGAAAAGTGAGCTACTTGTGTCTCTAGCTAAGCTATATCTCATTGTCGTGGCAGGTTGAACGTCCGTATCTAGGCAGAAAACCTTACGGGTTGGATCTTTATCAAGGAGTTGGTTGCTAGCATCAGCACTACGCTCCCGACGGTAAAGGGCAAGGGCCCTATCTGCCGCATCATGTACATCTCGGCCAACAAAGTTCTTGTTTGGTGTCCCAACAAAGTTCGTGGTCAGTCCAGCAGAGTCTGCATATTTACGCATATATGAAGACATGATAACGTGTGGAAAATATGTAAAAAAAGGATGAGTTTGTATATTAGATATTATCAGATGAGATTGAATAACTCATTCTTAAAAATCATTTTTGTACTTCGTATCAAATGGATTACTCGTGAAAGAAACTAATTCAATTATTCAATACATCTTGAATTTTATGAGTAGTTATCTAATTCAGTCCAACTAAATTGTCAAACATGATCTTTTAAACTGAGGCAACTTAAGGCTGTAATTAATACATACCCGGTTGGACAAGTTCTTTGAGAAATTTTGGCATTGGTGTATTTGGCAAGGCGGAGTTCCAATAAATTTGAGCAGCAGGTAACTCTGCTGCGTGAGCTCCTCCTGCCACTAGAATGGTGAGCTGCAAAATTTGTAAGATTATAAAGAAAAAGAAATTAGTAAATATTCGATCTTAGAAGAAAATAAAAAATAAGTTCATTGAATGCGAGGCCAATTCTTAAAGAAATTCGAATACATGGCTTGCTTACAGTGAGAAAAGCAATGATTTTGGTGAGATGGAAGTCCATGTTAATAGTCCTCAACCTTTGTAACAAGGGATAATAATATAATTAGAGGAAACAAGAGAACTCAGAGTTGGCTTGTATGTAAACATGAGCAACTTCCTTCAATATTTATTGGGAAATTTAGGTCATAGTTACGCTAATCGTTTGGATTAGGTGTAAATCATGCAGTCTTCCATTTCATCTCTTGTCAGAATTAGGTGTTAATCATGCTGTCTTCCATGTCATTAATTGTTAGAATTAGTTGTAAACCATGCAGACTTCCATTCAATTAAGAGGATTACCAAATATTGTCAGGATTAGGTGTAGACCATGCGGGTGTCCATTGCATTAATTGTCAGAATTGGGTGTAAACCATGCAGTCTTCCATTTAATTCATTGTCAGAATTATGTGTAAACCATGTAGACTTTCATTTCATTAATTGTCAGGATTAGATGTCAACATGTAGACTTCCATTTCATTAATTGTCAGAATTAGATGTTAGCCGTGTAGACTTCCACTTCAATCATTGTCAGGATTAGGTTTAGACCATGCAGATGTCAATTACATTAATTGTCAGAATTTGGTGTAAACCATGCAGTCTTCCATTTCATTCATTGTCAAAAGTATGTGTAAACTATGCAGACTTCCATTTAATTAATTGTCAGAAATAGATGTTAGCCGTGTAGACTTCCACTTCAATCGTTATAAGATTAGTTGTAGACTATGCATACTATCATTTCAATAAATGTCAAGACTATATAAAACATGCAATCTTCGATCCATTTCATTAATTGTTAGTATTAGGTGCAAAGCATGCACACTTCTTTTAATAATTGCTAGGATTATATGTAAACACCACAGTCTTCTATTTCAGAATTAGCTATAAATCATACAATTCACTATGCCATTTTTGGTATTAGTTGACAGTGAAAAACTGTCATTTGATTGAAAGAAAAAGTGTTGTTTATGTGAGTGTCATCTATTTGAATAATATCATACGACACTTATTAACTGTCGTTTATTATACAAATAGACAACAGTTTTTTACTGTAATCTAATGCACCATCAGACAACAGTTTTTCCCACAAACTGTCGTCTTATAGCCTAATAGACAACAGTTTTTTGAAAAACTGTTGTCTATGTGTGTGAAAAATAGACAACAGTTTTTCTGTAATGTAGACAACAGTTTTTTTTTGTTTAGATGTTGTGTGATATACTTTTAGACAGCAGTTTTATATTAAAAAGACAAATTGTATTCTCATACACATCCTACTTAAAGTGAACATAAATTCATTAAAATAAAAAATTGATTCAATTTAAACCGTTATTAATGAGTAGCATACAAATTGTAAAAAAATAACTACAAAAATATAATCAAATAGAATAAAAATTGTTATCATTCAAGTATTAGTCGTATTACAATAGCACAAAAGCTCATTCCACTCGTACAAGATTGACTTCCAGATGAATACAGAAGGCAATTACTTTCACCAGTCAATGAAGAAGTATTGATACTCAATGTTTCCATAAAGATCCAGCACTCCTCGTGCTCAGTAAGAGTATAGCTGCATTTTGAACAACCGAGCATCAACATCAATTTTCAGAGCAAAATTGACCCCTACCATGCTTAGTAGCAAAAACAGACACCTACCATCAACTTATAGTAGCTCATAAACCTTATTTTATGTTAAACATGGCAACAAAAATTGCACACAATTCAAAAGATACATAAACTCATTATAAAATGCAGGCTTTGTTCTACTTCCTAACTAAAACCAGCTGTAACTCCAATTATAGTAAAAAAACAGAAACATAAGATAAAATTGAAACTTTAAAGAATCGAAACTAAACCAGGCACAAATAACATCATATTGAGGCTAAGATTAACCAGGCATAGATAACAGCATACTGGATTAGGTGTAATACTTACTTGGAACAGGTTCATTTTAATATGTTGATTGCAGTTACTCAATCCGGTTTCCTTTTGATTGATTAACTGTTTCCTATAGTACGCAAGAGGAAAATATGCTTTACTAGAGGTATTAATAAGTGTGGACTTTTTTTAGGTTTTGAGGTTGACATGAATGTTTTCAGCATCTGGTATTAATAAAACAGTTATAGACATGAAGTTGACCTGTTCTTGATGTCAACTTCTCTACAACCCAGCCTTGGAGTATCAACTGTAAGAGCAATAGCCTTGAACCCAGCCCTTTCAGCTCTTCTCACTAGCTAAGCAACTACATGCTTGTCCTTGTACACCTGACCAGAAAATCATGGATCAAGTAAAATAAAGAACTCAAGGCCAACGACAGTTGAGTACAGTAACCCAACCCTTTCAGCTCTTCTCACCAGCTCTTCTCAAAAGTAAAAACTCAAGACCAAAGACACTTGAGTACAGTAACTAATGAACACAAATGAAGAAAAGTGAGTTTACATAGAGCTGGAAAAAACGGATTCCAAGACTAGTTGAAAAGGGCTATAGGTGGTTAGAAAGAGTATTTATTTAAGTACAAAAAAATAATAGAGAAAAACCTCTGTAGTAGGGTTAGAAAATTACAGTATTATTGAAAATTTATATTCATTAGAAGATTGGGGTTTAAAACCTGCTAAAGGCTTCCATCCTTAAACCCATAAACAACGGAAGACTTAAATCTATTCTCAAACATGGTGAAATGACACAAACTCGGGTTTCCTCGATGATATCATTATCTAAGTGCTGCGTGGTTTTTTATTTTGCTATTTCTCAATCACCAAAAATACAAGTAACCTTGATTTACCTTTGCAGCATTAATTTCAAGCTGATCCTGGACCTCATCAAGCAAGGCAAGCCAACACTAACTCCATTTGTTGCCACAATAACACCAAATCACGAATTGGTTTCACTTGATCTATAAGGTATAGAAAATTATACGTACTAAAAATGTACTAAAATAACCACGAAACAAAGACTCATTGAATGAGAATTCTTACCAAAAGTGCATGCCGGCCAGTACAAATTAAATTGAACTCCACCAATTCAAGGGTGCCACCAGGATCACTTTACCAAAAGGAAATCAAATATTAAAAGTGAGACCAAGATCGATATCAACAATAATCCCATCATTAAATTCAAAGGTTAGGAGGACATATATATATATATATATAGAGTAGTGTTTTAAAAATTGGCAATTTTTATCTCTATATGATATTTCTAAAGCCTTTCTGTTCTAGAAAAAGTGGCTTTATAACAAAGTACTTCATTAAAAATTATGGCCATATAGTAAATAAACAAGCATCTGGAAATTACAGATTAGGCTTGACAAAATACAGTGAAATCTCAGGAACATCTAACTAAATGAAACCACAGAGAGAGCCAAAACGTTAAGCTCACAGAACATGGAAAAAGAATTAACAGGTTCATTCATTAGAGAGAGTCACAAATAAAATCAGCTTGTTCATAGCTAACACAACAAAATATTCGACCACTTTGTGTAGAATCACACAACGAGGATTCAACAACAACATTTTATTATCACTTCTATGAAATTTTAAAACCAGCTCAAATGATAGCACTTGCATTGAATCCAAAATCTCCAGAGTTCGAAATCACATAGAAGAATTGACAAAAGGAACAATCTGATTATTGGAAACCTAAAACTCTGGAAACTGATTTCATTTCATTTCTTGTAACGGGCTACCTCATCATCATTGCGGAAATGGCCCTTGAGACGTCCAGCCGATTTCCCGTATGCGAACATGAACCCGCCCATTAGCCCAATCACCATAAGCCGCCCTCGCTTGTCCCCTAAAAGTTACAAAAATTAAATTCATAATCAAATGTTGACCTCTATTTCTGTTTATTCCTTGGACTTTCCGTGAGGACCGTTGTGTTGGTCTCGGATTCCTGTGCCCATATGCAGGAGGTACATTGGAATTGAAGATTAGATAAATGTGTTATGAGCCTGAAATTATCATGGGCATTTTTTTAATTTCAATATTAAAGGCATTTTGGAAATTTCACAAGGGGAGATATTTTTGAGGCTGGCAAGTGTCCTTAACTCTTTTCTTTCCCATTATCCCCTGTTTCCTTGACTTACTCTATATATATGCATATGTGTGTTTTGTGTTGAGTCAGAAACTCGAAGGTTTGGAAGCGGGAAGAGCCTAGAGCTCAAGGCTCAAATTTTAGGCCCAAAACCAAGGATTCAAGTTGTGTCATTGAGGTGAGTTCTTCGTGTTTTCACATCATAGATTATGTCTTAGGATTATTTAGATGAATTTGGACACTTGAAACGTTGAAAATGGACGTGAAATGAAGGTTCGGGAGTTAGACCAACTACTCGCCTGGTCGGGTTGGAATGTACAGAAAATTGCCCAACCGAGAGAGGAAAAATATGACCTTGTAGCAGGGCGAGTAAGGTCCACACGCAGCGAGATATGTTGGCGCATGGGGGCACGTGTCCAATCATTTCAAGGTGCGGCCAATATGTTTTTCAACTTAACCAACGTTACGAACATGTTGGTGCAGTTTTCGAGTTGATCGAACATCATCTCGGGATAGTTATGGGAGGCCGAGGTGTTATGCTGAGGTTTTTAATTCGTATTTAATTTCAAATATTAAGGAATTTAAATGTAATATTATTTGGGACATTAGTGACCCTTGACGATGATTTATGATTGGTGGTACATTTTCCGAAATTACGGAGGAACAGTCTTTTTTCGAGATTGAACTGCAAGGATGATGTACGGGTGGAATTTGTTTTTAGAATGCATGGTAAAATATTTTAATTGTTTTATTGCATGTTTTGGTTTGCAATGCTTTGATATGATTATTTGTCAATTTTTTTGGATTTATCGATTGATTACTCGATAAGGTTTTTCGGTATATTGTGAAAACTGTATTTTGGCCTTGAGCCTGATGTTGAAAGTGTTTTGACTTGGTTTTGAGTCAAGGATTTGTGTTAAATGAGTCTTCATACTTTTTTGAATTATTTTTCCACAGTCGACTATCCTCGGATATGGTCAGCACTAAGACGTCTGGAGTTCGGCTTCCCAGATCCTTATGTTGTGAGGCTAGAGATATGACATCTTCCTGATGAGAGAAACTTAAGACTAGGGTGGCTTTTCAGATGTAACTAATTCTGAAGATGGGACTCAGACGTCAGGAGCCCGACTACGCATATTTTGAGGCTGTCTACGTAGATAGGATATTCAGCTAGAAGAGGTTAGGATGTGCAACTGGCAGAGGCTAGGTTGCTGAGGATTGATTGGTTGTGTTATTGAGGATTGGTTGGATATGGTCTGTATTTTGGGCTCAAGCCTAATTTTTATGGGAAATGTGGGTCACGAGCTATTTACTTGTATTTCATGATTTTGTGGTCCCACGGTCTATATTTTTTTTTATTTTTTTTTTCTCATATGCATGGATATTTTTCAAATTGGAGGGTAAAAATATATTTTACCTTGAAAAATGCATTTTCAAATATTTATTTTGTCTGGTTATGCTATCAATGGTTTTATTTTCCCTCTAAGCCGTTGCACAAAAAAATAGGTCTGACCGAGAGGAAGAGACATGAGCAATACATTTATCCCTTCTCTGACAGGTGTTGAGGGTGATATCAGAATTTTTGCCTACTTTATGATTCTACATTATTTATTTCTTCGCCTTCTTTATTCATTTATCCATTTTGAGCAAAAATATATGTTATATATTAACAATTTTGGGCTTAATTTTAGGTCCAAGTCTTTTTCCTTTTTGACGCTCCTTGTATTGGCCCTGCCATGTTAACCTATGTCTGACTCCTTCAAATTGGTCTGGATCCGTCCCTCTACAATAAGGGCAAATCTATTAAGCTGGAAGTCTAGATAATAGCCATGGTTATATCTTATTATTTATATATGATATCTCCTTATTTTACCTTAGAATGCGGCTAAATCTAGTTGGTTGTATGATTAGTTACTTTTATTTTGAACCTAAGTTCAAATTCCCCAAATTGGCAGTTCAACTTTATATAATATGCTATCATTTCTTTTTGTCAATAAAAATTGTAAGCCAGAAGAATTTAGTCCATAAAACATTAACTTCTCAAATTGGAAATTGTTATTTTCGACCCCCCAAAAAAAAAAGAGATGGAAAATTGTTACCAATGGATGTGAATGTGTCCTCGCATCACCTAATTAACATGGCAAATTGTTTTGATTCATGAAGGTGGAAATGAAGTCCTTGTATCTTCTTGACTTAAATCTACTAATTTTAACTTGTTTCTTATTTTCACAAGTCATTGATCTCTATAAACCATTATTTCAATCATCATGTGAAAGCACCATATTCATCTGTGTTGGATAATAACAAATGCGGAACATACTTGGGAGGAAAAGAACAAATCACGTCTTGTTTAAACAATGCATCATTGTATTAGTTGTTTGAATTAAAAGGAAACGATACACTCTTTTATTAGATTATGATATGTATATATGTGTAATATTTCGATTCAAATTGGTTATTATTGTGATGAAAGTATAAGTTATGAATCCCCCAATTAATTTGTAACAGGTCTCCTAATTTTTAGTCAAAGAAAAACTGGATGACGGAATAGATTCCATTATTAATTTTTGACAGCACCCATCCCAATCCCCTCGGGATTAATGCGGGATGACCCTGCTCCCGTCTGACATGAAGTGTCAGACAAGGGATATTTTCGTCCTTTGCCCTCCCGGACTATCAGAGTACGCCAGGATCCAGAGGTGGTATGTGATATCTCGGTCTCTGCTACAGTCCACATCTGATGTCAACCTGAAGGGTAGTCAAAACATTAAAAGCTGTGAGTGGACAAAACAAGAGTTTATAAAAACATTTCATAAGAAGACATTTGTACCATTCACTAAAAAGCATGCATGCATTCCAAAACCATTTAACCGAAAGAACCATATGTGGGACTAAGCCCAAAACAAAGGGTGAAAGAACCATAATGAAAACAACCATACGGGCCACTGCCCAAATCCATAAGGGACTCGGCCCAAATCATAAGAAACCAACCATACGGGCCACTGCCCAAAACCTGTGTAAACACACATCATATATCATATATAGCATACATCACATATACATATAATTCACACAACCAATCCTGTCACGGCTTCCAAAGCTACGGGCGTGCTACCCGGGGTCTCAAACCCAAGTCTTTCAGGTACCAAGTCAATGTCCGAAGACCACTGACCCGCCCTGAGGTTATAGTAACCAGCCTTCCTGAGAGTAAGGAACCAAATTGGGGCGACTCCACTCAGTCGGTGCTCCGTGACTACTCCGGGGTCCACCCAACTAATCCAATGGTATCGGAACTAAGCCGACTACCAATACGCTCACCAACGTACCTCTGGTATATCCTATATACCGTCACCAGGCACGACAAGTCTGCCCAGCATCGTACCTCGAACAACGTACAAGGTACACACATCTACCCATTAATCAGCCTACAACCATCCAGGTCGTAGCCAATCCCATTTCAATTATGGAGTTCATTTTTCCAATCCAGTATTAGACAAATCGAAACTCCAACCCATTATTCATTTCTAAGTCCGAATCCGAATCCACAATTTCGTAAGAAATCTCGAATCCAAACCCAGAAATCATATCCATAATCATGTCCAAATTCAAATCCGAAATCATCATTCTGTAAGCTAGCATTTGGAATAACCATTCTGAACCCAAATCCATAAAAGGAAATCCACTGTCAAGCTCCATAATCAAATCCTGAATCGTCACCCATAATCCGATTCCAAAACTCAAATTCAGAAATCCTCTTTCAAGTTCCAAAATCAAATCCTGAATCGTCATCCAGCAATCTGATTCCAAAACCTGAAATCTCGTTCTCGTCTACTGAGACGCGTCAAAACCAAACCTTTCGGTTACCTATTCAACCGGTTACACATTACCTTTGATTGACTTCATAAACATCCACAAATCTAAGCTGACAAAATCCGACCTCATCGGACACTTACTCACCTGAGTAATATACTATACGGGATTTACCTCGAAAAGAAGTTCAGTCCCAACATGCTCAACTCAAACATCCAAGTAAGAGTGATAAACTCTCCACCTATCTGGATCATCGAGATCACGATCCAGATCCATTACGATACCCAAATTCCTCAACCAAATCCCACATCTAAACAGATCAGTCAACGACGAGACACGCCGAGGCTTTGGGTTCTCACTGATTACCTCGTATCGATCCTTATCATTCCACCGAGGAAAAACCAAGGATGATCGAATACAATGACATCAAAATCCATCCTACGTGAATGCAAACAACACTCGCTGCACTCACCATGTCATGTAACTTGACATCTTCTGCCACCAAGTAAAGAATGAGAGATCTCAGTTACCTAACTTCGATATACTCACTCCACTTGATGACCCAAGACAATTCCCGGGTCCACCAACCAATACACGACTAGTGTACTAGTGGCAACCAACAATCATCTACCGTCATCTACCATCATCTACCATGGTAGAACCTTAGAAGTCACCCAAAATGACTTCGAAATACCCAATACCAATGCGGAAAACCCGCATTCCTCGTGTCACCTCAATCGCAACCTCTCGCGATTCCGAAGTTCCAACAAGATTGGAAACAACATACCCGGACATCAACCACGTGTCCCCTAACCAATTTAACTCTATCTGAGATCCACTCTAGGACCACAGATACCGAACATACGCCCAACTCGACGAAGTCACATCCTGACTCGTAACTCACCGTCATCACGATCACCGATACCAGCACCACGCACTATCACCAGTACACCACATGTAAGCATCAGCATAAAGTGTGCCAGTCAGACAACTCTGGATCTCCGCTCATACCGAGCGACGATCTCGTACCACTACTGGAATAAGAGAAACTCTGTCTCTGTCGTACCCGACAACTCAAACGAGAAAAGCAAATGGTACCCGAACGTCCCCATTCCCAACAACCGTAACTACAACCACTCTCGATAGTAGTGCCTGCCACAGACTCGTGCAGACCTCACTACCAGACATCGCTATCGAGATTCACATCCAATGGAATTAACCGCCTGTATTAACCACTTCGTATCCCACTCAGGGATTCCATCGACAAGTACCAACCCTGATAACTTGTCCAACCAATCACTAACCTGTCGTAACTCGACTCAACCAATGTCGTCTACCAGGTCATCCATGACCTTAGTTGTACCAACAATCCATCACAACTATGGTAGCACGACCTCAAACTAGGTCTAACCGATAAGTAAAACCTCGACTGCAGAGTGCAGTCCCAACAAAAGCTGACATGACTAGACCGACTAACGAATCCAAATCCGAATAGTCGTCCAAGTCAAACCACTCGTCAACTCACATTTCCGAACCATACACCCAAGGTAGGGTTCCACGATCACACCTAGAGTTTCACTGAACCCAACTGCTAACCGCCAACTCCAATGTAATCCATAACCCGACTGCTCCTAGTAGTAAATCCATCTAACTCAACCAAATCCGATCATCGGATGGTCACAATTCCCAAACAGTCGTCGGAACCGATCCTACGACATCGTGAAAAACGATCCCAACTAACCGTCTCACGATAAAAACTCCAAAGTACTATTACGTTAATCCTTCCGTAAGGTCCCAATCTGCCAACCTCGACAGAACTATGGCAACCCCGGCATAAAGTGCCGAACCAAGACGTTTCTCGAGTCAATCCTACTAACTATCGTATCGGCATCCCAACAATCAGGTTGTCCACGAACTGTAGCCCATTGAGATATCACATCCTCGACCTGCGTACATATTCCAAGAGCTCCGCAGCTGCTCGAATAGTGACAACCTCGCTCCGATAGAGCCAACCGCAGCTCTGATACCACGTTGACAGGACCCATCCCAATCCCCTCGGGATTAACGCGGGATGACCTTGCTCCCGTCTGACACGAAGTGTCAAACAAGGGATATTTCCGTCCTTTGCCCTCCCAGGCTATCAGAGTACGCCAGGATCCGAAGGAGGTATGTGATATCTCGGTCTCTGCTACAGTCCACATCCAATGTCAACCTCAAGGGTAGTCAAAACATTAAAAGCTGTGAGTAGACAAAACAAGATTTTATAAAAACATTTCATAAGAAGACATTTGTACCCTTCACTAAAAAGCATGCATGCATTCGAAAAACATTTAACCGAAAGAACCATATGTGAGACTAAGCCCAAAACCAAGGTTGAAAGAACCACAATGAAAACGACCATAAGGGCCACTGCCCAAATCCATAAGGGACTCGACCCAAATCATAAGAAACCAACCATACGGGCTACTGCCCAAAACCTGTGTAAACACACATCATATATCATATATAGCATACATAACATATACATATAATTCACACAACCAATCCTGTCACGGTTTTCAAAGCTACGCGCGTGCTACCCGGGGTCTCAAACGCAAGTCTTTCAGGTACTAAGTCAATGTCTGAAGACCACTGACCCGCCCTGAGGTTATAATAACCAGCCTTTCTGAGAGTAAGGAACCCAACTGGGGCGACTCCACTCAGTCGGTGCTCCGTAACTACTCCGGGGTCCACCCAAGCCAACGGCCCTCCCCGGAGGAGATAATAGAACAAGTAAAGGAAGGTATATGAACATATATATACATAACATAAACATTCATGCCCGGTTCCCCTGAACCATCATGATCCATAACATCCATTAACCAGGGTTCATGCCGGTTCCCATAAACCGTCATGAACCACAATGACCTTTCCAGATTTCATGCCGGTTCCCGTAAACCGTCATGAACTTGGAAATCCATCCAGGGTCCCTGACTCGAAATCATCTGTGTAAAACAACTAGGTCTCGTGCCCGAACATATGACATCAACTGGGCACCGTGCTAGATATCTAAGGGTCAGTCATGACTCCGATCGTAGTGATGCGTGCAACCATCCATCCAGGACCGCTCTCAATCCTGGTATGTCGTCGTGAACGTATCAGTCGACGCGACCACCACAAGATCATGGTGCACTCATCACCGATCGATATCCTGAACCGTTAGCACTCCGAAGTCGATCCTCCCCAGGCTACCCGACCACGAATCGTGCATCGTGACCTCTCCGGAAGGAACACATCCCAATCTGGAGGCGAGCGTCGTATCGTCGCTCATCGTGCACATAGCACTCGCCGCGACCACGATTTAGACCCGTAGGTCCTAACTAGAGTCATATGCCCGAGACCAAACCAAATAGGTCTCATACCCGAGTTTATCCTTTTGGAAATCCAAAACCATTTCATTTAGACCAATAAAGACATACAGACCCGTATAGGCACCGTATAGGGCCGAAACTTCGAAATACGTGCGTATACGTAACCACACATCCAAATGCACTCATGGCATCATCAACCATGTATTAAAACATATAATAAAAATTTATGCATGCAACAATTTAGAAAATAAGGTCCACTCACAGACCGTCCGAACTGCCGCTTCGATTTGCGTGCCATAGGCTCTCCCGAGCCGATCACTGTCATCGGGACTCCCGAACCTGTCCAAATCGTAATAGAAGGTTACTAACTACCTTATTAACCTCCTACCAAAGCCCAGTAATTTTCCCGAACTTTTAACTATTTTTAAACCTATCCTAAACCTTCTGATGCCCCGAAACATATCGAGACTTTGTCCGATTGACACGAAACCAGTCCAAAAATGTTCATTACATCAAATAAAAGATTTCACGTGTTGAACACTTCCCCAAATTACTTTTCACGCACCCCTAGAAGCCTCAGAACACTATTCATCATCACTAACCTTGGACTGGACCGGTTTTACTGTTCATTGAACCGGTTTTCTCTGGTTCTTGGACCAGTTCAGGGTCCATTTTAGGTCCATTTCATCTCTTTTTAATCCTTAAATGTTCCTAATCCTATTTCCTATCATTTAGACATTATAAACCGAAGAAAACCATCACAAAACCATCCATTTCCGATCGGCCATGGTGGCCAGATTTTCCCCCGCCGTTCACGGCTCTTCCCGGCCATCCTAAGCCCAAAAACTAATCCTATTTGACTCCTAGAGTTCCCAGAAATATTTCCCAATCCTTAGAATCGAATAAAAACCAACAAAACCGAAATTCGAAATTTCAAATATTTTCTTACCTCACGGGTTTGCTCCGTCATCCACCACCGTGAGCCACCACCCTCTGTCCTAGTCCTTCATCATCTCAACCCTTCCTCATTCCTTACACTCACTCACGGGTCACAAGAGGAAGGGCGGTATGTGTGTGTGCGCTTGTTCGAAGAACAAAGAAGAAAATGGAGAAAATGGAGAAGTATGAAATATTGGGGGAGGGGGGTTCGGGTTTGTGTGTTTGGGGAAGGAGAAAATGTTGATCTGATGAGAAAAGTGAGGATTAATTGAAGGGTGGGGATTTAAAGTTTAAAAGGAATGAATGGCTAAGATTTAGTGTTGTTAGGATTAATTATAAAATAATTAAAATAATAATATTTAATTACTTAGATCCACAAAATAAGGGATCTAGTCAATGGGATGAGTGACACTTGTCAATCATCCATGGGACCCACTGAAAATATCTGGCCCAATTAGATTTTGTCAAATCATCTCTGTCTCGAAGTACGTGCATAGTGAAAACGACCTTCCTTGACCTTTAACTTCCCCGTTCGAAATCCGATTTCAGCATGCCGCCTGTCTATGGATTCGTATCGTCCCGATTTACGTAACGGTCCTCGGCCCTCGGCCATTGGACATCCTGGTCAAAAAGTCAACATTTGTCCCTTTTTAACCAAAATTACTGAAATGCCCCTAAGCTTCCGAACGTCATAACTTCTTCCTCGAATGTCGGAATTGAACGTGTCACCTGTCTATGAACTCATGACATCACGAACTACGTCACGGTCATCAGTCAAATTTCGTTTGACCGCCCGAACAAAAAGTCAACGTTTTACCCACTCTAGGGGCAAAACGGTCATTTTGCATCGTTCGTCCGATTTCGCCTAACTAATCACTGATTAACCTCACTAATCGTGATTAGTCACTAATCTAATCTTGAAATTTGGGACGGGTCGTTACAATTTTCTTGATAAGAGGTAAACTAACTGGACCCACTCCAAAAACACTTTGATAATTCTCCCTGGTTCTTCTCTCGTCTGACCTGCAATGCTAAATTCCGATATTAGCCCGTAGCACTAGTTTAACCCTGGATTCTTGAATTGATTTAACAATCATGCCTTCATCTCTCGACTAGCCCGGATCATCGTGCAATGGCCTGGAGAGTTATCGAACCCATTAAAAAGTATGAATGGAAATAAATAAATATTTGAAAACACATTTTTGTGAGGTAAAATAAATAGTTACCTTCCAGTTTTATAAAACATGCAAGCATATCAGAAAAACAGTAAAACAAACCGTAAATCATATATGATAAATTGTGGGACCACAACAATCATAAAATACATGTAGACAGCCTGGCCCACACTTTCCAAAATCCATGTTTATCAATGCATGTCGCTAAATCCTGGACACTAATATCACAATCAAACACAACCAATAATCGACTCTCCCGAGCATCACCCTTTTTGGATTATGTTTATTCCAAGTCTTAGTATCGCACAATCACATATACGCCATTAACCATAATTCCAAGTATCCATTCGATAATCTTTAATAATCCACCTTTATTGTTTTCTCTATTCAACATATATTTCGTAATACAACAAAAAATAATTACTATAATTCAGATTACATATTCCGTAAAACATAAATATTTGAAAACACATATCATAAAAAACAATAAAATAAACAATAAACGATAAAACGTGGGACCACAACAAACATAAAATACTAGTAGACAACCTGGCCACCTTTATTGTTTTGAGATCATTATGACTTCTTGACAGATCCCTTTGGATTAAGTATAGATAGAAACTAGCAGAAAGGCTCGCGCGTTGCCGCGAGTATATTTAGTTGATTATTTAAATTTGATTTTAGTATTTGTGAGTATTTACAGAAACTAACTTATTTACAAAAGCTTACTTATTTACAAATGCTAAATTATTTACAAAAAGGTTATTTACAGAAACTAACTTAATTAAAAAAGGCTGTTTACAAAAGTTAACTTATTTACAAAGGTTGTTGTCCAAAATGTACATTCAAAAAATAGTGGGTGAACAACGGTGGATATATAGATTTATCTTGTTGCTTAATATGTACATTAAAAAATGTCATTTGATGTGTTCCTTCCACTTCTGTTTTTTCTTAATCTTTTTCATCATCTGTTTCCCAACACAGAAAAGATAAATAAGTTTTGATAGTTTTGTAATGGAGTGAATTTGATGTAATAGAACATGATAGTAATGTGCATATTAAGTAGTTGAAGATAATAGTAATGGTACTTATTTTCTTTGTGTTTTGGTTGTTGAAGTTAGATGAAGAGGCTATTTTCCCATGCCTCTCTTTCTCTTGTGTGATATTGGAATTCTTTCAGAAGAGGTGGTAGGTGAAGATGTTGCAGTTTCTCTGGGAGCAAGCTGAGGAGTTCTTGGCAATATCTGCAAATTTTGTTCTTTTGTTTGTGTTGGTGGAGAAGCTGTACGTGAATCTTCCTAGCTGCCATAAATAAGGAGATCGTTTTAGGTTGCATCATTTTTTTGTTTCCAAACTGGAAGATTCTTGCTTGTCCTATTTGCTTGAGAAGTGTAGGTCGTACTTCTTGTTGATGTAACGACCCGTCCCAGAAACTAGGGTTAAGATAGTGATTAAGATGGGATTAGTAAGCTTAATCGGGGGTTAGTTGGTCTCGATAAGTTCGTTAGGGTAGAATGACGATTTTGCCCCTAGTTTGGGCAAAAAGTTGACTTTTAGTTCGGATGGTCAAATGGACTTTGACCGGTGACCAGGACGTAGTTTGGGACGTCACGAATCTGTAGACAGGTGGCACGCCCGATTCCGACATCCGAGGGGGAAATTATGATGTTCGGAAGGTTGAGGGCATAACCGTAATTTGACTAAATTAGGGGGAAAAGTTAACTTTTGTTACGAATGGGTTTTGGTACGTTGACCTAGGATAATTATATAGATCTAGTCGTCCTGAGTTCGATGACAGGCGGCACGTATTCATCGGACTTATGATGTGTGAGTTACGGGTCTAGAAAGGTAGTGGCAAAATCGTAAATTTGACTTAAAAGGAAGGGCATTTTGGTCTTTTTGCACCTTGGGCCTGATGCAACAGAGAGGGACGAGTGGATGGCTGAGATTGAGCCATGTGTGAGGGAGAAGAGATGATGGTGACACGTGTAGGGGTTCTGGTTGGTTCTAGGGAACACGGTCCCAATTATTTGGGGTACCCGTGTGTGTGTGCTCGTGTGTTCTTCGAACCAGACAGAAACAGAGGGAGAGAGTTGGGAAAATTGGACGGTTTTTTGTGTGAGTTGTGTGAATTGGTGAGAGAGTGAGTGATCAGAGACTGAGAGGGAGACAGTGAGAAGGTTAGACGGTGCGGTGGCTGTGTGTGTGGGAGGTGAGAGCCACGGGGAAATCAGGGTAAAAACATAGAGGAAGTGAGTGTTTGTGGGTGGTGGTGCGGCCGTGATCGATCAATCGAGGCCAGTGGAGGTGTCCAGAGGACGGAGGAGGACAGGAGGAGCTACTGCCTCACGGCTGAGCTCACGACTGCGACAGGAGGACAGGTAATTTCTTGTTTCCCTTTCGATGCTCTGTTTTGCCGTCTAGTTTCAGACGCTAAGTCGTCAGTTTAGGGGCTGAATCGAGGAGTCTAGTGAGGTCTAGGGGACTCAGTTGAGTCCTAGGCGGCTGCTGGTTGTGCTGCCGTGACGGGGAGTGCACGGTGGAGGTTAGTACGACGGAGAGTAATGGTGTGCCCTGTTTTACCGTCGATTTTCAAATCGAAAGTCGTGGGTTTTGGGCGTGAGTGGACGGTTTTGGTGAGTGAATTGGGGTTCAGGGAGGTTCTAGGAATCGTCTACGGTGGTTACCGTGACGGGGGGTGACCGGGTTGGACGGATCGTGAAACAGGGCAGGTGTTCGGGGTTCTGGTTGAGCTTGAGTCGACGGGTGAGAGGTTGAGTCGAGGAGTCTGAGTGGGGGGGATAGATAGCTTAGGTCTGGACGATGCTGTTGGTGAAGAAAGGAGTCGAGTTGGTGGACGGAAGGCGGAGAACCGGTCACGCCGGTTTGAATTACAGCAACTGTGTCGAACCGGGTCGACCAGAGGTAGACGATGCACTGTAGCTGGCGCGTGAGGTCCACGCGCAGCCACTTTGGGCGGCGCGTGGGGGTGCGTGCGGCGGCGGCCGGGGAATTTGTCAACATGGTTTTTGGTCTAGGTGTTGTGACGAGTCTTTTAGCGTTGGTTTCGGGTTAATCGGACGTCAAATCGAAGTAGTTTCGCGAGGGTGAAGGTTTAGGGTTCCGGTTCGGTACGTTTAGGACCCGGGGATTTTCAGGGAAAATTAGGAGAGTCTTGGTGGACGTGTTAGTAACGTACTTTGGCGGTTGTTGACAGGATCGGGAGTTCCCGAGGAAGCTGAGGAACGTACGAGACGTACGGGACGCGATTGAGGGCTTGGTACTGTGAGTGGACCCCTTCTCTAAACTCGAGCATGCATAACTGCTTTTAATTACTTGCTTTATGATTTTAATCATGATTTTATATTCATTGAATATGTAATGTGGTTTTGTATAAATTGCACGGTTTTCGAGAAATAACGTATTTGGCATGTTTTACGAGGAAAGTTTGGATTCTGATTTTGATGCCATGAATTGGGGTTTTCAAACGATAAGTGATTTTTAATAACTATAAAGGGCTTTTGGGACACGATTTTATGATTTAGGGTTTCGGTTTTGCAATTGGATTTCGTGGAATTCCGGATTTGGGTTCGGAATGACGGTTCTGAACGCCGGAAGGGCTTCGGACCGATGATTTCGGATTCGGGTTTGGATATGGATTGAGACTTGGTTTTCAATTGGTTTTTGGATTGGATTTGCTGGATCTGGATATTGGGTTTAAAGACCCGGATTCTGATTGACGAGGGACGGGCCCGGATTGAGTTTAAAGACTCGGGAGTTTAAAGACTCGGATATATTGATAGTTCCCCCGTAGGCCTGTTGAGTTTAAAGACTTGGGAGTTTAAAGACTCGGATATTATTGAGGCCTGGATTGAGTTTAAAGACTCGGGAGTTTAAAAACTCGGATAGATCCAGCAGGTTTGATCGGAAAATGATGATTTGATACACACGATTTATGATACGGTTTTATGATGCTTATGATATGGTTTCTATAACTGTTTTATAGTGTTTCTGTTTCTTATGATGTTTTATGGCGATTGTTTGATAACTATTTTTCATAACTGGGTTATGCATGTGGTTTCAAAACGGAGGGCTAAAACCCTGGTTTTATTATGAAATGGTTTTGGCAACTTTTCTTTCTTTCTGGTCCACTCACACTTTCTGTTTTAAATTGCCCTCCAGGTCGTGGAGCTAGCGCGGGGTGTCGGCGTCGAGGCAGCGTCTGAGGCATAGAAGTCGCGAGGGCGAACTCGGAGTGCTAAATTTTCCATTGTGCGTGTATCTGGTTTATCGGTTTTTCTTTCATTTGAATTTGGGACTATGCTCTATAAACTTTTGACTTCGGGATAGTTTAGTTCTCCTGCGTCTGACGGTGCTTGTTGGGTGTTTTACTTTAGTTACGTGTCGGGGTGTCAGACGGGAGCAGGATTTACCTCGGTTTTCAGGGTGAAACCGAGGTGGGTCCTGACAGTTGATCTGTAAAACCATGGTTGATAACCATGTCTTTGCATGATGATCCAAATAACTTGTCTCCATTTTTTTTGAGGATGATAGCGGTGACTTGGCTTTCGTGATCTTTTAGATTCACTGTGATTTTGTACCTGTGTAAATAAAATTGAATATTAAACATTTGTTCAAACAACTACCTATTGATGGATTATTAAATTAATATCTAAAGGCACCAAACAAACAGAAGCTTTGCATGTTCTAAAACACCAAATTGTAAGTTTACATACTAAATATACATTTACATCTCAGATTTCATTGACATACTTTGTATAATTGTATGATATACATATGGAATAATTAATGAGGTGTGACTAAAACTGAGGTGTGAACATAATAAAAGAACACATGTCAAAGAAATATCTTCTTTTTTTTTTATCGAATGTCAAAGAAATATCTAATGATGACTAAAACTGACTTTTCACTGTTTATAACAAAGAAAAACAACAACTAAAAAGGGAAAAATTGTCAATACCCTGTAGATGAACAGTATTTCAGTTTTAGTATATTTATAATTATTCCATCGTAATTATGTTTTGAGTAAAGTTTCAGTAAATTTCAAACGATATTATTTTTTTTTTGGGAAAGAATTGATAAAAAACAATATTAATTAGTCGTTTGAATTTTTGCTTGAATCTTGGTGCTGCATGACCTTTAACGGAAATATCAAACAATTTGACCAAGAGCTACTTGCAAATTTTATTGGTATGAGACTGGAACGTCATATTAGGTATTTGGGACTTCCTCTTTTTATAGGCATGTTTAAGACTAGGAAACAAAAATGTTTAAGCAGCGTAGGGAAGAAGCTTTTAATTAAAGCCATAGCTCAAGCGATACCTATTTATGTTATGAATTTTTTCTTGCTCCCAAAATCGTGTTGCCATGAACTCCACCAATCAATTGCAAAGTTTCGGTGGGGAAGTGATGCAAAAGTAAAAAAATCACTAGCTCAACTGGAAGGCTCTGTGAAAAAAAAAAAAAAAAATTGGAGGATGAGCTCGACCTTCGACATTTTTTATGCTTTTAGTCTAGCGCTTCCAGCAAAGTAGGG
The DNA here is from genome assembly GCA_032719365.1 of Prinsepia uniflora. Taxonomy (NCBI): domain Eukaryota; kingdom Viridiplantae; phylum Streptophyta; class Magnoliopsida; order Rosales; family Rosaceae; genus Prinsepia; species Prinsepia uniflora. The sequence goes on along the minus strand of CM064861.1, from coordinate 32,031,155 downwards.
ATGGGGATTTTTTAATTACCCAGACTCCCTAGTGGCATTGATCCTTAGGGCTCCTTATTTCCCTGCCGATGATTTCTGGTGGATTATTGTGGTGTTAATTCATCCTTCTCCTAGAGAAGTATTACTCAAGCAAGTGACCTAATTAAACAAGGTTCGTGTTGACAAATTGGTAATGGAGAGAATGTTTGAGGGTGTGTAAGAATCTCCCTCCAACAAAGTTGAACCTTTAGAAGAAGAGAGTCTAGGTTGATGGCCTCTGCTTATTCTGCGAAAAGGATGCTAAGGCAAAAGCCCATATTCTAAAATATTGTGCAGCGGCAAGGGGACTGTGGTTAGCTAGCTACATAGACATTCTATCATTCTCACTATCATATCAAAGCATTATGACTTGGGTTTTGGACCATTCAGTAGAAGACTGTCTAATGTTAGAATTTGGTGTGTGTGTGACACTCTTTTCCCTTAGACCAAATTGAAAGCCTCGATAAGGTTTTAACAATACCACTTTTTCTTGCAGCACCGACAAATTGTACTATTTTCTCTCATTCTCTTAATCCATTTTTGTACTTTTCTTCAAAAAAAAAAAAGGAAAAGAAAAAGAATGCCCATGTTATTTGTTTTATTTTTAGGCATTTTTAACTAGTGAAGACTGATTATAGGTAAAATGTTATATATATATATATATATATATTGTCTAGCAATGGAAGTACAAAGAACAAATATTATTTGTAAACAACTAGTTAATCATATTTGATTAAAAAACATATATTATAATAGCATGTTTTATGAGCATATTTTACTAAAGTAGGTATCTGTATTTACAAGAAGTGACGTGTATGAAATAAAATTTGCATTAACTAATAGCATTATTATATTCCATCAATCCTAACTAGGTACGATAAATCACATTTAGGTGGTTCAATAATCTTTTTTCTTGTACCAAACTAAAATTCTTGCAAGAGTTTGGGAACTTAGAATCAAAAGATTAAACATAATATACCAATGACTAGAAGAATTTATCCGCAATTGTGCAAGGTGTAGTGCTTGGCATGGTGTTCCAGCCTTGAAAGTACGTGGTTGTTAACACGTACTTCCGTAATAAGTTTAAATTTTCAATGCTATAATTTATTCTGGATAAATATAGTTTAGATTAAGTAGAAGAAAAGCTTTCTCCTCAATGAAATTAAATTCTTTTATTTTTACAGCAAAGTGGCTCTAGGGTTTCTAGTTTGCAACCCAAGCAACATGTCCCTCGGGAAGAAAATGGCAAACAGGCTCAGCTCCAGGTTTCACTTTTACCTCCGTTAGTGCAAAATTCTTAGGGTTCCATCCAGATGTGTCTAGATGGAATATTGTTACCGCATTTGTGTGGGTCCCATCAACACCTACCAATGGCACCATGTATGCTCTTTGCCTTCCAAATGCGTGACAATAGAATACAGCATGAGGGTACCGCTGCTTGTGACAAGCAATGAGCTTGTCAATGTCGGACGCCTGCAACTTCTTCACTCCAAGGGTAATTGTGTAATTTTGTAGGGCCACTCCTTTTTCGACCTCCGTTGCGAAACGCTTGGACATTTTTTCCGAGTTTGTAAGTGGCATAGTCAACCATAGCCTCCAATGAGGTGGCACAAAATTTTGCTTCCCCGATAAATGTTGGGCTTTCACAGTATTGGATAGTGGCTTTCATAACCCCTACTTCTGCAGTCCCTGGCTTCACTGAGAAATGGCTAAGAATCTCTGGTAGCTTGCTAGATGAGAATGGGACTGATTCTGCAGTGTTTCGAGGGACGAAAAGTGAGCTACTTGTGTCTCTAACTAAGCTGTATCTCATTGTCGTGCCAGGTTGAACGTCCGTCTCTAGGAAGAAAACCTTACGAGTTGGATATTTATCAAGGAGTTGGTTGCTAGCATCAGCACTACGCTCCCGACGGTAAAGGGCAAGGGCCCTATCTACCGCAGCGTCTACATCTCGCCCAACAAAGTTTTAGGTTGGTGTCCCAACAAAGTTCGTGGTCAGTCCAGCAGAGTCTGCATATTTACCCATATACAAAGACATGATAACGTGTGGAAAATATGTAAAATGAATGAGTTTGTATATTACATATGATCAGATTAGATTGAATAACTCATTCTTAAAAATATTTTTTTTAGTTCGTATCAAATGGATTACTCGTGAAAGGAACTAATTCAATTATTCAATACATCTTGAATTTTATGAGTAGTTATCTAATTCAGTCCAATCTAAATTGGCGAACTTGATCTTTTAAACTGAGGCAATTTAAGGCTGTAATTAATACATACCCGGTTGGACAAGTTCTTTGAGAATTTTTGGCATTGGTGTATTTGGCAAGACGGAGTTCCAATAAATTTGAGCAGCAGGTAACTCTGCAGCGTGAGCTCCTCTTGCCACCAGAATGGTGAGCTGCAAAATTTGTAAGATTATAAAGAAAATGAAATTAGTAAATATTCGATCTCAGAAGAAAATAAAAAATAAGTTCATTGAATGTGAGGCCAATTCCTAAAGACATTCGAATACATGGCTTGCTTACAGTGAGAAAAGCAATGATTTTGGTGAGACGGAAGTCCATGTTAATAGTCCTCAACCTTTGTAACAAGGGAGAATAATATCATTAGAGGAAACAAGAGAACTCAGAGTTGGCTTGTATGTAAACATGAGCAACTTCCTTCAATATTTATAGGGAAATTTAGGTCACGGTTACACTAATCGTTTGGATTAGGTGTAAATCATGCGGTCTTCCATTTCATCTATTGTCAGAATTAGGTGTTAATCATGCTGTCTTCCATCTCATTAATTGTTAGAATTAGTTGTAAACCATGCAGACTTCCATTTCATTAAAAGGAATACCAAATAGTGTCAGGATTAGGTGTAGATCATGCGGATGTCCATTGCATTAATTGTCAGAATTAGGTGTAAACCATGCAGTCTTCCATTTAATCCATTGTCAGAATTATGTGTAGACCATGCAGACTTTCATTTCATTAATTGTCAGGATTAGGTGTCAACATGCAGACTTCCATTCCTTAGTTTATCATACACCTTAGTTTTCTTTATCCAAACCTCATTTGAAATTCCTACCTTTTAATTATGAAATTTAATATATTTTTGCTAAATTCAAATTTACACATTTAAATGCCCCTAAATGGATGAATTTGAAATTGGCCCCTTCAAATTCAAATTTAACCTAAGACAAAAATACTCTTAAAAATACATGCTAAATTTGTCATTAAATTTAATCTGAAATAACATGAAGTCCATCATCTATTTTATTTTCAAGCAATTACAAAGATAAGCTAATTAATTAATTAATTAATGTGTTTTTGTTCTAAAAAATCAACATGTTTTTTAGTGCGATAAAGTAGTTGTATTTTTCTCCATACATTTATCAGAGATTTTTAAGCAAAGTACATAGTCATTGTGTATAATGGAATTCTCTTTCCTAATAATATCATAGTTAAAAATAAAAAATTAACATTTTTTATTATAAAAATATTAATAATATACCAATTCCATCAGTATTTAATTGCATGTCTGGAATTGAAGGGTTGGAATCGAAGGTGGCTGGTATGGGGAGGTCTGGAATTGAAGGGCTTGTCTGATATCCACAGAGTGAATGAGTTTAGTTGTGGAAATTGAATTTTATAGTAAACGAATTCTATAATACAAACAAAATAGAAGCTTTTCTCTTAGAGATAAATTCGTATGGTTACCGTGAAGTAGGGATGGTTGTAGTCTTTTGATTAATTGGATATATCCAAACTTTTGCAACTGCATCTCTTAAAAACTTTTAATTTTTTAGTAGGCGTTGAAACAACAAATTTAGCGTATGCAGTCACAGCAGCATAGTTAATAACATATAATTTAGTAAATAAATATGAATTATATTCCGGTTTGTGTTTTGGATTTTGGATTAATTATCGAATTCTTCTCTTATGTCTAAGTTGAATTGACGATGGATTTCATTTCCTTATTGCAGATATGACCAAAATGTGTGAGTATCAAAGCCATTATACTCACTGGTTTTGTTTAAAACCTAAAGCTACAGACTTTATTTTCATGTTAATTATAGGACAACAATGCGAAGTCGCATTAATCGTCCTATAGTTCTATGACTGTGGACTAGTAGTGTCTACCGTATTAGATTCAATTCATAATATTTATGGGACGAAATGATCAGTTTTCGCTCTTAAGTTGTGTATGAACTTGGTGGCTTTGTTCCTTATACTAAAGTGGGAGAATGTTAGAATTTGAAGTGACGGAAGATCTTCTATCGGATTTGATACGCATAGCGATGTTTCTGCTTGGTGAGTAGACATTTCGGTAGTGACATGGATTACAGAATATCGGATTATGATTTGGATAGAGTCGAGATATTGTACTATGACATGGAAGGAGCCGTAATTGGGAAATAGGGCTCGGAAGGAGACTGAAGGTTTAAAAATTAGTTACCAGTCTGAATATTGGATGAGGGTTCATGTAGGATCTCGGGACATTGATGTGGCCTCGGTAATTCCAGTTGTTGGATAGACAAATTTGAATTTCTAGGTTGAAATTATTTAAGTAGGGTAGATTGTAACAACTCGGTAATGCGGAAAAAGGTAATTTTAGGAAATTGAAAAGAAAATTGACAATTTTGCCCTCATAGGTCAACTGTTGACCTCTATTTCTGTGTATTCCTTAGACTTTTTGTGAGGACCGTTGTGTAGGTCTCGGATTCCTGTGCCCATATGCAGGTGGTACATTGGAATTGAAGATTAGATAAATGTGTTATGAGCCTGAAATTATCATGGGCATTTTTGTAATTTCAATATTAAGGGCATTTTGGTAATTTCAATATTAAGGGCATTTTGGTAATTTCACAAGGGGATATATTTTTGAGGCTGGCAAGTCTGCTTATCTATTTTCCCTCCCATTATCCCATGTTTCAATGACTTTCTCCATATATATATATATATATATATATACATATGTGTGCGTTTTGTGTTGAGTCAGAAACTCGAAGCTTTGGAAGCGGGAAGAGCCTAGAGCTCAAGCTCAAATTTTAGGCCCAAAACCAAAGATTCGAGTTTGTGTTATTGAGGTGAGTTCTTCATGTTTTCACATCATTGATTATGTCTTAGGATTGTTTAGATGAATTTGGACACGTGAAATGTTGAAAATGGACATGAAATGAAGGTTTGGGAGTTAGACCAACAACTCGCCTGGTCGGGTTGGAATGTACAGAAAAATCGCCTAACCGTGAGAGGAAGAATATGACCTTGTAGCAAGGCGAGTGAGGTCCACACGCAGTCAGATATGATGGTGCATGGGGGCACGTGTCCAAACATTTCAAGGTGCAGTCAATATGTTTTTCAACTTAACCTACGTTATGAACATGTTAGTGCAGTTTTCGAGTTGATCGAACATCATCTCGGGGTAGTTAGTGTTTGCTGTCTTGAATATACCCAAACTTTTGCCAGTGCATCTGTTAAAAACTCTTAGGTTTTTAGTAGGCGTTGAAACAACAAATTTAGCGTTTGCAGTCACAGCAGCATAGTTAATAACATATAATTTAGTAAATAAATCTGAGTTATATTCCGGTTTGTGTTTTGGATTTTGGATTAATTATAGAATTCTTTTCTTATGTCTAAGTTGAATTGACGATGGATTTCATTTCCTTATTGCAGATATGACCAAAATGTGTGAGTATCAAAGCCATTATACTCACTGGTTTTGTTTAAACCCCAAAGCTACAGACTTTATTTTCATGTTAATTATAGGACAACAATGCGAAGTCGCATTAATCGTCCTATAGTTCTATGACTATGGACTAGTAGTGTCTACCGTATTAGATTCATTCATAATATTTATGGGACGAAATGATCAGTTTTCGCTCTTAAGTTGTGTATGAACTTGGTGGGTTTGTTCCTTATACTAAACTGGGAGAATGTTAGAATTTGAAGTGACAGAAGGTCTTCTATCAGATTTGATACGCATAGCGATGTTTCTGCTTGGTGAGTATGCATTTCGGTAGTGACATGGATTACAGAATATCAGATTATGATTAGGATAGAGTCGGGATATTGTACTAAGACATGGAAGGAGTCGTAATTGGGAAATAGGGCTCGGAAGGAGACTGAAGGTTTAAAAATTAGTTACCAGTCTGAATATTGGATGAGGGTTCATGTAGGATCTCGGGACAATGTTGCGAGCCCGGTAATTCTTGTTGCCAGATAGACAAATTTGAATTTCGATGATGAAATTCCTTAAGTAGGGTAGATTGTAACAACCTGATAATGCAGAAAAGATAATTTTGGGAAATTGAAAAGAAAATTGACGATTTTACCCTTATATGTCAAATGTTACCCTCTATTTTTGGGTACTCCATGGAGTTTTCGTGAAGACCGTTGTGTAGGTCTCGGAGTCCTGACTCCATATATAGGTCATTCATTGGAATTGAAGATTAGATAAATATGTTACGAGTCTGAAATTATCAGGGGCATTTTTGTAAATTCAATATTAAGGGAATTTTCGTAATTTCACAAGGGGAGATATTTTTGAGGTTGACAAGTGTCCTTATCTCTTTTCCTTCCCATTATCCTTTGTTTCATCGACTTACTCTATATATATACATATGAGTGTACGTTTGTGGTTTTTTGAAAAACCAAACCCGAGAGAGAGAGAGAGAGAGAGAGAGAGAGAGAGAGAGAGAGAGTGACACGACCCACCCCCAATCCCCCCGGATTAAGGCTAAGTCATGCTCCTGTCTAATTTACTCGTGACACGAAGGCTAAACCGACGTCCAACCTCCATGTAACAGGTAAGTCGGACCAGGGATTTCCAAAATGAACCGTTCACAAGTTACAAACTTCCCAGAGAGCGTAGACTCTACTGTGGATCGCGTGTGTGATGTCTACGTCTCTCTCTACCAACAGCCTACACCGCAACAACCTAGACGGTATCGAAAACATAAAAGACTGTGAGTGGACAAAAATAAAGGATAATTTTAGAAAACCATTTCTAAGAAAAGAACTTTATACCCTCCGTTTAAAAACCAATGCATGCATATAAAACCATTTCATTTCTGAGATAATCAAAAACCAATTATACAAACCAAAATAATTTCCTTTTCTTAAATTCTGGGCCTCAGCCCAAAACCATCAAAAGCCATCAGTATGAAAACCATCGAGTTATCATAGAAATCCAAAACACCATTGAAACACATTTCCATCCATCGAACTTGCTGGATCTATCCGAGTCTTTAAACTCCCGAGTTTTTAAAATCAATCTAGACCTCAATATAATTCGAGTCTTTAAACTCCTGAGTCTTTAACCTCAATAGGCCTACAGGGGAAATCACAATATCCGAGTCTTTAAACTCAATTCGGGTCTTTAAACCCAATCCGGGCCCGCCCCCGTCATGTATCATATCCGGGTCTTTAAACCCAATAACCAGATCAAGCAAATCCAATCCAAAACCGTTTGAAAACCATTTCTAAATCCATGTCCAAATCCGAATCCGAAATCACCATTTCGAATTCCAAGCCGAATTCGAAATCATCATCCCGAATCCAAATCCATAGTCCATTTCCAAATCCGAATCCGAAACCATCATTCCGTAAGCCGGCATTCGGAATAATCATTCCGAACCCAAATCCGGAAATCCTTTTTCAAGTTCCAATATCGAATCCCGAATCGTCATCCTGAAATCCGATTCCAAAACCCGTTCATCAAAACCACTTTTTGAACTGGGCTTCAAGCCCGAAATCACTTTTCCCAAATAAATTATGAATCATTGAAATCAAATCATATTTCAAATCCTAAAATCAAATCATCAAAACCATGGTCAAATCACAGTGTAAACCGTAAGCTCGTAAAACGTACAAATACGTACTTATCTTGAAATCCGTGCAAAACCGTAAATCATCAATATCAATTCAAAAATATAGAAATCACGTATAGAAAACATATAAAACATATATGCATGCATCATAAGTTTGAAAGCAAAGTCCACTCACAGACCATTCGCAATGCCGCCTCGATAAGCGTGCAGATACTCTTTTTCGGCCAATTCACTATCACCGCCTTTCCCGTACCTACCCAAATCCCATAATAAGGTCACTATCTACTTCACAATGTTCATACATAAACCCCGTAATTTTTCCGAATTTTTAACTATTTTTAATCGAGCCCTAAAACCTTCGGACCTCCCGAAACATATCGAGACGATGTCTGATCGACTCGAAACCAGTCTTAAAATGTTCGTTACATCGATACAATAAACAGTCGTGTTGAAAACTTACCCATGAACAGTGCTACGACCCTCACACGCCACCCAAAGGGGCTGCGAGTGGGAGCCACGTGCCTGCACCCAGTCATCTTCCTCCTCGGGTAAACCCGATCCGACCGATTCACGGTTCAGTCCGAACCAGCGTGACCGGTTCAACCCTGTAATTCCATCCTTTTCGGTCCAATTTCAATCCTAGTTCTTACCTTGAGTTCGTCCAAGCATCTATGATCGTTCTAACTAATTAAAAACACAAAACTAGGCTAGGTGATTACCTTCCCGATTTGCAAAAAAACCTGAAATATTCCTCCTCGGTTCCCAGTTACCACCGTCATCCTCTGGCCACGACTTCTCCTCCCCTGAGCTCACCTCCACTTCCAAAAGCACCCCTAACTCATCAAACTGATCAATAACGATCGAGTCCCAAGTTCCCAGGTTTGAACCGTGACAGAGGAAACAGAGTTAATCAGAAAATGTCTCACCTTTCCTCTGGCCGACCGTCATGGCCTCCACCGTACTCTTCAGGTCGTCCTAGTCCCCTTTTGCTCACTAATCACCACCAAAAGATGAAGTTTACAGAGGTTTGCAAATGGAGTTCCACGGCTATGGGTGTTCACGGTTTCAAACTTCCCTTCTCTCACTCTGCTTCTCCTTTCCTCTGTCTATTTCTCCCTGTCCCCCTCACAAGCACACCAACATTAACCTCTGATTTCTCACTGAGTCACACACACCACCCTCATCTCTTCTCACAATTCAACCATACAAACCAGCACGGCCTCCCCTGTTTTAATCGATCAAGTGGTGAGAAGGGCTGGAACCAACCAGAGAATGGACATGTGGCCACATCTCATTGTTCCTAGGTAAAATTATCCAACCACATAGGGACAGATGTCCCCATCCTATTAAACCATTTTCAAAATCAGCCAAAAGACCATTTTGCCCTTGGTGCACAATTTACCATTTTGCCCTTCACATAGTTAGCCTCATAACGAAGCCGTTCGACATCTGATGACGGCGTGCCGCCTGTCGTTGTATTCAGAGGATTGAGACCTACCTAAAGGTCCTTGAATTACATGAAAAATACTTGTCTTGTAAAAAGTCAACGAATTGTCCCTTTTTAACCAAATCACCAAAATACCCTCGACCTTCCGAACATCATAACTTTTTCCTCCAAAGTCGGAATCAGACGTGCCACATGTCTATGAACGCGTGATGCCCTACACTACGTCATAGTCATCGGCCAAAGTCCATTTGACCGTCCGAACAAAAAGTCAACATTTTTTCCCATTCTAGGGGAAAAATCGTCATTTTGTACCGTGCGTCCGAATTCGTCCAACTAATTACTGATTAACTTCACTGATTTGTCATTGACCATTAATCTAATTTCGATTTCCGAGATGGGTCGTTACACACAGAGAGAGAGAGAGAGAGAGAGAAAAAAAACCAAAAAGAAAAAGGAAGGAAGGAAGGCTCAAACCGGATAACCCGAAAGTATAAAAAATGAAAAGTTGGACTAGCGCCCTAGTTGCGTTCCTGAGGTTGAGTTGAGTAAGAAACTCAATGCTTTGGATGCGGGAAGAGCGTGGAGCTCAAGCTCAGATTTTAGGCCCAAATCCAAGGATTCGAGTTGTGTTATTGAGGTGAGTTCTTCGTGTTTTCACATCATAGTTCCTATCTTAGGATTGTTTAGATGAATTTGGACACTTGAAATTTGAAAATGGACGTGAAATGAAGGTTCGAGAGTTAGGCAAACTCGCCTAGTCGGGTTTGAATGTACAGAAAAATCGCCCAACCGCTAGAGGAAGAATATGACCCTATAGTAGGGCGCATGAGGTCCACACGCAACGAGGTATGGTGGCGCATGGGGCACGTGTCTAATCATTTCAAGGTGTGGTCAATATATTTTTCAACTTAACTAACATTACGAACATGTTGGTGCAATTTTCAAGTTGATCGAACATTGTCTCGGGATAGTTATAGGAGGCCGAGGTGTTATGCTGAGGTTTTTAATTCGTCTTTAATTTCAAAAATTAGGGAATTTAAATGCAATATTATTTGAGACGTTAGTGACCGTTGATGGTGATTTATGATAGGTTGTATGACTTCCGGAATTACGGAGGAACAATCTTTTTTTGAGAATGAGCTGCAAGGATGATATGTGGGTGGGCTTTGTTTTTATAATGCATGGTTAAATATTTTAATTTTTTTTATTGCATGGTTTGGATTGAAATTCTTTGATAAGATTATTTGTCAATTTTTTTGGATTTATCGATTGATTACTCGACACAGTTTTATGGTATATTGTGAAAACAGTATTTTTGACTCAAGCCTGATGTTGAAAGAGTTTTGACTTGGTTTTGAGTCAAGGATTTGTGTTAAATGAGTCTTCGAAGTATTATTCCACTGTCAATCATCCTCGGATATGGCCAACACTAAGACATCTGGAGTTTGGCTCCGCAGATCATTAGATTGTGAGGCTAGAGATATGACATCTTCCTGCTAAGAGCCACTTAAGACTAGGGTAGCTTTCCAAATGTCACTAATTCTGAAGATGGGACTCAGACGTCTGGAGCTCGACTACGCAAATCATGAGGCCGTTGTGTAGGTCAAATTTTGACCTCTATTTCTGGGTATTCCTTGGATTTTTCGTGAGGACCGCTGTGTAGGTCTCGGATTCCTGTGCCAATATGCTGGAGGTACATTGGAATTGAAGATTAGATAAATGTGTTACGAGTCTAAAACTACTAGGGGCATTTTTCGTATTTTAAATATTAGGGGCATTTTGGTAATTTAAAAAGGGGAGATATTTTTTATGTTGACAAGTATCCTTGTGTCTTTTCCCTCCCCTTATCCTTTGTTTTACCGACTTACTATATATATACATATGTGTGCGCGTTTTACGGGTTTTTGAAAAACCAAACCCGAGAGGAAAAATAGAGAGGAGAAGAAAAAAAGGAAAGGAAAGAAGGAAATGAGAACTGGGGAGAGAGAGAGAGAGAGAGAGAGAGAGAGAGATAGAGAGAGAAAGAGAAAGAGAGAGAGAGAGAGAGAGAAGAAGAAGAAGAAGAAGAAGAAGAAGAAGAAGAAGAAGAACCAAAAAGGAAAAGGAAGGAATGAGGGCTTTTACCGGATAACCCAAAAGTATAAAAAAATAAAACAAATTGGACTGGGACGCTAATTGAGTTCCAAGGGTTGATTTAAGTCAGAAACTTGAAGTTTTGGACGCAAGAAGAGCCTGGAAATCATGCTTAATTTTTAGGCCGAAAACCAAGGATTCAAGTTGTGTTATTGAGGTGAGTTCTTCGTGTTTTCACATCATAGACCCTGTCTTAGGATTGTTTAGATGAATTTGGACGCTTGAAATGTTGATAATGGACATGAAATGAAAGTTTGGGGTGTAAGGCCAACCTGCCTGGTCAAGTTGGAATGTACAAAAAAATCGGTTAACAGCGAGAGGAAGAATATGACCCTGTATCAGGGCATGTGAGGCCCACGCACAGCGAGGCAAGGTGATGCGTAGGGGTGGTCAATATGTTTTTCGACTTAACCAATGTTACGAACATGTTGGTGTAGTTTTCGAGTTGATTAAACATCGTCTCGGGATAGTTTTGGGAGGCCGAAGTGTTATGCTGAGGTTTTTAATTTCAAAAATTAGGGAATTTAAATGTAATATTATTTGAGACGTTAGTGACTGTTGATGGTGATTTATGATAAATGGTACGGCTTCCGGAATTACGGAGGAACAGTCTTTTTTTGAGATTGAACTCCAAGGATGATGTGTGGGTGGACTTTGTTTTTATAATGCATGGTTAAATATTTTAATTTTTTTTATTGCATGGTTTGGTTTGAAATGCTTTAATATGATTATTTGTTAATTTTTTTGGATTTATCGATTTATTACTAAACACAGTTTTACGGTATATTGTGAAAACAGCATTTTGGGCTCAAGCCTAATGCTGAAAGTGTTTTGACTTGGTTTTGAGTCAAGGATTTTTGTTAAATGAGTCTTCTTAATTTTGCGAATTATTTTTCCACAGTTAACCATCCTCGGATATGGTCAGCACTAAGACATCTGAAGTTCGGCTCCGCAGATCCTTAGGTTGTGAGGCTAAAGATATGACATCTTCCTGATGAGAGCAACTTAAAACTAGGGTGGCTTTCCAGATGTCACTAATTTTGAAGATGGGACTCAGACGTCTGGAGTTCGACTACGCAGATCTTGAGGTTGTTGTGTAGGTCAAATGTTGACCTCTATTTCTGGGTATTCCTTGGATTTTCCGTGAGAACCGTTGTGTAGGTCTCGGATTCCTGTGCCCATATGCAGGAGGTACATTGGAATTGAAGATTAGATAAATGTGTTACAAGTCTAAAACTACTAGGGGCATTTTCGTATTTTCAATATTAGGGGCATTTTGGTAATTTCACAAGGGGAGATAGTTTTTATATTGACAAGTATCCTTATGTCTTTTCCCTCCCCTTATCCTTTGTTTTAGCAACTTACTATATATACATATGTGTGCGCGTTTTATGAGTTTTTGAAAAGCCAAACCCGAGAGGAAAATTAGAGAGGAGAAGAGAAAAGGAAAGGAAATAAGGAAGTGAGAACCAGGGAGAGAGAGAGGGGGGGAGAGAGAGAGAGAGAAGAAGAACCAAAAAGGAAAAGGAAGGACGAAGGGCTTGAACCGAATAACCCGAAAGTATATAAAAAAAATATTGGACTAGGGCCCTAGTTGAGTTCCTGGGGTTGATTTGAGTAAAAAAAACTCGAAGTTTTGGATGCAGGAAGAGCCTGGAAATCAAGCTTAATTTTTAGGCCGAAAAACAAGGATTCAAGTTGTATTATTAAGGTGAGTTCTTCGTGTTTTCACATCATAGATCCTATCTTAGGATTGCTTAGATGAATTTGGACACATGAAATGTTGATAATGGACATGAAATGAAAGTTTGGGTGTTAGGCCAACTCGGCTGGTCATGTTGGAATGTACAGAAAAATTGGTCAACAGCGAGAGGAAGAATATGACCCAGTAGCAGGGCACGCAAAGCCCACGTGCAGCGAGGTAAAGTGGCGCGTGGGGGCAGTCAATATGTTTTTCGACATAACCAATGTTACGAACATGTTGGTGTAGTTTTCGAGTCAGTCGAACATTGTCTCGGGGTAGTTTTAGGAGGCCGAAGTGTTATGCTGAGGTTTTTAATTCGTATTTAATTTCAAAAATTAGGGAATTTCAATGTAATATTATTTGAGACGTTAGTGACCGTTGATGGTGATTTATGATAGGTGGTACCGCTTCCAGAATTACGGAGGAGATTGAACTGCAAGGATGATGTATGAGTGGACTTTGTTTTTATAAATTACGATGCATGCATAGTTAAATATTTTAATTCGTTTATTGCATGGTTTGGGTTGCAATGCTTTGATATGATTACTTGTCATTTTTTTTTTTGGATTTATCGATTGATTACTCGACACAATTTTAAGGTATATTGTGAATATAGTATTTTGGGCTCAAGCCTGCTTTTGAATGTGTTTTGACTTGGTTTTGAGTTAAGTATTTTTGTTAAATGAGTTTGATTTGTTTTGTGAATTCTTTTTCCACACTCAACCATCCTTGGATATGGTCAGCACTAATACGTCTAGAGCTCGGCTCCGCAGATCCTTAGGTTATGAGGCTTGAGATATGACATCTTCCTTATGGGAGCAACTTAAGCCTAGGGTGGCTTTTCAGATGTCGCTAATTTCGAAGATGGGATTCAGGCGTCTGGAGCTCGACTACATATATCTTGAGGTTGTCTACGTAGATAGGATATTTAGCTGGCAGAGGTTAGGATGTGCAACTGGCAGAGGCTAGATTGTTGAGGATTGGTTGGTTAATCTACTCTTATTGGTTGGTTGGTTGATTTACTGATATTGGATTGGTTGGTTGATGTACTCTTATTTGTGAAAACAGTATTTTGGGCTCAAGCCTCAAGCCTGATTTTGAAAGTTTTTTTACTTGGTTACTTTTTTTTTCTGTATTGTTATTTTTCAATTGATTATTAGACACGATTTTACGGTGTATTGTGAAAACAGTATTTTGGGCACAAGCTTGATTTTGAAAGTGTTTTGACCTGGTATTGAGTCAAGGATTTGTGTTGAATGAGTTTAATTAGTTTTGCGAATTGTATTTCCACAATCAATCTTCCTGTTATTTGATATGGTCAGTATTTTGGGCTCAAGCTTGAGATTTAAGGGAAAGTTGGGCCACAAGCTAGTTACTTGTATTTAATGATTTTGTGGTCCCACGGCCTATAATTTGTTTTGATTTGGAATCCGATCATTTTATTTTTCTCATATGCATGCATATTTTACAAATTGGAGGGTAAACGTTTATTTTATCTTGAAAATTGTATTTTTAAATTTTTATATTTGGCCGCTCATGCTTTCAATGGTTTTATTAACCCTCTAGGTTGTTTCACTGAAATTTAGGTCTGATCGATAGGAAGAGGCATGAGCAATACATTTATCCATTCTCTGACAAGTGATGAGGCTCATATCAGAATTTTCACCTACTTTCTGATCCTACATTATTTATTTCTCTATCTTCTCTATTCATTTATCCATTTTAAGAAAAAATATATGTTATATATTAATAATGTTGGGCTTAATTTTAGGCCCAAGTCTTTTGCCTTTTTGGCTTAATCTATCTTCTCTATTCATTTATCCATTTTCACCTACTTTATGATCCTCACTTTGTGTTGGCCCTGCCATATTAACCTAAGTTTTACTCTTTCAAATTGGTCTACATCTGTCCCTCTACAATATGGGCAGAGATCTATTAAGCGAGAAGTCTAGATTGCTGACATGGTCAGATCTTTTGATTTATATATTGTATCTCCTTATTTTGCCTTAGAAGTCGTCTAAATCTAGTTGGTTGTATGGTTGGACTTTCATTTTGAATCCAAGTTCAACTCTCCCAAATTGGCTGCTCAATTTTATATAATATGCTATTATTTTTTTTTTTTGTCAATAAAAATGGTAAGCCAGATGAATTTAGACCTTAAAACTTTGAGGTCTCAAATCGGAAATTGTTGTTTTCGACCCAAAAAAAACGAATGGTGGCAAATTGTTACCAATGGACGTGAATGGGTCCCCATAACACCACATTAACACGAAAAATTGTTATGATTCATGAAGGTGGATATGAAGTCCTTGTATCTCCTTGACTTAAATATACTAATTTTAACTTGTTTACTTATTTTCATAAGTAATTAATCTCTATAAACCATTATTTCAATCATCATGTAAAAGAACCATATTCATGTGTGTTGGATAATAACAAATGCAAAACATACTTTGGTGGACGTGAACAAATCATGTCCTATTTAAACAATGCATCATTCTATCAGTTGTTTGAATTAAAAGGAAGCCATACACTCTTTTATTGGATTATAATATGTATACATGTGTAATGTTTTGATTCAAATTGGTAATTATCGTGAGGAAGGTGTAAGTTATGAATCTCCCAATTAATTTGTAACAGGTCTCCTAATTTTTAGTCAAAGAAAAACTGGATGACGGAACAGATTCCATTATAGTTTTTTTGATAAGGAGTAAACTAACAAGACCCACTCCAAAGACACTTTGATAATTGTGCCTGGTTCTGCTCCCGTCTAACATGCAATCCTAAATTCCGATATTATCCCCAACACTAGTTATAAAAGGGATTCTTGAATTGATTTACCAATCATGCCTTCATCTCTCAACTAGCCCCGATCATCGTGCAATGCCCTGGAGAGTCATCAAAACCATTAAAAAGTATGAGTGGACAAAAATAAATATTTGAAAATACATTTTGTGTGGAAAAATAAATAATTACCTTTCAGTTTTATAAAACATGCATACATATCGGAAAAAACAGTAAAAAGAATCATAAATCATAAACGATAAAACGTGAGACCACAACAATCATAAAATACCAGTAGACAGCCTAGTCCACACTTTTCAAAATCCATGTTTGTCAAATCATGTCACTAAAATCTAGACGCTAATATCACAACCAAATATAACCAATCATCGACTCTCTCGAGCATCAGTCATTTGGGCTTATGTTTATTCAAAGTCTTAGTATCACATAATCACATAAACGCCCTTAACCATAATTCCAAGTATCCACTTATTAATCTTTAATATTCCACCTCTATTCTTTTCTCTACATAAAACATATTCCATAATACAACCAAAAATAATTACTAAAATTAAGATAAACTAAGATAAAATATTCTAATAATTATGGTCAAGTTTTCATACTAACATAAAAATATGATCACAAATATTCTTAATTATATTTCAAATTTTCCTTCTTCAAATTATAATAATTTCCACTTGTCATTCCTTACCCTAATTGGGTTTCAACCTTAAGGCCATAAATTTGCCAAAGACTCCGATATATATGTTGATGCACACAAGTCCTTAACTTGCCACCTTAATTACATTTCATTTAATTCACATGATTCACTTACCATAAACTGTCTTAGTTGGTTCAATCATAGACAAGATAGGTTGATAGTGAAGCCCTTGATTATTCCCAAATTTTAGAATTAATTAAAGATGTTTAAATAAACCTAAAAACCTTGAACGGACATAACTATCTCATATGATGTCCAATTAACTCAAACCATGGACCATTGAACTCATAATGACATCCTGAACATTTTTCATGTTTTCCCTAATCCCAAATTCTGGCTCACACACTCCATAAAAGGATGAGGATAGCCTCTGCAAACCGGGTTTTCCGATCTGGTGACCTGACCCGACTTATTTCCAATAATTTCTTCACCATTTTTCACATATTATACGTCCAATTTTATCTGATTGAATCAAGGAAAGGATCTCTAACATCGAAACCACGTAAAATCACCTTAACAATGGATCCATCATCAAGAACTTTCGACCAAGGTTCATCCACCACGTAAAGGACCCTTTCTCATCAAAATTTGGGATCTTTCTGCCTCAAATTATTGTGAGACCTCCAGGGACTCGTTGTCACGTTATTTCCTAAGCTTCATGGCTTAAAACCTTTAAGCCCGAAAATAGGAACTTACATATTCATACTTTCTCCTCACTATTTTCTCCTAGACTCCCATGGATTTCCCTGCTTCTTTCTCTCTTTATTTTCTCAGTTTCTTTCTATCTTGCCTTTCATTTCTCTTCTTGGTTCTCTCTGGTTTTTCCTAGAGGTTTGGTTGTTTGGTATTTTGCTCTCTTTTTCGGTCCTACACCAACGATCCCTCCCATTCCAACCCACACACACATATTAATAGAATTAGTAGGTAGGTGAAGGTTGGGAGAGAAAATTTTTCTAGACACAAACCCACACACATGTCCAAATTATAAAATTACCAAATTACTCTTTTAAAGCCAAAAATATCATAACTCCCCTAGCTATTTTTGATCCATAACAAGGCCATTCAATTTTCGATTTTGGCATGCTGCCTGTCTACGTATTCAGGAGTTTGGTACCATCATAACGGTCATTTCAAAACGCCCTAAAGGTCCCTTGGTTAAATAGTTAACATCTTGATAAGGGTAAAATTGCCATTTTTTTTCTCGAATTTCTAGGGCCTTACAATCTACCCACCTTAAAAAATTCAGTCATTCGAAATATTTGAACAAGGACAATCTTAATTTCATACTGAAATTCAACAATTGAGTTGCTCAACATAACTAACGTTACTGGCTTCTAGTTCTTACTTTTCGCGACTTCGCAATTCCAATACCTCATAGGACCTTTACTAATGCATATGAACAACCCTACTTAAGGTATCCTTTGAAAAAGTTTTAGGAATACACAATTCTAGGCATGATTGCAATTAGATATCATTAAATGCCTGGGACCCTCACATAACCTTAACTCTAGGCATCCTTACTATACTAATACACTTTAGAATTCAATTAACAGAAAATCAAGTTTTCAATTCACATAAATCATTGACAATACGTGTTGGATCCGACACAAAAATTTTCATCAGTGCATAAAAGTCACGCATTCAAATTGATAATCCAAATCTATTTCTAGCCCTATAACTATCCTAAGTTCGTTTTCTTATCTCCTTACCAAACCTAACCAATTAACAACTCAGTTTCAAATCTTTATAAGTAATGGAACTACGCATAGGTCACCACCATACTCATTATCTAGTACCAAACATTATCCAAAAAAATATTCACTAGTGGATATTTTCTGGACACCAATCGAGAACTGGAGCCCAGCTCGACTTTCGATTGTGACCTTACTGAGGAACTGGAGCCTTGCTCGACGTCTGAGTTAGAACTGACTTCGGAACTAGAGCCCTGTTTGACGCTTGAATCATCATCCCTATACCAACCTTAGGAACCGGAGCCTAGCTTGATGTTTGAGACTAACCAACCACCACCCACTCAAGAACCGAAGCCTAGCTCAACGTCAGAATGGTCACTACACAACACCAGTCTCATTAAAATTGCCAACACAATCATACACATAGATTCATCATAGTAACCACATATAGTCAACACCAGTATCAGTATAACATATTCTTATAATTATGGTCAAGCTTTCATACTAACATAAAAATATGATCACATATATTCTTAATTATATTTCAAAATATTCCTTCTTCAAATTATAATAATCTCCTCTTGTTATTCCTTACCCTAATTGGGTTTCATCCTTAAGGGCATAAATTTGTCAAAGAATCCGATGTCCAATTAACTCAAACCTCAACCATTGAACTCAGAATGATAGCCTGAACATTTTTCATGTTGAATGTAATCCCAGATTCCAGCTCACACACTCACACGTGCCGTCAGAGGATGAGGACAACCTCTACACGTGGGCCTCATGCGTCTGCATAAAGGTTGTCTTAAATCTCTCGCGGGGCCGTAAATCGGGTCGCTCTACCCCGTGACTTGACCTAACTCTTTTCCACTCATTTCTTCATTATTTTGTACATATTATACGTCCAAATTTTTCTGATTGAATCCAGGAAAGGATCTCTAACATAGAAACCAGGTAAAACTCACCTTAACACTCGATTCATCGCCATGAACTTTCAGCCAAGGTTCTTCCACCACACAAAGGACCTTCTCTCATCTTAACTTGAAGCTTTCTACCTCAAGGAGTCGTTATCATGTTAGTTCATAAGTGTAACGACCCATCTCGAATTTATGGAATTATTGAGAATTAGCGAGACTAATCGGGAATTAGTCGAGGATTGTCGGATGTTCGGGGGTGAAATGACAATTTTGCCCTTGGAAGTGTAAAATGTTGACTTTTAACTAAGGAGGTCAACTACACGAGGAACGAGGTCCATTGCATAGATCATGATGATACGAGTCCGTAGACAAGTGGCACACCAAAATTGGATATCGTACGAGAAAGTTACGGGTTTGGAATGAATTGGGGTACGATTACACTAATTATGAGGCAAGTGATCTTTTGTTTCTAGTGGGCCAGATATTTGTGTTCAGACCCAATGGATGAGTGACAAGTGTCACTCATCCATTTCTCCTCATCTTTCATACGTGCATCTCTCCTATTTCCTTTTCATTTCGAACCAACCTGAAACCCCTCCCCCATTCCATCCTCTCCATTTGATGTTAGTTGAGGGCCACATAGAGACGGAGAGAGATTGAGGGTGAGGTTGAGAGTTGGAGAGGACAGCGGTGAAAGGCTGAGCACGACAGTGGCCTGAGTAAAAAGTAAAAACCCATAACCCAATTAAGTTTGAAATTCAAATTTGGTTTTGGGGCATTTTAAATAGAAACTGATGCCTTGGTTACCTTCCGTGATTTCTTGCGAGTGTGTAGGGCTAAAAATCGATGAGATTAGAAGATTGGAGAGGCTTTGGTGGTGGTTTGGAGAACGGCCGTGGAAGTTTGATCTTGAACAAGTAATTTTCATTATTGTTTCATGGTTTTAAGATCGTAGATCCCTTCCTGGGTTAGAGACGAGTCATTAGGAAGAAAAATGGTGGAGAATGGTCGAGAAATGAAGAAGATAGAACCGGGTCAGAGTCGCGGGTCGAGTGACCCGATTACAGGAAAATGGGTCGACCCACGAAAGGTTGACGACAAGAGCCACATCATCACCGGTCAGACCTGTCAGGCCACGTGGCCAACCAGAGCGTGACACATGATAGGTTGTCAGGCCCAATCAGCAGTGACATGGTAGTGTCACGTTTGACATGTCAGACCACGTGGACTAATGAGATGGTGCCATGTGGCAAGCTGTTAAACTGTCAGATAATGTGGTAGCTGACATGGCAAGTCTAGTCAGCATTGTCAGACCATGTGGACCAACGAGTTGATGCCACGTGGCAGGGTGTTAGGTTGTCAGAGCTGACGTTTCAGTGACACGTGGCAGTGTTGGCATCAGTAGGTGACGTCATCACATGATGTGGCAGTGTCAGAGGGTGACACATGGCACCAGTCAGGGGAGTGCCATGTGGCAGGGTGTCAGGCCTGATAGGTGTCAGACTCGTCAGGCTGACGTCATCAGATGACGTTAGTGTTGAGTAGAGTTGACCTTTGTTGACCGAACTTTGACCAGCTTGTGAGGGCGCGTGGGCATGAATTTTGAGGTGAAACTGGACATGTTCAAATGGTTTTGACGAACTAAATCCAATGGTGGTGTTTTCTGGTCAATTGGAGGTCGTTTGATAGGTCATTTTGAGGTTTTTAGCCCCAGAAAGAGTGTTCGGGACACGTTGACTGTTCGAGGAGTTTTGAGGGTTTATGATTAAGACTTGTATCGATGGATAGTGACCCTTGAGTATGATTTGGACAGGTCCAGATGTTCCTGAGACTTTGGATTAGCTTCGGATTGGCTTACAGCGTAGTTTTGGAGCACACAGCGTGGACCGAGTGTGAGTGGACTTTGGTTTATAAATGATGCATGCATATATGTTTTAATGGTTTATAAATATGGTATGAAATTCAATGTTTGCATATGGTTGGATTGATGAAATGCATAACTGTTTTGTAAGCTGGTTGATTATCGGTTTGAACGGTTTTATGGATTTTCGTAAAAATGGCTTTTGGGCGTGAGACCCAGTTGGCTTATGATTTTGACTGAGATTATAGTCAAATGTTTTATGAAACTATGTTTCGGGATTGTGACCCTATTGAAATGATGTGTCGGGCTTGTGACCCGATTATGATGAATTTTCGGGCTTGTGACCTTGTTCAGATTCGGTTTTGGGTAAAGATCCCACCTGAAACAAATGATTTGATTGTGAAATGATTTGAGATTGTGAAATGAGAACTGGACTGTGATTTTAGGAGTTTTGTGGAAACCATGTTTTGGGCCGAAACCTTGTGCAATACAACTGATTCGATTTGAATAATGAAAATATATTTCCACCGTTTTAGTATGACTATTCTCCGAGATGATGAGTATGCAAGGGCTTCCGGTTGTGAATATGTTTCCCAGGAGAGAACCCTGAAGATAACGCTCACCTCCAAGATGGGATGTGTTCGCACGGAGAGCTCAAAAAGCACTGCATGTTGTCGTGCAGTCAGGAGAGGTTCGACTCAGGATTGCTGGTATTATATGGAGATCGATCGGTGATGCGTTCACGACGATCTGGAACGTTGGCCGGTGATGTGTTCAAGGCGACGTGCTCGGATCTGAGAGATCTTGGAGTTTATTTGCACGCGTTGTATGGATGACGTGACTGATGATGATATGAGAATGAGTCTGGAAGTTTTAACCCATTAATTTGTGTCCAGAGATTTTAACATGTGCTGGTTTTACGATGAGTGCATCGATTTTCGTATATACTGTTTTACAAGAAAGAAATGTTTCTTAAACTAATATGCATGCATGCTTTGTGAAAACGGAGGGTGAAATCAATATTTTGGAAAATAATTTTAATAAATGTTTATTTTTTGTCCACTCACACTTTCGGTTGTTTTTGGTACCCTTCAGGTTGATCGCGGATACAGGCTGTAGTAGAGACCGAGACATCATATGTCGTCGCGTACTCTAGAAATCACTGCGCACTATGGTAACCCTGAGCGGGTTATGGTTTTATCCCTAGTCTGGTACGTGGTGTCTGTCAGATCCGATCCTCCTCAGTCATGACCCGACTCTAGCACGATATTATCCACTTTGGGCTTCCTCGCCCTAACGGTTTAGTTTTTGGGAGCTCACGGTGCAACTTCCCAAGGGATCACCCATCATGGAATTGCACTAGCCTCAACTCGCTTAACTTTGGAGTTCCAACCGAACCCAAATCCACTGAGCTCCCAAAAGGCCTCGTGCTATATAGGTGTGTGCTGACACCTTTAAGGCACACCACCATTCCCCTCCCAGACCATTCCCCCCTCGCAGGAATGTGGAATCATTCACCGTTCCCCCCTAGGACACGGGTCTTACAATCCACCCCCCTTAGGGCCTAGCGTCTTCGCTGGCACACTTCCCGGTCGGGTTTTGGGTCTGATACCATTATTTTAGGACCCGACCCTCCTCAGTTAAGACCCGACTCGTCTAGCACGATATTGTTCGTTTTGGGCCTCCTTGCCCTTACCCTCACGGTTTTGTTTTCGGGAGCTCACGGTGCAATTTACTAGGAGGTCACCCATTATGGAATTGCACCAGCCTCAACTCGCTTAACTTTGGAGTTCCAACCGAACCCAAAACCATTGAGCTCCCAAAAGGCCTCGTTCTAGATAGGTGTGTGCTTACACCTTTAAGGCACACCACCATTCCCCTCCTAGACCATTCCCCCCTCGCATGAATGTGGGATCATTCACCGTTCCCCCCAAAACACGGGTCTTATAGTGTCAGACGGGAGAAGGGTACATCCTGTGATAATTCAGGGGGATTGGGATGAGTCCTGTCAATAAGGTTCATGGGTTAAACCATTAAGCTAGAAAATACGAACTTACAGTTTCCTACTTTCTCCTCACTGTTTTCTCCCAGACTCCCTCGTTTTTCCCTGTTTCTTTCTCTTTGTTTTCTCCATAGGGTTGGCTGATTGGTATTTTTCTTTCTTTTTGGTCCTACACCACCGATCCCTCCTACTCCAACACACACACACACACACACACACACACACACACACACACACACACACACACACACACACACACACACACACACACACACACACACACACACACACACACACACACACACACACACACACACACACACACACACACACACACACACACACATTAATAGAATTAGTAGGTTGGTGAAGGGTGGGAGAAAAAATTGAAGGGTTTTCTTCACACACACATATTTTACATGTCCAAATTATAAAAATACCAAATTACCCTTTTAAGACAAAATTACCATAAAGTCACTAGCTATTTTTGACCCATAACAAGTCCATTCGATATCCGATTTTCGAATGTCGGTTGTCTACGTATTCAAGTGTTTGATACCTTCATAAAGGTTCTTTTAGAACGTCCAAAAGGTTTCTCGATCAAAAAGTCAACATTTTGACCCTACAAGTGCAAAATGGCCAATTTTCATTTTCTCGAATTTCTAGGGTGTTACAAATTTATTCCCTATAACTCTGAGTTCTCGAATGGGAATTTGTTATTTTCGATGCAAAAAAATGAAAGATGGCAAATTTTTGCCAACTGATGTGAATGGGGGTGTGGCAAATTATTATGATTCATGAAGGTGGATATGAAGTCCTAGTATCTCCTTGACTTAAGTCTACTAATTGTAACTTGTTTACTTACTTTCACAAGTAATTGATCTCTATAACCATTATTTCAACCATCCAAATATTACTAAGAATGAATAATAACTAATATGTAGAATCATTAGGCCCTCGATTAGAACCATCAGGGCCCGTCTATGGACTCAAGACAAGCCTTCAAATTATGGCTCCTTACAATATTCGACATTAAAGTGTCTGCATGTATATATACACACACACACATATATATATACATGCATATATATATATACACACATATATATATATATATATATACATGTATATAAATATATACACACACACATATATATATATACATGCATATATACAAATACATACACATATATGTATACATGCATATATATACATGTATATAAATATACACACATAGATTTATATATATATATATATATAATATTTTTAAATTTTTTTAATATCAAAAATCACAAAAATTAAAACTAGAACAAGAAATAATTACCAAATAATATAATCAAATAAGTATTTAAGTTTCTTAATAGTGATTCTAAAAAGGTAAGTCCAGTACAAGTTGTGCCCAAGAAAATTGGGATTATTATGGTTAAGAACGAGAAGGATGAGTTGTACCTCAAAGGATTCAAACCGGTTGGAGAGTATGCATTGATTACCGGAAGCTCAACACTACCACCCGTAAGGATCACTTTCCCTTGCCTTTCATTGATCAAATGTGGGAACAATTGACAGGTCATTCAAATTATTGCTTTCTAGATGGATATTCTAGGTATAATTAGATTCCAATTTCCCCATAAGATCAAGAAAAGACGACATTTACCTGCCCCTATGGAACATTCTCTTACCAGAGGATGCCTTTTGGTCTATGCAACGCACGACCACTTTTCAATGATGTATGATGAGTATCTTCTTGGATATGGTTGAGGATATCATTGAGGTATTCATGGATGACTTCTTTGTGTTTGGGCACTCCTTTGAGATTTATTTAGTCAACCTTTCATGGGTACTAGAACGCGGTGAAGAAAGTCCCCTAGTGCTGAATTGGAAGAAGTGTCACTTTATGGTTCAACACGGTATTGTCTTAGGCCACATGATTTCTAGCAAGGGTATTGAAGTAGACAAAGCTAAGTTAGTTGTTAGTGAGAGATTTCCATACCCAACCACGGTTAAGGAGGTCAGATCATTCTTGGGTCACGCTAGATTTTACATAAGGTTCATCAAGGATTTTTCCAAGGTTTCTCGGCCTATGTGTAAATTTCTTGCAAAGGATACTGTTTTTAATTTTGATAAGGAGTGTAGAGAGGCCTTTGACACCTTGAAGGACAAGCTAGCTCATGAGCTCCCACATCATCATGCCCCTTAATTGGGACCTCCCATTCAAACTCATGTGTGATGCGTGCTTTTGGCTTTGTGGTTGGTGCTGTTTTGGGATAGCGACTCGAAAAACTTCCTCATGTTATCTACTATGTAAGCCGCACCTTGAATGATGCCCAATTGAATTATTCAACCACTAAAAAAAAGCTTCTTACTGTTATCTTTTTCTTGGAAAATTTTTTATCTTACTTGATTCAAACAAATGTCATAATCTATACGGATCACACAACGTTGAAATACTTGTTGAGCAAGAAGGATGCAAAACCTAAGTTTTTGTGATGGATGCTTCTCTTTCAAGAGTTTGACTTAGAAATTTGGGAGAAGAAGGGGAGTGAGAATGTAGTTGTTGATCATATGAGTCATCTCATTCATGGCTCGAATGAAAAAGTTGATTATTTTCTCTTGCAAGAGACATTCCTCGACGATCAACTTTTCAGCATTCGTGCAATCGATCCATGGTACAAATTTATTGTCACTAAGCAGTTTTTTATGTCATTGAGCAGATATCAAAAGGATAAGCTTGCTAAACAATCCAAGTATTACATTTGGTACGAGCCATACCTATGGAAACATTGTCTGGATCAAATCATTCGTCGATGCATTCCTAATCATGAGGTACATTCAGTTCTTGAATTTTGTCACACTTTGGCGTGTGGAGGTCATTTTGGGGCCAAGGAAATAGTATTCAAAGTCCTTCAAAGTGGATACTTTTGGCCCACACTCTTCAATGATGCTTATGAATTCGTTCTCACTTGTGATAGATGCAAAAGACAAGGTAACATAGGTCCTAGGAATCAAATGCCCTTGAACCCGATTCTAGTTGTTGAGATGTTTGACATTTGGGGCATTGATTTCATGGGACCTTTCCCAAACTATTTTGGTAATGTATTGTAACGACCCGTCCTGGAAATCGGGATTATATTAGTTGTTAATGACGGATTAGTGACATTAATTCGGGGATTAGTTTGATGCGTTCGGACAGACGGTGCAAAATGACGATTTTGCCCTCGGAATAGGCAAAAATGTTGACTTTTAGTTAGGATAGTCAATTGGACTTGGATCGATGATCGTGACGTAGTTCGGGACGTCACGAGTTCATAGACAGGTGGCACGTCCGATTCCGACATTCGAGGGAAAAGTTATGGTTTTCGGAAGGTCGAGGGCATTTTCGTAATTAGGTTAAAAAGAGGAAATTTGTTGACTTTTTACGTGACAAGTCAATTTCATGTAATTCGAGGATCGTGAGGTAGGTCTCAAGTCCCTGATTCCAACGACAGGCAACATGTGTCATTTGGAGTTCGGGAAATAGAGTTACGGGTTTAAGATTACGAAGGGTAAAATAGTAATTTATCTAGGTAGGGGCATTTTGGTCCTTTTGATACACTGGGATCTGTACTCAGCAGGATGAGGATATCTGTCCCTACTAAGTGGATATTTTGCACCAGATATTGGGAGATTAGGACACGTGGGGAGATTCTGGTTGGTTCCAGCATTTTCTCACAAGTTGATCGATTAACCTTAAACAGGGCAGAGTCAATCGTGCATTTTCGGTTATGTTATGTGAGCTCAGTTGTAACACCCCGGACATTCGAGGATTTTAATATTTCAATTTAATGGGTGAATTGACGTTCTTACCCTTGTGAATGGTATGGCCAAATTGTTGACTTTTTGATTGGTGGATTGAATGGACTTTGACCTATGACCGTGACGTAGTTCGGGACGTCACGAGCTCATAGACAGGTGGCACGTCCAATTCGGACGATCAGGGAAAAAGTTATGACTATCGGAAGTTCAGGGGCATTACCGTAAGTTGGACTTCACGGGCGAAAATGTTGACTTTTCGTTTGACAATTAATTTTCACGCGACTCAAGGACCGATAGGTAGGTCTCGACGTCCTGAGTCCGTAGACAGGCGGCACGCCAAAATCGGACTTCGTATAGCTGAGTTACGGGTCTAGGAAGTGAGGGGTATTTTGGTAATTATTGAACCAGGGGCATTTTGGTCTTTTTGCCCTGGTTACTGTAGCAGGCCGCGGGGTACATGGGCGGCACCACCATGTGCGGTGGTTCAATCGTGCAATTGATTGTGCAATTGTGTGCTGGAAAGTTGGGAGTGTCTGATGCTTTAGACCGTGGTCTGTTGCATCCATCGTGCACGACCCTATTATTAATTCAAGATTGAAGCTTTTCGGGGGACATTTTTCAGTGGACAATTGGGCACCCACGAGCCTCTGGGACGGCTTGAAATTAATTAAAACTGAATATGTAGTGTGTGAGCTTCACTCTGGTATTGAAAGGATTGAAAATAAGAGTGGAACCAGAGAGAAACCATTTCGGGAATTTTTGGAGGGAAATCGGGTTTTTGATTTCTACGGTGTGTTGGGCCAATCTAATCGTAGAGTAAGCTTTCTGGGAGCATTTGGAACACAACCATATCAAAATCGAAGGCAACCAGCCACGGGTGAGCTGGGACGGTGACTGCCGTGTTTAGAGGAATTTCAGAGGTTTGGACGACTACTTCCAGGTGAGTGTTGATTCAATTGAGTGTGTTTTCCAGTTCGTTGTGATACTATGATGCTTCATGAAAGGTTAATTTGATTTCGGTTTAGAAACCAGTGAGTTGGAGTGATCAACCCGTTTGGATGATCACGGGTCGAAGGGCCGTTTGAGGATTCGATTTGGCAAATTAATAGCCCAGAACTTAAATTGAATGTTTAATTAACATGTTAGGATCAAATTGGATTGAAATCGAGTAGGAATTGATGGGTAATTAACCGGGTCAAGCCGCAGGTGGCAGGCCCGAATTACAGACAAACGGGTGAAGGTGCTGACACTGTAGCTACAGTGTCAGGCGCGTGACTTTCACGCACAGCCACTTTGGGCGGCGCGTGAGGGCGCGTTGGGGCTTATCTCCGATCACGGTCAACATGACTTTTATCCCTCTCATCATTCTGAACATTTTTGGTGAAGTAACCATGTTGATCTAAGATAGTTTTTGATGGGTCAGTTTAGGGCCGGTTGCCTCGGGGAACGTGTCGACAGATTCCCCGAGCCAGTTTCTATTACGGACTTTATGGTTAAACGTTTAAGACTTGTAGTGACCCTTACATGTGATTTGGACTTACAGGAATTGTACGATAATCCTGGTACAAGTTCGTACGCGCAGGTTCACCGCAGGATCGTACAGTGAGTGGGCCATTTTCTTAAACCCTTGCGTGCAAAAATGTTTTCTAGTTTATTACACTTATTCACATGCTAAAACAATAATGGTTTTGATGATATGGAAAATATGGTTATGGCACGTTTCACGGTATTTGGGCTTGAGACCCGTCTGATGAAACTTAATGATTGGTTCGGATTTTATCTATGTATATATATGCTTTGCATGTGGATATCAATAAAATGTATTTGGTACTGCACTGTATAGATCCTTTCATATTATATTGTCTCCTCCGGCGAGGTACCCCGGAGAGGTCACGGACGTCTAGTACGTCCAGCGTCTATGACGCTAAGCATCAGGTGATGCTGTACCCGAACGGGATTCGGGGATTTAACTCGGAACTTGAGACCCGAGTGGCACGCGTAGCCTTATTATTATTGTGACCTTATTAGGCGTCAAGAACGTCAAACATCAGGTGATGTCGGGATTGGAGTGTATAGTGCAGCAACTAAAATTATACTTATGGTTTTAATACATGCCTTATGGTTCATATTATATGGTTTATGATTTTAAATAATGATGCATGCATGTTTGGAAAACGGAGGGGTAAATTATATGTCTTACTTATCAAATGATTTTATAAACTTGAGTTTCGGTCCACTCACCCTTATTGTTTTTGGTAACCCCTTCAGGTCACGATACTGAGGTAGAGGAGGAACCTGAGGCTGAGGCATAGATCTACTTCTGCGTACCTGAACCCCTGTTGGGTGGTTTGCCCACAGGTTTTATTTTAGAGTCGTGCTCGCAACTTGTAATTTTGGATTTCATCCCTTGTCTGACATCTGTTTAATTCGGATTTGATGTATGACTTTAATTTGGTTATTTATCCATTTGATGTTTTGGGGTTAAAATTGGTATGAATTATTGGGTGTCAGACGGGAGCAGGGCACGTCCCCTTGTGGTCCCTGTGGGATCAGGGCGGGTCCTATCAGCTTGGTATCAGAGCACTAGGTTGTGGTCAGTACTAGGGTATGGTCAGCATGCTAGACTAGCGATTAGTACTAGTTACTTTTCAACTTTTAAGAATATCGTTATCTGATCTATGCCTCTTGACAGTTGGTTATGCCTCCTAGGAGAATTCCTCATATTCGAACGGACGAGGATCTGGAAAGGGAGATGGAATGCGCGAGCATTGAAAGAGCTCAACGTTTGGGAGCCACTCCTTTCTGCGGGGGATCAAACCCCGAGGATGCTCATGATTGGATCACCAAGTGGGAGAGAATCTTCTCGGTGATGCACTGCCCTCCGGGCGAACGAGTAACCTTGGCGGCCTTCTTACTGGAAGGAGGAGCCTACCAGTGGTGGCACGGACTCGAAATGTCTGGGTGGTCTGTCCATACCACTATTTGGGAAGCTTTCCGTTCCAGATTTCTGGACCAGTACTACCCGCGATCGTTCTGCGCGGCACGGGAGGCCGAGTTCCTGCGACTTGAGCAGGGTGATATGTCTGTTGCGGACTACGAGCAAACTTTCGGGAAACTTTCCCGGTTCGCTGCATCATTCGTGAGCACGGAGGAGGACAAATGCCAAAGGTTCGAGCTTGGACTCCGAGGGGAGATCCGGGCAAGTGTGACTGCTACTACTCATGCTTCTCTGAGAGATATGGTCGACGCTGCGGTGCGTGTCGAGGCCAGTCTGGCGGCACACCAGACACGACAACCTTCGGGTGAGGGGCGACGTCAGGATCGCCGACATCGTGGGCCATCGGTCCATAAGAACAACAAGGGAGGGGGCTACAGGGGAGCACCCTCATCCTTCAAGGGTCGTGGCTGGTCAGGTCGACGTGGAGGCTCTCAGGGAAGAGGATCTGGATACAACTCTGGGCAATGCTCATCTTGGAGCGGTGCTTCTGGCGGGCATTCGGACAGGCCAAGGCCAGTAACTTGTTTTGCTTGCGGAGAGGAGGGCCACTATGCCAGTGATTGCCCGCAATTGTCCAAGAACAATGACGTTGGGGGCTCTAGTGTGGTGCAGAGCACGGCTTCCCACACTAATGGAGGTCGCGGTCAGGGAGGTGACCGTGGTGCTGGACGTGGCGCGCGCGGGCGCGGACGGAACGGAGGGCCGAGGGCCCAAGTGTTTGCAATGACCCAGCTGCAGGCGAGGACTGCCCCAGGCGTGGTCACAGGTACACTACATATCTTAAACCTTCTTGTACGTGTATTGATGGATGCGGGGGCTACACATTCTTTTATTTCGAAGAGTTGTGCTGGTATGCTTGATTGTGTGGTATCGGCTTTAGATTGCGATATGGGTGTTGGCACCCCGATGGGCATCGTGTACCTTGTGAATCAGGTGATTCGGAGGTGCCCGGTAAGAATTAAGGATGTGGATTTACCAGCAGACTTAATTATTCTGGATATCCACGACTTCGATATAATCCTAGGGATGGATTGGCTGTCGGAGCACGGATCGCTCATCGACTGCTGTAGCAAGCAAGTGATTCTGTGGAGCCCGGGTTTACCGGAGGTTATCTTTCAGGGGGAACGTGATGGTTCGCCTCCTGAAGTGATTTCATCACTTACTGCTACTAAACTTCTACGGAAGGGATGCCAGGGTTATCCAGCGCATGTTGTGTCGGAACAGGTTGATACTCCGGGTATCGACGTGTTACCGGTGGTATGTGAGTTTCCGGACGTGTTCCCGGAAGACTTACCTGAATTACCCCCATCGCGGGAGATCAAGTTTACTATTGAACTACTCACGGGTACCCGACCTATATCCCAGGCACCATACCGGATGGCGCCAGCCGAGTTACGAGAACTCAAGACTCAATTGCAGGAGTTAGTGGATTTGGGATATGTCCGACCCAGTACTTCACCATGGGGAGCACCGGTGTTGTTCGTAAAGAAGAAGGAGGGAAGTCTTCGTTTGTGTATTGACTATCGACAACTCAACAAGGTGACACTGAGGAACCAATATCCTCTACCCAGAATCGATGACCTTTTTGACCAGTTGCGGGGAGCTCAGTGCTTCTCGAAAATTGATTTGCGGTCTGGGTATCACCAACTGAGGATTTCGGAGGAGGATATTCCGAAAACTGCTTTTCGAACCCGTTATGGACACTACGAGTTCCTGGTTATGCCTTTTGGGTTGACGAATGCTCCAGCAGCATTCATGGATCTGATGAACCGGGTCTTCCGACCCTACCTGGATAAGTTCATGATTATGTTCATCGATGATATTTTGGTGTACTCGCGGAGCGCTCATGCACATGAGGAACATCTACGGTTGGTCTTAGAGAGGCTGAGACAAGAGCAATTGTACGCCAAGCTGAGCAAGTGTCAGTTTTGGCTGAGCAGTATTGGTTTTCTGGGACACGTGATATCAACGGATGGGATTTGCGTGGACCCCCAGAAAACAGAAGCAGTAACCAACTGGGCTAGACCGACAATAGTGACCGAGGTGCGGAGTTTCGTCGGATTAGCAGGTTACTATCGGAGATTCGTGGAGGGGTTCTCCAAAATTGCTGCACCATTGACTCGTTTGACTCGGAAGGGAGTGAAGTTTATCTGGGACAAGCAGTGCGATCGGAGCTTTCAAGAGTTGAAGGATCGATTGACCACTGCACCTGTCCTTGCATTGCCGGATGACAGTGGAGAGTTTGTGGTCTTCAGTGATGCATCGCTGCAAGGTCTGGGCTGCGTGTTGATGCAAACTGGCAAGGTTATCGCCTATGCATCCTGGCAGCTGAAGACCCACGAGTTGAACTACCCTACCCACGATTTGGAGTTGGCGGCGGTGGTTCATGCTCTCAAAATCTGGAGGCATTATCTATTCGGCGCAACGTGTCGGATATACACCGACCACCAGAGTCTTAAATACCTATTCACTCAGAAGGAGCTTAACATGAGACAACGGAGATGGATGGAACTGCTGAAGGACTATGACTGTACGATCAAGTACCATCCGGGTAAGGCCAATGTGGTGGCGGATGCACTCAGCAGAAAATCAGCGGGATCAGTTGCACACCTGGGGATGGTGTATCTTCCCTTACTGGTGGAACTCCGGAAGGCGGGAGTTATTTTGGGTACTAATGAGCATGGAGCTTTGTTGGCCAGCTTCCATGTACGACCAGTACTGATTGATCGGATCATCGAAGCACAACTTCAGGATCCGATACTCTGTATTTACAGAATTGAGGTCGATGCGGATGGGAGACAGGATTTTACTATCCGGGACGATGGAGCACTTGTGAAGTTGGGCCGTTTGTGCGTACCTACAGTGGCAGAGATACGGATCGAGATTCTTGAGGAGGCCCATAGTTCGGCCTATGCTATGCATCCGGGAGGTACAAAGATGTACCGTACCCTCCGAAACCATTATTGGTGGCCAAGAATGAAGAAGGATATTGCTGAGTTCGTGAGCAAATGCTTAACCTGTCAGCAGGTTAAAGCGGAACGGCAGAGACCGTATGGGGCTATGCAGCCACTTCCGATTCCCGAGTGGAAGTGGGATCACATCACCATGGACTTCGTCTTTAAGTTACCAAGGACTCAGAGTGGAGTGGACGGAGTATGGGTGATCGTGGATCGGTTAACCAAATCAGCCCATTTTCTGCCAGTTCAGGAGACCTATAAACCTAACCGACTGGCTCAGTTGTTTGAGAAGTAAATCATACGATTGCATGGTACGCCGGAATCGATCGTGTCCGACCGTGATCCGCGTTTCACTTCCAGGTTCTGGAAGAGTTTGCAAGCTACTCTGGGAACAACCCTACGTTTCAGTACTGCTTTCCATCCACAGACCGATGGACAATCTGAAAGAACCATTCAGACCCTGGAGGACATGATGAGGTCATGTGTACTACAGTTTCAGGACTCTTGGGATACTCATTTGCCATTGATGGAATTCGCTTACAACAACAGCTATCAGGCAAGCATCGGGATGGCACCTTATGAGGCACTGTATGGTCGACAGTGCAGGACACCTATCTGCTGGACGGAGATAGGAGAGCGAGCGGCTGTAGGGCCGGAATTGATGGACTTAACCATGGAAACTGTTCGTGTTATCAAGGAGAGACTGAAGGCGGCACAGGATTGCCAGAAGAGTTATGCCGATCGACGGATTCGAGACTTGGAATTTGAAGTGGGAGATTTCGTCTTCCTGAAGTTATCTCCGTGGAAAGGGATTATCCGATTTGGTCGACGGGGGAAACTGAGTCCGCGTTTTATCGGACCTTATGAGATCGTGGAGAGAATTGGCAGAGTTGCTTACAGATTGGCGCTACCTCCAGAACTATCTAGAGTTCACGATGTTTTCCACATATCGATGTTACGGAAGTACGTACGTGATGCTTCTCATGTACTTGGGGATCAACCTGTCGAACTACGGGAGGATTTGAGCTTTGAGGAACAACCAGTACGGATCTTGGATCTGAAGGACAAGGTACTACATCGGAAGACGATCCCTCTCGTGAAGATTCTCTGGAGAAACCAGAATGTGGAAGAAGCCACATGGGAGCCTGAGGCTCACATGCGAGATCAATTTCCTCATTTGTTTCTTTGAAATTTCGGGACGAAATTTCTTAAGGAGGGAAGGTTGTAACACCCCGGACATTCGAGGATTTTAATATTTCAATTTAATGGGTGAATTGACGTTCTTACCCTTGTGAATGGTATGGCCAAATTGTTGACTTTTTGATTGGTGGATTGAATGGACTTTGACCTATGACCGTGACGTAGTTCGGGACGTCACGAGCTCATAGACAGGTGGCACGTCCAATTCGGACGATCAGGGAAAAAGTTATGACTATCGGAAGTTCAAGGGCATTACCGTAAGTTGGACTTCACGAGCGAAAATGTTGACTTTTCGTTTGACAATTAATTTTCACGTGACTCAAGGACCGATAGGTAGGTCTCGACGTCCTGAGTCCGTAGACAGTCGGCACGCCAAAATCGGACTTCGTATGGCTGAGTTACGGGTCTAGGAAGTGAGGGGTATTTTGGTAATTATTGAACCAGGGGCATTTTGGTCTTTTTGCCCTGGTTACTGTAGCAGGCCGCGGGGGACATGGGCGGCACCACCATGTGCGGTGGTTCAATCGTGCAATTGATTGTGCAATTGTGTGCTGGAAAGTTGGGAGTGTCTGATGCTTTAGACCGTGGTCTGTTGCATCCACCGTGCACGACCCTATTATTAATTCAAGATTGAAGCTTTTCGGGGGACATTTTTCAGTGGACAATTGGGCACCCACGAGCCTCTGGGACGGCTTGAAATTAATTAAAACTGATTATATAGTGTGTGAGCTTCACTCTGGTATTGAAAGGATTGAAAATAAGAGTGGAACCAGAAAGAAACCATTTCGGGAATTTTTGGAGGGAAATCGGGTTTTTGATTTCTACGGTGTGTTGGGCCAATCTAATCGTAGAGTAAGCTTTCTGGGAGCATTTGGAACACAACCATATCAAAATCGAAGGCAACCACCCACGGGTGAGCTGGGACGGTGACTGCCGTGTTCAGAGGAATTTCAGAGGTTTGGACGACTACCTCCAGGTGAGTGTTGATTCAATTGAGTGTGTTTTCCAGTTCGTTGTGATACTATGATGCTTCATGAAAGGTTAATTTGATTTCGGTTTAGAAACCAGTGAGTTGGGGTGATCAACCCGTTTGGATGATCACGGGTCGAAGGGCCGTTTGAGGATTCGATTTGGCAAATTAATAGCCCAGAACTTAAATTGAATGTTTAATTAACATGTTAGGATCAAATTGGATTGAAATCGAGTAGGAATTGATGGGTAATTAACCGGGTCAAGCCGCGGGTGGCAGACCCGAATTACAGACAAACGGGTGAAGGTGCTGACACTGTAGCTACAGTGTCAGGCGCGTGACTTTCACGCACAGCCACTTTGGGCGGCGCGTGAGGGCGCGTTGGGGCTTATCTCCGATCACGGTCAACATGACTTTTATCCCTCTCATCATTCTAAACATTTTTGGTGAAGTAACCATGTTGATCTGAGATAGTTTTTGATGGGTCAGTTTAGGGCCGGTTGCCTTGGGGAACGTGTCGACAGATTCCCCGAGCCAGTTTCTATTACGGACTTTGTGGTTAAACGTTTAAGACTTGTAGTGACCCTTACATGTGATTTGGACTGACAGGAATTGTACGATAATCCTGGTACAAGTTCGTACGCGCAGGTTCACCGCAGGATCGTACAGTGAGTGGGCCATTTTCTTAAACCCTTGCGTGCAAAAATGTTTTCTGGTTTATTACACTTATTCACATGCTAAAACAATAATGGTTTTGATGATATGGAAAATATGGTTATGGCACGTTTCACGGTATTTGGGCTTGAGACCCGTCTGATGAAACTTAATGATTGGTTCGGATTTTATCTATGTATATATATGCTTTGCATGTGGATATCAATAAAATGTATTTGGTACTGCACTGTATAGATCCTTTCATATTATATTGTCTCCTCCGGCGAGGTACCCCGGAGAGGTCAGGACGTCTAGTACGTCCAGCGTCTATGACGCTAAGCATCAGGTGATGCTGTACCCGAACGGGATTCGGGGATTTAACTCGGAACTTGAGACCCGAGTGGCACGCGTAGCCTTATTATTATTGTGACCTTATTAGGCGTCAAGAACGTCAAACATCAGGTGATGTCGGGATTGGAGTGTATAGTGCAGCAACTAAAATTATACTTATGGTTTTAATACATGCCTTATGGTTCATATTATATGGTTTATGATTTTAAATAATGATGCATGCATGTTTGGAAAACGGAGGGGTAAATTATATGTCTTACTTATCAAATGATTTTATAAACTTGAGTTTCGGTCCACTCACCCTTATTGTTTTTGGTAACCCCTTCAGGTCACGATACTGAGGTAGAGGAGGAACCTGAGGCTGAGGCATAGATCTACTTCTGCGTACCTGAACCCCTGTTGGGTGGTTTGCCCACAGGTTTTATTTTAGAGTCGTGCTCGCAACTTGTAATTTTGGATTTCATCCCTTGTCTGACATCTGTTTAATTCGGATTTGATGTATGACTTTAATTTGGTTATTTATCCATTTGATATTTTGGGGTTAAAATTGGTATGAATTATTGGGTGTCAGACGGGAGCAGGGCACGTCCCCTTGTGGTCCCTGTGGGATCTGGGCGGGTCCTGTCATCAGTGCTGGTGATGGGTGTTTGAGTCAAAATAGGAGAGATTAAAGGGGAAGATCGAAGAAGAAGGGAGAAAACAGTGAGGAGGAAATGGCGAAAACAGACAGGGTTTGCACGGGTTGTTGGAAAACAGAGAGTGTGTGTGAGTGTTCAATGGGTGACCCTGGACCCAGATTCTTACCAAGCTCACGATTTTCTTTGCTGGTCGTGGAAGTATGTGGCTGAGGAGGTGATCCAGGATGGTGGTGCCACCGTGGAATGACCGTCCACGACGGTGGCTAAGTAACCGTGAAAACAGAGACCGGGTACGATCGTGAAACCCAATCCATTCAACCTCTTAAATGACCTCATCTGCTCATGGTTTCTAAATAAAAAGAGAAGGAAGAGGTTAGGGCGATGAGAGTGGAAGCCACAGGCGGTGGTTACGACGGCGGAGGAGGAAGGTAATCTTGAAAACCCGTAAGCCTTGGTTTAAATTCGAGAATGGTAATTTGAGATTTAACTTTTTTTTTGTGGTTTTGACGATTGAATAATGTCTCTTAGGGTGCCAGAGACTGTTTGAGGTTAGAATCAAGGACGTTAGTGGCCGGAATCAAGGAACACGATGAACGAACAGTGGCTGGATTTTCATCGATTCGGGAAGGTAAGATTTTGGTCTTTAAGTTGTGATTTTATTAGCTAAGTCGATCAGAATGAATAGGACGATGCTAGAGGACTTAAAAGGATGAAAAATGGACGAAAATTGGACAAAAATCGGCCATGTCGGTTCGAGTTGCAGAGACCGGTTCGAACCGGTCTGAACCGGGTTAAACTGAGGTTGAAGGTGACACTGTAGCAGGCGCATGAAGCCCACGCGCAGCCTCTTTGGGCGGCGCGTGTGGCCACGTGGCACACATTTTGAGGAAGTGTCCAACATGTGAAATGATGTAATCGATGTAACGAACATCTTAAGATTGGTTTCGCGTCAATCAGACATCATCTCGATAGGTTTTAGAGCTCGGTTAAAAATAGATAAAAAGTCGGGAAAATTATGGGGCTTTAGTATGACCATTTTGAAGTAGTTAGTGATCTTAGTATGGGATTTGGACAGGTTCGGGAAAGCTGAGGATAGCGGAATGGCCAGTAACGGCGTAAGTGCGCGCGTATCGACGCCACATCGGAATGGTCTGTGAGCGAACTTCGCCTTCTAACTTATGATGCATGCATATATGTTTTTATATATTTTCTCTACGTGATTCTATGATTTGATTTATGATCTTGATGGTTTACGGTTTTGCACAATTTTTGAGATGTTTATGGAATTTCACGTTTTACGAGATTTCGATTGCTCTTGTGATTTGATCTTGGTTTTGATGATTTAACTTTGGGATTTGAAATATGGTTTGATTTCAAGGTTTTGAAATGGATTTTGTAAAAGTGATTTCGGGCTTGGAGCCCTGTTTCTAAGATTTCGATAAATGATGTTTCGGATTTGGTTTTGAGGGTTGGAAAGGAAATTTGGATTTGGGTTCAGGATGATGGTTCCGGATGCTAGCTTACGATATCATTGTTGCGAATTCGGATAAGGATTTTTTGTGCTTTTCACTATTGATTGAAAAATGGTTTTGGGTTTAAGGACCCAGAAAAAGAAAAGAAAAATCGTTGGATCTGGTTTTGAGTTTAAAGACTCGGTTGATTGACGGGGGGAGGGCCTTGGATTGATGTGTTTTGAGTTTAAAGACTCGGATATGATACCCCCCCCCCCCCCCCCCCCCCCCGCGGCGGAGGCCTGTGA
The DNA here is from genome assembly GCA_032719365.1 of Prinsepia uniflora. NCBI lineage: Eukaryota > Viridiplantae > Streptophyta > Magnoliopsida > Rosales > Rosaceae > Prinsepia > Prinsepia uniflora. The sequence continues at coordinate 31,992,695 of CM064861.1, read as the reverse complement.
TTGTGTTTTGAGTTGAAAGACTCGTTGATATCCCGGAAATGCCTGATTATTTGTGCATTGTTTTGAGTTTAAAGACTCGGGCGCACTTGAGATCCAACGAACTTGTATGATTGAAGTTTTTCACTGGTTTTGGGCAGTGGCCCGGATGAATTGGATTTGATGAGTTTTGGGACCGAGTTCCCGTACTTTGCGATTGATTTGTGATTTTGGGCTGAGGCCCTGGATTTGAAGTACGGATTTGATTCGGGTTTTCATATGGTTTTCGTTGATGGTTTTGATCTGAATGGTTTCATAATATGAATTGATATGCATGCATTGGTTTTTAAATGGAGGGTAGAAATGTGCTTGTTTTATGAACTGTTTTCTAACTTATTATTTATTTTTATCCACACACAGTATTTTCATGTTTCGATACCCTCCAGGTTGTTGCAGTGCGGGCTGTTGGTCGAGAGAGAGAGACATCACACTCGCGTTCCACAGTAGATTCGACGCACTATAGGAAGTTCGGATACATTTAGGACGATCGATTCGAGAATCCCTTGTCAGACTTACATGTCACATGGAGGTTGGACGTCGATTTAGCCTTCGTGTCATGCGTAAGTTAGACAGTAGCAGGATTCAGCCCTTAATCCCAGGGGATTGGGGTGGGTCCTGACAATTGGTATCAGAGCGAGGCTTCGTGTGTTCTGCACCAGGTTTGGTTCCCAGAGTGGTTGGTTCGTCGACTTGGGGAGGTGTGATGCTATTGTGGATGTGATGTCCCGACGCGGAATAGCCCGTTAGTAACCTAGATGCGATAGTGATAGTACGTTCGTTGTGGTTAGTTAGCAGCGATTGTTAGTGTCAGAATGTTAGTCGCTCGATACGCGGTACGAGGTATGACGTACGTCGGCTTAGGGCTAGAACGATTAGTGCGTTGGCGCTAGTTTTGCTTGTGGATGGACCATAGGGTCGGAAATGGTAGCCGGTGAGCTACGGATAAGTAGGTTGGTCGACCGGTGGGGCCCGAGAGGAGCCCGTTGAGTTAGTGAGATACGTGGACCAAGGAGGCCGGTTGACGGTGACCGGTTGGACCGGATGGTGTTTGGATGTTGATAGTATGGACTTGTGACCATTTGGTCTGATTGTTCAAGCTTCGACTTGTACAGCTACGAGTAGCTGAATGCCTTGAGTGGCAGGGTTTTGGAATTATTTTGAGATTCGAGAGATTCCCCCCCTCCCCCCCCCCCCCCCCCCCCTCTCCCTTTGCGATGGATACTGGTTGATGATGGTAAGTAGAGTTACGATAAGAGATGGTTTTAGTCGGGCGTGACGACCCGAGTGGTAAGGTTGTGGTGAACCAGTGGCAGTTGCGGGTTTGGATAACCCTCAGGACGGGGATGATTTGAGAAACCCCGTGGGAGGACTGGGGCTGGATTGTGAGTTCCTTGGAGAGGAACCTAGAAGAAGTGCACAATTTTGGACACCGGAGTTGGTAGTTGTGGCTTGGGCCGACTTACGACCGGATTGGGATGGTGCTGCTAGGCGCAGCCGAGGTAGGGATTGGTTGATGGATGACTTTGGACGAGCCCAGTGTTGGGTACTCAGAGTATTGGACTGTGAGGGAGGTTAGTTTCCCCGACCCGAGCGAAGGTTAAGGGTTCGACTCGGTAGGAGGAGAGGTTCGGGACTGATGTACTGGGACCGTTAATCGAGCTGGGAGATTTGATGACCATTGGTGACAGGACCCGTCCCCAACTGGACCTCAAAAACCGTACCCGGTCCTGCTCCCGTTTGACAAGTCAACTGAAGTCCCGAAACGATCCTTCAGCACCTATCAGGCAAGGGATAGTTGCGCTGATTTCCGCTTACGCCTTTGCCTCGAGATCAGCCCCGAACATTGTACCACGGCCTGGAGGGTCAACAAAACAGAAAAGGTGTGAGTGGACAAAAATAATATCATTTCAAATACGTTTGAAACACATCATTTACCCTCCAGTTTATCAAATCATGCATGCATAGGGAAAAACGAATGAATGACAATCACCGGCTTTCCAGCCAGACCACATAACAAATCAAAATCCTGGCTCTCAGGCCAAACACATGAAAACATAGTCACCTGGCCACACAGACTAGAACTCGCACTTAATACCAGTACGCCATCATAATCATAATCATCATCAAACAGTACCATGCACAAGGTCACAAACAATTACTCAATCCGCACTATTCACAAGTGCATAAACCATCACATAATCACATCCGTACTAGGCCATAACCCCGAGCATTAGCCGTCTGGGAACACCCCGAGCTCCGGCTATCTGGGAATACTTATCACCCCGAGTACCAGCCGCCTGGGAACACCCCTAGCTCCGGCTGCCTGGGAACAATCAAAATCATATCCCCGAGCTTCGGTCGTCTGGGAATACCCCTAGCTTAGACCGTCTGGACATTCATAGTCACAATAACAATCACAAGGAAAACCATCCGAGATCATTAATCATGGGTGGTCAATTGACGGTGAATCGATAGAGAACAGCCCCTGCGACTGTGTCGAAGTTGGGTGCTTGGGTTCGATTACTTGGAGGTAAGGATTTCTGAAATTGATTGCACCTTTATGCTTAGAATGGACGTAGAATGCTTCCTGTATGATCAATTTAATGATATGACATGAACTGGGGTGGAACCCGAGTTAGGACCCGTCGGTTTTTGAGGTCCAGTTGGGGACGGGTCCTGTCAATTGGTAGGTCATGTATCAAGCCGAACGGTCAGGATGTCGTTGGTTGATCAGAGTAGCGCAGCGGGAGCGCAATGGAGCTATGCTTCGTGTTGGATCGGGCTCGGTTGGTATGGTCGGGTTTGACCATCCATGAGGTTAATTTCATGGACTCATCCTGAGGTGATAGAGATGCTGAGGTTGGAAATTGGGTGATATTGAGGCCAATGCTAAGTGATATCTTGAGGTTGGTGGATCAGGACTCAGGAGGCCGAGGTGAGTGATCGTTGATTGTGATCCCGAGACTTGGCTATGAGTGTGATAGTGGTGCTCGGGGTTGAACCTCGGAAAGGTTGGGATGTGATCATTAGAAGGAGTGATGATTGACATCCTTCTGGGTGTGTACAAAAGGGGATAACCGACAAGTGGGTTGGTCGGTGAGTTGGTTGGGTTACGGACACGTGGTCGTGATCCGTAGGAGTCGAGGATCGCCTAAGTATAGCAAAGTTGGCGTTGGATGGTTTTTTCAATGGTGGTATTCGTGTTGCGAATTGAGTTCCATGGTTGGAAAAGGTGGACATACTTCCAACCTGGTTAGGATCTCGGAATTAGGAGATATTGAGGTTATTAAAGAGAACCCACAATCTAGACGAGCGGTATATAAGATTGATTGGATTTGATGCAGTGGTTTGAAACCTAGTCAATAGGATCCACTAAGGAGTGGTGGATTCGGATTGGATTGCTTCTGACAGGTAGAAGGTTCGCCTGTGAGACACAATTCGGATAACTTAACCACCTTGGAATTGTGCAAGACATGTGTGGTCCGTCTCGCAAACGTATGAGTTTTGGACTTGGATTTAGTGCGGGGTCTATCCTGTGTACAAACTAAGAGGAGCTTGAGGTGCTTACTGGCAGGGTGACCCAGGAGATCGGAAGACTCGAACAGACTCGAGCTGGTGTTATGTGGAAGACTTGTCAAATCTGACGTGCTGGCCTAGTATTGGATTGGACTAATAGGCTCTAAAAGGGACGTTGGGAATAGAAGAGCTTGGTTGATGCCATTGTGGTCGATTAGTGGACGTACCGTTAGATGACGTTGGAAGCACGAGAGGATATACTCTATGAGCTATATTTGAGGTATTCTAAAATATTTTTGTTACCTTCAATGTTCGTAGAGGTTTTCCTTACATGTGGATGGTGGTATAAACCGTGGTCTAGTTGGTGGTAATAGGTGCAGGTACTTGGAATGTGTATGCACGGGTTCTGCAGAGGTTGGAACCATGCCGATGTAATTGGACGAGTTGAACAGTGTTGACCTCAGAGAAGATTAATGGATTACGAGATGGACTGGAAGTTGGTTGAGTTGGTTTGCTTGGCAGAGATGTGGTGACACTCTGGGAACTGTTAGGATATTTTGGATTGGCAGGTGCTGGACACCGGGTAGGAGACCCAGGTGTGAGACCAATTAGATTTCCCCCAATTATTTACGGAGGTACGAGATTCGGAATTTCGGGGACGAAATTCTTTAAGGGCGGTAGATTGTAATGACCCATCTAGGAAATTAGGATTATAGTAGTTGTTAATGATGGATTAGTGACGTTAATCGGGGATTTTTTGGATGAGTTCGGACGGACGGTGCAAAATGACGATTTTGCCCTCGGAATGGGCAAAAATGTTGACTTTTAGTTATGAATGTCAATTGGACTTTGACCGATGACCGTGACGTAGTTCGGGACGTCACGAGTTCATAAACAGGTGGCACGTTCGATTCCGACATTCAAGGAAAAAGTTATGGTGTTCGGAAGGTCGAGGGCATTTTTGTAATTAGGTTAAAAAAAGGGAATTTGTTGATTTTTTACGTGACAAGTCAATTTCACGTAATTCGAGGACCGTGAGGTAGGTCTCGAGTCCTTGATTCCAACGATAGGCGTCATTTGTCATTTGGAGTTCGGGAAATAGAGTTACGGGTTTAAGATTACGAAGGGTAAAATAGTAATTTGTCTAGGTATGGGCATTTTGGTCCTTTGATACATTGGGATCTGTGCCCGGCAGGATGAGGACATCTGTCCCTACTAAGTGGATATTTTGCACCAGATATTAGGAGATTGGGACACGTGGGGAGATTCTGGTTGGTTCCAGCATTTTCTCACAAGTTGATCGATTAACCTTAAACAGGGCAGAGTGAATCGTGCATTTTCGGTTCTGTTATGTGAGCTCAGTGCTGGTGATAGGTGTTTGAGTGAAAATCGGAGAGATTAAAGGGGAAGATCCAATAACAAGGGAAAAGACAGTGAGGAGGAAATGGAGAAAACAGACAGGGTTTGCACGGGTTGTTGGAAAACAGAGAGTGTGTGTGTGCCATGGGTGACCCTGGACCCAGATTCTTACCAAGCTCACCATTTTCTTTGCTGGTCGGGGAAGTATGTGGCTGAGGAGGTGATCCAAGATGGTGGTGCCACCGTGGAATGACCGTCCACGACGGTGGGTCAGTAACCTTGAAAACAGAGACCTGGTACGATCGTGAAACCCAATCCATTCACCCTCTTAAAAGGACCTCCTCTGATCATGGTTTCTAAACAAAAAGAGAAGGAAGAGGTTAGGTTGATGAGAGTGGAAGCCACAGGCAAGTGGTTACGACGGCGGAGGAAGAAGGTAATCTTGAAAACCCGTAAGCCTTGGTTTAAATTCGAGAATGGTAATTTGAGATTTAACTTTTGTTTTGTGGTTTCGATGATTAATAATGTCTCTTGAGGTACCAGAGACTGTTTGAGGTCAGAATCAAGAACGTTAGTGGCCGGAATCAAAGAACACGATGAAGGAACAGTGGCCGGATTTTCATCGATTCGGGAAGGTAAGATTTTGGTCTTTAAGTTGTGATTTTATTAGCTAAGTCCATCAGAATGAATAGGATGATGCTAGAGGACTTGAAAAGGATGAAAAATGGACCAAATTTGGACGAAATCGGCCACACACCGGTTCGAGTTGCAAAGACCGGTTCGAACCGGTCTAAACCGGGTTAAACTGAGGTTGAAGGTGACACTGTAGCAGGCGAGTGAAGCCCACGCGCAGCCCCTTTGGGCGGCGCGTGGTGGGCGTGTGGCACACATTTTAGGGAAGAGTCCAACATGTGAAATGAAGTAATCGATGTAACGAACATTTTAAGACTGATTTCGAGTCAATCGAACATCGTCTCTATAGGTTCGGGATGTTCGATGGTTTTAGGGCTCGGTTAAAAATAGATAAAAAGTCGGGAAAATTATGTGGGCTTTAGTATGACCATTTTGAAGTAGTTAGTGACCTTAGTATGGGATTTGGACAGGTTCGCGAAAGCTGAGGATAGCGTAATGGCCGGTAACGGCGTAAGTGCGCGCGTATCGTGGCGACATCAGAATGTCTGTGAGTGGACTTTGCCTTCTAACTTATGATGCATGCATATATGTTTTTATATGTTTTCTATACGTGATTCTATGATTTGATTTATGATCTTGATGGTTTACGATTTTGCACAGTTTTCGAGATGTTTACGGAATTTCACGTTTTACGAGATTTCGATTGCTGTTGTGATTTGATCATGGTTTTGATGATTTAACTTTGGGATTTGAAATATGGTTTGATTTCAAGGTTTTGAATGGATTGTGGAAAAGTGATTTCGGGCTTGGAGCCCTGTTTCTGAGATTTCGATAAACGATGTTTCAGATTTGGTTTTGATGGTTCAGGATGCTAGCTTACGGAATCATTGTTACGAATTCGGATAAGGATTTTCTGTGGTTTTCACTGTTGATTGAAAAAATGGTTTTGGGTTTAAAGACCCAGAAAAAGAAAAGAAAAACTGCTGGATCTGGTTTTGAGTTAAAGACTCGGTTGATTGACGGAGGAAGGGCCCTTGATTGATGTGTTTTGAGTTTAAAGACTCGGTAGATGTTTTGAGTTTAAAGACTCGGATATGATACCCCTCCCCCTCCCCCCTCCTGAGGCCCGTGATTGTGTTTTGAGTTGAAAGACTCGTTGATATCCCGGGAAGGCCTGATTATTTGTGCATAGTTTTGAGTTTAAAGACTCGGGCGCACTTAAGATCCAACAAACTTGTATTATTGATGTTTTTTCACTGGTTTTCAGATGTTTTGGGCAGTGGCCCGGATGAATTGGATTTGATGAGTTTTGGGACCGAGTTCCCGTGCTTTGCGATTGATTTGTGATTTTGGGCTGAGGCCCTGGATTTGAAGAGCAGATTTGATTCGGGTTTTCATATGGTTTTCGTGATGGTTTTGATCTGAATGGTTTCATATTATGAATTGATATGCATGCATTGGTTTTTAAATGGAGGGTAGAAATGTACTTGTTTTATGAACTGTTTTCTAACTTATTATTTATTTTTGTCCACTCTCACAGTTTTTTCATGTTTTCGATACCCTCCAGGTTGTTGAAATGCGGGCTGTTGGTCGAGAGAGACGGAGACATCACACTCGCGTTCCACAATAGATTTTGCACACTCTAGGAAGTTCAGATTCGTTTAGGACGGTCTGTTCGAGAATCCCTTGTCCGACTTACGTGTCACATGGAGGTTGGACATCGGTTTAGCCTTCATGTCATGTGTAAGTTAGACGGGAGCAGGATTCAGCCCTTAATCCCGGGGGATTAGGGGTGGGTCCTGACATGTATAGATCTTGCTTGTAGTGGATTATGTATCTAAATGGGTTGAGGCACGTGCCACTAAAACTAATGATGTCATGGTTGTTTTTAACTTCATTAAAACTCATATCTTAGCTAGGTTTGGCGCACCATGGGCTATCATAAGTGATGGAGGCTCTCACTTTTGCAATCGTTTATTTGTGTCCTTTTGGTGTCACTCATCATGTATCGACCCCCTACTACCCTCAAACAAGTGGGTAAGGCCAATGTGTCCAATAGAGAGATCAAAGCTATACTTGAGAAGATGGTTCACCTGAACCGCAAGGATTGCGTTTTATGAGGTTAAACAATGCACTTTGGGCCTATAGGAAAGCATAAAAAACACCAATTTGTATGTCTCTTTTTTAGTTTGTCTTTGGTAAGGGGTGCCACTTGCCCGTAGAATTTGAGCACAAGGCATTTTGGACCGTTAAGCACATTAACATGAACTTAGGCGCTGTTGGAATTCATCGGAAGTTGCAACTAAGTGAGCTAGATGAACTCCGCAATGAGGCATATGAGAGTGCTCGGATTTACAAGGAGAAGACGAAGGCTTATCACGACCAGAACATTCAAAGGAAAATCCTTCAAGTTGGCCAACAAGTCTTTCTATTCAACTCACAGCTTAAGCTGTTTTAGGGTAAGTTGTGTTCTCGTTTGTTTGGTCCATTCATTATCACTAACATTTTCCCTTATGGTGCCATTGAGAACCAACATCTAGTTAAGAAAAAACCATTCAAGGTGAATGGACAAATGCTTCAGCCCTACTATGGGACGTCTCCCATTCCACTTGAGGCACCCGTGACCCACTTACAAGCCCTTCCATAAGATGTTGTCTTCATCTCTCCTTCACGTTAAATCAAGCGCTCCTAAGAGGCAACCTAGCCCTGGTTTATCCCTTTTTCTTTGTGAACGTTTTTCCCTTTTAGATCTTCCTCACTATAATGACTTTGTCTTAATTTTATGCTTGCAACATTGAGGACAATGTCTCGTTTAGGTTTGGAGGTATGGAATTTAACACCTTATGAAAAACTACATGTTTTGGGGTACTCAAACTAGTTTTCTGTTTAAATAGCTTGCTATTTTTTTTTGTGTAATGCTAGTTTTTATGCTTAAACAAGTTAATATGGATGGATATACATGAGGATTGCGTGTACTTACACACTTAAACACTCATCATTTAATTGCATGATCTCATTCTAATTGCATTGATGTTTAAAGAACCATATCTATTGGATGCTCTTGATTTAATGTGTAATTGTCTATGAGATGTGATATAGGTTATGTGTGTTTTAGCTCCTCAATGCCTTTATTTTCCCTGTACCAATTGCATGCCCCTTTGAAGTTAAACACTTAGCCGTTTTGTTCTTCTCCTACATTATAACCTAACCAAGTTTTGAACCCTTCATTATGGCCATACTCTATAATCTAAGCTTGTGTAAAGGTTGCATCAAATGAGATTCAAGGTGAGGAGGAAACGTGTCGATGTTTTGTGCTACCTATGCTCATGTACGTGGAGTATGCTTGAATTGGTAAATCATTCGTTGTTTGCAAAAGGAGGAAGTTATTACATGATCTTGACTCGATTCATGTAACAAAAGAAAAAGTGTATCAATTTCATTAGTGAATTCAAAAGAAAAGAGAGAAAAGTAAAAGAAAAAATTGTGATTAAGAAAAGAAGAAAAAAAAAGAGAAAAAGTGAAAGCAATGAACTTGGAACTGAGCCAAGTACCTCAAATAAGGCCAATGTTATGAGTTCAAGCATGGATTCATCATTTATAAGTCAAGGCCCTTCTCATGACTTCTCATGCCTTGATGCAGCTTAGGTTCTTTGAATTCCAACCTTCCTTTCTAAACCTAAGAGCCTAGCCCCATGAAAACCCTTGAATGAAGACCTATTGATCTTGTGAATGGTTATGCAAAAGATCAAGGTACGTACCCCTGTTCTTAAACTTCGATTCCTTCTTGAGATTATATGTTCACATAAAGTGACATTCTTCATTGAAACTCAAATGTGATTAATTTGATTTCCTTTATGTAAACTCATCACATTTACTTATTGAGAGAAAGCCTTAGGATTCGTGTGTGCATTGAGAGATACCTAGTGAGGATTAGAGCCGAGGAAAAATCTTTCTAGTGTGTTTAGATGAAGTTGTTTTCTAGCTTGATCATTTGAGATATTGGTGTAAACACTTGACACATTGAGTTCATGGTTATGGAATGTTCCTTGGTTTTTGTGAGTTTGTTTTCTGTTATTCGTTCTTATTAATTTGTTGACGTATGATTTCTAGCATCCTTTGTGTTAAGTAAGACTTTTGTGGGTATCGTGCTATTATAACCCTCAGGAGACACAACTCCTCCTACTAGGTGAACCTAGAGGTTTAAATGATTATCTTAGTTATATCAAGTCTTTTATTTTATGTTTTGCTAAGGGACTAGAAAAAGATAGGTATGTGAGTATTTGATAAGTCATGAATTAAGCATTGTTTCATTTATTTCTTATCCCGACCCTTTTACTTGTCTTTTGGTTTATAATTGTACAAACAATAAGAGAAAATGATATATCTTGTGAAGCTTGTGCAAATTGTTAAGTAAAGGTTTAAATCATGTATTTGTAATGAAATGTGATGTTTCCAAAGATAATATATCAAGGACTCACAAAGTGCCATCTCACCACCTAGGAAACACAGCAAAGGTACCAAGGGCTCCCAAAATGCAGCTACTCCCCAAATCTTCCCTAAAATACGAATAGGGATAATTGACTATCCTTGTCCAACTTGGACATCCCTTACCACAATTTCCTTTCCATTTCATACTTGGATTGATGTGGATTGACTTGGAAAAGAAGTCTAAAAGATTTCCTAATCAAAGTTGAAGTCAAATTGGCAAGAAATAAGGAAAAGGATTCCTTGCAAGCCAAGGAACCCTCTACATAGAAAATAAAGGGGAACTTGTGGTTGCGGGATTTCCTTCTAGTCTAGGATTGGTTTTCCATTCTAATTAGGACTCAATCTAGGGCTATTGTGAGGTCTATATATATATTGCTTTCAACTATTGTAAAGGACGCCGATTTTACCTACCGAGGTGCAGAAACTCTATCCAAATTTATTCTCAATTCTTACTCGTACATAGCCTCAATTTTATACAAGTTTCATTGTTTGGATTCAAGTTTTGGTGCTAAGGTTGATGTGAAGCCTATTAAAGGAAGAGTGTTTTAGCCCCTTTTCCTATACCTTGCTATTCCTTAGTATTTGTGTTTCTTGATCTCTTTATCTCTTACATTTTTATGCATTCAATTATGATGATGATTAAGCTAGTTATGTGTGAGTAGTTCCTTTAAGGATTGGTTTTGTTTGAAACCCTAGTCATGTTAGTTTGTATTTAGAATTTTGGCTCTTGATTGTGATTATTATGCATGTTGAATTGGTTGGATTACTATGCTTCATGAACTCAATTTACTCCTATAAACTTGATCACCTTGTTTGTGAATAATTGTCGATGTAATTGCTTGACGAACCATCATATCATCTTGCAATTTGTAGCATCAAGTTTAAGGGGGGAAATGTTATTTGTAATCTAAACTCATGAAATCTAAAATTGCAAATCACTTTTCTAGGGATAGTGTAGTGTCATTAAATCTTCTTCATATTTTATGCATTCTCACGCAATGTTTTACAGTGGACGTCATGCTTAAAACATGAAAACTAAGATAAGATAATAGGTGTGGGGTGAGCCTTAGCAGGGATCTTGCACAGGAACTCAATTCAGAACATGCATAGTAATTAGGTCAAGGAAATCTAAGGAGAACCATAATTGGTGAAGGTGGATAATAAGCCCTAGTTTATCTTAATCAAACAACCGAGAATCAATCAAGTTTTCATTACGTTATATTTTGTTTTGCATGTTAATTTCGTGAAAACCTTCTTCTTAACCCTTCAATTGTGTTTACTTAATAAACTAAGTTATTTAGTTCCAAACTAAGTGGAATAATGTTGAGACAAGTCCTCGAGGGATCGACCTTTGCAAACCTACTATACTCGTTACATGATTTTGTGCACTTACAAAGTATCACATCAGAGTTTATTGATCATAATTCTTTGTTCGATAAATTCTCTATCATTTAACTCATGTCGTTTAAGCTGTCGGGATGCATAAGATATCACTCGCTATTTTTGCATTAGTAAGCACCCAAGTCCCTGTAGTGATGCATCACTTTAAATCTCAAAGGGCTGATTAGGTTCCAGTAGCACCAGCACTAGTGCAGCGGTAAGCCTCTCCTTCAAAGTCTAGAAGCTCCTATCATAGGCTTTGCTCCAAAAGAAGGGTACTCCCTTTTGAGTTATCTTTGTAAGGGGAAGGGCTATAGCTGAAAAATCTTTCACAAAGTGGTAATAGTAGCCAACCAAACCTAGGAAACTGCATACCTCACTGACATTGTTGGGTTGTTCCCAATTCTGAACTACTTCCACTTTCTTAGGATTCACAAAGATCCACTTTGCTGAAATTATATGACCCAAGAAGCCTATCTGCTCTAACCAGAACTAGCATTTCTCAAATTTGGGAAATTACTTTTCCCATCTCAACCTCTCCAAGACAAATCTCAAGTGTTTAGCATGCTCCCGGAGACCTTTGGATTAGACCATTATGCCATCATAAACACAATGACAAACCAATCCAAATAAGGTCAGAAGAATCTATTCATTAGGCCCATGAAAGCAGCTGGAGCATTGGTTAGCCCAAACGGCATAACTCGGAATTCATAGTGACTGTATTGCGTCCGAACAGTTCAATTTTGGTGGTAAGTTAATTGTAAGTCAATTTTGGAAAATACTTGTACCCCCTTTAGCTGGTCTAACAAGTCATCAATCCGGGACCACACTTAACAGAGTCCAAAGTGGGGTGGAATCCTTTGAGTATGCATAAGGGAAAACTCCGGGTACTGGTGGTTGTAGTCAAGTGAATGTTGTGCAATCCCAAACTGTTAAGGTGTGAAGGTCGGATATTAATAGGGGCCCCCATATCACTGAACGGAGAAACCAAAGTGTTGAGGTTGTGCCTGGGTAGGTGGTGGTGGTTGTGGTAGTGGTGGTGGTGGTGGTGAGAGGGGGGGTTCCCTGGGGGACTGAAATGGGTTGACTGCTGACGAGCTGCTGGTAGAGTATTGAGCTGACTCCGATTACGGGGGAAGCCCCTAAATCGATGACCTTTTTGTCCACAAGTAAAGCACTGATCCAGAGTAAATTATCCTAATCTGCAGGGACCATGGGGTCTTTTGTTACATTTCCGGCAAAAAAAGGCCCCCGAGTTATTCCCTCCTCCATTTCCTTGCACTGGTTGGAAATGAGAAAATATTGTAGAGTCTCCGGAAGAATGGGCGGAGTTAGAGCTGGAACCCCCGCCAAATGATGTCGAAGCTGGGCTTTTCTTGAACTATATTCCTCTCGGGCCTCCAATAAAAGCTTGATTCCTCCCTCATCAGTATGGTTATTGTTGCTGATACTATTGCTGACCACTACCCTTGCCTGAATCTCTATCTCCTTGTGCTCAAAAACCCAAAACACAAGCTCCCTCCATTTCCAGAGCAGTCACAAAAGGTATCTTCATAACGGGTACACCCCAGGCCATCACAAAGGGGTGAATGGTGTCACTTAGTCCTATTAGGAAACGCATCAAAAGTTCCTCGTCATTATCTCAAACTGGTGGGTAGTAGAAGGCAAGTTTTCAAAATCTCATCTCATATTATGTCACATTCATGTCGCCTTGTTTCAAAGATAAAAGTTCTTCCAATAGGCAGTTGACATATTCCCAAAGAACATAATCGTTCTTGAACCTTCACTTGAAAGTTTCCCATGTGATGCCATTTCCTTGGTTTAGCCTGAAGTTCTCTAATTCCCACCAATCTTTTGCCGAATAGCGAAGGAAGTACACCGTGGTAGCAACCCATCTCTCAGGGGAAGATCCATCCCTTCAAGGGTCTCTTGAGTGGTCTTAACCGAAAGCTCAGCTTCCTTGCTGCCTTCATGCCACGAAACTCTTTCACACTATGCGAGTGGGAAACGTCCATAGGTGTACAGTTTAGCATCTGGTTGTTGATGAGATCGAAAAATAGTTGGCCCAATTGAGTTATGCTAACGGTTTCCGCATGACCCACGTTAGGGACATAGTTTTTTCATGCTTGAGGTGGCGGGGACTGCTCTCGAGAACCGCATCGAAGAGGCATGGTTCTGACACAAAATTGTAACATAAGTAGATAATCATGCAATACAATTAAAGCTAATACCACTTCCTAAAACCACGCTCTGATACCAAAATAACACACCCAACTCGAATATTCAAGAAAAGTCTCTGGTTAAGGGATGTTGGCCAGCACGTGGACGTGGTGACTCACATGACGTAGCCAAGGTTGTAAAAATGTCATTGATCTTTTACGAAGGTAATGTGTAAAGATGATAATAAGTTCAAAAGTAAAGTTAACATACAAACTAGAAGTCGAATAGTTAACATGCAGGTTTATCAAATTGAAGTATGGTGCATGATGATCCAAAAAGTTAAACAAATTAAATAAAGATAACACGAGAGCCCTATCCCATACATGAGAAGGATGTGTTAGAACCGAAACTCACACTTTCCTCCTTGAAGATGGTCTCGAGCTTCCTAAGTCCCGAGGGGTGTAAAAAAACCAACGGTGAGTGGACCCAATTTCTAGTTCAGTGAAAAACAAGTAAGCAATCCATATTTACCTCTTGGTTTTAGAAAACAGCTTATGCAAACAAGATCATGCATTGCACATTATACGAAGAATCGAAATAATATGCCTCACCATAAATCATACAATACCACAAATAACTATATGTATATATCATAAATTGTTAATACAACCACTAACTTATGCTTTTGAGCCGCCCAACAGAATTGAGTATCTTGCACGCGTACCTCGACCACATGAAGGATTGGGTGCTATGCACTGCCACCTCGTGCCCCCCTAGAGCTTTGGGACAAGACTGACGCTTTTTAATTAGCATAGCAAGCATCGCTGGTGAACGATCACATGGATGACTGATCTGTGGCCTAGAAACGGGTACTAGATACTAGCGTCTCCTAAGTGGGTTCTAACATACTACCCAATCAATTCCCTAGGGTCTAATATGTAATGCAACATATAACTCGACTATAAACAACTATGCATAACCAAAAAACATCACATATACTCAATGATGAAAATATCGGAAAAATCGCCGATATATGGCCTGATATATCGGATTTTCCGACTGGCGGCATATAAGACTGGAGTGAAGGAAAATCTTCCCCCAAAATCGGTGATTTCGGGGAATATCGGAGAATATCGTCCAGCAAACACCAAAATCAGAAAACGATAGTCCAGAAATTCAAAATCAACTATTTGAAACAATAGTCTAGAAATTCAAAATGAAAATTTTTCACGAATGAACATAATTAGAAATATTCACGGATGAACCGAAATTCAAAATAAGAATAACGTCCAGCAAGCACCAAAATCAGAAAACGGATCAACATTTCCAACAAGCACCAAAATTCAAAGAAGAAATAATGTCATTCACGGATCTACAGAATTTGAGAGGATTAATTGAGTTTCCAGCAATCACTCACTGGCCTTTGCAGTTAGAATTTGACTACTAACCTCAACGATTAATTGAGTCAACTAGCATCAGCAGCCAACTCCCTCCCTCTTCAATTAACACCCTCACAGTGCCGCCCATCTCCCTCTCACAAACGAATTAATTAGCAGCAACATCCAACCAATCAACCTCGACGGCCTCACCCAGTCGACGGAGGAGCAGCACCCAGTGGAAGGAGGAGCAACACCTAGCCGACGGAGGAGCAGCACCCAGCTAACAGTTGTCGTCGAACTCTCTTTCTCATACTCGAAGCGACCGTCCGTTGAAGCACCCAGCCAACCAATCGACGTTGGCCTCTCTTTCTCAGACCCGAAGCGACCGTCTCCAGGTCCTCCTCGACCTTTCCTTCTCTGCCCTTTCTCAGTCTTTGCAGGCAACATGATATCTTCACGGACGGACTCGATGAAAGTTGAAAGTTCTAGACTTCTAGTGTCCTTCAACAATCTTAATTTATTAATATTATTTTTATTATTATTTTATCTATTGTTATTATTACTATTTTATTTTAATATATTTTTAATTGTTTTATTTCAAAAGTTATATTTTTGTTATTAATTATCTTACAAATATTGTTAATTTAGTGTTAATCATCTTAAAAGTATTGTTAACTTGTATTATTAGTCACTATCAAAACTATATTGAATTTAGTATGATATTTTAAAAAAATAGTTCCTCAAATTTTTTATTTTGAAATTAGTATGATATTTTAAAAGTGAAACAACAATAAGGATTGAGTGCACAATTGTTTAAAAAACAACTTGTTTTAAGATAAAGAAAAAAAAATATTGAATGGAAGAATTCGTAGAAAATATGAGATGAGCATACGGTTAATAAAAATTCGTTTTTACGTTCGATTTTCACTAATTAATGTCTAATTTTCTAAATTATTATGTAAATATAAATTCCCCAATTCTTGAAATTATTATGTAAATGTAAACTAAATTATTATGCTTATTGTTATGTTTTTAACTATATTAACATTCAATTATAATAATTAACTTCAATTTATGTTTATGGTTAAATTTTAATATTATTAGTCATCGTCAGAATCATATTAATCATGTTATTCATCATATAATTATTATTTCAAACTCATTTTATCATTTTTATTAGTTGTATATAACCATCATTGGGTACTTAAATTTTTTTCCAAAATTTCATTCTAAATTTTCAACTTTTAGACAGAATTTCTGTCATTTTTTTTACCACAAACGATATCGATATCGATATTTGGACGCGAGATAGCCGTATTTAACTAGCGATATATCCGATAATATTGATATTTCAATCCTTGTATATACTAGAGCATTTAAGCATGTCCAACAAAGTAAGCATCGAAGCATTCTCTACAAATATCCTAAAACGTGAAATCAAGTGTACAATATAAAATAGGTTTAGACAAGGGGGATTCACAAATAGACGGGGATATAATCTCCTGATGTAGCAAGGTCCACGTACAAACTGTTTAGTGAAGGCTTTTTAACGAGTCCATGTGAAATTATAGGATTATAGGTGCCATGAAAAGGCTCCAAGTACCGCCGTGGGGGTTCCCACGCGTTACGTGAGTCCACAACACCAGCCACTCTCCAAGAAATTGGTCTTCACGCGCCTACACCTGCCTGGAAATACTTATACACGTTTGCACATGCGCGGATGCTCTTGCACGCGCACGGAGGCGCTTGCATGCGCGTGGACTCACTCGCATGCGTATGAACTCCTAGCGGGATATTCAGTTGTTTTTTAACAGTAGCGGTCAACTCTTGACTCCATTAGTATTTGACGGAATATGCTAATACCATTAGCATATTCCATCAATACTTGACCGCGTTAGTCAAGTTTTTATGGTGACCTCATTGCCATCGTCACGCTGGAGATGACGACTAAGCCACTACCATCACCACCATACACGACATTCATTTTCTACAGAAAAACCTAAAATCATCAACCAGCATCAACAGTTCAAGGGGATTTAGAATTTGTGGTTTCTGAGAACTGGAAATTACCTGAATAGGTAGACGCGCGACTGGGGGGCTTCGGTTCTCGTTGGTTCGTTCTCGACTCCGATGGAGTTCCACGAAGAACGAGCACCTTCGATCCTGGACAACATATTGATATTAAAATCTCAATAGCCCAAGGAGTTCAATCAATAGGTTCATGAATCTAGTTTCTGGCGACCGTCCAAAGCTCTCAACCTCCTTGAAAGGGACATGCAAGGGTACAAGGGAGTCAGAATCATCGTAAGGAGTTTGAAAATCAAACTCTCGAAGGACGAGCTTGCTTATGGTGAGCGTTGGCAGATTTTTGGAGACCCTATACAACTTCGGCCATCGCACGCTCCACCATGTCCACTGTCGGAAAACCACATTCAATGTGTTCATTAGATAGCCCTCGCCGAGATTCAGCTACTGGATTGCGTCCTCAGGCCAGGGATCACCCGAAGCTTCTAAAATTCACGGTGAGGAATGTGTAATGGTGCTTCGTCGTCCATTGCGAAAGGTGGCTGTCTCCTGGTTTCCTTTCTTCACAGTTGGGCTCATAGTGCCAACAGACTCGCTGGAGCTCTCTGAAGTTGTTACATGCCTCACTGTGCTTTGAAGGGTAAATGGGTGCAATGGTCGAGCTCGTGGGAAACTAGGAAGTCTGGGGGGAACGGTCATCGTCGTCGAGTGGTGCTAAAAAAATGGTTGTTCATCGAGGTGGGCTCCACTGGTCTGGTGTTCATGTAAGGGCCGTGCAGAGTGGGACTCAGGGTGTGTTTCTTTAAGGCGAACACTGCAATGGTCATCTCTCCTTCCCTCGTCATAGATCAGGGTGTTTGTATATAGAGAAGCACCCACCATTTTGTATGATGGACACCTGCCCTCATGGTATTGCTGAGAGCCCAAAAACAATTGGTCCCAGCAGTGGCCCAATAGACAACTTAGAAGTGCAGTAAGGATTTTGATTAAATCTTTTTTCACCCACGTGATTTTGAAGGGTAAAATGTGTAAGGTAAGTAAAAATTAGCGTAATATCAGAACGAGTTGTAAGAAATAAATCAAAGTCCATGAACCAAGAGATGACGAGAAGAATTAATGAAATCTCATCAAGCAATGAAAGTGATTAATCAATATATTTTCAGCTGTTTTCATGTAGTGGTTATTAGGAGCACAAAGTTTCAAAGAAGTGGGTTTAGTTATCTAACAATTCGATAAACAAGATGAAAGTGATTAATCTCTACTTGGTTTAGTTATCTAATTATTACTACTGTTACAATGAATCCTGAATCTAATTATTTCTAAATCCACGGAAGAATCGATGTCAAAGGAAAAATTGAATACGATCATGAAATCTAGTCAACAAATATGACAGATAAAGTCAACAAATATGATAGATAAAGTCAACACACATC
This sequence comes from Prinsepia uniflora, assembly GCA_032719365.1. Classification (NCBI taxonomy): domain Eukaryota; kingdom Viridiplantae; phylum Streptophyta; class Magnoliopsida; order Rosales; family Rosaceae; genus Prinsepia; species Prinsepia uniflora. Next base: position 31,974,286 of record CM064861.1, on the reverse strand, counting down.
CAAAACTATATTGGAGACTGATTCCACAATATCGGATGAAAAATATTGTCAATATGTAGTTCCATTATACAAAAAAAAAAATTGATGATCATCTTCATTTTCAATGTATGAACAGCAATAACAAATGGAATGAACAAGGGAATAAGAAAACAAGTGAATAAGAAGATAAATGATCGATCTGCGATTCAAATTCAACTATGAACATCACTATAATCATTTTCTAAATTGATGAGTTCATAATCTTTAGATTTTGCAATTGAAATGTAAAATCTATCACCGACTAGGGTCGAGGGAAATCCATTTAATTTCATGTATGAAGAATGTGAGCCAACTTTCCACGTAAATTTCTAGAAAATCAGCAGCGAAAAAAATCTATCAATATGTAGTTCCATTATGCAAATAAATGATGATCATCCTCATTTTCAATGTAAAAACACGAATCAGAAATGGAATGAACAAAAGGAATAAGAAAATAATCACAATATAGCCACCATGAGCATCAGCTGTCTGGGAACACTCCTAGCTTTGGCTACCTAGAACAATCACAATACAACCACCATGAGCTATAGTCATCTAGGAAAACACCCTTAGTTTCGGCTACCTAAGAACTCGTCACAGAATCAGTGGACATAATTCATGGATTAATTCAAACAAGCCTCATAACCAAGTACAACCAATCCTTAAACTCTAGTACCAGTCACCATGAACAACAACACTACATGTAGCCAACCTCTAAGACAATAGAAGAGTTGGTTCGAGGGAAGGGACTCGGGCTTGTAGTAAGTTTAGACAACGGTTTGATCCCTCAATTATTTTGCGAATTCCTAATTAACACCATTTTGCCAATAAATGCAAGCTTGATCAACTAATAGATCCCTCAACTACTTTGCTAGTTCCTAATTAACTCCCTTTTGTTTGGTAAAACCAGGGGAGAAAACATAATGTTCATGCGATAGTGGGGGCAGCATAAATTACATACAAGTTTATTGACTTTTCTTGTTGGCATGGTTTCAATGAGAGATGCTCCAGTCCAATTAAAGAAAGCAAAAAGATGCAAAGAAGGTTGTAAAATTTAAGGCACATGACAAACAATGCCTTGGTGCCCACAAGTAAGTTACAGGAATAGGACACTCTCTTCTTCTAGAGTGTACCTGGGTTTCTTTAGGGCCAAGTCTTATAAGTAGACTTGTCCCAAGATTCAAAATCTTTTGTTTTCGGAGTGAAAGCCGGGGATGATTATCTGTACTTCCCGGCCACTATCACCAATAACTCAGTACTTTGAGACTACTTTGAGGAATTTCTTGCATTCCCTCATCAAATAACCACAGTTCAGCAACAAAGATGCTACAAAAATCCAGCTAATCCCATTTCATTCAATTTTTCAGATAACCCTGCTCTTCGATACCCATCAGCCAACAAATCATGTGTTGATTTTGTAAATTCATAACCACCCTTAATGCGTTCCAAAAACAAGCCCAACCTATCATGAGCCGAGCACCTGAAGTACAAACAGATTACCTTTTCAACATCAACTGGACGTTTAAACGAAAACCCTTGTTTGAACATCCTCCCCACAGATTACTCTACATCATTCAATCTACCCAATATGGCATGCAATCTTATGATCCCACAATGAACCTGCAATAAAACTTCAAAATCTTGATTTGCCTCCATTAAAGCTACTAGCAGCTCCTCCAATATCTCCACCATCTTAAGTTCAATATACAACCCCACAATCAACTCAGCTATCTTCTCATTGATCTTCCAATTGCCATCCAAAACCGTCTTCAAGAACTCTTTTACTTGATCGAAGCTTCTCCTCCTGCAAAGGCCTTCCAGTATAGTTTCCAAAATGGGCAAGTTGGGCCTGACTCCTGATAACACCATGTCTTCATAGAACCAATCAGCCAACTCGAAATTATTTGATCTGAAGCAACTCGAAATCAGAGACTCATAGGTTTGACAACCAGTTTTGAACCCGGCAGCCTTCTTGGCTGAGTATCAAGCTTGCATAGAATCAGCTTTTCCCATCTTTGAGAATGAAGCAAGCAAAGTGTCAGAATCGGATTTAAACCCGTATGAGCTCCCCATTATCTCAGATAGGCCCAAAGCTGTCAACCCATTACCAGAATAGAAGCAAGCATAAATAAGAGAACTGAAAATATCAGACGTGGGTTTGATTCCATTAGCCTCCATAGAAGTAAATACTTGCATTGCAAGTGAGATAACCAGTTTTGAACCCGGCAGCCTTCTTGGCCGAGTATCAAGCTTGCACAGAATCAGCTTTTCCCATCTTTGAGAATGAAGCAAGCATAAGTGTCAGAATCGGATTTAAACCCACCTGAGCTCCCCATTATCTCAAATAGGCCCAAAGCTGTCAACCTATTACCAGAATTGAAGCAAGCATAAATAAGAGAATTGAAAATATCAGAAGTGGGTTTGATTCCATTAGCCTCCATAGAAGTAAATACTTGCATTGCAAGTGAGAGAACCAGTTTTGAACCCGGCAGCCGTCTTGGCTGAGTATCAAGCTTGCACAGAATCAGCTTTTCCCATCTTTGAGAATGAAGCAAGCATGAGTGTCAGAATCGGATTTAAACCTGTCTGAGCTCCCCATTATCTCAAGTAGGCCCAAAGCTGTCAACCCATTACCAGAATTGAAGCAAGCATAAATAGGAGAATTGAAAATATCAGAAGTGGGTTTGATTCCATTAGCCTCCATAGAAGTAAATGCTTGCATGGCAAGTGAGAGATTCTTAATTTTTCCACACAGGCCTATCAGTTCAGAGTACCGCTCACAGTCTTTCTCATTCTCCTCAAGCAATTTCTCCAATTTCCACTCCAAAACCTGACTAATCAAACAATGTGCATAACCATATCTCAAATATGAGAAAGACCGTCTGAGCTCATAAGTGTCAGATCAGATTTAAACCTGCCTGAGCTCCCCATTATCTCAAATAGGCCCGAAGCTGTCAACCCATTACCAGAATTGAAGCAAGCATATATAAGAGAATTGAAAATACCAGAAGTGGGTCTGATTCCACTAGCCTCCAAAGAAGTAAATACTTGTATTTGCAAGTGAGAGATTCTTAATTTTTCCACACAGATTTATCAGTTCAGAGTACCGGTCACGGTCTTTCTCATTCTCCTCAAGCAATTTCTCCAATTTCCACTCCAAAACCTGACTAATCAAACAATGTGCATAACCATATAAGCAGACGTTGGTTCGAATCTTTCAAACAAGAAGGAAGGAAAAATGATGCAATTAGACTAATCAAACCTTAATATTTTAACTGTGTGGGCATTACATATTAGCGCAGTTGAATTTAACCCTCAATTTTCTTTCTTACGGGCAAGATAAACCATTTCATTTCTATTATTTTCTCAACATCCAAACAGAACTTTATAGAATCTAACTTTGAGCTACAACTAAGTATTTAAGGACAGATTACATTACCAAGCGAGACTTCTTGGGAGATGAAGAAGATGCGAGAGAAGGAAGGATTGATTCCCAGGAAAAATCAGAGATTTGGAGGGCCGAGAATTCCTCCGAACCAAGTAGGCTTTTGATGCGTGACTCGGGTTCCTCAGCCTACCTCGGAAGAAGTAAGCGGTCTTGGGTACTTAACCAGCTCTGCGAGCAACTATGAATTGCCGAAGCCTTGGGTTGTAAAACCCTTCTCGCAGCTGATAAAATTCTACAGGCTAACGCCGCGGTGCTCTGTTCCTAATTTCCTACTCTACTCGATAAGAAAGAATGGACACATTTCGGATAACAGCAGGCAGACCCAGGCCCAGTCCTAGGCCCAGGCCCAGGCCCAAGCCCAAGAGCTTTTGCTTGTAAGATTCGGTGCGTTCTAGCCCAACTCCAGACATGGTGACTTGTTTTGTTTTGCATCAAATTTCAGCATTGTACTTAAATTTTAGGATAAACTACCTAAAGTATCCAAATTATAGGTGCAATTTCAAAAAGTACCATAACTATAAAAAGTATCAATTATGTACTCAAACTATCAAAACATAACATTTAGGTACCCACCATTAGTAATCTGTTTAAAAAATCTATTAAATGTCCAAGTGACATTTATGGGATACTTTTTCATGCTGAGTTGGACACCATGTGGATAAAAAAATTATTAAGTATTAAACTATATGAAAAATAATTAATAATTTAATTATATTTAAAATAAATAAATAAAAAATAAAAAATTCAGAATCAAATCCATCGTCCTCTCCAACTCCATCGAACAACTCAATTTTCCATGGCTTCAAAACTTAGAACCAAAACCCAGATCTATCATTGATTTCATCATCAATTTCATCTTGATGTGCTTTTCATCATCGATTTCATCTTTCTGGCCATCCATTTTCCTGTAAATGGTAAGAAATCCAAAACGCTTCCTGGCTTCCTCAATGAGGTCATAAATAGCCACTTGTGTTCCTTTGCGTGCTCATTTCTAATCAAACACAGAAACCCAAATCAATCCATCAATTTGGAGGAGTAAGACAGTGATGCGAAGAAAAAATGAAGATTTGAAGTGAATCAATCAAATCAAATCGATTGGCTCCAACATAGAGTATCAATCGAATCGGTCGCATCACGAGGAGGACCCAGAGATTGAGGGTATTGAAAGAATTAGCAGTTGTTTGGTGTGGAACCCAAAATCACCGGAAGAATGTAGAACTATCTCGTGGCCCATAATTCTCCAAATGACCAAATTGCCCCTGGCAATAATACTTAAAGTCCAAGCACCGAACATGGCTCAAGCCCAGAATGCTTACATAGCCCAAATATTGGGCCCAAACCGGGATGATACGTGGAAGCCTCTCACCCTCGATCTGCATAACACGTGTTAGCACACAAATCAATGAGTATTTGTTCCACATCGGAACTATGGAAATTGAGCATCCCACTCACCCATATATAAAGGGAACACATTTCTCAATAAAGGTAATTCTGTTCAACGCTACTTAAGCTCTTGAGATTTCTCTTTCGAAGCTGACTTAAGCATTGGAGCGTTCTTGGTCGAACACCCCCCGGGTCTCGATCATTGAACGAACGATAGCTTACTGTTTTGCTTGTTTACAGGGATCCTTGAGTCTTTTGAGTTTAAAGGACGAATTCAGCTTCAACAATTGGTGCTTTCATTGAGAGCTTGAAGATATTCAAGAAGAAGCTCTCACGATTGTTCATCGTTCATCCTACTTCGATCATCGTTCTTAACGTTGATTCGAAGATCTTGAACATGTTCATCGTTCGACAAATTTCCATTCAAGATTCGTTGATCAAGCATGGCTAGAGTTCGACGATCTGTTCGTTCAGCTGGAGAAGGTGTTTTTGCCTCAACTGCTCAGACGAGGAATGAGGCTTGCATAGAGACACCGGAGGAGCGTCCAATTCGACCCAGGCGGGTGTCCATAGAAGCACCCATGGAGACGCTAGGAGGGAAGTCAACCTTCAGCTTCGGTGCATTCTCCCCACCAGCTAACCAAGTGCCCGCGCTAGGGAAAAGAACTTCGGCTTTGCAATAGGCAGGCAGGCAGTTGATGGGAAGTGCATCACGACGTGATCAGCCCACAACAAATATGGACCTAAGGGACTTTCTGGATGGGCGACACGACGTCTCAGGGAGAAGTCACCACCAACCTCCCCAGGACAACTTGGCGCAGCAAGTAGAAAGGTTGATGTAACAACCCGTACCTTCGGGAAGGGTAAAAATGTAATTTTATAAGATTTTTGTATATAAAGGACGATTTTGCCATTGTGAATAGTAGGTTAAAAGTTGAGTTTTTGAATTACCAATTGGATGACTGTTGACCCTTGACCGTGACGTAGTATAGGACGTCACGAGTCCGTAGACAGGTGGCAGGTTCGATTCGGACAATCGGAGGAAAAGTTATGACGTTCGGAAGATTGGGGGCGTTACCGTAATTTTGAGTAAATGAGGAAAAATGTTGACTTTTTGGAGGACTTGTGATTTTCACGTAGACCGAGGACCGTTAGATAGGTCTCGACATCCTGAGTACAATGACAGGCGGCACGCTGTCATCGGACGTCGGATGAAATATTTACGGGTCTGGAAAGTGTGAGGGTAAAATGGTAATTTGTGCATAAGGGGTATTTTGGTCATTTTCTTTCAGCCCAATCAGATAAGGGCAAGTGGCAGAGATTTTTTGTGCTGACCTATGGATGGTGGACACGTGGGGGACACTAGATGGTTCCAGGGATTACTCAAGTGTGCACGGCCACACGTTGTTCAAAAATTGAACCGTGCAATCCTTTGAATGCAGAGAAACAGAGGGTGAGAAATTGAGAGGGATTGATCGATTCTGTGCAAGGGGGAGTGAGGAGTGATTGGTAAGAGTGACAGAGAGGAGTGTTTGTACTGGTGATCGTGTTTTGGTGGAGGAATCGTGCACGACGGCACGGTGGTGGTGCGGCGAAGTTCTGGGAAAACAGGGAGACCGTGAGAGTTTGGTGGTGGCTACGCCGTGTGGTGACTCAAACCACGACCGTGGGAAGTTCAGGAGGCTGCAGGGAGTCCAACGAACACCGTGGCACGCGGCGGTGCGTACGGCGGAGACGGAATCAAAGGGTAAGTTTTCTTCCTCTGTTTTTCCCGTCAATTTCATTTTGAAAGTCGTGAAGATAGGATGCGAATCGAGGGGATTGGTGAGTACAGTGATGTTTAGGGATGTCCTAGGAGTGGGTTGTGACGGTCGCCGTGACGGGGGAATACACGGCGGAGTTCAAGCGACGGCGAGTACTCTGTACTCTGTTTTGGTCGTGAGTTCAAACGGGAAGTCGTGGACTTCTGGGGTGAATCGAAGGTTTCTATGAGTTGGGAGTGACTCAGTGAGGTCCTAGGGAGAGGTTGGAATCGCCACCGTGAAGGGGAAGCACTGGACGGCCGGGAAGGAAAACAGGGGTCGTCTGTGTTTTCTTTCGAGCTTCAGTCGTGAAGCTGAGGGATGAGTCGAACCAGGAGAGTGAGGGGGATGAATTCCTGGTGCCTGGACGAAGCTATAGGAAAAGAGAGGAGATGAAATGGTGGCCGGACGGCGGAGAAGGGATCTCGCCGGTCTGGGTTGCAGCCCTGGTGTGAACCGGGTTCGATCGAGGAAGACGGTGGTACTGTAGCAGGCGCGTGAGGCCCACGCGCAGCCACTTTGGGCGGCGCGTGGAGGCGCTTGGGGAGGAATCCGGCCAAGTGTTCAACATGGTTTCAGTTCTAAATGTTCTAAGGAATCTAATGGTATAATTTTTGAGTTGATCGGATAAAGTTACGGGATGGTTCGGGAATCCGGACGGTTTAGGGTTTATGAATAAAATATTATTTAATTTCTGAAAAAATTGGGGAAATTAGGGTTAGTATCCTTGATGTGTTTGTGACCCTATTTGGTGTCTATTGACAGGACGGGAGGCACCCCAGACGGTCGAGGAGCGCACGGAGCGCGATTGACTCGTTCTTATTTGTGAGTGGACTTTTTCTTTTTTTCGAGCATGCCTAACTGTTTTTGTGGATATTTTATGATATTAATGTGTTTTTATGCTTCTTAATGATGCTTATATATGGTTGATGTGTTTGCACGTTTTTCGAGACATTTCCGGGATTTGCACGTTTTTCGAGAAAAAGCTGGTTTTCGAATTTTGATACCATATTTGGGGATTTCAAGCTATAACTATTTCTGATGCTGATAAATGGATTGTGAAACATAATTTGTGATTAAATGTGGGTTTTGGATTAAAAAGTAGATTTCTGGATTTGGGTTCGGAATGTCGGTTCTGAATGCCGGAAGGGCTTCGAACCGGGGATTTCGAATTCGAGTTTGGTTATGGAATTGGAAATAGTTGTATATTGGATTTGGATTGGATTTGCTGGATCTGGACATGGGTTTAAAGACCCGGATACTGCTTTGACGGGGGACGGGCCCGGATTGAGTTTAAAGACTCGGGAGTTTAAAGACTCGGATATTTATGATATTACCCCCATAGGCCTATTGAGTTTAAAGACTCGGGAGTTTAAAGACTCGGATTACATTTAAGGCCTGGTTGAGTTTAAAGACTCGGATAGACCCAGCAGATTTGATCGGAAAATGATATTTTATAGTGTATCTGTTTCTTATGGTATTTTATAGTGTTTCTGTTTCTTATGATGTTTCATATTATGATTTGTTTAGTACTTCGTTGGGCATGCCTGTTTTCAAAACGGAGGGAACAAAAATTCTTACTTTTCCTTAACCTTGAATTAGTGATAAACTGATTTTAAAACTTTTGGTTATTCTAGTCCACTCACACTTTTGGTTTTAAATTTTCCCTCCAGGTCGTGGTGATAGCGTTGGGGTGAACGTTGAGGCAGATATTGAGGCATAGAGCTTACGACGTTCTTCCGTTGCAGGACTAGCATTGTAGGATTTTTGTGCCCATTTTGTAGAACTATGCTCTGACTGACTGTTGTATATATTTACTCCTTTGTCTGATAGTTATGCTTATAGTAGTAGTGAGGTTTTTTGGTACTATAGGTGTGATTGTCAGACGGGAGAAGGGTTCGTCCCGGGTATCGTGGCGATATTTGGGACGGGTCCTGATAGTTGAGCAGCCAAGTCCAACTTCAGTTAGAGCTCTTACAGCGACTCCTGGCAGAAAGACCAGTCCAAGAGCCAGACAGACATTCCACGTCACGAGGAGGACAAGAGAGTGCTCCAAGGAGACCTAGGAAAGAACCGGTCCACTGCCGAACAATGTCACGAGACACTTCGCTAAGCGACTCCGGTGAAGAAAGTCATGCTCGTCGAGCAAAGAGCCCACAGTGCCTAAGGCCATCAGCACATGAGCGGCTAGGAAGTAGGATTGGGGAAACTTCACGGGTGGAGCGCTCACAGCGCTCACATAAAAGTAGGGGGCAACCTCAGGCACAACACAAAGACCCAAGACGATCTGCCCATGGTAGTGAGAGGGAAGATGAGGCCTACTCCCCAGCACGATCCCAGAGATCAAGGAGAGAAGCTCAAGGAGGTTCTCGACGATTAGCACGAAATGACTCACCGCCTCAGCAAGGTGCGTTGCGGGCTAATGATGTTCAAAGAATGTTGGACAGGCACCTTCGTGCTCAACGAGATGGCGGTCTAGAGGACGATCTACGTCTCCAGATACAGCTCTCAACGCCTTTTGTAAGGGAAATTGAGGAGGAGTCATTCCCCCAAAGGTTTGCAACGCCAAACTTCACTCCATTCAAAGGAGCCTTCGACCCGGTAAAGCACATGGATTATTACCGGGGAGTCATGGTCCCCCACAGGCATAACAATGAGCTCATGTGAAAAGTTTTTCAAGCTTCTCTTCAAGGCCAAGCCATGACTTGGTTCAATCATCTCCCCATGAGGTCTATTGCATCCTTTGAAGAGTTGGCTCTAGCATTTGTGAAGGAGTACGCACAACTTCGGACAATCGAAGTGAAGGATGACTATCTTTTCTCTGTCCGAAAGAGAGCAAAAGAGACTCTACGACAATACATACGAAGATTTTGCGAGGAGAAGTCTCGAATTGTTGGATGCAGTGACCTTGTTGCAGCAATGACATTTAAACAAGGACTCCCTCGGGACAGCCAGCTCTACGGAGACATTGTCATGTGCAATGCACGAAGTCTCACCAAGATGCTCACTCTAGCTGAGCGACATGCATGCTGGGAGGATGAAAAAGGTGCTACACATGCGCTAGATCATGCCGAGACAAGCGAGAAAGCCTCTGCATCGACACCACAACGCAAAGAGGACGTTAGTGGCAAATTTTCACATGGGGGGTTCAACAAGCGTAAGGCAAACCAAACTCCTAAAGACTCAACCATCGAGAAGCCTAAAGTGCAGTTCTCAATACCAGTCCACCAGATTCATAATGAGATCAAGGACAAGACTTGGTTCAAAAAACCAGGACCCGTTAAGGGCGATCAGGAGAAAACTGATAAAACAAAATGGTGCGCCTATCATGAATGTTATGGGCACAATATTAGCACATGTATATCTTTCGAAAGATATCTCCAAAATCTCATGAATGAGGGACATTGCACAGACTACATCAAGAAGAAGACTGCAGATCACATGAAGAACAAAGAGCCTAAGGAGTCAGCATCAAAAGTGATCCGCATCAACTAGCTGCATGTCAAAGTTAGAGAGACATAGAAGTCTATGAAGTTTTCAATTTTTCTTTTCAATTTTCCTTTTAAATTCAAGTATCGTGCATTTGAATTATCAATAAGATTGAAAAGTTATTTTGAACTCATACCAACAAGTTTGAACAATTCTCAAAACTTATGCCCTCGAGCATCAAAGCCTTCGTCATCGAAGCATCCAAAGCCTTCGCCCTGCGAAGCATCTAAGCCTTCGCCCTGCGAAGCACCTAAGCCTTTGCCCTGCAAAGCACCTAAGCCTTCGCCCTGCGAAGCACCCAAGCCTTCGCCCTGCGAAGTACCCAAGCCTTCGCCATGCGAAGCATACAAGTCTTCGTTTTTCGAAGCACTCACAGCCTTCCTCCGGGAAGCATCCAAAGCCTTCTTCCGAGAAGCACTCAAGCCTTCCTCCAGGAAGCATCCAAGCCTTCCTCCAGGAAGCATCTAAGCCTTCGCCCTGCGAAGCACCTAAGCCTTCGCCCTACGAAGCACCTAAGCCTTCGCCCTGCAAAGCACCCAAGCCTTCGCCCTGCAAAGTACCCAAGCCTTCGCCATGCAAAGCATACAAGTCTTCGCTTTGCGCAGCACTCACAGCCTTCCTCCGGGAAGCATCCAAAACCTTCTTCCGAGAAGAACTCAAGCCTTCCTCCAGGAAGCATCTAAAGCCTTCTTCCGAGAAGCACTCAAGCCTTCCTCCGGGAAGCATCCAAAGCCTTCTTCCGAGAAGCACTCAAGCTTTCCTCCGGGAAGCACTTGAAGCCTTCTTCCAAGAAGCACACAAAGCCTTCCACCAGGAAGCACTTGAAGCCTACCACCAGGAAGCGCTTAAAGCCTTCCACCAGGAAGCACACAAAGCCTTCCACTAGGAAGTACACAAAGCCTTCCATTAGGAAGCGCCCCAAGCCTTCCTCTTGGAAGCACCCTAAGCCTTCCTCTTGGAAGCACCCTAAGTCTTCCTCATGGAAGCACTTCAAGCCTTCACTTAAGAAGCACAAGCCCTTCCTTGAAGGCAACACCAATGCAAATGCTAACAAAGTTAGTTAAACCCCAACGTTGAACGCCCATGGCTACAACGGGGGGCATTTTATGAACAAATAAGTTTGGGATACATCAAATAGTTGGAAGAATTTGACAAAGAGCCGGGAGAACAAAATTCTTCATAAATATTGTTTTCATTTATTCATTTGAAGAATGGTTGGCAAATCACATCTCGATTTCTCAAACTAGTTATTCAATACAAAAATGAAAATGCAATAGTCAACATACACATGTAAAGAAACTATGGATGCAAGTCTTCACAGCCCATGGTTCTTCGAAACTCTGCCAACTCTTCTGCGGAAAATAGGGAAATGTCATCAAAAAGTGACTCGTCGGTTTCAGGAACATCTACTTTCTTAGCCTCGTCCTCAGGCTCAGGTTCAACCTCGGGCTCCACTTCTAGTTCAAGCTCTTTTTCTTTGGTAGTGATCCCGCTCCAGCTCTTCGTACCCAACTTTTACACTTCACTTTCCTTGAAGTACAAAGTTGTGGGGGCATGTGGTGGTAACGAGCAATCAGCTTTCAGATTTTCTATTTCAGCTTCTAAAAGTTTGACTAACTCATACAAATGCCCACGCAGCAAAACAGACTCGTTAAGGGCAATGTCGCGTTCACTCTGCACCAACAACTTTTCTGCATGGCTTGTCTCCAGCTCGAGCATTTTGTTCTCTAATGAACGAATTTTACCCACCAAGGCATTGTTGTTTCGTCTAGAATGGTCGCGACCCTCTCGAAGGCGGATGCACTCTGATTTCTTTCGTTTATTCTCCTCTTCCAGCCCGCTTGTCCACGAAGTATGTCAACCAGCTTGTGGGCCCTCGCCTTTAGGATCTTGAGGTCTCTAGCAACTTTATCATACGCAGCCTTTGGCACAAACTTCGCCATTTCTACAATCTCAGGGGCAACCTCTATATCCACAACCCTAGAAGTTGGTTGTGCTCTTTCCACTAGACGTTCTGAACCATCATCCCGAAGAGCTTCAATCATTTCAGGTGAAGTAGAGACAACCTTCAGCTTCTTGGAAGGATCCGCCGCTTGCTCTGAAGGACAACCTGAGGCTCTATATTTTCTGGATGATCCAGCTGGACTAGCTTGACAAGGTGTGGAGTCCGGGACATCTTGTGAATGAATTTCAGGACCTGATTTCCTTTTTGGGGGTGCATCAAGTCCTTCTCTATGGTTCTACTTCTGGATGACAGCCCTCTTCAGACGTAGCGGAGCACTTAACCACTCCTTGACTATGCTAGCAGGAGGTCTTCCGTCATCAGCATCTTTGGATGGGCAAAGCAGCCAGCTTATCTTGCGAAACTCGGAAGGAACCTTCAGGGCTCTGTCAATCTTCGTAAGCACAAGATGGCTCTCGAAATCTAAGTACAGTTCATTACGAGTAAGGAAGTGGGATGCAACCCTCACATTTCCACTGCAATTACGATCCCCTGTGTCACCCACCTCAAAGCAGCTCTGCCTGTATGCCCCGTCGGTGAATACAGTGTTCACGAACAACTCAACTTTGGGGACGACCTGCGTGAGACTTCCACCGGAGAGCCCATCGTGCGCTATGGTGTAACAGTACCAGAATTCCTCGTCAGTAAGCTCCAGTTTGAAAAACTGGTTCAGCTTCTCAAAACACATGACGTGTCTGTAAGAGTCAACATCCAGCTGAGCAGGCGAGCAACCCATCTGACTAAGAATCCTGGAGAAAAATTTCGAAAACGGAAATTTGAATCCCCAGCTGACGATCAAAGGGTGGAATTTGGTCCATCTGTTGGACTTCAGATTTCTTCCTCTGCTATTCTTGGGAGCTTTCTAGGAGGAACATCTGTCATAAAACTCTTCAAGTACTCCTTCTAGAAACACATGTTTGTAGCGGATCTTCCACGCCTGGAAATCTTCGGGTCCTTCAAAGTCCTTGTCCTTCCCTCGGAATGGAATCTGACTACGCGAGCCACCCTGCTCCCACAATGCAAGCCTACTGGGTCTCACCACGCCTTGACGCATATTGAAATGACCGTCTCTGAAAATAGAGCTTAACACCACTTAAATTTCTACAATTGGACTCATACAGCTCTCCGAATGTGCAAAAATGTAAAGCTCAACAATTAAAGAAATATTCAAAAGTCCCTCGAACAAGCGTGAAGCTTACTGCGACATCAGAGACTCTCAGATAGAGGTACAATGAAATTGAACATCAAGCAGAGTCCTACTCCTATATATAATTTATCGGGACCACAATACAAATTACATCCCTTAGGATTCCCTGAATTCCTAAACGATGTGGGGGTATTTGTGGAACCCAAAATCACCGGAAGAATGTAGAACTATCTCGTGGCCCATAATTCTACAAATGACCAAATTGCCCCTGGCAATAATACTTAAAGTCCAAGCACCGAACATGGCTCAAGCCCACAATGCTTACATAGCCCAAATATTGGGCCCAAACCGGGATGATACGTGGAAGCCTCTTACCCTCGATCTGCATAACACGTGTTAGCACACAAATCAATGAGTATTTGTTCCACATCGGAACTATGGAAATTGAGCATCCCACTCACCCATATATAAAGGGAACACATTTCTCAATAAAGGTAATTCTGTTCAACGCTACTTAAGCTCTTGAGATTTCTCTTTCGAAGCTGACTTAAGCATTGGAGCGTTCTTGGTCGAACACCCCCCGGGTCTCGATCATTGAACGAACGATAGCTTACTGTTTTGCTTGTTTGCAGGGATCCTTGAGTCTTTTGAGTTTAAAGGACGAATTCAGCTTCAACATTTGGTTAGAAGCAAGGATTGAAATATCGATATCGACGGATATATCACTAATCAAATTTACGGATATCTCGGCCCAAATATCGATATCGTTTACAGTCAACAAAAATGACGGAAATTCGATCTAAAAGTTGGAAATTTTGAATGAAACTTCGGAAAAAATTTAAGTACCCAATGATGGTTATATAGGACTAATAAAAATTATAAAATGACTTTGATATAATAAATATATGATGAATAATATAATACAATAGGGTTCTGCCGATGACTAGTAATATAAAAATATAAACATAAACATAAATTGAAGTGAATTATTATAATTGAATGTTAATATAATTAAAAACATAACAATAAGCATAAAAAATTTTGAATGGAAGAAAAATTATAAAATTAGTAAATATATTTAAAATTAAAAAAAGGATAAAAAAAAATAGAGTCAATCTTTGTTCAAAAATTGAAAATGATTGATATATTTAAAATTGGAAAGGATTGATATATTTAAAATTGGAAAAAATGATAAATATAGTTCAAAATAAGGAAAAAATGATAAATATAGTTCAAAATAAGAAATAAATTAAAACTATAGTTCAAAATAAGGCATAAATAAAAATATAGTTCAAATTAATAAAGAATAAATTATTTAAAATTGGAAAGGATTGATATATTTAAAATTGGAAAAAATAATAAATATAGTTCAAAATAAGGAAAAAATGATAAATATAGTTCAAAATAATAAATAAATGGAAAATATAGTTCAAATTAATAAAGAAAAAATGAAAAAAATTGGAAAGGATTGATATATTTAAAATTGGAAAAAAATAATAAATATAGTTCAAAATAAGGAAAATTGATAAATATAGTTCAAAATAATAAATAATTGGAAAATATAGTTCAAATTAATAATGAATAAATGAAAAAAATAAAAATAATAAAACAAACAAATGCATGCAAGGGAGATTGAACCATGGAGGAGGCTGCAAGATTGCTTTTAATGAAAAGCAGCCACACCAACTCAACTAACAAGCCAAGTTGCAAATTTAAGAAAGCAACTAATATATAAAGTATACGTATGGGCTTAAAAACAGTCTTCTTCCTCCTCGCGCGGGTCTGCAATTCGGGTTTTTTGACCCGCGCAGCATGACCCGACTGTAACTCTATCGTTTTACGTCCGATTTTCATGAAATTTATTCCTATCTCGATCGTTTTAATGAAATAAAGAGATCGATGGGCTTAAAACAAAGAAAAATGTCGATATTTCGCTCAATTTCTTTCCCCCCCCCTCTTACCTGCCGCCGGCCAAAATTTCCGACATATCGACCGATATATCGGCGATATTGTCGATATTTTCATCATTGGTTAGAAGAAAAATGAAGATTCGAAGTGAAAACACCAACCTAGAGGAGTAATACAGTGATGCGATGGGTTTGGATTCAACGCGAGCCGCAACCACTCCTAGTGTTCCATTGGAGTTTCTCTCACTCTCTTCCTCTACAACTTCGTATCAACATCTCAAACCCAAAATCTGGATCAGATCTGACCTTGATCTGATTCCACAATGTCCTACTTAGGCCCCCTCTCTAACTTGCCAATGGATCCGATATCTTACTCCAAACCTACGAGTGGTTTCCGCCAGCACGAGCTCTTGTCGTCGTCTCCTTTTTTCGCCAAACTCGCCTGGCCTTCTCTGCCGCTAAACAACAACAGCTCCACACCTCCAAAGATCAATACCACAACAACCACTCCAACTCCTCCGACGCTATTACTGACTCCATCGCCTCCCTGGGTGATGACCTTCTCGCAGCGTCAAGTAGCCAGCTCATCGTCGCCCTCTCGTTGCCTTGCTCTACTCTTTGCTTGTGTGGGCAATTTTTTCCTTTTGTATTTTGTGTGTGTGTTTCTTTGTCACTTTTCCTCGCGATCTCATTTTCCTAATAATTCTGTATATCCGAGTTTGGCATGGCAATGCGAGTTTTGGATTTCTAGGTTTGGAGTTTTGGATTTCTTTCCATTTGCATTGTTGGCTTATCATACCTCATGTCTAAGAGAGTTTGGAGGTATGAAAGGGTGGAATTGCAGATGGATTGGGTTTGGGGATCTAAGGAGCTTTCGAAGTAGCAGAGTTCTTCGAGCTCTGCTACTATTCGGGTTATCATTGTCTCCATGGCTTGGGTTGGGTTTTGAAGTTGATTGAGGGAGTAAATTGATCCCAAAAAGATGAAATCGATGATGAAAAGCAAAAAAAGATGAAATCGATGATGAAAAGCACAACAAGATGAAATTAATGATGAAATCAATGATACATCTAGGTTTGGAGCAGGGTTTCGGGTCTGGGTTTTTTTTATCTAGGTTTTGAAACCATGGGAAATTAAGCAGTTCAGTGGAGTTGGAGAGGACGGAGAAGACGATGGATTTGATTTTGATTTTTTAATCTTTAATATAATTAAATTATTAATTATTTTTCATATAATTTAATATTTAATTATTTTTTTTATCCATATGGTGTCCAACTCAGCATGAAAAATTGTCTCATAAATGCCACTTGGACATTTAACAGATTTTTTAAACAGATTACTAACTATGGGTACATAAATGTTATGTTTTGATAGTTTGGATACGTAATTGAAACTTTTTCTAGTTATGGTACTTTTTCAAATCGCGCCTATAGTTTGGGTAGTTTTATGTAATTTATCCTAAATTTTAAAATTTTGTAATTAAATACTGAATTTAAAAAAAAATCACCCTAACTTATACATTACAATATTTATCATAAATCACATTAACTTAGATAAAAAAAATAAATCACATTAACTCATGATGTAACGCCCCAGAAACTCAAAGGATGTAAATTTGTAAAATGATAAATGGAGGGAAAATTGGGAAAAACTGGGAAAATGGAGGGAAAATTCGAGTTTGATTTGTGAGCGGAGAGGTGCTAAACAGAGATTAAAAACAGTCTTCTGGACTCATTTCGACTTCAACCCCATAAAAATCGAAGGAAGTAGTTGAGCGTGGTTTGACCAAAAACTGAAGTTCCAGATTCTTGAAAAATTTGAGTTTGAGTACGACTACCTACAGGTAAGGATTTGTGCAATT
Organism: Prinsepia uniflora; assembly: GCA_032719365.1. Lineage (NCBI taxonomy): Eukaryota > Viridiplantae > Streptophyta > Magnoliopsida > Rosales > Rosaceae > Prinsepia > Prinsepia uniflora. The sequence continues at coordinate 31,957,229 of CM064861.1, read as the reverse complement.
GGTTATTGTAGAACGTTCATTTAAGTCTTAATATGCTTCTGTACCAATTAATTAGGAAACTAAGTTGATTTGATTGAGATTCGAAAGTTAAAACTGTTTGTTTGATCACGAGAAAAAATGATGGATTTAAAGCTTGATGTGTGTAATTAGTAATGGAGAACTTAAAATTAGGATAGAATGGAATGATTTCGGTGGAAGAATTGAAAGAATTAAGTTGGAATTGAAGGAGTTTGAAATCGGGTCGTGTCGCGGGTCCGTAACCCGTTTAGCAGGAAAACGGGTAAGGACGACGACACTGTAGCGTTACTGTGCAGGGCGCGTGGCCTTTCACGCGTAGCCACTTTTGGGCAGTGCGTGAGGGTGCGTAAGGCAATATCTCCGGTCACGTTCAACATGTGATTTGATCCTTTCAATGTAACGACATTTTGAGATAAGTTTCGAGTCAATCGACGTCGTTCGGGATAGTTTGGAGAGTTCGAAGGTTTAATATTTTAATTTAATTACGTTGAAAATCCCGAAAAAATTATGGAAATTATTGTAAGCTTAGTGAAAGTGTTTGTGACCCAAATTGTGATCTTTGACAGGCCAGAACATTCCTGAGGCAGCTGAGGAGCGTATGGGACGCGATTGACGCGTTCGAACTTCGTGAGTGGACTTTTGATTTCCAACCGAGCATGCATAACTGTTTTTACTCACTTGTTTTATGTTTCTATATATGAGTTTATGTTTATAATTATGACATTCCTGCTTTACGTGATTGCACGTTTTCGATGTGATTTATTTCATTTTATGTATTTCGAGGACTATAGTTTCTCCTATGCTTTATGATGGTTTGATGAGTGATTTTATATGGATTTTGTGCATATCACGTTTTAATAATGATTTGATTATGATTTGTGAGTAAGATTCGGGAATTGAACGTGAAATTCGGACATAAGTTCTATTTTGATAAAAATGTGTATTCGAATTGGTTTTGGAATTTGGATCACGATGGATCCTGGATTTGTTATGATTTACACATGATTTTGGGTTTAAAGGCCCGGTATGATTGCTGATCTAGTTTGGGTTTAAAGACCCAGTTAATTGATGACGGGGGAGGGCCCTTGATTGAGACATGTTTAGTTTAAAGACTCCGTTACTGTAATGTAACGCCCCGAAAAATCCAAAAATTGTAAAATATTAAAATAATGTGAAAATGACGTTTTTACCCCTGGAAGGGCATGGCTAAAAGTTGACTTTTTGTTTGGTATACTGTTTGTACATTTTTCTTGTGCCATTGTGTAGGTCTCGGAACGCTGAATCCGTAGACAGGTGGCACGTCGAAACGGAGTTCGGATGAAGAAGTTATGGGGTTGTGAAATGTAGGGGCAAAATGGTCATTTGTGACCCTCAGGGGTAAAATGTGTAAATAGGAACAGGGAATAATGAAGTGGCTGTAGCAGGATTAAATTAAGCACCTAATTATGCTGAATCAACTCTTAGATGACTCAGGGCAAAGTTGGGGTGACACATGTCACTCACATATTATGATTAGTGGCATATTATGTTAATTAATGGAATTAAATTACTGTAGCATGTGTTTACTAAGTCGACTAAAACACAAACACAGAGAACATCTTCTTCTCCCTTGATTGATCAACTATCCCAGAGAGTGAGAGAGATTAAACAGAAGACAAAGGGAGGATTAAGTGAGCCCTGAGTGAAAATTTGGAAGAAATGGACTGGGGACCCTCCGAGAACAAAATACCCGAAACCACCCAACACCAAAAATTATCGAATTTGAAGTCTTGGACGATTTCGATCAAAACTGAGGTGATATTTCATCTTCTGGGAACTAGACGACTCGAACCAAATCAACTGGAACGAAAATTGATGGAGAAATCGTGACGAACAAGCCCTGCAACTGTTTGAAAAATCGAGCTTGAGTCGAGTTACTTAGAGGTAAAATTTCATGAAATTGATCTCGATTTCGTGTTCATTATAATCCTATGATGCTTCTGGTGTGAACAATTGAAGGAAACAGGTGAGTTTTAGCTGGGACCCGAACTCAAACCCGACGGGTGTTCATTTTGAGTCGAGATGATTTAAGGCCTTAATCGATTGAATTAAAGTTATAGAACTATATGTCAGATTGAATTTAGGATAATGAGTGAAAGAACGGAAGAATTGAGTTAGAATCAAGGGAAAGCGAGTCGGGTTTGATCGCGGTCTACAACCGTTTACCAGAGAAACGGGCGAGAGAGAGAGAACTGTAGCAGCCACTGTTTCACGAGGCGCGTGGCTGTCACGCGCAGCCGTTGACCGGGAATCTAAAGGAGGGTCCAACATACTTTTTGATGTTCTCGATGATACGGACCTATTGGCGTTAGTTTCGGGTCAATCGGAGATAAATTGAGGATAGTTTTACGTATCCGAAGCGTATAGGTTACGTTTAAATAATATTATTTTATTCCTACAATTCGGAAATTCGTACCTAAGGATTATATGATACTCTAGTGACCCTATTTACATGTTTGACAGGCCCAAAATATTCTCGGGGACACCGGACGAGAACGGAACAGCTCGAATCCGAGCAATCTGGACGGTGTGTGAGTGGACTTTTGTTTTCTACCCTAAATGCATGCATATATGTTTTAACTGCTTTTAAATGCTTATAATATGATTTAAATTGATTTTCCATGGACTAATGATGTGATATGATGATTTCCGGATTTTGGGAATATTATATTATTATTATATTGCTTTTGAGCACGAATTTCGAGAAAATCATAAAATTGTGATTTGATGGTCTGAGATTTGAGATGGTTTTTGACTTTGAAATTAAATACATGATTTAATTAAGGAAATTGAATTATAAATGATATGTTAGACATGAATTGATGGAATTTACTTGTGCTGTGGAAATGCTATATTTCGGGCAGAGTCCCTGTTGAACTATTGATTTGATTTTGAGATTTAACTAGTTTTGAAATGAGATTCTGGATTAGTGGTACCATCCTCGGTGATTTGATGGTCTCCTCCAGACGTCGTAGATCCTGGAGTAGTCACGATCCACTGCTTGGAGATGAGTAGCTCCGAGGGGAGGCTCAATCTCAGGAGTGTGAGTTTATATTGATATCCTCCAGACGTCGTTGATCCTGGAGATGATATCACCCCAGACGTCGTTGATCCTGGGGAGGTACTCGGACGTGAGACACCCGAGTTGCACGCGTTGCATTGATATCGTGACGGGTTATTGAATATTACGATTGGATGTTGAGGATGGTGGTATCATAATTGATTTTGAATTAAATTAACTGTTTTCTTTTATCTTTAATGTATAGAATTCGTGTTTTATATGATATGCATGCATGTTTGTGAAAACTGGAGGGTAAGACTATTTTGATAAATGTATTTCTAAACCTTTATTTTGTCCACTCACACCTTTACTGTTTTTGTACCCTCCAGGCCGTGCACAGGTACTGAGGCTCGTAATGAGGCAGAAGAATAAACAGACCGTTGCATACTCGAGTTCTGACCGCGTAGGACTTTAATCCTTGTTTGTAAATATTTCTTATGCTCTGTAAACCGGTTGACGACTGAGATAGTCAACGGTCCTAAAGACGTACCTATCCCTGGTCTGACTATGTGTGTTGTTTGTTACGTTATATTATGTATTTATATATATATATTTGGACTACTTTTAATATGTTAAAATCATAGTCAGACGGGAGCAGGATCATTCACGATTATCGAGGAATAATCGGGATGGGTCCTGTCATGTAATGTCCCCCCAGGCTATTGATTGTGTTTTGAGTTTAAAGACTCGTTGATATCCCGGGAAGGCCTGATTTATGAGTTTAAAGACTCGGATGGATCCAGCAGATTTGATTCGTTGATGTTACATTTGGTTTTACATGGTTTTAAGTTATAGACTGTAACGGTTTCCATACGGTTCATATAAGTGTTTTCGGATACTTAGTTATGCATGCGTGTTTAGAAACTAGAGGGTAACCCCGATTTCATTAAAACTTTTTTCCAAAACCATTTGTTTTAGTCCACTCACACTTTTCTGTTTTGATACCCTCTAGGTCATGGTACAAGTTTTGGGGGCTAACGCCGAGGCCGAGGCAGAGGCAGAGGCATAAAGTTTTCCCGTTGCGGTGTAGTTAGTTCACAGAGTAGGGTTTTATCCTTATCTCGTTTGTAACTATGCTCTGTGATACTGTTGACTTGTTGTACAGTTGGTTGTATCGTATGTTCTCCCTGGTCTGACAATGTATGTGGTGTAATTATTCTGGTTATTTTGGTCATTTGTGTTCGGTTATTAGAAGGGAGAAGGATTCTTCCCGATTATCGAGGCGATAATTGGGGTGGATCCTGTCACATGATGTGGCTTACTCGAGGCCACTAAACAATGATTTTGAATCGACTTTAAGAGTGAAGTAGCCATTTCCACCACTTCAAAAGCAAAGTAAAGAATTGCCTCATTTTATTTGATCGAAAAAGTGATCCAAAATAACTACATTACCCCTATATCCAGCTTCATAATTGTTCTTAGATGGACCCTGTATGCGACACATTATCAATTAACAAGATTTATTACAAAAATGGTAATGAATAAACTAAAGTGCCACGTTTCAAAGAATTCAGGTACTCAAATACAAAATTTGAAAACTCACTTATAGTTCTAAAATTCAGTGTAAATGGAAAAATATGAAAGATTAATTTACTCTTTTCTTTTATCCCAGAGCTAACAAGTTACTATGTAGTACAAAGTAGTAATATGATAATGGAGAAACGAAGTTGACGACATGTTAAATACGATACTAGAGAAGAGAGTCAATATAGTTGAACCAGTGATTGAAATATCGACTGATAGGGACGATATATCGTTAAAATTGACCGGCAGTAGCTAAGAGAGAGAGAGAGAGAGGGGGAGGGGGGGGGGGGGGGGGGGAGGGGGAGATATCTCACGAAATTTCGATCTTTTTTCTTGTTTTAAGGAGATAGATCTCATTATTTACTTTAAACGATCGAGATAAGCCTAAATTGGGTGAAAATCGGACATAAAATGACGTTAACCCAGTCGGGTCATGCCGTCGGGTCCGAAACCCGAATAGCAGACCCGTCTAGAGGTAGGGGACGACTATTGTGCATGCGCGTGGCGGCTCGTGCGGCGTCCGATGGTTATCCATCCAACATGAATATTTTTTTTTTTGAATTTATTGGTACAACTTTCAAGTTAATTGGATACCATATGGGTACATTTCTGAATATCTAATATAATATGTTTTATATTTAAATTAGTATTTGATATAAAAAAAAATTGGGAATATAAATATAAGGTTAATTTAAATATGAATGAATTTTTTAAGCAACTTATATTGAATTGTAGGATTTCGTAGAGTAGAGATGGTTAATTTGAAACAAATTATGTTGAATTGAAGAAACTTATTTGAAATGGTTAATTTGAATATTAATGGATTTTAGAAAAATATGAGATGAGCATACGATTAATAAGAATTCGTTTTACGTCCAATTTTCATGAATTAATGTCCATCTTTTTAAATTATTATGTAAATACAAATTCCCCGATTTTCTAAATTATTATGTAAATGTAAACTTCATTATTATATGCTTGTTTTTATGTTTTAACTCTATTAACATTCAATTATAGTAGTTCACTTCAATTTATGTTTATGTTTAAAAATTTATATTATTAGTTATCAGCAGAACCCTATTGTATCGTATTATTCATCATATATTTATTATAGTAAAGTTATTTTATCATTTTTATTAGTCAAATATAACTATTATTGGGTACTTAAGTTTTTCCCAAAATTTCATTCCAAATTTCTAATTTTAAGACCGAATTTCCGTCATTTTTGTTGACCATAAATAATATCGATATCGATATTTAGAGCGAGATATTCGTAAATTTGACTAACGATTTTAATTTTTAAGTTGAACTATGAAAAATGCATCAGTGAGGAAATTGGGTAAAAAAATCTGAACTGGACTGTATAGTAACTGCTGCCCTCCACGTCATGGTTAACAAAAGCTAAGGTGAAATTAACTTCATTCCAAAAATTTCTTCTTTACAGAATGTAAAATTTATTCTGCCCTCATAATGCCTGCTTAAAAAATTGTGTGTCATGCATAAATTTTACGCATCATGATACATCGAAAACTTGACCATAAATTTTGGGGGTGGTGGATGGGGAGGATGCACAGAGGAAACCTCCAGGTTTTACAATAACAGAGAAGAAAAGAGATAACATCAGAAAAAGAAAACAAATTCTAAAACTCTCCCCTTTTGCACTCTCATTGTAGATTGTTCTACAGCTACAAAATCACACTTTCTCACTTGTGACATATTTCCCGATACAGCTTTCTTCTAAGTGCTCAGGGCATGCCAAATTTGGACAAGGCCGATTCGAATAGGGATGAAAAGGGCTGGCTTGCACTTTGATCATCACCTTTAATCTTTATTTGAGCTTTGGCGGATGCTGTGTTGACTATACACTCTACTAAAAATGTGGAAGATTCTTCTGCCTTTTGAGCGAAGAAGAAAAACTTGAAGTTGGGGGATTGACCGCCAGATGCAATACATTGGATGGCTTGGCCTTGCATATGCCTAAGGAGTGCTTGCGGTGTTTTCAATGCTGCCACTCCTTGAGGGTTCAAATTATACTCCTGCAAGCAAACACATAATCGATGCAATTGGTAACAGAATAAAAATAACCTTATGTAGCCGAATAGGGATTGCAAGATAGACCTGTGATAAAGATACTGGGAGTTGGCGCCATTTCTGCTGAAAAGTGGTTGGATCCAGAACAGCTTTTGGATTAAGCTTCAAAGGAGGAGGTGAAGGTGCAGGGGTGGATGCAGCAGGTAGACCCAAGCCAAGAAGATCATCAAGTGCGAAGCTAGAATGTGCAGCATTTCCTGGCACAGAAGGGTTTGAAATTGCCAACTCTGATAGTTGAGAAGTGGGAACCAACACAGAGGAAGCATCATATGGGGGAGCATTATATACAGAAGAACTGTTGTTGAGACCTTTTGTTTCCTCCTTCTCTGAGGTACTTAAAAGCAGATCCTTATCGTTTGCTTCCACTCTATGAGCTTGAACAACAGTATCTGCAGTTTCTGTCCCAATAGAGATATTTCCAATTTCGTCTGAAAACTCGAAGGGGCCTCTGTGTTCCTTATATGTGAACATGTATGATGGCTGCAAACATTTAAAAAATATCAGTCTCTGTGAAGCCTGCCTTCAACAAAGAAGCCAAAAAAGCAACTTTAAATAAACTCAAGATTAGTAATGTATGGGAACCACATAGATTTGAATATACACTGAGTGTGCTTTGTGTTTGATGATCCAAACACCGAGGAGAGTGACTGAGAGTGGTTTTAATCTGAAACCATTTACAAAGTAGGATTATTACCTGTTGATATACAACAGACAAACTGTTGAATTCATCAAATATGCGATCTTTGATCTCACTGCTTTGGGTATCAGCAAAGACAGAAACAGCTTGCTTTGGAGGGTTTACCACTTGTTCTGCCACAATTATGTTGTGTTGCAAAAGTCTGTAGTAAAATAAGGTTCTATCGTGAACATCCTGCAAACAACTGAAAGTTTTACTGAAAATTCTTAAACAAAACATAAGAAGATTGGAAAGAATTGAAAAATTTATGGGAATTGCGTACTCTCACCTAAAGAAAAAGAACGGGCACATGATATACTTTAAAATTCAGAATATAACATAACAACAAAGCACAACAACATGCACCTGGTGAAAATCAGCTAGACCAGCAGCTAGTGCAGCTCCCAAGGATCTTTGAGTCTCCGGTGGCCTCTTAAAAAAACACTTCATTACTGCTGTAAGAAGATGTAAACGAACCTGTGAAATTGAACCGTTCCGTTACGAAAGAGAATATGTAACAAAATCAGAGTTTCGGTTGATGAATTTGTACCACGCAAGAATAATGACCACAAAGATGTCAAAAATCCAAAAACATCTTACAAAACCCACATTCCTTTCAATTAAAATTTTACACACCAACACTCAGCAGAATAAACCATGGAACATATATATTTTTTGTTTCCAAGAAAAAAAGGTAATATATATAGATGGAACAGAAAACTGTCAACTTAATTAATCACCTCAGCAGAATGCTCATCGTCCCAATTTTCTATCAGGCTTTCCAAAATATAAGGCGCATCATGCATTTCCTGAGAATACTCCCCCAGCATCCATATGAGAGCTGCCTTGGCCTTGGGTTCTTGAACATTTTTGCTGCTGATGTTCCCAACAACAGCAATGCAATCATGACTCCATTGTGGATACTTCCTCAGCAGATCTTTTACAAGAACCTGTATGTAAGAAATAGAAACCTGAGGGATCCTGGCTAGCCATTGAGTATATAAATCGATTTCTTTGTTTCTTTTTCATTTTAAAAATTTCAAACTGTATTATACAATCTTTTAGTGTTGCTCACTCACAGGGTGATAGGACGTTAAAAAGACATTATTTCATATTATTTTATACCCTTTATACTTGACTTTTAGTATTAAAATATTAAATAAATTGATAAAATAAATTATTTTGTGTTATTATTGTTTAAATAAATAAAGTTTGTAATTTGGAGTATTTTGGCGAAAGAATCGTCTCGATCGGAATTTTAACGAATAAATTATGGACGAATTTCGGTGAAATATTACTAAGTTAATTAATTAATTGAAATTCTGCAGCCCAAAATCCATTTACAAACCCAACCCAATTAAATCCAGCAAACCCAAAGTCCAGCAGCCCAAGGAGCGCCCAGCCCACATCGTCGCCAGGCCCAGGCCCGCGGCCCGTCAGCCCAGCGGCCCAGCGGCCCAGCTGCTGCCCAGCCAAGGATCCCTTCGGACAGCGCCTGCCGACTCCCCGTCTAGCACTTCGGCGCGCGCATCCCGAGGAAGGCAGCCTAGTTCAGTCTCTGCCCGCCGAAGTTCTTCTCCTCCTTTTCAGCGCACTCTTGTCGGCCACTGCGTTACTTTCCAGCTCCCTCTGACCGAATTTTGGGACTTTTTTCAGTTATTCTCTGCCAAAAAAATCCACCAGCAGCAATTAAGTGGATTTTCTTGCTGTTTTTCAAGCTTTTTCCTTTGTTTTGTTTAATTTCTCTTCCCCAAAAACCACCCATACTCATCATTTCACTTTTGAATATTTTTATTATAATTTTTGTTTAGTTTTTATTTATTTTTTAGGGTTTAATTTGAGTTTTTTCCCTATAAATAGGAGTTGATTTCACTTGTTGAAATCACTTCCAAGTAGCACAAAATTGAGCCTCTTTTAGGAGAAATCTTGGCAAAATAGTTCCAATACAATTTTGAGAGTTCAAGTCCGAATTTCCTTGTTTAATCTTCTTCCATCTTCATAAGGTTCCAGCCGCTGTTCGGTGTTCCTTGTGAAAAACAATCCATTGTTCTCATCCAATCTGAAAAGTGTAACATTTGCTCTCCATTCTCTTAAACTCTTTTATTTGTTATTGGTTCTAATTATAATGCAATATATGTATTGGTTTCTCCTTCCTATCTTTTGTGAAAATTGAGTATAATCTCCATGTGTTTTACTTTCTAAAAATCATTTACTTCTTACATTTTAGAGCTTAAACTTCATTTCGAAACTAAATGTTGATCCGCTGTTCGGGGCATTTAGAGTAGATTTGGAGAGATTTAATGTATGACCGCTGTTCGGCGCATTAAATCACAAACTTAAGGTAATTATATTATAAGTAAAAATCCGCTGTTCGGTGCATTTATAATATGAAAAATGTATGAAGAAATATGAGTTTGTGAAGGTATAATTTCGTGATTAATTCAAATATTTGCAATTGTAGTATGTTGTTGAAGTTTGTGTTTACGGGAAGTCTACTTTGTGCATAAGTTAGAATAGAAATAGAATGAGTTTATCTATGCTTTTACTTATTTACATAATTACAAACCTCTTCAAAACCCCCCTTGTTTATTCTTTATTCTTTTATTCTTTATTCTTTTATTCTTTGATGCTTTTATTCTTTCATTCCTTTATTATTTAATTTATTGATTCTTTGATTAATTAATTCCTTTATTCTTTGATTAACTAAGTCCTTTATTCTTCTATTATTTCATTCTTTAATTCGTTAATTTATTAATTCTTTGTAATTCATTAATTTATTATTATCTTGTTCATCTATTCTTTAATTTATTAATTCTTTGATTGTTTAATTCTTTTATTATTTAATTCTCTAATTCATTATTCTTTTATTCATATTCCACTAACATATTATTAATGTTCCCTAATTTCCCCGGTTAAGAACGATCCCTATTTATCAATACTACATCTACACAAAAAGGGTTTAAATTGCATAACACTCGAATTATATGTTTAATTTAATGCGTAGTTTGAGCATAGTCAATTTTTGGCGCCGTTGCCGGGGAAATTGAAAATCATTTTAATTTGTTAGTGTATGTATATAAATTGTGCATATTATACTTGTTTATAAATTTTACTTTTGTTAATAATATATTTGTTTATAACATTTACTTACTTGTTTATATTTTATTTATCCATCTTATTATTGTTCTTATTATTTTTGTTTATAATGCTCATACTTTACTTATTCTTAATTTCTAATTTATACTTGTTCATAAATGTTCATAATTTTTATTTTATTTTTTTATATATATTTGTTCATATTAAATTTGATACTTGTCATAAATGCATATTTTATATGATCACTTTTCTTTACTTTTACTTTTATTTATTCCATTAACTTTCTTTTAATTTTATTCCATAACCTTTATGTTCCACTAACTTTATGTTTACACTTATTTTATTTTTATGTAATCAATTATTTGTTTATGTCTTGTTAAACTTTACATTTTAAATGGAAAAAAAAGAAAAAAGAAAATTCGGAATAATAAAAAAAATTAAAAAAATTAAAAAATTAAAAAAATTAAAAAAAATAAAATAAAAATAAAATAAAAATTTTTAAATTTTTTTTTTATGAAACTTTATTCATCTTTGAATTTCCTAAAGTGTAAGTATTGTTTCCTATTAATTGTTTTAGAGTTGCATGAATCTCTTAGTCCCTTTTTCTTCAAAATCTTACTTTCGGGAACAGGTAGTGCCCCTCTTATTTACTTTCTCCTTAACCCTTCATGATGTGTGGATTTCATCACCACACACCATAGACTCGAATCTATGGACATGAGGTTGGGGCGGAGTTTGTAAACACTAGGGTTTGGTAATTCTCTACGTCATCATTTGGATTAATTATGGTGTCTAGGAGAGTTATGACTGGTGACAAGTTTTGGATTAAGAAAGGGAACACCAATGGAGTATATGCCAAGCTAGCCTCGGGGTGCTCTTAAAATTATCCTTGCTTCTCGCGTTACATCTATCTCAACTGGCCATGATTAATGTTGAATGGTGGAATGGTGGTTATCAGTATGCGCAGACCGTACGCCCAGGAAAGTACTATGAGAAGCGGAAGGGGAAAGTTATTCATGACACTCTAAAACTCTACCTATTGCATTATTATTTTGCATTTGGAACTTGTGTATTTTCTTTCCATAAACATGACTTATTGTTGATTCTGATATTTTATGCAAGTCTCTACTCTCTTCTTGTGCATATGTAATATCGGTTTAAAATTTTTTGCAGTCATACTTGTTACATCTCACATTTTCTTGCTAATTATGATTTCCTTGACTTATATTTTCACTACTAACCCTAACTTTGTAACAACTATCCTGTCTTAATTAACTTTCACTAGCCACTTGTGTATACTTGCCTTCTAACTTAGTGTTCTGTTAATATAGGTACGAACTTATGAATGCGCGCTCATCAATCTAAGCTTGATCGGCTGAGAAGACAACTTGACATCTCACCAAGCAACGCGACATTCAGAGACACACTTAAGCAAACCGGCTCATCCGGACCTCCATCCCCAATAATCGGTGAGTCCATAAGTGAGAAGAGTAATTCAGAAGAAGAACAGACTTTCGGAACACCAATAGCCATGGCACGAAACCTGAGTATCCGGGAGCAGACATGTGCAAACACAAATGGCACTACAAACTTCTGCATCCAGTATCCCGAGCCTAGAACCAACAAGAAAGATATTGAGCTTAAGAGTGGAGTTCTTCATCAGCTACCCAAGTTCCGTGGAGTCAGAAATGAAGATCCACATAAGCACTTAACAGAGTTCCAATTCATCGTTGGTAGTATGTGTCCGGATGATGCGGACTTGGAAATCATGAAGCTGAAAACTTTCCCGTTGTCCTTGGAAGAAAGAGCACGGGTATGGCTTTTGGGTCTCCCACCCAATCATATTGACTCTTGGGAGAAGTTGGTTCAAGAGTTTCTTACCAAGTACTTCCCTGCCTCAAAAATTACGGTCTTAAGGAAGGAGATCACTGGAATCAAGCAGAAAGAACATGATGAGAATTTCAGCCAGTACTACGAGAGGTTTAAGGAACTTTGTGCTTCATGCCCTACTCACGGGATCACAGAAGGCTATCTTTTAACCTACGTTTATGAAGGACTCAAAGGTTGGGATAGAGGACTGCTCGATGCTGCAGCTAATGGAAGTTTCTTAGCTCGGAGCCTAGTAGATGGTCGTGCACTACTTGAAAGCCGTGCACTCAATGATGCACAATACGAAGGTGCCGATCCTATTTCTAGAAAGGTACATGAGGTAAGTTCCCATGCTATAAATGATTCAAAGTTAGATAAAATCACCTCTATGCTTTCGAATATGCTTGAGCTAAAGAAACAGGTAGCTCCAGTTTGTTCCATATGCTCTCAAGGCCATCTTGAGGAACAATGTCCCTACACAGCAAGGGAAGAAGACTCCGGAACTGAAATGGCACATGCCATTGGAGGCTATCAAGGAGGGCCAAGGACCCAAGGTTACAGTTGGAGAGATCCGAACAATGTCCTAAACCCTCAGCACATGTCGACTGGGCCAAACCGTGTCCCAGACCAGTTCCCAAGGCCCACATGGCAACCAAGGCCCACATGGCAACCAAGGCCCCCGGTCCCATTTTCTAACTTTTCTCATAATCATGCAAATAATCATACTTCATCTTCTAATCCTGATTATGATAAAATGATGGCTGCTCTTTCCCAAGGGCAGCAAACACTAATGGCTTCAACTCAGGCTCTTGTCACAGGTCAGCAAAATCAACAAAAAGACATCGCTGATCTCAAGGACCAAATGGGTAAGGTCGTGGACTTCATGGGTAAGATCCAAGCTAGCGGGGTGCTTCCACCTCAACCTACGCCCAACCCAAATGTAAGACCTGAAGCCAATGCAATCACCACTCGAAGTGGTAAAGTGCTCGGAGAAATAGAACCAGATCCAGCCGTTTCTGAGGCTGAAAAGCACAAGGTGGCAACTAAGACCACCACGACACAACCGCCAGTTCAACCTACCCACACACAAGGTAATAACCCAATCCCTTCAAGTTCGGTTGTTACTAATTCCCCGTTTGTGCATGCACCATTTCCAAGTAGGCTTGCCAAATCTAAAAAGAATGAATCCGATGAGGAAATCTTGGAGATCTTCAAAAGGGTGCAAATCAACATGCCCTTGATCGAGTGCATCAAACAAGTGCCGAAATACGCAAAATTTCTGAAAGAGTTATGCACTCCAAGGCGCCAGACGAGGGAGAAGGAGGTTGTGATGGTGAGTGAAACAGTTTCTGCTGTAATCCAGCGTCGGCTACCCCCAAAGTTGAAGGATCCAGGGAGTTTTTCTGTTCCCTGCGTGATTGGTAACAAGTCATTTGATAAAGTCATGCTAGATTTAGGAGCATCCATTAATGTTATGCCATATTCACTATATGTTGCCCTAGGTCTAGGTAAATTACAGCATGACGATATTATCATTCAGTTAGCCGATCGCTCTAATGTGTATCCTAAGGAATACGTCGAAGATGTTCTTGTGCAGGTTAACCAGCTCATTTTCCCCGCTGACTTTTATGTCCTAGACATGGAGGATTCCCCTACGAATCAAGCTCCACTAATGCTGTTGGGAAGACCATTCATGAGAACTGCCAAGACAAAGATTGATGTGTTCAATGGAACATTAACTATGGAAGTAGACGGAGAGGAGATTGGCTTCAACATCTTTGATGCCATGAGGTACCCTAGTTCCGCAACTCATACTACTTTTTCTATTGACGTGTGCACTTCTCTCGCAGAGAAACATTTTGATTCAATTCGAGAAGACACACTCAACATGATAATCCAGGAAGGAGTTGGCCTAACGCAATCAGGGGACGCCTTGGTTGAGGATACGGATTACAAACTAGAACCTCGAATTTGGAATGAAGTCATGACCCTAAATGAGACCCCCAGCATGGTGAATCATCAGGTACCCTCGTCATTTCCAATTAGTACTAATGCCACTCCTCCTTCAGTGATTCAGGCCCCCGTTCTCGAGCTCAAAGTTTTGCCTGACCACCTGAAGTATGCCTATCTTGGCTCGGACGACACTCTGCCCGTCATAGTGTCTTCTGCACTAACCGAGTCACAGGAAGATAGACTGGTACAGGTCTTGACAAAGTACAAGACAGCCATTGGATGGACTCTGTCAGATATCAAGGGAATAAGCCCTACAACTTGTGTGCATCGAATCTTACTGGAAGATGATGCAAAACCCTCTCGCGAAGCCCAACGTCGCCTCCATCCTCCAATGATGGAAGTCGTGAAACAAGAGGCCATCAAACTCTTGGACTGTGGTGTCATCTACCCAATTTCAGACAGCAAATGGGTCTCACCAGTCCAAGTAGTCCCAAAGAAAAGTGGAGTCACAGTTGTTGCGAACAGTGAAGGGGAGCTAGTGTCCCAACGAACAGTGACCGGATACCGAGTCTGCATCGACTATCGACGCCTAAACAAAGCAACTAGGAAGGATCACTTTCCTTTGCCCTTCATTGATCAAATGCTTGAAAGGTTAGCAGGTCACTCCTATTATTGTTTTCTTGATGGTTATTCCGGGTACAATCAAATCTGTATCGCTCAAAATGACCAAGATAAAACGACTTTCACTTGTCCTTTTGGCACTTTTGCCTACCGAAGAATGCCTTTCGGTTTATGTAACGCCCCAGGTACTTTCCAAAGATGCATGCTTTCTATTTTCTCTGAATACGTCGAAAAAATAATTGAAGTATTTATGGACGATTTTAGTGTCTTTGGGGATAGTTTTGATGCATGCTTAGAACACTTAGCACTTATCTTACAAAGGTGTGTCGAAACTAATCTGGTACTTAACTGGGAGAAATGCCATTTCATGGTTAGACAAGGGATAGTCTTGGGCCATATTGTCTCTGAAAGAGGAATTGAAGTCGATAAATCTAAAGTTGATACTGTGCGCCACTTACCCTCTCCCACTTCGGTGAGAGGAATCCGTTCATTTCTTGGTCACGCAGGATTTTACAGAAGATTTATCCAAGACTTCTCCCACATTGCAAGGCCCTTGTGCCAACTGCTTCAGAAGGAGACACCCTTCGTCTTTGATGCAGACTGTCAGGAAGCTTTTGAAAAGCTTAAAAATCTCTTAACCACTGCCCCCATTCTTTGTGCCCCTGATTGGTCCTTACCCTTTGAACTAATGTGCGATGCCTCTGATTATGCAGTTGGAGCCGTACTCGGACAAAGGCGGGATAAGAAGCCATACGCCATCTACTATGCATCCCGAACCTTGAATGATGCCCAGATGAACTACACCACTACAAAAAAGGAGTTGCTTGCTGTTGTATTTGCTTTAGATAAATTTCGTTCTTATCTACTTCGAACTAAAGTCATTATTTACACTGATCATGCAGCACTGAAGTATCTCCTAGCCAAAAAAGAAGCGAAACCAAGACTGATCCGATGGATTCTTCTTCTTCAGGAGTTTGACATCGAGATTAAAGATAAGAAAGGCGTAGAGAACGTGGTGGCGGATCATTTGAGTCGCATTGCACATGAGCGAGATCCTGTGGCGATTCAAGAGATGTTTCCAGACGAACAACTCTTCAGAATCGAGGGGGTACTCCTTGGTATGCTGATATTGTCAATTATTTAGTCACCAAGCAGTTGCCCACCACCCTCTCCCGTGCACAAAAAGATAAACTTAAGAAGCATGCTAGGCACTATATTTGGGATGAACCTTATTTACGGAAACACTGTGCAGATTTATTAATTAGGAGATGTGTCCCTGATATTGAACATAGGTCAGTCCTAGAGTTCTGCCATAGCCATGCTTGTGGAGGCCACTTTGGATCTAGAAAAACTGCACTCAAAATCTTAGAATCTGGACTATATTGGCCCACACTTTTTAAAGATGCACATTCATTTTGCTTAGCCTGTGATAAATGTCAGAGATCAGGAAACTTAGGACGCAGGGATGAAATGCCACAACATTATGTTCTTACTGTTGAAATATTTGATGTTTGGGGTATCGATTTTATGAGTCCGTTTCCTCAATCTAATGGCTATCTCTATATCTTACTTGCCGTTGATTATGTATCAAAATGGGTGGAAGCTAAGGCCACCAGGACCAATGACTCTAAAACTGTTGCAGATTTCCTCAGAACTAACATTCTTTCCAGGTTTGGGATCCCGCGGGTCCTAATAAGTGATGGAGGAAGTCATTTCTGCAACAAGACAATTGAAGCTTTATTGAAACGGTATGGTGTCACTCATCGAGTATCTACACCTTACCATCCTCAAACGAGTGGAATGGCGGAAGTCAGTAATAGAGAGATCAAGAAGATACTAGAGCGAACTGTGGGTCCTAATCGAAAGGATTGGAGCCAACGGTTGGATGATGCACTTTGGGCATACAGGACGGCATACAAAACACCTATAGGAATGTCTCCCTATAGGTTGGTGTACGGTAAAGCATGTCACCTTCCGGTGGAACTAGAGCATAAAGCATGGTGGGCCGTCAAAACGTTCAACATCAAGCTAGATGACGCCGGTCTGCATCGGAAGCTCCAGCTGAGTGAGCTTGAGGAAATCAGAAATGATGCATTTGAAAGCACTCTGATCTACAAGGAAAAGGCAAAGGCATTTCATGACAAACAGATCAGGAGTAAAGCATTTGACATTGGCCAGAAAGTTTTGCTTTTCAACTCTCGGCTTAGACTCTTTCCTGGTAAGTTATGTTCTAGATGGGTAGGACCTTTTGTTATCACTAATATTTTTGCCCATGGAGCCATACAGATAAAACACGTTGGAACTGGAAAAGAGTTCAAGGTCAATGGCCATAGATTGAAGCCTTATATCGAGGCAATTGGCGAACACGATGTGGAGTCAGAAAGAGTGCTACGACGTCCCATCAGATGAACTAAATTTGGTCTAGACTGGATGGACGTTAAACTTCAAGCGCTTGTTGGGAGGCAACCCAATGTGTTCGCGAGTGTGAAGGAGTCATCAACACAGATTTGCTTTCTTTCAACCCTTCACTCTCTTTTATGTTTTTTTTTCTTATTTCATTTTCTTAAATCATCTTCCTTACTTTGATTCTATGTTTAAATTACTTCGTACTTTCCTACATTGAGGACAATGTAGAATTTAAGTATGGGGGAATGGTTTACAAATTTATTTGTGCATTTGAAATTGATTTATTAAGTCTTTCTTAATTTGCAATTGTTTTATTTCTTTCTCAAAAAAAAATAAAAAAAATAAAAAATTATTATTGCTTTCTTGAGTCTTTTTGTTTTAACGTAGTGTTTTTACGAGTCATTAAGTTGCCCTTTAACTTGTCAATGATATAAGTGAATGGAAATGATTATGTTATGGCCATAAAGATAATCACTACAACTTGAATTTGTTTGTTAATATTTTGTGATTAAGTGTTATAACTTGAAGATAATGCATGTAAATTGGCATATAAACAAGCATGATAAGATAAGTAAGAATCATATGAACCTTATGTGAGCTTTAGAACTTAATATACATCTTTGATGAGTGATTCATAAGTTCTTTGTTTAAATTGATATACATATGCCTCATAACTACTTGCAATAGATTTTAATGAACTCTAGAGTACTAGAACTTATTTTATGTGATTTTCAAAGCTTTTAAGTCGATAAACTCTCTGATTTTGGATATGATTAAGGCATTAGGGTTAACACCACAAATTCAAACATCCATGTTCCCTATTTTGTGCGCACAAGTTGCGACCCCCTTAGTTTTAACCCTTTTGAGCCCACATTAAGCCTTTCTTTCATCACCATGATTATCTAAACACTTGAGCTTAGTATAGACATCTTTTACCCTTGTTCCAAGAACTCGGTTGAAGATATAAAGATTATGTAAGGAGAAAATGATGATGTTAAAAAGACTTTTATGTGAACTATTTGGATTTACCGACTCAAGTTTTGTTGTATTGTTGACACATGTTATTACCTTGATCTAAAAAATCAAAAAATCAAAAAATCAAAAAAAAAAAATCAAAAAAAAAAAAAAAAGAAAGAAAGTTGAGTCTCGATCAAGGTAATAAGGTTTGGTTATGTAATGTTTGAATTAAGTCCCTTACATTGGTAAATCCGACACAAAGAATGAATTCGAGGCCCAACAAGATGAAATTAGGCCTATGTTCGAAGGGATGGATCACTGACATCATTGCACTAAGGTTGGGAAGTTATGATACGTTTTGGGAGTCTATTGAGTCTTGGAACGAATTGAGCACCACTTGTCCTATATTCTCCTTGCCTCTAAACTTAGCCCCATTACAACCTTTATAAAGACCTTATGATCCTTAAGATGGTAAATTTTGATTAGTTGAGTTAATCACTTGAGTAAGCTTATGGTTTTGGTTCATTTGCGCAAGTATGTTTTGTTTTTATCTTGAGGTGTTTGTTTGAGATTTTGCAAAAGTACTTCATTTCGATTATGTGAGCATCTCTCACATACTTTGAGTGCAAACACAAACCCTCACAAAATTGAGTGAATTTTTTAGTGCATATCCTTGTGAGTTGATTCATACTTGTCTTATTCATGCAGAGATCCATTTCACCATATTTACTCAGTATCTTACTTGTTGAAACATTTTGTTACCATGTATTAACTCTTGAATTCCATTTGCTTAAATGTTTTAAGTGAAAATCTTTTATGCCATGATTATAACAATGAAATTTGAGACAAATGGTTAAGGGTCTACTTGTTTTGAATTCGTAGTTTGATTTTAGTATTTGCTAGGGACTAGCAAAGTTTAAGTGTGGGGGTATTTGATAGGACGTTAAAAAGACATTATTTCATATTATTTTATACCCTTTATACTTGACTTTTAGTATTAAAATATTAAATAAATTGATAAAATAAATTATTTTGTGTTATTATTGTTTAAATAAATAAAGTTTGTAATTTGGAGTATTTTGGCGAAAGAATCGTCTCGATCGGAATTTTAACGAATAAATTATGGACGAATTTCGGTGAAATATTACTAAGTTAATTAATTAATTGAAATTCTGCAGCCCAAAATCCATTTACAAACCCAACCCAATTAAATCCAGCAAACCCAAAGTCCAGCAGCCCAAGGAGCGCCCAGCCCACATCGTCGCCAGGCCCAGGCCCGCGGCCCGTCAGCCCAGCGGCCCAGCGGCCCAGCTGCTGCCCAGCCAAGGATCCCTTCGGACAGCGCCTGCCGACTCCCCGTCTAGCACTTCGGCGCGCGCATCCCGAGGAAGGCAGCCCAGTTCAGTCTCTGCCCGCCGAAGTTCTTCTCCTCCTTTTCAGCGCACTCTTGTCGGCCACTGCGTTACTTTCCAGCTCCCTCTGACCGAATTTTGGGACTTTTTTCAGTTATTCTCTGCCAAAAAAATCCACCAGCAGCAATTAAGTGGATTTTCTTGCTGTTTTTCAAGCTTTTTCCTTTGTTTTGTTTAATTTCTCTTCCCCAAAAACCACCCATACTCATCATTTCACTTTTGAATATTTTTATTATAATTTTTGTTTAGTTTTTATTTATTTTCTAGGGTTTAATTTGAGTTTTTTCCCTATAAATAGGAGTTGATTTCACTTGTTGAAATCACTTCCAAGTAGCACAAAATTGAGCCTCTTTTAGGAGAAATCTTGGCAAAATAGTTCCAATACAATTTTGAGAGTTCAAGTCCGAATTTCCTTGTTTAATCTTCTTCCATCTTCATAAGGTTCCAGCCGCTGTTCGGTGTTCCTTGTGAAAAACAATCCATTGTTCTCATCCAATCTGAAAAGTGTAACATTTGCTCTCCATTCTTTTAAACTCTTTTATTTGTTATTGGTTCTAATTATAATGCAATATATGTATTGGTTTCTCCTTCCTATCTTTTGTGAAAATTGAGTATAATCTCCATGTGTTTTACTTTCTAAAAATCATTTACTTCTTACATTTTAGAGCTTAAACTTCATTTCGAAACTAAATGTTGATCCGCTGTTCGAGGCATTTAGAGTAGATTTGGAGAGATTTAATGTATGACCGCTGTTCGGCGCATTAAATCACAAACTTAAGGTAATTATATTATAAGTAAAAATCCGCTGTTCGGTGCATTTATAATATGAAAAATGTATGAAGAAATATGAGTTTGTGAAGGTATAATTTCGTGATTAATTCAAATATTTGCAATTGTAGTATGTTGTTGAAGTTTGTGTTTACGGGAAGTCTACTTTGTGCATAAGTTAGAATAGAAATAGAATGAGTTTATCTATGCTTTTACTTATTTACATAATTACAAACCTCTTCAAAACCCCCCTTGTTTATTCTTTATTCTTTTATTCTTTATTCTTTTATTCTTTGATGCTTTTATTCTTTCATTCCTTTATTATTTAATTTATTGATTCTTTGATTAATTAATTCATTTATTCTTTGATTAACTAAGTCCTTTATTCTTCTATTATTTCATTCTTTAATTCGTTAATTTATTAATTCTTTGTAATTCATTAATTTATTATTATCTTGTTCATCTATTCTTTAATTTATTAATTCTTTGATTGTTTAATTCTTTTATTATTTAATTCTCTAATTCATTATTCTTTTATTCATATTCCACTAACATATTATTAATGTTCCCTAATTTCCCCGGTTAAGAACGATCCCTATTTATCAATACTACATCTACACAAAAAGGGTTTAAATTGCATAACACTCGAATTATATGTTTAATTTAATGCGTAGTTTGAGCATAGTCACAGGGAGGAAGCACAGTTAACTAATGTGATTAGATTTACCATTTTAAGTATCTAACAGGATTCAAACAAAACTATTTACCAGAGCTTCAGCAGTTACATAGTCCTTTTCCATCTCCAGAAATTGAAGAAGCCGATCAACAATTGCATTCACATCATACTGCTGGAGAGCTATTTTCCCAACCGCACGGATTGACTCCCTTGCAATGGGAATATCAACATTTGCAGCATATTCGCACAATTCCGTAACTGATATGGACTCAAGAAATTCATGAATTAGTCATACTTGAAAGCTAACAAAAATAAAAGCATCAGTGACCAAAGAGCAGGGCACCAAAAACCATGCAGATTTTATCAAGCCACACAAAGAAAAAAAAAATGCATGCACGCATGCAATTGCTCCAAGGATCTGTAATGAATTTCAGGTGGTGTTTTCTTACCAATTTCATAAGTGTTGCTCTCATTTGCCACTGCAGTCAACATCTCAAGCTTCAACTTCTTAACATAAGACGGCTCATTGTACTGGCAATAGAAGTGTTTATAGTCTTGAGAAAATATGAAAGGTGCACGCATCACTAAAAGATGCAGGTGGCTTAAAACCGCATAAGATTGCTCTGGACTTCCTGAACTCACTAAGGTTAGGAGAGGAGCTTTGATGCGTTCATATACCTGCACACCAAAAAAAGGAGGGGAGAGGGAGGGGGGGTGGTGGGGGAGGGGGAGGAAGAGAGATTATATAAAGTGGAAATACAAGATGGTGCAACAGAGCACCAGCATAAAAGTCAAAATCATCAGATCCTGAAACCTTATTTATCTAAGAAATAGAATCACTTTGTAACCATAACAATTAACTTCCATCTAATAGAAAAACAAGGGAAGTGAAGACAGCAGCAATAAGTCTTATTTTCTGCATGTATTGTAGTACCTACTACATGATTATGAAACTACAAGTGTTCTCCTTTTGTAAAATAGAAAAAATTACAGTACTTCCTACTAGTTTAGTAGAAAATAGACGATAGAAGCAATTCTTTATGCCTACCTGCTGATGAACATCAGTCATTGACAGAGTCAATTGAAGAAATACTTTAGTGGTTGCTAAGACAACGGCACCATTTGCATGCTGAAGTCTATCCTCAAGCAAATTCATGACATCAAATATCTCATTGGTATCTGAGGGTACATATTTCGCTACCAACTCAAGTACAAGACATTGTGCCCATTCACTAAATTCCCTGATCCTGCAAAAGAGAACAAGTACCAACCTCAATTGATGTTTTTCCAACATTAGTTAAGTATAACGAAATTTCCAATATTAGTTTTATTTTGGAGATGTTCCAAGGTGGGCACACGCTCTATGAGTGAGAGAAGCAAAAAGAAGAAGACTAGGTTCAACATATATTATAATTCAAGAATTGCAGAAGAATTACACCGTGGCCAACAAAGAGAAATCCCACATCAACTTAAACCAATCTTATAAATCACATCAAATTTCCCAATCAAATCCCCAAAAGTAAGCCACATTAAATTCATATGGCGATGGTATGATTAAACCATAATTACAGACAGCCAATTCAAATTTAATAGTTGTGGAACTTTGGATCCTAAAGACAACAAGCAGAGTAATTTAAAATGGCTATTGCATTAAAAAAAAATTACCGATTTAAAAGATAGTATATAACTGGCTTGCTAAGCAATATTTCTCTCTCCCTGGATACTTCCTCCGATGTGCTTCCTTCTAAGCTCCAAATCTCTTGTAGAGCAGACAAACAATTTGCAACTACCTGATAATGTAAGAATATGAGGATTTTTTAACTAAAAGGAACAGAAAAAATACTTTTTCAATCATATGTAATGCTCCATATACAATGGTAAAAATACTTGAGGCAAAATTTAAGAAACCAGAACTCAGATATGTGATAGCATACTAGATAAATTGTTAGACTATTGTAGTAAATCATTGAACTTTATTCATCTCCTAATCCTATCGCCCTTTAACAATAGAGAAAGAAGATACATTTTTTAGGAACAGCGTCAAAATCAGCAAATCATAATATAAAACCAACATAAATTAGAGACTGGTGGCTAATTTCTTCATATTTGACCAATGAAAGGATATCAGACTGATGCCTCCGTATTATAGGTTATGGGAACCACAACAACATAAACCATCTTTCTTCATATGTAAATGTCCATCTCCTGTTCTCTAATCATATGTACATGTTCATGTCCTATTCTCCAATCACATGAGACAAGATCTCTATAAAGTAGCTAGATACTCCCTCTATGATTTATTATTAAACAAAATATAATAAGATAATTGAAAGGTCTTACCTGAGTATCTCGATCATTAAGCAACAAATGCTTAAGCGTTGCTGGAAAATCTGCATCAACACAAGTAGAAGCTGATATATGATACAATTTCAGAACCCCCATAACTGCAATCATCTTCACATAACTATTATTATCCTTCAACCCTGCACCCAATGGCCCCACCAAATACTCCACTAGGTTCGTCACTCGTAGGGAGCACAAGCTCCTCAACGCAAGCCCTCGGATCATTGGGTCCTCGTCCTTGCAATCTCTTTGAAGAAAATTGATTGTCAAAAGTGCTAGGTCCGGATTGAACTTTGCATAATTCCCCACATAGAGATAACACATTTTCTTCAAAACTATATCCGATGTGGCTGAGCACATCACCATCTCTCCAAAGACAGACGAGACATCAATGCCAATTGTCATGTAAGAGATAACCTTCTTGAAAAGCTCCCGCTTTGAATCATCGACTCCCGGGGCTCGGCTGCCGGCAAGATTCCGGAGCTGCGATTTCACATCAGCAACCTCGCCCTTTCTGCTTGGAAAGAAGGCTTTGAACTTTTGAGTACGCAATCAAAATAAAAGTAATGGTCATGGAGCAAATATCTGCTTTCTAAAACCAGCATATCAATGAATTGGAATTCAGCTGTGTTTGGTTTCTTATTGGAATGTTAATTAATTCAAACAGTTGAACACAGTTCATCAGTAACTAAATTACTAATTAAACTGTTAGTTAACATTTAGATGATCGCTACCTGGTTGGTTTGCCATTTTCTAGCAGAAAGCTTTTTCGACAGCTAAACAGTAAATTCAGCGAAGGGGTTCAGAAAGAAGGAATTTCGACTTACCCGGAAGGCTGAGACGGTGATGAAGATCGAGACTGTGCTGGAGGAGCCATGACCAATAGAAATTGAGGTCAGTACCGGCTATAGCAATATTTTACAGTGCGTTCGGAGATCTAACAGAGGAGAAAAGTTTGGCAGCGAATCTTAGAGCTGAAGCGGAGACCTGAAGAAGGAGATGCAATCGCATCCACCATCGGTTTGACGTGGCTAGATCAGACCGCTCTGTATATTCTGGCCTTTCCCGTGCCGTACTGTCCGGCTATTTTTCGCTTCTTGGTTTGGTAAATATGGTGCCTAAGCTTACGGCCCAAACAAAATAATTAGCCCAATGGGCTCATGAAATAGGCTATTAACATGCAGAGACTTGTCGTAGTTATTTTGTTACGCCAAAACGCAGCGCTTCGACTCTATCGGCTATTCGGCTGTTCCGCGTTCCTCATCAGTTCCCCCGGGGAAGATTTTTTCCCTCAGCATTTCTGCACTTCAAACGCCACCAGAAAACAGTGCAGAGCTCAGCAGCTCATTCATGGCTGCCGCCAATATCTAGAGAAAAGAAAAATCACAAAAATCTGAAAAGATGGTTCTTGTTCACCTACCAAGAGCCCACATATCCCTCCATGCCCATTTCACTCTCTTCTCAAACCCCAAAACCCCCGCCTTAACCGCCACCACTTTCCGCCCAATCCTTACCTCCAAAATCTTCTCCGCCCCCAAATCGACCCTCTCAACCTCAGAACCCCTGCCCATTTCCCAATTTCCAGAACCCCAAATCGAAACCCCAGAAGAATTCGAAGCCCACATCGAAACCCCTCAAGAATTCGAAACCCACATCGAAATCCCACTCGAAAAGCTCTTTGTGCCTCCTGAAACTGATGTCTCGTACACCGACACCGGTGCTCTGAGCACCAGGCTTTTGAAAGGGTCCAATATTCTGCTCAGCAAGTACGCCAGAGACTCGCGAGTGGAGCAAGCGGAGTTCGTGAAGAGCAGCGTGCGGACAGAGGATTGTCCCGCTGATGGCCTCCCTGAGTTTGCTCTCGTGGGTCGTTCCAATGTCGGCAAGTCCTCGCTCCTCAACTCCCTTGTGCGCCGAAAGAAACTCGCTTTAACTTCGAAGAAACCCGGTCAGTAATAATATGATGAGTATCGCTAATAGAATTTATTCATTTTCCGTTTTTGTTTGGATTTATTGCTTTGAATGTTATGCTTTGTGTTGTCATTCTTCTGCGTATGACGAAGAAAATATAACAAAACATAGCGCTGGTTTGATTGTTTGATGAAGATTTCGCCCGAAATCCAACACATCTATGAATGGATAGTAGTTGCATCCCAGCTGGTGGTGCCACTTCGTAACACCCTTTCAATTTATCAATTTTTTTCTGAATATATATCATAACTGGAACAGGAGAGGAGGTTGGGATGCAAGTATTATCTGTTAAGAATATGGTGCTCTCTGTTTTTTCAAGCTCAAGTTTTGGATTTAAATTTTGTAGAGCTTGAGGGTAATTTGATGAATGACATTTTGGTATCTCGATTGGCGATTCACTATAGCGTCTTGGTTGACAATTGATGCTCATTTCTTTTCTTGCAGGCAAAACACAATGCATCAATCATTTTCGGATCAACGATAGCTGGTATCTGGTGGATTTGCCAGGCTACGGGTATGGCTGAAAGCTATTCGCTGTATAATTTGATTTCTATGCATCTTTTTGTTCATATAGAAGATGCAGAGATGGTAATGTGACATTTAGAGTGAATGGTATGGATGAACAATTAAAAGTTTCTGATAGCAGCGAGAGGTGCATACCTTGGAATTATAGAGAATTATCGGTCCTATGTTAATGCAATCAACAAGAAACTGCTGATTTTCAATGCATGTTTTGAACTGATGCATTGTCTAACCTGGACAGGTATGCAGCTGCACCGCAGGATCTTAGAACTGATTGGGTCAAGTTTACAAAAGATTACTTCCTGAATAGGTCAACTTTAGTTTCGGTTTTCCTTCTCATTGATGCCAGCATTCCGGCCAAGAAAATTGATCTGGAATATGCTAGTTGGCTGGGTCAGAATCAGGTACCATCATTTCCTTACATTTATACATCGACTAAAAAGAGTGTAGGGTGTAACGGTGCATCTCCGGTTACTAGAGATTTTGAGAAAACTCTCATTTTTCTTTGAGTATATAAAACATGATTGTTCTAATTATGTGTTTGTCTCCCTTTTTTGGTGTGCAACTATGCGATTTTGATTGTGTATGTGCATAAAAGAGCATACAATCACCATCTTCACCATTACAAGTTATAAACTAAGAGTGACCTACCGTACTATACACAATCGATAACTATCTTGGACGTGCTTCCTATATTCACCTTTTGAATGATGCAAAGAGGTAATTTTGTTTTCTATGTGCTCTTTCAGATTCCTATGACTTTAATATTCACGAAATGTGACAAGCGGAAAAAGAAAAGGCACGGAGGTAAAAAGGCAGAAGAAAATGTGCAGGATTTCCAGGAGTTAATTCGCGGATTCTTTGAGACTGTGCCACCGTGGATCATGACCAGCAGTTTAACCAATCAGGGCCGTGACGAGATGTTATTACATATGGCTCAGCTGAGGAATTACTGGCTAAAGCACTAAGAAACCAGAAGCATGATATGATCAACAATGAAAGATGCATCAAAGTTCAAGTACTCCAAGATGGTTGAAATCCAGACTTTTTTGCGACAAGCATTGATATCCTCTAACTCTGTAATTTGCATCATACATTTTGAAACACCCATTTACTAAGAGAAGGGGAAATATGCTCAATTTGCTAGAGCTGATAGGCATTCAGTTGCTTTGTTCTGTTCTTGTTGAAATGAAATTTTTTGCTACTATGAAGTAAGAAGCTGATTAGGATAGGCCAATTCGCCTAACACGTACAAACTACAAAGAGTCTTCTAACATTCAACTAGGGTTGCCCAAAATCCTAGTATGATGCTCTTTAGGATTGCCCAAATCCACCTAACATTCAACAAGCTGTGTTAAGCAAATTAGGATTGCCCGCAACCAAACATCTACAAACATCCTAAAATTCAACAACGCTATGAACACTGATATTACTTAACAAGCAAGATTTTTCCCTAATTCATAAACCACTTAGTTATCTTCGTACATTTCTTTTCTAGAAGCTTTTCGAATGAAGACTTAATCCTAAGTTCTAAACACCAATAAACATGTACAATTTCAATTTGAGGACAAAAAATGTGCTATTGAGCTACGAGATCAAACTATGAAGCTAAATTCATACTCAGAAAGTTTGAAAATTTGAGGCAATGCAAGGACGGAAATCATGTAGTTGAGGGTAATTTCCATTCATAATAAAAATGAAGTGAGTTATGACAGATTATAACCAAATCTGAAGCAATTAAAACTCCTCTAATTAAACAAACTATCCAAAAATTGTCTGATTGAAATCAAGACCATCAGGACAACAAGACAAAAATAGCAGCAAAACTAAACCAAGTTAAGGCTCAGAAATCTTATGAAGAAGTAGCAGCAGCTCCCTTGCTCCTTGGCGCAGCTTGTGAACCTTCACGGAAGTTGCTCTTGAACCTCCTCGGCACGTGGCGGAGGTACTTCATCCGCCCGGTTCCGGTCGTCTTCCTGCGAATCGCCTTCTCACTCCAGTTGTCTGAAACAAATAGACCTCATCAAAATTCTAATCGCATGATTAATGTCAAAAAAATTATAAAAAATATTAAAAACCCAAAAATAAATAGTAAATAAAAAATAAAGTTGGGGTTTACATTTTCTGAGGCGGGCAGCTGGGTAAGCACAAGCGGAGCAGCGGCTCTTCTGGAGGTGGAAGCTTCTGCGGCCGCATCGCACACACAGAGTGTGGGACTTGTTCCTTCTCTTTCCGAAACTCCCTGTTCCTTTGCCCTAATTAATAACAATTTCAATTTCACACCAATTTAATCACAAAATGTAATCATAAAATAAATCAATTGTTGGTAAAGTTAGAAGCGAACGCACCATTTCTTCAGTTGCAGAGAGAAACCCTAGATTTGGAGCTGTTTGCGGAAAAGTCGACACGGAAGAAGAGTCGGCCGTTTATATACTCGTCGTAATCGACTGGATTAGGGTTTCTCTTTGAATACTGCCATACTGGGCTATTTATCAAAATGGGCCTTAAACGCTCTTAATATGGGCCCAATAGTATTGAGGTATTTTATTTAATGGGCCCATGCCAGGTCGACTGAACTGAATGTGATATTGGTCCATTGTAAACATCCGTTAAATTGTCTGGCGTTGAAGGATTTCAGCAACTGCGGGGATAGCTCAGTTGGGAGAGCGTCAGACTGAAGATCTGAAGGTCACGTGTTCGATCCACGTTCACCGCATTTAAATTATTGTTTTGTGTCCATTTTGACCTTCCCTTTAATGTTGATAATGATACATTGCGTTGTTAGTCACACAATGTGTACAAATTATGTGGTGTGTATACCGTATGAACCCCATAATGCGTATATATGGGGGTGCTAGATATGACCTTGTGTGATGTTTCAATGAAGAAATCAATAGGAGGTACATTGTTAGAATGGGACACACACCGAGATATATGTAATCAACAAAATATAAATTCAATTTTCAACAAAAACAAAATTACCAAATTGGTGAATTGGCACAATCATTTGTTCATATTCTAGGTAGACAGACATTCCAAAGAATATCATGATTAGCGTGAGCCTCGATCATCGTCAGATCAGGACCGTTTGGTGGAGGGACCATTTTAATTGACTTTTCATTTTTAATTATCTTATTTACAAAATCATTTATAATTATCTATTGTATTTAGTTCATTTAAAATTATTATTTAAGATTATATTTTTCAACTTGTTTGGTCAATTTATAAAGGGCTGGAAATGGTCCATCACAAGCGTACAAGGCATGATGTACAAATCAAAACCGTTAGGCTAATCAATTTCTTGGACCACAAGTCATTTAAGGCATTTTGAAAACGCTATAAAAAAATTGATGGTCCTAACTGGTGACCCATGTGAATTCACTACTGTGCACGTACCTTTCAAATTGCTCTATCGCTGAGCTTGTGGTTGTGGATGATGAACAACACAACAGGTACTTCACTAAGGACCACTTAAATTCAATTTGGGTTGCTAATCAAGTGCATAATTTGCTCAAAGATGCTTAATTTTTTTTTTTTGGGGACAATGTTGAGTAGTGTTTTTTTAAAGATGGTCCATAAAACCTAATTGTTTTTTTTTTGTCAAGTTTATAATTGTACGTATCAATAATGTCTATTCTCTTTCACAATTTTTTTTATTCATAAATTATTTTAATTTAATCAATAGAATATTATTTGCTCTGCTATCTAACTCGACTCGTGATCTACTCAATACATGAAAATAGATTTCATAAAGTGATTGTTATGCTTAATTGTAATGATAATGTCATTTCTCTTTCGTGGATATCAAATTTCATAAGTGATTTTGATTAAACATAATGTAGAAAGAAGAATGTTATGTACACTTAGATTTGTAATATCTAATTTGACCCATGAATCAAAATCTACCCTTAAAAAATGATTCCATCAAGTGATAGTTACGCTTATATGAATTAAGCATATTCAAATGGATTAAAACGAATTTGCTCGATGTTAGAGCTGAATCCAATATTAAATTACTCTTTGTACAGCTTAATACTTTCTCAGAAAAGTAAAAAGGACACGTAATGGAAATAAAGGGCGAAGTGAAGGAGGGGCCAAGTCAGGTGGCCACCATTTGGGGGATCCGATGGGTCACAGGGGAGTCATTTACAATGTGTTGCCTTGAATGGGATTTGCAGAAAGAAAGAAAGAAAGAAAGGGGAAAAAAAAACACAAGGGATTGACATTGAAAACTCCCTCACATTGTCACAGCCTCAAAATCAAAGCTTATAAGATTCGCTGTGCATGTTGCCTCTTCAAGGGAACTCGGTCAGAGCAAACCCCACCAACAGCCGGAAGCCAGAAGCCAGTAGCCTCATCCTACAGCTAGCTAGCACCACCTCCACCAGCCCACAGTTTTCTTAACAACAACAACAACAAACCGCGCGTCATCTACGACATCGTTGATCCTACCCATGTCTTATGGCAATACATATATGTATATATATATATATATAAAATATTTATTAATTATATATTTGGGTTATCCATTAATTAGTTCTTGATAATATTAATATTTTTTTTAAAAAAATTCTCTTTAATTATATTTTTGAAACTTTTTAATCTCTAGTCTTTATTATAATTATTCAAATATCCTCCGAAGTTTTTAATCCTTATTAATTAGTAGCCTTTTTTTTCTTCTATTTTATGAAAATATTACTCACTTATAAAACTTTTTTCTTTTTCACTTATTCATTTTAAGATAAATGTAAAGACAATCCAACTTAAAACAAAACAATTAGGAGTAATGATTCTTCAAAAATACTTTTAAACTTCAAATTTGAAAAAAAAAATTATTATCCGATATTAAAAGATTACATTAATCACTTATGGATTAAAGTTTAGATCTTGAATTTTGGCACAAGAATAAAACTCTAAACCCTAAGTTATAAGCACTACCATCCCAACCATTAAACCCCAACAAAACATTGATTTCGTTCATGGTTTAAAAAAATTAATTATAATATATAGGTTTAATTATAAAACTGTTTTAAGTTTAATTAGAATCCTAATCATGCATTATACAAGAATATGACAATAAACATGCATGGTTAAAAATTAATGAAAGAACCTTAGAGTAAAGAATTTTCATATTCCAACTTTTAAATTACTCATATATATATATATACCTCTTAAATAATGTGTGAAGAAAAATATCTTTAGATCGTAGTAATAAGTGGCCGGTCAATAATCTCTTTTTATGCTAATTAATTGTAAGGAGAAATTATTAGATGGTACTAGATCACCACGTGAGCTCATGGTACTGTCATTTAAAATTAACATATGTTTATTGTTTTATATGTGGATTTAATTTTCCTTTTATATTTTGAAATTAGACTTAAAAAATCAAATAAAAAACTTAAAAAATAGAAAACCCAAAAACCATACATTTTGTTTTGTAGTTTCACTAGGCCTCCATGTGGCTTTGAATTTTCTCTAAATTTCCCAGAAAACATCTACCTTCGAACTTATGGGAAATCGAATTGCCTATTCCACCAATACCCCATATTCCTAACATATGACCATCATCTTCCTCAAGACATAAAGGCTTCTCAACCTGTATGGTTTTTTCTTCATCGGAAAAATTTCTGCTAATATATCTTCACTGTAGAGATCTCATCTTACTTGACCTGTAGCTGTAGGGGGAAAGGAAGAGAACGACGGGGTGGAGGGGGAGAGAGAACGGCGAGGATGAAGACAGTTTTGGATTTTCTATTTTTAAGTTTTGTATTTGATTTTTAATTTAATTTTAAAATATAAAAAATTTAAATTTATATGTAAACAAAATAGACACATGTCAAATTTTGAATAGAAGTACCATGAGTTGACAACGATGTCCAGTACCATCTAATTTGTAAAGTATTAATAGCTTTTTAAACGGAGATAAGTAGAAATTAATGCATTGTGAACGATTATCATGAACAGATAGTACATTAGGATAATTTTCTATATGGTATTAAAAATATTCTTTTTGACTTAATCCAAAACCCTAACCTCTTTTTCAAAAGAAATATTCCTTCAAAAACCTTTTTCTTCAACTGATCTTCTTCAGGTCCAGGGGTTTTCCCTTGGTAGCCATATAGATATAATGAATAAATTGGATAATCTAACTTGCCTTGGTATCGATTTTACCGAATTTTGTTCATCTTCATACTTCCATTTCTAGGGGTTTTCTCGTGGTAGCCATAGGAATATAAAGAATAAACCGGATAATCCAACTTGCCTTGGTATCGATTTTACCGAATTTTGTTCATCTTCATGCTTCCATTTTCAATTTATCGTCATGGTGTCGATTAAGGTCACATATTTTAGCATCCTAACCAATCAAGTTTCTAGTGAAACTCTTATCTTCAAGAGTCTGATCTGTCTTAACAAGATTTTGACTCGTGATGTGCCCTGGTGGGTTTTGATCGAGTCATCTCTGTTCTCCATTCGTGTTGTGATGTCAATCACTGTGGATTTAAATATATGCGATATAGCGGTGTTGTTGTCAACAAAATTTCGTGGAGGCAGCAAAATAGAAGTAATAGGTAGAGACTGTCACAAACCGACCTCTCTAACACGATATTGTCCGCTTTCGGCACAACCCTCACAGTTCTTTTTTAGGAACTCACATACAACTTCCCAGTAGGTCACCCATCATGAGATTGCTCCAACTCAAACTTGCTTAATTATGGCGTTCCAACCAAACCCAAAATCAATAAGCTCCCAAAAGGCCTCGTGCTAAAAATGTATGTGCCCACACATATAAGGCACTTCACATTTCCTCCCGAGCGATGTGGGATGACTCACCATTCTACCCAAGACATACAATCCACCCCTATAAGGGGTTTCACCTTTCCCTCCCCGAGCGATGTGGGATGACTCACTATTCTACCCAAGATATGGGTGTTATATTCCACCCCCCTTGGAGCCCGGCATCCTCGCTAGCACACTTCCGATCGGGGTCCAACTTTGATACCAAACTTTCACAACCCGACTCCCCTAGCACGATACTCAAACTCACTTAACTTGGAAGTTCCAACCAAACCCAAAACTAGTGAGCTCCCAAAAGGCCTCGTGCTATGAGCTGGAGCTAGTGAGATTTCTCCAGCTCAAACTCGCTTAGATTTGGAGTTCCAACTAAACCCAAAGCCAGTGAGCTCCCAAAAGGCCTCGTGCTAGGAAGATACATGCCCACACATATAAGGCACTTCACCTTTCCCTCCCCGAGCGATGTGGGATGGCTCACCGTTCTACCCAAGACATGGGTGTTACAGAGACAATGGTGGAAGTGACCCATTTGTACCTTTTATTGAGATATTTATTTCTTTATTTTTGGTTTGTTTTGTGGAAATAAGTCCATCTCTTATTTCGAGTTGGCTGTGTTAGGTTTCCCCTTTTTATGATTGCAAAATATTAGTTGTTCACGCAGAAATACGCTTGATGATACTTCAGGAATTCAAGATACATTATTTTGTGCCTCCTTCTCAATTGTTTCGACATATATCGAACTTGATCACTTGAGATATTTACTCATGTTTGTGATCAAGCTATTACAGTCTAACTTGTCTTTTATTTGTATCTTTATTTAATCAATGAAATCTCATATCTTCTAAAAAACATCTTTTGTTATTGCTTTAATTTTTTTTTTCTACATTCATGGAGGTTAATGTCAACTTAATTATTATATATACTCTCATCTTGCCATTTGAGTTAGGGATAGTTTGGAATTGCTGTGCTTTTTCGAAAAACTACTTCAGTTGTGTTTCTTTTTTTTAAAAAAGTAATTTCTGTTTTAATTTCATAATAAGTAGTTATGAACTAATTTTTTTTTGTGTAAAAGTAGCTTTCAAAAGCAACATGCAGACATCTTTCAAAAATTGTTGTCAAAAGTCCATTAATTTTCAATAAAGCAATATTTTTTATTTTTTACCAAACACTTTATCCAGCTTCACTTTCAAATAAAACAGCTTAAAAAAAAACATACCAAACAGGGCCATAGAAGGAGTTAAGTTTTAGAAGGAAATTGAAGTAACTATAATCAGTTATATCAACTAAATCGATCTTCAGTTATATCAACTAAATCGATCTTACTCATTGGAGATAAATATTGGCAATCGATTAATCAGAGGATGGTCATCTTTGAAGCTACAATGTGATCCGTGAAGGATGCTTTGCAGCAAAACCTCAGGTACTCTTTGATAACTCAAACTTATAGCTGAAATTGAAAAGAGGCTAGCTCATATGGTGATAGTTCTTAGGTTTCTTTCTACTCAAATTCTAGGCAAGATTGAAAAGTAATCCTGATGAAAATCAGAGAACTGAAACATGCACTCTATGTACTTGATAAAATGACTTTGATGAGTATCAGTGTTTTTCTTGAATTCTCTTAAAGTCAGATATCTCTCTGATCCCTCAACCTATATTTTCTCATTAATTATTGAATGAATGAATGAATTACATCTTGTTATACATTCACTCACACTCACACATACTCAACATGTGAATCTGTTAGAGATGATGACAGTGATGTCATCCCTTCTATTCTTGCGGCACACACAAAACTCTCTAACAAACTCTCACATTCTTCTCCCTTTCCTCTTTTTCCACTTGTCATTCTCAATTTGACAATAGGCATAGTACCAAGTCAGCTACCAGTGAGCATCTTAGTCACCAACAACCCCTCCTAAGCTGTTCACCGAAACCACTCCTAGTAAACCTATTAGGAAACAAAATCGTTCTCTAGGTAGAGCTTTAGTGAAAATCTCTGCAATTTGATCATCAAACTTGCAATACTGGATGGAAATCTCTCAATTCTAGATTACATCTTTGATATAGTGAAACCTTCGATTGATGTGCTTTGTCTTCTGGTGAAAGATAGGATTTTTAGCCATGGAAATAGTTGACATGTTGTCACACATTACAGGGGAAGCGTCTAATTGTTCTTCTCCTAAATCTCCCAGCACAAACCTCAACCAAACATCTTGAGTAGTTTCCTCAGAGTCACTTACATACTCATCTTCTGCAGTTGAAAGAGCAACACTAGTCTATTTCACTAATGCCCAAGAAAAATCCCACTGCCAAGTGTAAAAGAATAACCAGAAGTGTTTTTCATGTCATCTTCTGATCTTCCCCAATCACTATCACAGAATCCCACAAGAGTAGCAGCTTTCCCTCTCTTGTATTCAATTCTATAGTTCAAAGTTCCTTGAACATACCTTAAGACTCTCTTAGCTATTTTATAGTACTTCTTGGTAAAGTTATGCATGAACTTTGACAACAGGCTCGAGGCATACATCAAATCTGGTCTTGTAGTAGTCAAGTAGAGTAGGCTTCATACCATCTCCCTATACAACTATTTGTATGCAGCTTCACTGCCATCATTTCTTTGCAATCTGTCACTTGTAGTAAGAGGAATACTAACAGGGTCGCAATCTTTGAGCCCAAATTTCTCAAGTAAAGTTGAGGCATACTTTCTTTGATGGATAAAGATTCCATCATTGGACTATAGTATTCCAATCCCTAGGAAATGATGCAGTAACCCCAAATCTGTCATTTCATACTTTCCCATCATGTCTTGTTTGAATTCAACCATCATACTTGTGTGATCACCTGTGTAGACAATGTCATCGACATAGATAGACACAATTAGGGTTCCCAAATTCTATTTAACCTTTAAATACAAGGTTTCCTCACTAGTACTTCTTTCAAAACTACAACCTAGCAAGTAGGAGTTAATCTCCTCATACCTTGCCCTTGGTGCTTGTTTAAGGCCATAGAGTTCCTTGTTGAGCTTATATACTTTGGCTTCACTTCCTTGCACTTCAAAACCTTCAGGCTGATCAACATACACCCCTTCCTCTAGAATCCCATTCAGGAATGCTGATTTCACATCAAGCTGAAACAACTTTCACTCTTTCTATGCTTCTAGAGCAACTAGGATTCTTATGGTGTCAAGCCTTGCAACTGGTGTAAACGTCTCATTGAAATCAATTCCTAATTTCTGAGCATACCCTTTCGTTACCAATCTGGCCTTGTGTTTCTGCACATATCCATCCAGATTAATCTTTGTTTTATACACCCACTTGACCCTAATCACAGGTTTAGAAGTAGGTCTTTCCATTAGCTCCCCCGTTCCATTCTTTTAAATCATTTGTATCTTAGCCTCCATGGCTTCCTTCCAAGTTGAGTCCTTGATTGGTTCTCTGAAGTTTTTAGACTCAATAATACACATATGACATCTAGCATAGATGCCACTGAGACTTCTGATAGGCTTTGAACTACACATTTAAATAAACTCGTAATTCAAGTATATACAATTTAAACCCTTTTGTGTAGATATAATATTGGTAAATAAGGATCGTTCTTAATCGGGAAAATTAGGGAACATTAATAATGTGTTAGTGAAAAAGAATAATAACTAATCAAAGAATGAAATAATGAATGAATAAAATAATAAAAGAATTAAGGAATAAAAGAATAAAAGAATAAAATGGGGGAGTTTTGAACAAAGTGTAATCACCAAAATACATGTAAAAACAATAATGAAATTAATTATACTCATACTTTAACCTTTGTACAAGTGGACTTTCTTCAAACACAATTTTTACCAACACTCTAACATTATGCTTATATTGAACCAATTACGAAATCCTACCTTCATCATCTCAATTACTTGCATACATTTTTCATATTATAAATGCACCGAACATCGGATTATTACTTACAATATGATCCACGTTAAGTTTGTGATTTAATGCGTCGAACAACAGTCAAACATTAAATCTCTTCAACCCTATTCTAAATGCCCCGAACAGCGGATCAACATTTAGCGTTGAACTGAAATTTAAGTACTAAAACATATGAAGTAAATGAAATTCAGAAAGTAGAACACATGGAGATTATATTGCTACTTACAAATGTTAGAAAGAAAATACCAACACATATATTGAATTATACGTAAAACCAATAACAATAACAAGAGTTTAAATAGAAAAAGATGGGTTTTCACAAGAATCACGGAACATCGGTAGGAAACTTGTGAAGATGGAGGAAGAAATAAGAGGAATTTGATCTTAAAAACTCTCGAATTGACTTAGAACTACCTAGCCTTAGGTTTTTCTTAAGAAAACATAAAAATGCGTAAAAAGAGAAGTTAAAAAAAATCTAAGAACAAAGTAAAAAAAATGAAATTAAGAAACAAAATGTAAACGAATCTACAAATAAAACTTAAAAGAAAACTAGGAAGAAAAATCTACAAGGAGCTAAAAATAGTCCCAAAATACATCTCAAAAGAGAAAAAAAAAATTCAAAAGAGGACTACAAAAGAGAGAAAAAGGGACTAAAAAGGACCCTAAACAATGAAGATGGTCTTCCTATTTATAGAGGATGTCCCAAAAACTAAAATAATAAAATACGAAAATAAAATAAAAAGAAATAAAAAAAGAAGAGGAAATGATGGATTAATGCTGATTTTGGGCTGAAAACATGCTAGATATGTAACGACCCGTCCCGAAATTATGTCATTAACGAGACTAATCAAGGATTAATTAAGACTAATCGGAAATTGGTCAAGGATTATCGAACGATCGGGGTAAAATTACAATTTTGCCCCTAGAAAAGAGTAAGAAGTTGACTTTTATCCCGAGAGGTCAAATGCATGTGGACCGAGATCCATTACATAGATCCAGACGATATGAGTCTGTAGGTAGGCGGCACGTCGAAATTGGACACTGTACGGGAAAGTTACAAGTCATGAAAGGTTCCGAGAACTATTCATAATTGCACATTTTACGAGAGTTGACTTTTGGGTTTGTCCTTAGTGGGCCCAAAAGATCTGGTTTGGACCAATGGATGAGTGACAAGTCCTTTGGCCCAAACCCATACATACATGCATCTCACCATTCCCTCCTCTATTTCGATCCATCCTGAAACCCAACCCCCAAACCTCCATCACCACTTTCTTCAGCTGAGACCAGAGAGAAAGAGACACTAAGGGTGCATGAAATACTAGGAGACAGCGAGAGATGAGGCTGATTCATCGTGGACGGCGGAGGAAACCAGCAAAAAGGTAAACCCGAAAACCCTTTTTCAATTTGAAATTCGAATTTGGGTTTTGGACGTTAGGGGTGTGTAATGATGCCATGGTTGGCTTCTCTAAGCTCACACAAGCTGGTAGGGATCAAAATTGACGGGAAAGGACCCCTGAACGGCTCAAGATGGTGGCTAGAAGGACGACCGTGAAGGCTTGGATTCGCATAGGTAAATCTTTGACTCATCTCCTAGTTTTGAGTAGACAGAACAGTTTCTGGGAGTGAGACGAGGAGAATGGTCGAAAAATGGTGAGAAATGGTGGTCGTAGGAGGAAGAACAGGCCGGGTCAGGGTCATGGGTTGAGTGACCCGGTTACAGAGAAATAGTTCAACCTGTCTGAAGGTTAACAATGATGACGTGGCAGTCCACGTCATCATCTGTCAGAGCTGCTAGTCCATGTGGCCAATCATGTCAGGTCCTGGCCGAGGAGGGTCTCGTGTCAGATGGGATCAGGCGCGTCCCATGTTAATCCCTGGGGATTTGGGACAGGTCCTGACAAATCAGGAGATACCACATGGAATGCTGTCAGGTCCAGTCAGCATGTTAGGTTCAATCAACATGTTAGACACGTGGACCAATCGGGTGGTGCCACATGGCAGGATGTCAGACCTACCATTGTCAGATACGTGGACCAATTAGAGAGTGACATGTGGTAGGTTGTCAAACCTGACAGGATTACATCAGCAGCTGACGTTAGCGTTGACCATGATGATGTCAGCGTTGACTTTGCTAACGTCATGTTCGAAAGGTTTCAATGAGTGAAGACGTTAACTGGCTAGTAAGGACTTTGACTGGCGCGTGAATGCGCATAGGCATGAATTTTGAGGTGAAATTTGACAGGACCCATCCCAATCCCCTCGGGATTAGTGCGGGATGACCCTGCTCCCGTCTGACACGAAGTGTCAGACAAGGGATATTTCCGACCTTTGCCCTCCCGGGCTATCAGAGTACGCCAGGATCTAGAGGAGACATGTGATATCTCGGTCTCTAGTACAGTCCACATCCGATGTCAACATGAAGGGCAGTCAAAACATTAAAAACTGTGAGTGGACAAAACCAAGAGTTTATAAAAACAGTTTATAAGAAGACATTTGTACCCTTCACTAAAAAGCATGCATGCATTCGAAAACCATTTAACCAAATGGACCACATGTGGGAACTAAGCCCAAATCAGAAATAAACCAAGGTCGAAAGGACCACAATGAAATCGACCATACGGGCTACTGCCCAAATCCATAAGAAACCAATAAGGGACTCAGCCCATAACCATAAACATACACGAGCCACTGCTCAATCCTGTGCACACTTGAGCACACCACATATCAAGAATCATAAAGATTCAACCATACGGGCTACCGCCCAAAACCTGTGTAACCACACATGTCATCTCATATATCATATCATATACCATATATACATATAAGTCACACAACCAATCCTGTCACGGTATCCAAAGCTACGCGCGTGCTACCCGGGTCTCAATCCGAGTCTTCTCAAAGTCAAGGTCAATGTCCGCAGACCACTGATCCTACTCGAGGTATAGTAACCATAGCCTTCCTGAGAGTAAGGAACCCAACTGGGGGGTGACTCCACTCAGTCGGTGCTCCGTGACTACTCCGGGGTCCACCTAGGCCAACGACCCTCCCCGGAGGAGATAGAATAAGTAAAGGAAGGTATATGAACATATATATACATAATACAAATATCCATGCCCGGTTCCCCCTGAACTGTCATGATCTATAGCATCCATGCCATTCATATATATATATATATATATAAACATCCTCCATGAACGGTTCCCATAAACCTTCATGTACCACCATAACATAACCAGGGTTCATGCCGGTTCCCATAAACCGTCATGAACCACGATACCATAACAAGGGTTCATGCCGGTTCCCATAAACCGTCATGAACCATAATGACCAACAAGAGTTCATGCCGATTCCCATAAACCGTCATGAACCACGATACCATAACAAGGGTTCATGCTGGTTCCCATAAATCGTCATGAACCAAGAAATCCATTTAAGGTTCCCTGACCTGAAATCAAAACCGTAAAGTACCTGGGTCTCGTGCCCGAACATAGGACATCAGCTGGGCACCTTGCCCGATATCTGACGTCATATACTCGAGATAAAACCAAATGGATCTCGTACCCGAGTTTATCCTTTTGAAAATCCAAATTCAAATCATT
Source organism: Prinsepia uniflora (assembly GCA_032719365.1). Classification (NCBI taxonomy): domain Eukaryota; kingdom Viridiplantae; phylum Streptophyta; class Magnoliopsida; order Rosales; family Rosaceae; genus Prinsepia; species Prinsepia uniflora. The sequence goes on along the minus strand of CM064861.1, from coordinate 31,916,915 downwards.
TAAACCATAAAGAAATACAGACCCGTATAAGCACCGTATAAGGCCGAAACCTAGGAATACGTGCTTATACGTAACCACATACAAATGTACCCATGGCATCATCAAACATGTAATAAAACATATAATAAACATTTATGCATGCACCAATTTAGAAAACTAGGTCCACTTACAGACCGTTCGAGCTGCCGCCTAGATTCGCGTGCCATAGGCTCTCCCGAGCAGATCACTGTCATCGGGACTCCCAAACCTGTCCAAATTTTAATAGAAGGTTAGTAACTACTTAATTAACCTCCTAATAAAGTCCCATAATTTTCCCGAACTTTTAACTATTTTCAAACCGATCCTAAACCTTCGGACAGCCCGAAACCTATCGAAACGATGTCCGATTGACGCGAGACCAGTCCCAAAATCGTCGTTACATTGAATAGAAGATTTCAAATGTTGAACACTTCCCCAAATTATGGCCCACGCGCCCCTAGAAGGCTCAGATCACTGTTCATCATCCATAACCTCCAGATTTTACTGTTCACCCGTCTTCAACCTCGGTTTTCTCTGGTTTTCGGACCGGTTCAAGGTCCATTTTAGGTCCATTTCATCTCCTTTTTATCCTAATATAATCCTAACATCAAACCCTAACATTTAAAATGATAAAAACCGAACAACAACCTCCAAAACCGTCCATTTCCGATCTGCCATGGTGGCCGGATTTTCCTCCGCCGTTCACGACCATTCCAGGCCATCCCAAGCTTCAAAAACAATCCTAAACTTCTCCTAGAGTCCTCAGAAACATAACCCAATAAAAGAAATCGAGTAAAAACCATTAAAACTCAAATTCGAATTTTCAAGTATTTTCTTACCTCACGGGTTCTATCTGTCGTGGCCGCCGCCGTGGCTGCCCGTCCAGCCTCTCAGTCCTCCCTCACTCACTCACACGGTCACACTCATCTCACACACTCAAAGGATGGATGATGGAGGTGTGGTGTTTATGTGTTTGAAGAAGAATGAAGAATGAAGAACATGGGGGGGGGGGGGGGGGGGGGGGGTTGGTGGTTCGGGTTTTGTGAGGATGAACAAAGATGAAGATGAATGAAGTGATGATGTTTGATCAGATGAGAGAAGAGAAATGGAGGGTAAAGATTTGAGAGATTAAGTGAAATGGATGGATAGGATTGTGTGATAAAAAGGTTAATTATAAAATATTAGAAATAATAATATTTAATTAGTTTAGATCCACAATTTAGGGGTTTGGACCAATGGGTTGTCACTCATCCATAGGACCCACTCAAAATATCTGCTCAATCAGATATTGCCAAATCAGCCCCGCCTCGAAGTACGTGCATAGTGATATCGAGCTTCCGTGACCTATAACTTCCCCTTTCGAAGTCCGATTTCAGCATGCCGCCTGCCTATGGATTCGTATCGTCCTGATCTACGTAACGGTCCTCGACCCTCAGCTATCGGACCTCCCGATCCAAAAGTCAACTATTTACCCCTTTTAACTAAAATTACCAAAATTCCCCTAAACTTCTGAACGTCATAACTTCTTCCACGAACGTCTGAATTGAACGTGCCACCTGTCTATGAACTCGTGACGTCACGGTCATCGGTCAAAGTCCGTTTGACCGCCCGAATGAAAAGTCAACGTTTTACCCATGGCTAGGGGCAAAACGGTCATTTTGCATCGTTCGTCCGATTTCGCCCTACTAATCACTGATTAGCCTCACTAATCGTGATTAGTCACTAATCTAATCCTGAAATTTGGGACTGGTCGTTACAAATTAGTCATGTTCAAAAGGGTTCGGTGATTTGAATCCAATTCTGGTGGTTTCAGGTCGATTAGAGGTTGTTTGGTAGGTAATTTAGAGGTTTTTAGCCTCGGAAAGCGTGTTCGAGACATGTTGACCGTACCGAGATTTGTGAGGGTCTATGATATAAACTTATAGAAGTTGTTAGTTACCTTTGGGTATGGTTTGGACAGGTTCGGATGTTTCAGGGATGATGGATTAGCCTTGGAGTGGCTTACGGCTCGAGTTTCGGAGCGCGCAGTATGGATCGACAGTGAGTGGGATTTGGTTTATAAATGATACATGCATATATGTTTTAATAGTTTAGAATATGGTTTGAAATGCAATGGTTGCATATGCTTTGATTAATGAAGTGCATAAATGTTTTGTATGATGGTCGATTATCGGTTTGAATGATTTTTAAGGATTTTCGTGACAAGGTAGATCGGACTTGAGGCCCTATTGAAATGATTTAGGTTGGTGACCCAGTTGAAAGATAATGGACTCCAGGAGTGAGTCCATTGGAAAACCATGTTTAGGGCCAAGGGCCCTATTGGGGCTTCAGACCTCGTTTGATGTGAAATTGGACACCATTTTCTTGTGATTTGTGGAAACTGGTTTTGGGCTGAGACCCGATGCAAATAAAGGTTTTGAATTTGAGAATCGACAGTTTTGCAAATGTGTTTCCACGGTTTTTTTGACCATTCTCCGAGATGATGGATATGACTTCGGTAGGAATGTGTTTCCCCGGAGAGGACCCTATGAGATGATAGATATGACTCCGGCATGGTTGTGTTTCTCCAAAAAGGGCCTTTGGCAGGAATGTGTTTCCCAAGAGAGGACCGGTATGGATATGACTCTGGTAGGAATGTGTTTCCCCAGATAGGACCCTATGAGATGATAAATATGACTCTGATAGGGATGTGTTTCCTCGGAGGGCGCCTCTAGCAGGAATGTGTTTCCTCGGAGAGGACCCATATGGATATGACTCTGGTAGGGATGTGTTTCCCTGGAGAGGTCACGATGACACTACCTGCAAGAGTGTCAGGTTATTGCACTGAGACGTCGAGTTAGGGACTCTGAGCCTAGTGCCGCACCTAGACATCGAGTCGTGGACTCCAAAGCCAGGTGTAGATCAGTTGTGTAAATCTGACTCGCACGCGTGTGGATATAAAAATCATGACAGTGATAACAATGGATGAATTAATGATATGAAACCGATGTCAAATTTTGACATATAGAGATGGGTGATTTCCTGGATAGAAATGGATGATTTCCCTAATAGAGACGGATGATTTGACGGACAGGGACGGATGAGGGATATGAGAATGGGTCCCAAGGTTTTTAACTAATTTATTGTGTCCAGTTGTTTTTTTAACACGTGGTTGTTTTACCCACAAAGTACTTGTTTTCCGTATGTGTTGTTTTCACTGGAAAGTACTGGTTTTAAATTGGTATGCATGCATGTTTTGTAAAACAGAGGGTGAAAGCTTTAAATGGTAAAATGGTTTTTAAACAAATACTTATTTTTGTCCACTCACACGTTTTGTCTTTTTGGCACCCTCCAGGTTGATCACGAATGCGGGCTGTAGTAGATATCGAGACATCACATGCCGCCACAGATCCTTGTGTACTCTAGGTAACCCCGAGCGAGTTACAGTTTTATCCCTTATTTGGCACGTAGTGCCAGACGGGAGCAGGCACATATCATGATAATCGAGGGAGATTGGGATGGGTTTTGTCAAATTGGTATCAGAGCCAGGTTGTTGCTCTTAAAGTGTTGCGCATGTGCTGGATGTGATGTCTCTATGATAAAGACAGCCCATCATCAACCTGGTAGTGAGGGTAGGAATAGGAAATTTAGGTGGAAATGAACCTATCTGTGGTTTTTTATTGGAATAGTATGCCATGTTTCAGTGTGTTGGATCCCGGATGGATTTTGATTAGCATCCCATGTCGTGGTTGAGTAGTGTTAGACACTGAGTAGTGCCCAGTTTCTTATGGGCCCAACGGCGGGAGGCCGTAGAGTTACCAGTTGACGAGATCCTCAGATAGTAGTTATTGGGTGGTTGGATACCAATTACCCCAGTGTGGCGACTTTTCAGAGTCGAGACCGATGGATCAATCAGGATAGATGTGCTGCGGTGAGTAGCTGAGGTCATGGGCGACCTGAGTTGAGACTTGATTGGACAAGTTACTAGGTGAGTGGTATTGGTGGATCGGATCCCGGGGTAGACCGATCGAGGTATTACACGCTTATAAGCGGGTTCTACTGGCATTGAGCTACGCTCTTGAGGACATGGTTTGGTTAGTCTTGAGTGATCGATGTGGGCGGTGAGTTATCACACGAGTGCGAAGCCTCGATATCGGAGTGTTTCCTATATTGGTCTGCACGAGGTTGTGGTAGGCATTACTATCGATGGACGTGGATGAGTTTTATCGATCTGGATAAGCTCATGTTCCAGTGATGACTAATATGATTAGGATTCTTCAGTCATGTCGGCAACCAGACACGTTGCTGAAAGGTGAGGTTCCTGCATTTGGTGCCGGGTAGGTGAGTGCTGGTAGGTACTAGTAGAGATTTCCGGTTAGATTCGGTTCTCACTGAGTGTGATGACGATTGAGGTGGTGAGGCTTCATTAGTTTACGTCGGGTCTTAAGAGTAAGACTCGAGTAATTATGTGGAATCTTGGGGAGGAAATGAGTTTGATGAAATCCCAACAACGACCTAATGGTTATGGACGACGCAGAAGCGTCGTGGGGATTCATGTACTTAGGGAGCTTGGACGAGGGTTACCTCGAGCTCCGAGCCTTGAGTGGTAGACGTGCGAGTATGGTGTTAGTAATCGCTGAGTGGGACAGAGAGGATCTCGAGTGGCTCTATGAGATGAAGTTCAGTTAGTTTACGGAAGGCACGGGGTATGCCTGGAGGGGTGACATGCACCCTAGTTATCCTGGATAGCTGTGGTCGGCTTGCGCGAGTGATGCGTGCAGTAGTAGATCCCATAGAGTTGGGACATACGAGCTAGTAATTCGACCAGTACTGTGATGATTGTAGCTGGTAAACCGAGATTGTTCTGTTGCGATAAGGTTTTGACCTTACAAAATATTGGTTTTCAGGACACGTGGTTGATGTTCCCGTGATTGACGGCTTGGAGGCCTGGACCACCCTATCATATGCTTTTTGGGAACGTGGGACACATGTTGTGATGTCCTTAGATAGCTCAGGGACCTAGAAGTGAGTTTTTGGTTATATCAAGTTCCTCCGATGGCACATCCAGATTTGAATTAGTTCAAGAACGGAAGGTGACACCATCACCGAACGTGATGTGTGAGCACCAGAGTTGAATGGACTCGTGTTGGTATTATGGGTCATGTGATGTTGACCGAGAGAGCTAGTTTGGATCCTCAGTGGATTAAGAGGATCGAGATGAATATGGATTGAGGCAATTGAGTATCGCAGTACATGTGAGCCGAGATGCTTTAGCATCAAGATGTTTTGGACAGATTTAGGTGATGGATCATGATGAGCGTGAGTTGGGATGATTGAAAGGATCGAGACGGTCAAGGACCGAGACCATGTCAGATTGGTGTCAGCCGATTATGACAATCAAGACTGGGGTCACTCGGACTAAATGAGTGTCATGGATTTTCGGGTGGAGCTATCCCCGTGTGTAAAGACGTTGACGATACGTGGAGTATCATTCAGGAAAACATGAATAGTCAATGCCTCGAGTAGGATGTTGGAAAATTCGTTACCGCTTTAGATGGATAGATTGTATTAGTGGTGGATGACCATGAAGTGTTGTTGGACGATGACAGGTAACCGACAGGTTCGAGATTGGTACGTCTTCGTGGCGTAAGTTGGTTATCCTTTGGAATGAACCAAGGGATGAGATTGGTTAGTGAACTGGCTGGATTATCTCTGAAGTTGGGTAGGTGACCACGAGGGCTCAGAGAGGACGTTGAGTATAATGTGGTCTGTCTAGAGTTGAGATAAGACAGATAGGTTCCGATATCGGAATATGATTGGCATGTTAGCCATGTGATGGACGGAGGAGATCCGAGATTGTGGTGGTGTGTGGATATTGGTACGTAGCTAGACATTGCATGAGTACAGCCCGTGAGCAGGCCTGAGTAGTGTCTTTGTGCTTGATATGATGTGGGTGCGCCTGTGAGTATGCACGTTGGGTAGTCTGATTGATGTGGTACGATCATCAGATTGAGTCCCCCCACAGACTGGAGATAATAAAGAGACCTGATAGGATATAGTAATGGGATGAGGTCCGATGTTGGTTGTACAGTGAGTATGAGGACCAGGCCTTGAATACTGTGTGCTAGTACAGTGTGAATTTTGAGGGTTCGGTTATTTTGTGAGCATGGAGCTCAAGGCCAGGATGGGCAAGGGGAACCCTCATGCTTATGTTGTGAAAATCTCTACTATAACAAGTATTCGATGGGGTCCAGATGCATCATGAGTATATCGGTAGGATGAGAGAGATAATCGTTTGAAACTCGTGAAGATTCGGGGTCACGACGTTGAGTGCTGAGTGACATGAGATATTGTACGAGGTACAGTGATGGAACCCTAGGAAGAGTCGGCATTATAGCGTTGGCCACTGAGGGATACGAGGTACGAGATTGGGACTCTATAGCGAGTCAAGATTAGAGTTGCGCAACGGAAGCGCAGTGGAGCTGTGAGTTACCAGATAGGCACGATAGTTAGTCGTGGATATGTTTTAAGGTGGGAGACCTTTTTAATGGCAGATGCTTTGAGATCGCCTAGCGTGACCAAAAGTGTCAGCTTGGTGAATGGGAATATGATCTACGGTTGGAGACCGTCGAGTGGGAGACGATTGGTGATGCTCCTGCTGAACGAGATGTCAGCTTGATTGAGCAGGACTATTTGAATGGCTTGTCAGCTTGGATGCTGAGTACACCTGCGTGGATGATAGGTGGAATCAGCAAGTATCGATGTCTCGCTCGAGACTTGAAATTGAGATTGGAAGGATGACTTTGGATTTCGAAATGTGAAAGTTAAGACCTGGAGATGTAAGGTTCGAGAATTGAACAGTGGAGAGTCTAGTGATAGTTGGTCATGTGCTTGTTGGATACGATAACAGAGGATGAGCTGAATTTCAACATTGACCGTTGGATTGTGGTTGACATCAAGTGACGTCTGGTTATGGTCGAGTATTGTGGATTGGATTTCAGCAGTTTTGGTGCTAATTTGAGTCGATTGGAATTTTGAGGACGAAATTTCTTTAAGGACGGTGGATTATAACGACCCGTCCCGAAATTATGTGATTAGCAAGACTAATCAAGGATTAGTTAAGACTAATCAAGGATTAGTTAAGACTAATTGGGAATTAGTTATGGATTATCAGACGATCGGGAGAAATTATGATTTTACCCCCAGAAAAGAGTAAGAAGTTTACTTTTGACCTGGGAGGTCAAATGCACGTGGACCGAGATCCATTACGTATATCGAGATAATACGTGTCTGTAGACAGGCGGCATATCAAAATTGTACACCGTATGAGAAAGTTACAGATCACGGAAGATTCTAAGAACTATTCATAATTGCACGTTTTACGAGAGTTAACTTTTGCGTTTGTTCTTAGTGAAAGATTAAGAGTTAGCGAGGGACGAGGCTGAGTCTTCGTGGACGGCGGAGGAAACTAGAAAAAAGGTAAAATTGAAAACCCTTTTACAATTTGAAATTCGAATTTGGGTTTTAGACGTTGGGGGTGTGTACTGATTCCATGGTTGGCTTCTCTGAGCTCACACGAGCTGGTAAGGATCAAAATCGACTAGAAAGGACCCCTAGACAGCTCAAGACGGTGGCTCGAAGGATGGCCGTGAAGGCTTGGATTCGCACAGGTAAATCCTTGACTTCTTTCATAGTTTTGAGTAGATAGAATGGTTTCTGGAAGTGAGATGAGGAGAATGGTCGAAAAATGGTGAGAAATTGTGGTCGGTGGAGGAAGAACGGACCGGGTCAGGGTCATGGGTCAAGTGACCCGGTTACAGAGAAATAGGTCAACCCGTTTGAAGGTTGACGATGATGACATGGCAGTCCACATCATCATTTTTCAGAGTTGTCAGTCCACGTGGCCAATCAGGTGATGCCACATGGGATGCTGTCAAGTCCAATCAGCATGTTAGGTCTAGTTAGCATGTCAGACTCGTGGACCAATCAGATGGTGCCATGTGGTAGGTTGTCAAGCCTACCATTGTCAGAAACGTGGACCAATCAAAGAGTGACACGTGGCAGGTTGTCAAACTTGACAGGTGTTAGACCTATCAGGATGACGTCAGCGTTGACCGCCATTGAACGACACGTGAGGATTTTGACCAGCGCGTGAGGGCTCATGGGAACAAATTTTGAGGTGAAATCGATCATGTTCAAAAGGTTTTGATGATCTGAATCCAATGGTAATGGTTTCAAGTCGATCAGAGGTCGTTTAGTAGGTCATTTAGGGGTTTTTAGCCTCAGAAAGTGTGTTCGGGACATGTTGACCATACTGGGATTTGTGAGGGTCTATTATATGAACTTATAGAAGTTATTAGTGACCTTTGGGTATGGTTTGGATAGGTCCGGACGTCTCAGGAAGGATGGATTAACCTTAGAGTAGCTTAAAGCGCGGGTTTCGAAGCGAGCAACGTGGACTAAAGGTGAGTGGACTTTGGTTTATACATGATGCACGCATATATGTTTTAATATTTTAGAAATATGGTTTGAAATGCAATGGTTGCGCATGGTTTGGTTGATGAAATGCATAAATGTTTTTTATATTGGTCGATTATCATTTTGAATGATTTTTATGAATTTTCGTGAGAAGGTAGATCGGGCTTGAGACCCTATTGAAATTATTTGGGCTGGTGACCCAATTGAAACATAATGGACTCCAGGAGTGATTCCATTGGAAAACCATATTTCAGGCCAAGGGCCCTATCGGGGCTTCGGACCCCGTTTGATGTGAAACTGGACACTGTTTTCTTGTGATTTGTGGAAACTGGTTTTAGACTAAGACCCGGTGCAAATAACGGTTTTGGATTTGAGAATCAACAGTTTTGCAAATGTGTTTCCACGATTTTTAGACCATTCTACGAGATGATGGATATGACTCTGGAATGAATGTGTTTCCCCGGAGAGGACCCTATGAGATGATAGTTATGACTCCGACAAGGATGTGTTTCCTCGGAGAGGGCCTCTGGAAGGAATGTGTTTACCCGGAGAGGACCCGTATGTATATGACTACAGTAGGAATGTGTTTCCTCATAGAGGACCCTATGAGATGATAGATATGACTCCGACAAGGATGTGTTTCCCCGAAGAGGACCCATATGGATATGACTCTAGTAGGGATGTGTTTCCCCTGAGAGGTCACGATGACACTACCTGCAGGAGTGTCAGGTTATTGCACTGAGACGTCGAGTCAAAGACTCCGAGTCTAGTACCGCACCTAGACGTCGAGTCGTGGACTCCAGAGTCAGGTGTAGATCGGTTGTGCAAATTCGAGTCGCATGCGTGTTTATATGAAAATCGTGACAGTGATAACGATGGGTGAATCGACGATATGAGACCGATGTCGAATATTGATAGATAGAGATGGGTGATTTCTCGGATAGAGATGGGTGATTTCTCGGATAGAGATGGGTGATTTCTCGGATAGAGATGGGTGATTTCCCTGATAGAGAAGGATGATTTGACGGATAAGGACGGATGTCGGATATGAGAATGGGTCTCGAAGTTTTTAACTAATCGATTGTGTGTAGTTGTTTGTTTTAACCTGTGTTGGTTTTACCCTGAAAGTACTTGTTTTCCGTATGTGTTGTTTTCACTGGAAAGTACTGGTTTTAAATTGGTATGTAGGCATGCTTTGTAAAACGGAGGGTGAAAGCTTTATTTGGTAAAATGGTTTTTAAATAAATGCTTATTTTTTTTCCACTCACACTTTTTGTCTTTTTGGCACCTTCTAGGTTGATCGCAGATGGGGACTGTAGTAGAGATCGAGACATCACATACCGCCACAAATCCTTGCGTACTCTGGGTAACACCGAACGGGTTACGTTTTTATCCCTTATCTAGCACGTAGTGTTAGACCGGAGCAGGCACATCCCATGATAATCCAGGGGGATTGGGATGGGTTCTGTCAAGAAAATCTGCCAAAAAAAAAAATGAGCAAGTGAAGCTAGAAATGGGCTCGGCAGGTTACTATAACAAAGCAGAGGCCACCGGTAAGCGTTGGCTGACAAGAGAACGTGAGAGTCGGAGTTCGCTTGCAGGGGCCCAGACGTTGACTTCGGCATGGAGGAGCATAGAAGGTTGTGGGGAGTTCATTGCACGCCTGTTAACAAGGACGTGGGTGTGTCAGAGGCTGCAGTGCGAGTCACGGGCGGGTCTTCGGGTTGCGACTTGGGTTCGCGGGTCTGGTTATGGTTTTGTGCCGCGACAAGTGGGATCGAGCATATGGATTGAGCTGATTCTTTTGGACTGAGCTGGCTAGGCTGCTACTTTGCGAGCCGTGGACTACTGGGCTGCGACTTGGGACGAATTTTGGTTGCAACTTAAATATGGATTTAGTAGCTATCCACCGAATGTTTTCCATAATTTCTTCGTTATAATTTCGGTTGGAACGAATCTTTCGCCAAAATAATCAAAATTCCAAGATTTATTTATTTCTGAAAATTTTCCACCAAATATATTATTTTCTCAAATTTTTTGGTTTTTTATATTAAAAGATAAGCATAAAGGTATAAATTAACATAAAATAAAGCTTAATTAACGACATATCAACTTCTTAGTTTCACATGTGTATTACTTGTATTTCGATTTGAGGAACTGCTTGAGTCTTAGCTTGATGGTGAGCATGAGCTAGGACTTCAGCTAGTTTCTTTGCTAGAACAAGATGTCTTAGGTATTAGTGGTGCAGGTTCTGAGTCAGGGTGAGTATTCCCTCAACTGAAACTCATAGGAGCAAAACTTTGAGTTTCCTTCTGCTTCTCCCAATTCTGGTGACCTTTTTCATTAAAAACTACATTCTCGACACCACAACCTTCTTGCTCTTCAGGTTGTACACTCTACCCTTTCTCACAACTTCCATAACCAACAAAAACTCCTTTAACACTTGAATCATCCAGCTTCCATCTTGTCTGTTTTGGAACGTGTATATAACACAATGAGCCAAACACTTTCAGGTGTGATACCCTAGGTCTTCTTCCTGAGAATTTCTCAAAGGGAGTTTTTTCCTTAACTACCTTGGTAGGACATCTGTTCAACAGATACACAGCAGTGTTAATTGCTTCTCCCCATAACTCATAGGACAAGTATTTGATATGTAGCATTAACTTGGCCACCCCATTCTGTTGAGAGGAATATGTAACAATTAATTACTTCTCAATTCCACATTCCTCAAGGTATCTCTGAAAATCAGCTGAAACATATTCTCCTCCTCTGTCACTCCTCAGTTTCTTCACTTTGAAACCACTCTGCAACTCAACCATGACTTTGAACTTTCTGAACACGTTTTGACAAGACCCAACCCTAATTTTGTAAAACCGGACTAGTTCTGCTCTCGTTTGAAAAAAAATTTCAGACCAGACATTTACCTATTTTTATTCATAATTTCTTTTAATATATTACCCCAACAGATTCCACTTCCTACGGGGCACCGCCCACATCCAACCCCACTTTCCACGTTAAGTAGTTGAACCTATTAATTCGTCTACTTTGAAATCTTAATTTTTGTAAGGATTATCACCATTATAACCATAACACCAGTATCATACATCTCATCATATGTGTCATCACATCATCACATACGAGGTACCGCCATTAATATAACATCAATGTATCATTAGCTATTAGGTCATTAGGTAGTCATTATAATTCCACCATAGGTATCATATCAACCCATCATAGTCTAATGTCATACACGTTATCATAAGCCCATCCATGGTCACATAATCATCAAACATTGTACATGTGAACACTACCTTGATCTACATACCTTTTTACTTACTAAATTCATCTTTATAACCTCCTAAGGATGTCTTCAAGAATTATCTAATTAATTCCACCTAAATTATTCATAATAAGCCTCCAACTTTTCACATTTTAACTCCAACACACCAGTGCATAAACATAGTTTAAATATCTATTATGATACCATGATAAGCATCATGGGGATTGTCAAACTAACCATCGTTAACATTCCTCACTAAGCATTTTTCCCCTAATTATTTTCTTATACTACAACATTGCATACACATCGTTCATCTCTCACTTAATAGGAATTACATAAATTCTCTATGAACATAATTTGTTTCTTAAGAGCCTTTAATAATAAGTTTTAATATACTTAATTCCCTTTTCTTGATAATTGTTAATTCCAGTGTAACATAATATCTATACCATAATTATAAACATGCCGAATAGCCATGTTCAAAATAAACATAACATATATAATCCTATTATCTCAAAATTGACAATAAATTCATATGACATCCAACTAACTCAAATTTGATACCATTATTTCCAGAATTGAAATAACAACATTTGTCGTGTTGATCAGACGGCTAGAAGAGGCCAGACGCACTGCCATACGCGGCTGAAAGGCCTCTGCGCGTGGTGGCCATGCGCTTATAGTTAGTTTCAACCTCTGGTCGGTTGACCCATTTCACTGATATCGGGTTGCCCACCCCATGAACATGACCCGGTCGTTTCTCGACCATTTTACGTCCAAATTGAACTTTCTAAACACCAAATTTCATCCAAACTAGCTAAGCAGAAGATCTATGAAGTTACAAAGGAGAAACACTTACTTATACTCACCTGTTCGACCCCTGTCACCCTTCGGCCATGGCTTCTCAGTCACTTCCTGGTCTTTTTTAGTGTCCACACCTTCCTTTTTTGTCCTAGGATGATCATAAGACCCTTAGGATGATGTTAGCATCCTTGTCTTCAAATTTCTTAGCCAACCCGAAGTAGAGGCTTCATGGTTCTACCTTGTCCTCATTGTTTTTTTGGGTTTTTTCCCCTTCATTCTTCCCAGTTTTCTCATCTGTCCACCTTCACATTCACTCTCCTTTTTTTTTCTCCCTTGCTAGCACCCCCTCTCTCGGTTTTCACGGTATGTTATGGGAGGAAGTGGAGTGCTTGATGTCCGAAAAGTTCAAGTGTCCAAACCTCATATGCCATAAATCTGAACTCTCCTTAGTCACTGCCTTCTAGCTTCATGATTTTCTTATTTTCTGACTGTTGAGTTCACATAGTCCAGGGATAGTTTAAAACATCTCCTGCTAGTCATAGGAACTCTTGCAACCTTCTGCTTCATTGTCCATCTTCATAGATTTCAGCAGAATTGTTTCTAAACACCAAACTGTAGCCATGTTCCACCATCTGTCTTACCCTTAGTAGGTTTTCATCCAAGCCAGGCACAAACATCACTTCATTGATGTACTTGTCACCTTGATCTGTGTGTACTAGCAGTGAACCTTTCCCAGCTACTTGGACAAGATCCCCAGAGCCCATATTCACTTTTACATTTAGCTTTTGATCAATATGAGTCAACAAAGACTCATGACCAGTCATATGGTTACTGCAACCGCTATCCAAATACCAGATGGCTTCATCTTTTTCAATTGGGGCAGAATGACAGGCATATAACATGTTTCCCTCCACTTCCTCTACCTTCTGAGCTAGAGTAGCTGTCTATTTTCCATGGCATTCCTTAGCCATGTGCCTAAACTTGGAGCGCTTGAAACGCTTTACTTTTCCTCCTGTGTACCAACATTCTCCCCAATGATACTTATTGCAGTTCTTAAAAAACTTTCTAGTAACATGTCCTTTCTGATTTCCTGTTGGCTTCTCCTATTTGGCATTTCCTTTAAAATTGCCATTATTCTAGAACTTGTTTCCTGGTTTATTCTGTGACTTATTGGACTTCAACTGATTAGAACTAGACTGCTCCTGAGATTTTTTCGAGACACTCATGCTTGAGAACGCTTTCTCAACTTCACCCTCAAAATGCATTTCCAATCATTGGTCAAATGCCCTGATTGAAGTAGTGATGCTCTCAACACTAATATGATCTAGATCTCTAGTCTCTTCAAGAATTGAAACGACCGAGTCGTAGGTTCTAGTTAACAATAACTAAAAACCTAGATATATATGCAGAAAACGTTTCATCTTGTTTCATACGAGTGTATTCAAAATCCCTTCATAGAGATTGGAGTTTCATAGCCCTCACCTCAGGATCGCCTTTGAATTCTCTCTTCAGAACTTCCCATGCTTTCTTAGCAATCTCCTTATTTGAGATCCTTGGGAAAATCTCATAGGATACAACATTCTGGATGAGGTTCAATGCCTTTGCATTCTTGATCTAATCAGTATGACTCGCGGTTGTCTCTATTTCTTCATCATCACTATCATACTCAGGCTCAGGTAGACCCTGAGTGACAATAGGACATAGATCACATGCTTTTAATGTTGTTCACATTTTAATGCTCCAGAAATCGTAATTAACCCCTGTAAATACAAGTCTTTGGATCTCCACCAGTACTAGTCATGATGACTTGGACATGAAGGAATCTTCAACTACGAGATGAATCTTCAGCACCAATACCACTTCACAGTCAGACGTCCCAGATGAACGGATCCAACTACTTTGATACCATATTGGCAATCGATGAATCAGAGGATGGTTGTCTTCGAAACTATAGTGTGATTCGTGCAGGATTGCTCGCAGCAAAACCTTAGGTACTATTCATTAACTCAAACTTCTAGCTGAAATTGAAACGAGGCTAGCTCGTATGGTGATAGTTCTTAGATTTCTTTCTACTCAAATTCCAGGCAAGATTGAAAAGTAATCATGATGAAAATCATAGAATTGAAACATGCACTCTATGTGCTTGATACAATGGCTTTGATGAGTATCAATGTTTTTCTTGAATTCTCTCGAGGTTAGATATCTCTCTGATTCCTCCGTGTATATTTTTCTCATCAATTCTTGAATGAATGAATTACATCTTGTTATACATTCACTCACACACACACACAAAAAATATGTGAATCTATTCGAAGTGATGGCAGTGATGCCATCCCTCCTATTCTTACGGCACATACAAAACTCTCTACCAAAATCTTACATTTTTCTCCCTTTCCTTTTTTGCCACTTGTCCTTCTCGAGTTGATAGTAGGCACACTGTCAAGTCAATTGCCAGTGAGCAGCTTAGTCACCAACAATAAAGAAAGAATTTAGCAAAACCTGTTATAGTTAATTAGGAGGGAATTTAGCTTGAGCAAATATATGTTGACAATACAGCTTCGATATCCATCAGTTAGATATGCATCGCACAGATCTAATTTCTAGATAGTGATGAAGGCAATGTAATTGCGATGCATACATACATGTGTGGATAATGTAATTGTATTCTCCATATATTTTGTTTTTAGGTCTGCGTTCAATTATATCCATATCTATGAACAATACATTAATGCATATATATTTTTTTTTCATATCTAATACAAGAGGCAAATGTTTCAAGGTAAAGTGATGCAATTCAATGTAATTGAGATTCGGTGGTCTGGGGAATATAACTAAAATCCCAAGCTTTATGGACCGTGTTCCATTTATCCACACCTTTGGATAACAAATCCTTGCATTTCTCTCTTATCTAATACACTCAACATATAAATTTTTGGGAAGCCAATGAAATGCAGATCCTGAGGTGTGGATAATTCAAGGACCATCATGTAATTGCAATAATTCCGATTTCTTAGGTTTGCATTCCATTCATCCACAAATCCGGACGATGGATGCTTGCATTTCTTTCTTATCTAGTACTACACTCGACAATATTTCAGGATAAAAGTGATAAAGGACAATGTAATTGAGATCCGAAGTTATGGATGATGTAATTCTGATCTCGAGTTTTTAGGTATGTGTTCTGTTTAACCACTCATCTAAAAGACTTATGCTTATATTTTTATCTTATCCCACATATCGAGCACATATTTCGGGATAAAAGTGATAAAGGACGATGTAATGGAGATATGGAGCAAGTGTGGGTGATGAAGTTTTAATCCCTAGTCTTTAGGTTCGCATTCCATTTATTCACATCTCCCGAAATCTAATGCTTGCATTTCTCTCTTATTCAATTGGTCAAACTAATATTTTGAGATAAAAAAATAATAAAAAAAACAATGTAATATATTGAAATTAAAATGTGTGGAAAATGTAATTGTATTCAGGTGTTTTAGGTATTCGCATTTCTTTTATCCACGTCTCGCAACGACTAATGCTTGTTTTCATCTTCTATCCAACACATGCGGCAAATATTGCGACATAATAAATTGTGGACTACTACTCTTGAAGTTTAAAAATTGGACGATCCATATATTGGAAGATTCTTAGTATCTTACAGTCTTCATCACCTAGCTAGGGTTACATGCATGTTTTCAATCATATATTGATCTTTTGCATGTATTTAAGGATTATATATATATATATATATATATATATTTGCTTCAATTTTCAAATTACATCATACCTTTTTTTTTTATCAGAAAAGTATATTCGATCATTAAGTGCTAAGCTCGAGAGCAAGCACAGCCCACAAACATAAAATAAATATAACAATTATAATTAAAGAAACTGAATGAAAACCTAAATATGAAATTACGGATGACAGGATCCGTCCTAACTGGACGTTGATAACCGTGCTCGGTCCTGCTCCCGTCTGACAAGTTAACTGAAGTCCCGAAACTAACCTTCTATACTTGTCAGACTAGGGATAACTGCACTGATTTCCGCTCATACCTCCGCCTTTCGGTCAGCCCCGAACGTCATGCCACGGCCTGAAGGGTCATCAAAACAGAAAAGGGTGTGAGTGGACAAAAAATAATATCATTTAAAACACATTTCGAAATACATCATTTACTCTCCAGTTTATCAAACCATGCATGCATAGGGTAAAACATATGTATAACAATCACTGGCTTTCCAGCCAAGTCACATGAAACATATCAAATCCCGGCTCTCAAACCAAACATATGAAAACATAATCACCTGGCCCTGGCCACACAGACCAAAAACCCGTACTCAATACTAGTACGTAATCACAATCAACATCAAACAGCACTATTCACAAGTTCACAATCAATCAATCCGCACTATTCACAAGTGCACAAACAATCACGCTGTCACATCCGCACTACGCGTAGGCCAACCTCGGGAACTGCACTCAGGCACCATCCGAGTCATATCAGTCATGTCTGGGAACTGCACACGTACCATCTAGACATACCACAAACTCGGGAACTGCACTCACGCAACATCGGAGTCACATCTAGGAACTGCACTCGCACCATCCAGCACATGATCTAGTATCCAGTATCCACAATCACAAACAAAATCCATACCACAACACATGTCAATCATATCCATGACTTCAAACCAAGTCATAAGCATTCCTGACAGGATCTCAAGCCCAAATGCCAATTATACGTAAATCCGTAAAATCACATTGGAAACATTCAAATAATCCAGAATTCATCCTTTACTCACTAATTAAGTCAAAATATCCTTTTCAAAACCATTTTGACTCCGACCTAGCCCAAAACATCATTTGCACATTTCTCTTAAAACGTGCCTGAAAGACCGATTAAAATAATCATTAAATCACAAATAATCATGCCACATCATCAGGTCATCATTGCAATTCAAATCATGCAATCAATCATGTAAAACATTTAACTATGCATGCATAATGGTTTATAAAACAAACGTCCACTCACACACCGTCCAAACCACTTGCTTTCCGAGCTGCACGCGTTTCTGTAATTTTTGACATTTTTCAAGAATCTCGAATCCTCGGGAAACGTGCCCACGCGCCCTCACGCGTCGCCTTGCGTGGCTGCGCATGAAACCCACGCCCCTGCTACAGTGCATCGTCCCAACCTGTATCTCTGTAATTCGGGTCTTGCAACCCGCGAGGTGACCCGGTTCAATTCCTATTAATTCGACATCCATTCCAGCAATTGAACATTCTATTAGCTTCGTAAACAACTAAATTATGGGTCTGTAACATCAATTTGGATTAAACATACCTTAATCCGTCAGTTCGAACTCGATCATTCGAAGAACACCGGGCACTATTCATCATTTCAATTCACTCAAAATTGATTGTTTTCCTTCAATTGATGCATCAATAAGCTTCATTGGACTATGATAAACCTGTTTTCGAGTTCAATTGAATCGTTTAATCCCTCTAAAATCACGACTCAATCTCGAAAATTCAAGATCCTCCCCTTCTCTATTCTAGTCCAAAACGAGTCCAATTTCCTTCAAATTTAATTGGGTTCGACTCGTCTCAATCCCAGGGAGCTGAATTCAAGGTCAGTTTCACTCATAAACGTCTAACAATTCGAATTCGACATTAATGTTCATGGGTAGTTTTTCGGGTTTTCTGGGTTTAAGTTCAACTCTGCTCAAGGTTCATAACTCCCCTTATCCTTCTCTATAATTCCTCACGGTTTTACTCTCAATTACATCAGTTTTCAATCAGTTTTGGTTGCAGGGAAAAATCGATCAGGCAAGGTTACAGTCTCTGTTTTTGTTTCCTTCACCGTACACACATACACGTACAACACGTACAAATACCCACTAATCCTCATCATTAACTTGCCACAAAATCCTTCAATTATGGTGACAAGTGTCACCAAGTGACCAATCCTCACCCAAATTAGCTGAATCAGCCACTATAACCGTCCTAATCACTATGTTGTGGCAAATTACCATTTTACCCATGCCATAACAAATTACCAAAATGCCTTTCACAATTCTAGACCCATAACTTTCACGTCCGAACTCCGATTGACGTGTACCGCCTGTCTACGGATTCAGCGTCCCGAGACCTATCCAACGGTACTTCCGGAAAGTCCAAACAAGGTCCCGATCAAAAAGTCAACTTTTGACCCTTATAACTAGGGGCAAAATCGTAATTTCCTTCCAATTTTTCCAATTTTTCTTTTTTTCGAATTTCTGGATCGTTACAACGGAAAACTCCACATCTCTTGCAGCCATCCCACCACAGCACCATAAAGTCATAGCCACTAATGATGAAAGAACTAAAGGTGAAACTAAAGAATCAACAGGAAATTCGGGGTTGTCAATCACCCGCGCACAAAGCGCTCTCATAATCCATTTAACGAGTGCACCATGGACTTTAAAAGAAACTCAAAACCACTGTGGACAGATTAATGATAGAAAGGTCGCGGGACGGAGCCTCGAAGCTGAAAGTTCAAGGTGAGTCACATATGATGACATTTGGTGAGGGTGATGTGAGAAATTGAGGGCTCAGATCTGAAGAGGCACCCAGACTCACCAAAAAAGGTGAAGCAAAAATCACCACACATGGTGGAGCGGCTAAATTCCACAGAGGGTGGAGCAGCAAACCAGGGAAAATGGAAGAGGGAAAAGAAGAGGAGGGGGAAGAGAAAAAATAAGGGGGGCTGCCACCTACCCCATACGTACGGGGGGCGGTGGCTAGGGTTGTGAACAAAACTGAGGCTCTAGAGAGATGGTAGCGAGAAAGGTATTAGAGAGAGGGGGAGAGACAGAATTACCACACCATACACCCCATTTTAAACCCAATTTTTGACGAGTTGCATCATTTTTAGGGTGTAGTAAAGATGAAACAAAAAAAATTTATTATTGCCAAAAATTGAAAGTTATTATATACGAATAGAAATATCTTTTACAAAAGACAAAAATTGGAAAATAATAAATGATTGATTTAAGTCCCAAATGATCTATAAATGAACACATTATTATAAAAAAGGACGAAAATTGAAAAAGAAAGACATTTGAAAAACAATCAATCTAGATTTCAAACGATTCGTGATCATAAACACGTTATTACAAGATTCATACTTGATTGTTTGTCTATATCAATTGATTCTTTGTGTGATCTCATCAAAGGTAAGAAAGTGATGTATTTGCATGCCTGCTAGTCACAGCAAGTGAGCACTAGCTAGCTGTATAGTGCTCCATTAGGCAAAACATGATCAAAAAAGGTTTTAATCCAGTTGACTAATAATTGTTAGCACTATGTACTATATATGAAGCAACACTATCATGATGATTACTAAGTTTCATGTATATTTTTGACCTAAGTTAGAGTTATGATTTCATTTGTGGGTTCTAGAACACTTTCTGATTCGAAATAATTTAAAAAAGAACAGTACACTGGAGAACAATTCTGATTATTTTTTTTTTGAAGTGCCAATAACAAGTCTTGTATGCAATATGAATTGAAATCGGAAATGGTGGTCCAATCCTCTACTTGGGAGTATGATGAAATCATTTTGGAAGCGAAACTTAGCATGCCATATGGTTGCTAGCTAGTAATTAAAATGGTCCATGATGCAAAGAGTTTGGTACAAAACATTTACCATATATGCCAATTAATTAAGTGGGGGGGAAAAGGAAAAGTGCACCAGTAAAAGTAAATTTTAATTTCATTGAAGGTAATTGTCTGTAACACACTAAACACCCCTCCAAAAAGAAAAATCCAGAAGAAAAAGAACAAAACCCTAGCTATATCTAGATAGAAATAATGGTTAGCGACTTGCATATTTCTGATCATTTCGATTTGGAGTTCTTACAACTGGTCTTGTCAATAGAGTCTTTTCATTTAATCAGTTTTGAAGTTAGGAAAAGAGAAAAGAAAAAATATACAGATGGGCGAGTGCAAAACGAAAGAAAATGAGCGTCGAAATCACATCTCCAAAAAATACCAAATATTCCTACTCTTTAATCCTCTCTTTCACTGTAAAAAAGGTCTTACCTAATTAGAGTTAGAGATCAATAATGGTAATGTACAAGATGATGGGTACAACTACAGTTGATGAGGTCCCGCCCTGCAAAAACCAGTGCCACATACGTACACCATGCCTTGTTTCATAATTTCTCTCCCAAGGTTGCTATTTCCCGAAGCCCTCTCTGCAGCAGCTACCTTCCTTCCATGTCAATCTCAAAAATCATTAAAGGGATCATAGACATAACATCATATCTTTCCCTTTAACCTTTTTTTTTTCTTTTTCTTTTTTCTTCTGGGTTTTCATTTTTTCCAAATTTCTTTTCCTCAATTGGAGTAACGCACCAACTTTACATGGGCACCAACCATCCAAGCCAAAAAAAAAAAAAAAACCCTCCAAAAATGATAATTTTGTATGATTTTTTAGGCCAACCTAAGTCTCCATTTCTCTTTTTCTGCGTCTCCCTAGCTAGCTGCTGCTTGTAAATGTTAGCTCATCAATCAAAATCATGATCATGGTGATGATGAAAGTGGAAAAATTGAGCCTTTGAAGGGTATACAATGCTTTGCCTCAGCTTTCCAATGCCGTTCGACATCTTCGGCGATTCGTTTGGCATCCATTGATGCACCAAGTAGCCCTCTTTTTGTAAACCCTACTGCATATAACCCACATTCACCTTTCCAGCCATTTGGAAATGGCCTTCTAGGCAACCCGTCTTCCTTCACAAACATATCTTCTTCCTGCAATTACACTTACGTTGTAAGACTCTCAAATCTAAAATACAAATTTGTTCAAAAACTAACACTATCAATATATGGTTCAAATTCAAGATCAAATCTGTACCTTTAGCCAAATGGGTACATTGCTTCTGTATCCTGTTGCTAAGACAATGGCATCAAAGTTTTCGGTTCGTCCATTGATAAATTCAATAGCATGACGTTTTAGCCTCTTGATGGCTGGTCGTACCTACAAAACATTAATAGTAAGACGTGAGAAAATGATTGACACATTAATAATATTCATGACATAACATATTAAACTGTTAGACTAACAAAATTTATTTATTAGTGAGATTTGCGGGTACAATATCAAAAAGCATGTATAGGTATCATGATTGAAAAAAGTACTAGAAATATAAGGAGAAAATTAAAGGTAAAAAGAAAATAAAATAAGTGACAATGATAACTTGATGAAAAAGGTTAGTACCTCAATGTCTCCACTTTTGATCTTTGCCAGTGTGCCAACGTCTAAGACAGGCGTCTTTCCAGACAAGTTCTTGAGCTCCAAGGGGCCCAATTTTGGCCGGTCTAAGCCGAGCCGGGAGGTGTCGCCAAGAAGTAGCCGCGATGCCACCAGCAAGAACCGGTCGACAAGTCTCAAAGGCAGCCACTTGAGCAACAACATGGACAGCCCAAAAGTCGATTTTCCAAGCATCTCTCGTGGTAAGACATGTACCTAATAAAATTAAAGAAAAAATGCAAAACAAAAATAAAGTTAAAATTACACTCATGCACACCTGAAACTTCAAAAAGCTCAAAAAAGGCAATCAAAAAATAACATGGAGGTGATGTGTGAGCCCCATTCTTTTTGTTTGCTAGGCCTTGCCTCTAGCTAGACTAGAGCTCATGTTTCTTTTCTCAGAGAAAGAAAAAAGAAAACACAGCTTGGGAATTTAATCAAAAGGGAGGTATGATTATGAAAAACATGTACGAGATATCCTAAGTTTTTCAGACCAATGTTGCGCATGCTTGGGAGTCCCAAGAAAGTGAAAGATTCAAAGGAATGTTTGTTTTGCCAAAAATGGAGTTTTATATTCGTGTTTAGTTATCTCTGAATAAACATGATCCGTCCTACTACTATTACAAAGATGCGATTTACATCAGGAGTTGAATTATAAAAAGAAAGGTAAAACGAGCCAAATATAGCAAGGAGAGTAGTAGGTTTTTGTAATCGATTTTTCTTTTAAGCTTGAAAAACATTGAAAGTCTTAGTCTTTTAAGACAAAAGCTTTGAAAAACAGTTGTGAAATGAAAAAGGGAGGAAAACCCAGGAAAACTAAAAGCAATATGTAATAAAAAATTGAGCTTAAATGGCATTTGTTTTTAGAGAGAGAGAGAGAGGGGGGCGAGAGAGAGATCTTACTGTGTCTCTAACCACAAGATAAGGCCTAGCTTCATGATTGCAGAGATCTAAGCAAACCTCCATGCCTGAATTTCCACAACCAACAACCAAAACTTTCTTCCCTCGAAACTCTTCACCACTCTTGTAAAAACTTGTGTGCCTAATAGGCCCTCCAAACTCACCCATTCCTTCAAGCTTAGGCACCACCGCCTCAGCATTCTCGCCGGTGGCCGCCACCAGCCACCGGCACACATACTCCGTCTCATCACCACCTTTAACTCCCTGTGTCCTCACGCGCCAGAAGCCGAGCGTGGGATCAAATTCAGCATTGGCGACGGACTCATTGAACCGTGGCCTAATGTCGAACTTTGTAGCATAATCTTCAAGGTAGTGAATAAATTGTTGCTTTGTAGGGTAAGTTGGAAAGTCCTTGGGGAAAGGCATGAAGGGCAGCTCACAAAATTGCTTAGGCAAGTGAAGACGAAGGCGATCGTAGGTCTTCAGCTGCCACAAGGAGGCTATGCAATTGGATCTCTCCAGGATCACACTTGGTACACCTTTTAGTTTCAGGCATGCGGCTGTAGCAAGCCCTGATGGACCTGCACCCACAATCACCGGCCCCGGGACGCACACTATGCGTGGGGATGATCCCGGGGACGGTGATGAACACGCTAATGATGATGGTGACGATGAGACAGAGGACAAGAAAGAGGAGAAAGATGATGACTTCTTCTTGTTCTTCATTCTGTCAATGAAAATAGGATCATGGATTTGCTTGCCTTGTGTCTCTCTTTCTCTTGTGTTGTGGTAGTAGTTGTCCATGGACATAGGAATAATATGTAACAAATTAATTAAATCAAGAAGAGAACAAATTGAGAGGGAGATGATGGAGAGAGGAGTAAATATATAATAGCTGAGAAAAATGCTGACGAATTTCTCTTTTTTAAAGCGGAAGAGAGAGTGAGAGAGAAGGTGTGGGTTTAATTTGTGTATGTGCTGGGAGTCTCTCAATCTAAGTTTGACCGTTTTAAGGGAGATTAAGGTGAGAATAATCCAGAGTTAGTGGTGAAATGCTTCTCTTTCTCTCTCACTTATCAAACAAGGATTTGGTTTGGGAGAAAAATTCCTTAAAATTTGGAATGGATTAAGAGAGTCTTATCCATTTGTGCGAATGAGTAATTAATTCTTATAATTTTTTTTTCTCCTAATCTAAATTTTCTCTGTGTTGTTCAATGGGGAGCTAAAGACTAAATCAGCATTCAACACAGCAAGAGGAAGAGGAGGAACGGGGAGAGAGACGAGACAGAAGGAGAGAGACGGTGATATGTCTATTTATATTTCTCGCACAAGAATTTATATCATAAGGTAGGAAGGTTTAAGTGGTAAAGAGAAGTATTGTAGGGACATGAAACATATTAGTACTATGATGCCCATTATTATTATTTTTAAATATTTTGTTATTGGAGTCCAAAATAAACTCTACTAGATATATTTGTGTCTTCAATTTTTAGTGGCTGGATCCAAAATATTAGTTGTCTTGAATTTTCAATAGTTGGACCTAAAGAGATGTCATGAATTTTCAACGGAATCCAGTTATCTTCGGTGCACCACAGAATTTTCAAAAAATTAAAGTGAAAAATTTCATCAATTTAAACTGAGATCCGGTATCCTGAAATTTCAACGAAATCAAGCTAATAATGGTGCACCACAGAATTTCTTCCATCTGGACTGGGATCCAAATAAATTGATTCAAGGTAAATTCGTGGTTTGTTTATTGTTAAAATTATGGAACCTAGAGGTGTGAGTGAGAGTGAATTATTAAGAAGTATTCCTTAAGGACATAAATTCTTTTACAAATTTCTAAAATGACCCGAAAAATGGTAATTAGTCAATAATATAGATGATTAAGCGGGTGCATTACTGGCATTGGACAATATGTCTCGGATTGAGCTTTGGGTTGGGCCAAAGGGCGGGTCAAGTTTGAAGTATCCGCGATGTCATCCACATCCACCTTTGGGATATTCTTTTAGATGTGGTTGATTTGTAATCATGGAAATTAAAGTAGCTTCAGTATGAGCAAAAAGAGTTTTTCTCGAAATATTTAATTAACTCTTATAAATATTAATGTTTAATAAAATTATTGTCTAAAACGGCAGCTGTCTAATCCGCCTAGGCGGCATTTAGGCACTCGAAAGTGAGAAACCGTCCTACATAATAATTAAATGCCTAGATGGATTTGCTTATATATTCTTATATATATATATATATATTTAGTTATATATGTTATTTTAGTTATTAAATACTTAGTTAATAATATAAGTATCAATTTACTTATCCAAATAATTATTTTTTGTCCACGAATTATTTGATAGTATTCATTTGTTGAATTTTGCCTTTAAAAAAACCCCGTAGGTCTCCGCTTAACCGCTAGGCTCCTATCATTGATGAAAATATCGGTAAATATTGCTGAAATTTTGCCGAAATTTTGATATTTTGACCCGGCGGTACATAAGAAAGGGGGGGGGGGGGGGGGAGAGAGGAAATTCGCCAAAATATCGAACAATTGTCTTGTTTTGAGCCCAAAGATCTTTTCCTAAGATCAAAACGATGAAGATGCACTATTAATTCGTGAAAATCGGACGTAGAACGAGGGATATTGAATCGGGTCAAGTCGCCGGGTCAAAAAACTCGAGTTGCAGACCCGGGTTGAAGATTAGGGATGACTGGTAATGTGTATATTTATATATTAAACGAGGTAAAATAACAATAATGAAGGGTAGCAGAGATGGCTTTAGCTGTTTTTTGGGTTAAGTTTGGGGGGTCACCGGTTCCGCCCCCCCCCCCCCCCCCCTGTCCAAGTGTAGATTTTTTTTTCTCTCCTCATTTTTATTCATTTTTTCCAGTTTTTTTTCTCTCTCCCTTTTTATTCATTTTCCCAGTTTTTTCCCAGCCATTTTATTCATTTTTCCCAATTTCTTTTTCCCCTCCCTTGTTATTCATTATTCATTTTTTTCCAATTTTTCAACAAAGGTTGGTCTTTTTTTTTTGTTTTATTTTTGTCCAATTTTAAATATATCCATTATTTCCAATTTTTTAACAGGTCATATTTTTTCATCTTTTTTTTTCCAATTTTAAATATTTTTAACTTATTTTATCATTTTTCTTACAATGAATTTTTGTATGTTTATTGCTATGTTTTTAACTATTTTAACTTTCAATTATAGTAACTCACTTCAATTTATGTTTATATTTAAGATTTTATATTATTAGTTATCGTCAGAATCATATTACACCACATTATTCATCATATATTTATTATATCAAAGTTATTTTATAATTTTATTAGTTATATATAACCATCATTGAGCACTTAAGATTTTCCCAAAGTTTCATTTCAAATTTCCAACTTTTAGATCGAATTTCCATTATTTTTGTTTACTGTAAAAGATATCGATATCGATATCGATACAGATATTTGGGGCGAAATATCCGTAAATTTGACTAGCGATATATACGTCGATATCGATATTTTTATCCTTGGCTCCTATTAACCACCTTAAGAGTGCCTAACACCGTTTTAAACCTCGAATAAAATTGATTATATAATTCTGGCCAAAATAGAAGAAAACGAAATCTTTTGAAACCAATTTTGGATCGGCTAGTTAGCTAGAAGTTGATCCAGTTAATTTTTTTTTTTTTATCTGAATGATCCAGTTTAAAATTTTAAAGCATGTCGAATTAGAATTCTAAACAATGGGTGACTCGGTTTTTTTTTTTAAATACAAAGATAACTATTGTAACTCTAATTTAAGAGACCGACCAGCATTATGATTTTCATCCAAAAAAAACTAGCATTATGATTTAGTGCTATTACCTCTTCATTATACAAGAGAGTTCTCAGGTTCTATTTTTACAAATAACGAGTTTATTGATATATAGTTGCTAACTTATTGTGTTGCTTAGCCCAAATTCCTTCCCTCATTGTTGATGATGAGTTTGATATATAATTGCTCCGTTTGACAACGTTGAAACAACTTAAAACGTTTCAGAAATACCATTGCACTTCCTAGACCCTTAATTCTCTCCAACAAACTCTGATTTTCACATGTTGCTTATCTATTAACTCGTGAGTTTGAGACCTATGCGATAGTTCAAGAAAAATATTCAAAAGTATTCTCACAAAATAGTGGTTTTCGAGCCCCCTCCTAAATTTGAGGGCAAACTTGTATCTTGTGAATAATTTTACAGATTTATTTTAAATTTTTTGTTTCGAGTCGTTACAACCCACCTCCCTTAAAGAAATTTCATCCTCGAAATTCCAACTCGCCCAAAGAAAAAATGTGGATGCTAGGCTCGTATCTAAACCTCAAAAGTCTTGAATTTTCATCCCTAAAAAAACTGTGATCATTTCTCATCTCAAGTGTCAAAAATCGCAAAGCAAAATTCACCTTGGATCCTATGCATCTTTCACATTTCTCTATTCCCCTCTCAACCTTAGGTCCTCTACAAGGACACAGGGCCGACTCTGAAGGCAGCTGGATGAGGCGGCAGCCTAGGGTCCCTACCTCGAGGGGACCCCCAATTATATATATATATATAGTTGCAATATAAGTTTTGTATATAATTTGTTACTTCATAATCATTCATAGAATGATTAATAAAGTCTTTTTTAGAGTTTTTTTTCCTTTTAGTTTTTCTTTCTATTGTTTTGGTTTTCTTTTCCTAAATACATTATTTTCTTTTTATTTTTCTTTTTCTTTTCCTTTTCCTTTTCCTTTTCCTTTTCCCTTTCCTTTCCTTTTTCTTTTGTTTCCTCTTTTCCTAAATGAATCTTAATAATTTTTCTTAAATGAATCTTAATAATTTTTCTTAAATACATTAAACGGCAAGAAAGCACGTATGTCTTTGGTCTACAAGAAGTTAACCTAGAGATCTGATACCAAGTTGACAGGACCCTTCCCGAATTTCCCCTTGAAATTCTTGAGAAACTCTGCTTTGATTTGACAATGCTGAAACAACTCAAAACCTTCAAGAAATACCCTTGCACTTTCTAGACCCATAATTCTCTCAAACAAACTTTGTTTTTCTTGTGCTATTTATCTATGAACTCGTAAGTTCGAGACATATGCAATGGTTCAAGAAAAATTTCCAAAATTATTCTCCCACAAAAAATAACTTTCAAGCCCCCTTCTAAATTCAAAGGTAAAATCATATTTTCTCAACAGTTTTACAGATTTATTTTAATTTTTTAATTTGGGTCATTACACGTTTGGCATAAATGACTCATTCTAAAATAATCTTTTATGATATATATATTTTTTTTAAAGTTTAGCAACTCTCTTCTTCACTTTGTTAGTGGAACATTCCATGTCCAATCCATATTGTTGGCGAAAAAAATTATTTTTATATTAAATTTGATATAAATAAAAAATATTATAAAGAAAATTTGAACTTTCGTATATCATCACTTGCTTATACTAAACTTGAAACCTCAAGTATAAAATAAATAATTATTAAATTTGAAATCTCCAATATAAAATAAATAAATAATATCACGACATAGACTTTTAACCCACCAAAATATTTTTCTTACGGTAGGGCTCTGGTCTTTTGAATTCATGTTCTAAACAATAGATGATTGTAGTGACAAGTGCATCCTTACGTGTCGTGGTACTAATTTGGGAAATGCTTTCGAGCTACCATTATTACTTTCAATGATTTTCTTTCAACCTTTTTTCAGATGAATTAAATTGAGATATAATTGTCAGATTCACATGGGAATGGCACTTTTGGACGAACCAATAAAAATAGGTTGAGAGAAAAAAAAAATCCCTAATTTTGGCTATACAAATCTTAAAAGCTTGTCGATATCCAATAATGAGTTGTATGCAAGAATGAAATGCAATTTTTTAGTAAAATATCGATAGTTAAATTTATAAAAATATTGATGGATATTTTGATTTCGATATTGATATTGTTTACACTTAATAAAAAAATTGTTAAAATTTTAGTATAAAATTTGAAGATTTTGATGAAGTTTTGGAAAAAAAAATTAAGCACAAAAAAAATATTTATTTAAGACTAATACATATATCATGAAAATCAAAAAGAGATATTCTTTCCCTTTTTATTTTTACGCTTTCCTTCCCTTTTTTATTTTTACGCTTTTCTTCCCCTTTTATTTTTACGCTAAGACCCTTAAATACGAATTTATTTAGAGAAATATTGTGAATATTTATTCCCTCTATTTTAATATCGAGATTCCAAAATATAGATATATTGACGAAAATTTTAGGGATGAGTTTATATAAAACCTAGCTTGCCCCAATATTAATAAATTTCCAACAACAGTGACAAATTAGAATCACTGAAAAAGTAGAGTACTTGCGCTCTTCTTAAACACAATGTGCGTCACTAGAGTGCAACAACAGTAGTTTTGGCTTTTGGGTACCTGTCCTCTTTCGTCCAACATCTCTCGCTAAATTGTTGGAGGGAAGATAATCATTGGGCAAACAACACTCTACCCTCTAAAATTTAAGGCTCAAGACGCTCATTTATTACTACTATTTAAATTTGTTAAATGAATTTAGTTCAATTAGTTTTAGTATTAATTTGTAGACAATTAATCTCAAATTTGAACCTGATGACATATTGTATGAATAATTTCCAAAACTCCCCCTCTCCCGTAAAGGAAAAGAAAAAACTAGCTATTTAAATTTAGTTACTCTTTCAAATTGGTACATTTAAACAAACCAAAAGAGCATATGTTTTAATATTATTAATTAGAAATGACAACTTCATATCAACAAAATTCAATATAGAATAACCTTATTGTACATAAATATAGCAAACATCTTATATTTCAAAAACTTCAATATATATGCTGATTGTGGGTCAACATTTCGATAATTATAACTATAAAATTTGAATGTCAACGGCTGAAGGGCCAGCTTTCATATCCAAAAACTTCAATTTCTTTTTTTAATTTTATTTATTAAACGAAATCAATTTAGCATATAATAAAATGAATGCAAGTACATTCATTGCAATGGAATTATTGTATTTTACTTCTACATAAGAGGTTCTAAACCACTTTCACATAACCCCTAAATGTCTCTTTTAAATATATATATATTTTTAATGTAAATGGCAAACTCAACCGTATACATCAACCACACAACAAAAAAGATTAAAAAAAAAAAAAAAAACCAAACCTAAAACTCGCGTCAAGATATTTCATCATCCCCAATCGCGCGCGCGGTTGCGTCTATGATCATTCCAAAACAACATGTAGATATAGACCCTAGCTATTTCGAAAAGAAAAAAAAAATTCCCGTCATCAAAACAAGAATTGTATTACGACATATCCCAGAAACTTAAAACATTCCCGGAAATTTAAGACATTTCATGTAATGAACTGTCCAAAAACTTCAAAATATTTTTGAAAAATAAATTAAGAATGAATGGATTTACTCTTATCTGTATTAGACGATTTATGTAATGACTTATCCCAGAAACTTAAGACATTTCCGGAAAATAAATTAAGAATGAACGGATTTACTTTTATTTGTATTAAAAGCTAAAAGTCGATTTAAATTTGGGAAACTTCTCAGAAGTTTTGATTGGGGATGAGTCTTGGCCCCAAATGGTAACAAAACAGGGAGAGGAAGGAGGAAAGGAGGAATAAACCTAAACCCCAGCTGAAACAGGACTGGGGATGAGTCCTCCAAGTCGAAACTAGAACTGCGATCGACATGACCACACGGACGTACCCGTACAATCCCTCGATCTCTTGAAGGTACACCTTTCTAATTGGAAGTTAAAGTCTAAAACGAAGGTTATTAGAGAAGCCTTAAGTCCTATGCCAGTATACCCAACCCAATTTCATCAGTTTCGGGCGGCGCGGGAATCACCGCAACATAGTGTTTGAATTTCAGTTGAACTGTTGAGCTCTTTTAAGTGAAATTTTGAGGGAAGTTGTATGAGTTGAGACTGGGATGGTGACCTGGTAGTCATGCTATGCTCTTGGACACTTCTTACGTGGAAAATGGTGAAAAAAATCGAAAAAAATAGAATCAAGTCATGCTACTCGGGTCGGGACCCATTGTAGGCCCCCGAGTCTACTCGCTAGAGGAAGAAGGCGAGTATACCAGCGACTACAAGTCCAAGTGCGTGAAGCCCAGTCGCAAGGAGACCACCGGCACGTGGTGGAAGGTGAAGCATTTCCTCGGGTTTTTGTCAACATGATAGTTCCTCATCTTGAAATTCTGGATCTAGTGATTCAATTTTCAAGGCAATTGATTATTGTTTCAGGGGGGTTTTATATATTCGAAGTGGAAATGTTGTTAGTTTACGTATATACGGATCTTCCGCGACTTCGAGGGATTGGATATGGATTCATTATATTATTAGGATGTTAGGACAGGACTCATAACAAATTTAGATATTGGTTTGAAGTTCGAAATGAATCTAAATATCAAGTTCCATTATTCGTCGGGGGTCAGTGGATTGGTGTGGGTGGTGACCTCATAAGGAAGAATTGTGTTTAGTTTGTATACCGAGATAATAATTCTAATATGATCAAGGTACATCACTTGTCTGGCAGGTTCTCTGGTCGTGTTGTCAAGTCCCAAGTGTAATTCTGGAAATTGGAATTGGTTTTCAGACGGGAGCCGGGCCAGATAAGGTTATCAAGTGATTTTGGAAGGGATCTTGTCAATTCACAACCTTATCAGCATAAATAAACAATTTGATAACGGTACGTAAAAGGGTAACATGGGTAGTGAAATAAAAAAAAATATATATATATATTTAATTGTTTTATTTTTGCATCTTAATTATTCAAGAACAATTTTGGATTTTTAAAGCAATTAACAATATCTGATTCTTTGGTTTTGTTTATCATAAGTATGGTGAGCACGATTTGGTATCAATGCGTATTTCATCAAAATCCAAGTCCAACCTATTAAAATATTACTGATTGGATAGAGTTTGAATTTTCAAAAATAGAATTGAAATAATCCAAGGTATTATAACAGTAATAACAGTTTGGGTTGGATCGGGTTTGACGGGTTAGGTATAAAATTGTCATGTAATTTATTCATTAAAAAAAACTCTAAAATATCATTTTTTTTTTTGTTTTGCTTTCCAAAATTCTAGAATTTTCAGCAAAATTTCATATATTCACATTTTGATTTATTCACATGAATATACATATATCAAAAAATTAAAAATTCCAACAGTTTAAATGTCAAAATATGCAAGTTATGTTTAAATATAATTGAAATTCAAAGTAGAACAAAATAGGTAATGATTAAGTGAGGTGGAGTATGTAATGGATACTCATATTACCATATTATGGAGTAAAATATATTAACTAACAAATAATATAAATAAATAAAAACTTTAACTATTAAATTTGGATTCCACCGGTTTTTAATATAATAATCCAAAACCAAATATAATGGAATGATTTGGAATTTCAAATCGTTTGATTTTTATCCGGTCAAATCTAAACTGGTCAGATTGCCAATAATAATTTGAATCGAATCAGTTTTCGATTTCATTGGATTTATTTGCACCCCTTATCATAGGGACATTCTTTTGTTGTCTCTTTTACATACCCACGTTTTTTTTTTCAATTACCAAAGTAAACCAAACTCCACGAACATGGTACTACATACCAGCATCCCTTTACTATGTTTTTTTTTCATTTATTTTAAAAATAAAATAAAAACTTAAAATTAATCAGATGTGGTGTAAAATGATATGCAAATTTCTCGTACAGGCATATGCTAATTTGCTATTGAGTTGTATAGTAATCCGTAATATGCCGAAATACCGCGTGCGATGAGACTAGTTTTAAACATAGTATGATTAGGTGAATAGCAAACGTGGTAACTCATTTTTTTTAAAAAAAAAATTGTTGTTTAGCCTATGCCCTATGGCATGTACCTAATTTTTTTGTTTGTTCGAAGAATGATGTCTATGATATGGGCTCATTAAAAGCTTATGAGAAATTTTAATCCGATAAAAAAAAAGAGATTGTTACGTATCAAATTATCATGTACCTAATTAATTAATCATTGGAAAATATAAGCAAAGAATTTTGTGGAAATGAGGCCCATACAATTATTGATGAGCTGGACGTAGGAATTAAAAGTAGAGATCGAGGGCCATGCAGCAGCTTTGAATTAAGACGTTTCATGTAGGTGGTCATCAACCTTGATGATCTCTGCTTCCGTAAAAAAAAAATCAAATCGACACTCGATCATTACTTGATTTGAAGTATGAACTTCCTGATTCAATGGAAATTGATTCGATCTTGCTCTCTAATCACTAATCACACAAAATTTTAACATTGGATATATTATAATATTAATACCTTTCAATTGTTCAAACTTTTTTGACATAATTTACATGATCATCCAATTTTATTTGGTTTGAAAAATTATTCGATATATATATATATATATTATCGAATATTCTATTCGCATACACTTAAACATGTAACATAATAAAATGTGATATATATATATATATATATTTCGTAACGAGAGAATCTTTTTATTAAGTTAAAATCATATTAGACTTACTTATATTAAATAAAATTTTAAAAAGATTAGCGCAGTAAATAGCCAGTACCATACTTTACTTAAATCTCAATCGAATCTTAGAAAAATCAAATACATAACCTATAAAATACATAGATGCAACTTCTTTATAATCATTGACCTACTAAACACTTTTTTTTTTCTTGACAAAAGTTGATTGTTATATTTTTTTTCTTGACAAAAGTTGATTGGTTATAACAATGATTAAAATATTGTCACATCAAATATCCCCATATAAATAAATATATAAATATATATATATATATACATATATTTATATATACATTTGTGTTTCTAGACAATGATAATTATTCGTCCTATGATCATGGCCGTACAAGTTGATTAGTTATAACAATTTTTGTGACATGATTGATGGAGAATATGACATGAGATTAACTAGTTTGTGTATGAAGCGCAGTAAAGTTGAAACAAGTACATGAATCAAAAGCGAAATGGGAAGAGTAAAATATAACTGGAATCTGGAAATATTGAAATATGTATGATTGCTGAAATTTATACGGTACGAACAAGAATTTAGGTGAAATGAAGTTAATGAAGGAGGAGTACGTAGGTGAGAAGCTCAAGGTGCCAGGAGCTAGGCAGAATATTCATAAATGTGCATTTGTTGACGCCGTCCGTACTCCTCCATCTGCATGGCTGTCTAGTGATATATATGCGCGCATGGTCCTCCTATATATATATATATTCCTAATTAATTCCTACAAATATGCTTCTGAAATCAAACACATTGCTTTCAAGCAAGAGATGATATATATGGAGCTTTTGCTGACATATCGACTTATCAATATTATTCCTGCCCGGATAAGGCCTTTAATGGTCACAGGGCCAGCCTAAGTCGAAAGCCAGTAAATTAAGCCTACACCTTTCATCTACTTAAACCAGACTTAAAACAAGTGTACGTACGTTGGTTTATTTTAGGCCTTAGAGCATAATTTGAATTCAATTTTAAATATTATGGCTCTAATAATTTTTTTTCTTTTTCTAAAAGCCCAAAAGTTAATAGTCTAATTACAAAAATGTCACTTATTACAATGACCTAATATTATTCCTTTCTCAAGTTCGACTCTCGAAATGACGAGGTCGATACCCACTTGGTGTAATATAATTTCTTCCTCCAATGTAATTGTATTAAAATAAAAATTACTATAGAAAACTATGTGTATATATTATTTTTACAATTCTATACAATGCCATATTTAATTTTTCTTTAATACAAGTTTGTTAGTTTTTGGAATTAATCTTAATTTTAGAATGCGAGTTCAATTGTTTGTGATATATTTTTTACCTAATAAAAAAATCTTAATTGTAATTATATTATTTTTTAAACGATGAATAAAAGTAAAGGCTTGTTTTAGACCTCGTTTTACAGTGGTACATGATATTCTTTTCGAAGTTGAGTGGCCTTGCCGTACGTCATTTGTTTTTAATTTTCAATTTTTTTTCTGGCCGAAAATAAGATTATGATAAGGGCATGTTTGGTATGGAGTAATATCATGGAATGGTGGGGACTGGGGACTGCCAAATATGCCACCAAATTTGGTGCATGGCAAAATCGAATACGGATCATCCAGATTTTTTTTATACAGCAAACATTTCCATTAGCAAAAATGGTACATTTTAAAAATAATTAATACAACATATATATATATTAAAAAGAAAAATAAAAGTTATACCTTAACTAGGTGGAAAAAGTTTTAATTCTTGGAGATTAAAATGCAAAAATACAGTAATATGATACATTAAGAATATGATACAATGATCCATTAAAAATCAGAATGTAAGAACATAATAATCTAAAATAAGGGGCATATCATGCTAGAAAACGGAACAAGTTAACAATCCCAAATTGGCTACTTAATTTCTCGGCTATGTACCGAATTTTCTTTCCGAAAAATATTACATCGAAAATCCATATGCTTCAAAAAATAAAGACAATTCATCCTACAATTGAAAGTGAAGAATAATAATTCATATCCATTATTTTTATTATGTTCTCATTCTATGCGTTATAATATGAAATAATTAATTATATATATTAATGTGATATTATGTAATATTTATGATATATTCATTTATTAGGATGTGCAATTGGCTTTAATAATTAGGCCTTGTCCCAATCCTGAAAGAGGCTCCCGAAAGTTTCTAAGCCACTATTATGTCTAGGAACTTAATCGAATGACACATGGATTCCAAATTGTTTGACAATTGCCTCAATATTTGGTGAGGCCGGATCGCTATATGAATCAAACCATTGAACCATATGTTTACTGTAATGACCTAGATTTAAATTAAAGTTGATTCGAGAATTAAATTGAAAAAGGATAATTTTACTCATAAGTTATTAAGGGCTCGGAAGTTACTTTTTGGTTTAGGAATACTTGTGGAAGTTTTACTTGGAGTTTTCATAGGTTTTGAACTCATGGGTTTATAGATAGGTGACACGCAAAAATCAGAGTATGTATGAGGTGGATATATATGTGCCTAGAACCTTTAGGGGAACTTTCGTATTTTGGGAATATTTTTCTCTTCCTTTTTTCGAGATTCTTCCGCTTCCTTCTATCTCGACCCTCTCTCTCTTTCTCCCAGTGAAATACAAAATCCCTAGGCGACTTTGAATCTTGTAGCTCGATTTCCGATCGACTAAGTTAAGATTTCCCAATTTTGACCACAAATTTGGATTTTTTTCCTTGATTTGTTAAATTTAGACTATTACAATGTGAATTTTAGTGAAGGAATGAGGTTTTCGAAATGCTTGAAGAAATCAGCATCAATGGAATTTTTCAACCGATGACCATGCCGAAGATGGAATACTCCGTCTATCAACGACGACATTGTTAGAGAAGTGATTATGATAGTATTTGACAGAACATGCTAACACCATCATCATATTATGCTAAATCTCATCGACGTTATAACAGATTTGTAACGCCGTCATTTGGAAAAAAATGTTCCGTTTCTGTCGGAATCATTAATTTTTTTTTGTCATTCTGATAGAATATTCCACTGTGATTATGGGGTGCATGCTGCATGCTCCGACCTTCTGCTGGCGCGTAGGGTGGCCACTAGCCTTCTACTAGCAAGTGGAGTGCCACCGACCTTTTGCCGCTACGTAGAGTCATTTCTTGGCCCATGGTATTACATGTAGAGGCTTTAGACATGTTTCAGAACAGGTTTTGGTGGTTTTGAGGCCAGCTGACTCCGTATAGAGTCCCCTTTAAGTAATCTCAGTTTTTAATGGATGACAACATAGCACGTTTTGGTTCAAGAGTTAAGAAAGCCTAGTTATTGATGTGTAAAAGCGTTTTTTTGGGACTAAGGCTTCCTTGACAGGTATTTTGAATATATGGTGAGTAAGCTTGGATTTATTGTCAGAACCCACCCCGATTTCACCCCGAAAATCGAGGTAAACCTTGCTCCCTTCTGACACCCCGAACACAACACCAAAGAAAACTACTAAAGTAACACAGTCAGACGCAGGAGAAACTATAAACATCCCGAAGTCAAAGGTTTACAGAGCATAGCACTAAATACAAAAGAAAGAAAACCAATAAACTAGATACACGCACACGGAAAATTTAAAACACTCCGGGGTCGCTCTCGTAACTTCTATGCCTCCGACGCTGCCTCGACGCCGAAACCCCGCTCTAGCTCCACGACCTGGAGGGCAAGTTTAAACAGAAGGTGTGAGTGGACCATAAATAATAAAAGACTTTCCGAAAACCATTTCATAATAAAACCAGGGTTTTAGCCCTCCGTTTTGAAATCACATGCATAACCCAGTTATCAAAACAGTTATAATTCACGTAAAGATCATCATAAAAACATTTACTGAATCATTCTAAAAACAGTTATAGAACTCATATCATAAGTATCATAAAAACCACGTCATAAAACATAAGTTTCAACCAATCATTATTCGATCAAACCTGCTGGACCTATCTGAGTCTTTAAACTCCCGAGTCTTTAAACTCAATCCAGGCCTTAATCATATCCGAGTCTTTAAACTCTCGAGTCTTTAAACTCAACAGGCCTACGGGGGAAATATCAATATATCCGAGTCTTTAAACTCCCGAGTCTTTAAACTCAATCCGGGCCCGTCCCCCGTCAAATCAGTATCCGGGTCTTTAAACCCAATAACCAGATCCAGCAAATCCAATCCAAAACCATTTGAAAACCATTTCTAAATCCACATCCAAACCTGAATCCGAAATCACTGGTCCGAAACTCTTCCGGCATCCAGAATCGTCATTCCGAACCCAAATCCAGAAATCCACTTTTCAACTTTAAAACCAAATCTCGTTTCCCGAAATCCGATTTTAAAACTGAAAACCTTGATCTTCAAAATCATGTTCCAAAATCCCTCTAGAATCTTTAGAAATCATTTATCATTTGAAATCCCGAAATTATAACATCAAAAGCCAGAAT